>BJKM01000128.1:320000-920000 GCA_015082035.1 Chaenogobius annularis | reverse complement strand
AGAGCCAAGAATATGAAGTGACACTTACATCTCAATGTATTAAAGCAGGTTGGCCTTTACAACCAAACACTGCTAAAGAACAGGTTCTGAAAATGTAGAGAGGTAGGTACATTTAAGTATTGTTCTTTCTACACATAATGTTCATCAAATGTAAAAATATTTGCTACAGGTTCAAGGTTCAATTCTTCCTCTGGATAATTCATTGGGCCTCCTGCAGAAAGCGTTCTTAGGAACACATTTATCCTCCTTTGTTCTTAACTGAAAAGACTCTTCTGGAAGAACTTCTCCGAAGAGGAGTCAGGAGGACTGTTACATCTAATTCTTGATTAGATTACTTTATTTGTCATTTTGAATGACAATTTTTAAAGACTTCAATGAATTCAGACACAATTCAGTGCAACATTAGGCTGAAAATACCCAAGTGCAACCAGAGAATCTGATTTAACACACATGTATAAAAAACAATTATGGGATACAAAAATGTATGAGTTTTTTGTTGATATATATATCACAGTGGCAGAGTGGTTAGCAATCTCGCCAATAAGGAGATCATGGGTTGGATTCCCGTGTTACTGTGGGTTCTCTCCTGGTTCTCCGGCTTCCTCCCACTGTCCAAACACATGCATGTGAATTTGTCTGTGTCAGGTTAACACTGTGACGAGCTGGCCCCTGGTACGCCGCCTAAGGCCCAAAGTCACTGGGATAGACTCCAGTCACCCGCGCCCAATAACAGGAACAGGAATATAGATATATATATACACACACATTTGAGTAAACTACACAAGTCGTTTCAAATTGGCACCTATGCAGTTTCACCTTAAGAAGACATTTGAGTGCTTGACGGTGCATTCAGCCCGCGGCGTCAAAAGTGTCCCGAGCGCTTCGGTCAGGTTGGACACCTATGTTTTCGAGGGCAGATGCTGGGGACATGTCTTTGACGCCCTGGACGCTCCTTTGAACTAGACACAATTCGGCCTCTCGCTGCTGTGTGTCATTGCACACAGCATTCGGGGAATGACTGCTGCTCTGGAAATATTGCTGAAAGTTCAGATTTTCCAACTCTGGATTCTGACACTCGGGACGCAGCTGTGACAGATGCATGAAACCTTGGAGACGCTGGGCGGCCTGGAGGCGTGTCCATATAGACTCTCGAGGCCTTGAGGCCGCGGCCTGACTTCTCTTACTGTCTTCTTTAAGTAGAAGTGATGAAGGTTTTCTTAGAAAACACTGATGTTTATGAGGCCTAACGTTTTCCTCTAGCACATCTGGCCTAAGTATGCTAGTTAGTGGTTATTCAACTTTTATTGGGTTCATCTTCGTCGTCATGTTTGGATGCCACAGCTCGCCAGTCTTCTTGGCTTGAAGCTTTCAGATGTAGTTCATTCCTGTCCATTGTCGCTCTCTGTCCACATGAATTGTGGTTTGCCTTTGCCCCTCTTAGCTGCTCTCCTCTCGTCTCTAAGGACTCTATGCACGACAATGTGACAGGAAATGTGGCCAAAATACCAGCTTTTGTGGATGTAACTTTGTCCATATATGTAACCTGAAGTATCTAACAGCTCCACACCTCAAACGCTCTTAATCAGTCTATCATTTGTTTTTAAATAGTCGATGTTTCTGATCCATACAGTAATGTTGACCATATGAAACGATTTAGAAAATGTATCCTGGTTTTTAAGCAGACTAGAGGCCCAAAAGTACTTCAGACATTTTGGAGAATGTTGTTTTACCAATGGATATCATTCTCTTCCTTTCTTCATCCCATTTGCCAACTTCAGTGAGTTTATGACCTAAATACATACAAATTACAACTTGTTCCATCAATATTAACTCTTAACATCAGTCTTATTAATAACCAGTCTTTGTTTTCTTTGTTTTCTACAACAGGGCTCTCCAAATATATTTTCCAGGGGGCCAGATTTCTCGAATAGCTAAGGTTCGGGGGCCGGAGTACAAAATCCCACCACAATTTCATGTTTTATCTCTATAAGATCCTCAAACGACTCACAGTGGCAACATCACCACAGGACTTTACTTTCAGAGAAGTGAAAACAGAACTATCTGACACGACTAAAAACAGGACTAAAGCACTAAAACCCAGTGTTTACGAGAAACATGACTCGACTAGTGCAAAGCAGACCTGGACCCAGACCAGGCTTAAACCAAGACTAAACTAACCATATCTACCAGAAAAACATGGATAAACTATAAAGCAGGACTAAAGCAGGACTAAAGCAGGACTAAAGCAGGACTAAACCAGGACTAAAGCAGGACTAAAGCAGGCCTAAAACAGGACTAAAGCAGGTCTAAAGCAGGACTAAAGCAGGCCTAAAACAGGACTAAAGCAGGACTAAAGCAGGACTAAAGCAGGACTAAAGCAGGTCTAAAGTAGGACTAAAACAGGACTATTTTAAAATAAATGTCATTAGAATATTTGGTTCAAATGATATTAAAAGCAGTAGCTGCCAAAAAAAACACACTTAATTTTGCATTTAGTTCTTCAGAACAAACGCAGCTGTCACTAGGCAACATGCACAGGATCATGCATGTTTTTGGAGTTCTCTGACCTGCAGCAGACTGAGCAAAATATGTGCAACATAATGAAACGGACAACGGGGAAAAGTTCTGAAAGCACTAAACTGGTGACAAGGGATCTGCACCTGAGAAATCAATATGTCTTTTTAGTTTTGCTTCGCCTCCAGAGTCACGTTAAGCTGTAAAATCATGTGTGTTTTATTACAGTTCGACACATATTCACGGAGAAATTAGCTAATGAATTTAGACACGCCTGAAACAAAAGTGCACATGTCCCGAGATGAGACCGCGGTCCACCTTTCACAACCCGACCCGTGAAACAATCCGCACATCACGCACAGCGGTCTGACGTACCTCGCACTCTCGAAGACCTTTCAATCCAACGACGAAGCCCGGAAAACACATTGTCCTCCAGTGCCACGGCGCGTAATGTTCCTCGTTAACGAGCAGACTTCCAAACACGTGGCGCACACGGCCCTTACGCATGGTCCTTACGACATTTACACGGTGCGGCGCGGAAGCCTCACGGAAAAAATGAAATAACAGATGATTAATTATGGGAAACTGGGCCGCGGGCCAGACCAAATTGTTTCGGGTCCGGACCTGGCCTGCGGGCCGCCTATTGGAGACCCCTGGTCGACACCAATTCGTAATAGTTAGTTAGCCATTTATAAAGCCCTTATGCTTAAAGATAATAGTTTAATGTACAATAGCATTCATTGTTAATAATGTTAATGAATACAGTAATTAAGAGCTTTAAGGGCTAACTGCTTGTAAAAGTATTGAAAATACTAGCAAATGTCTAATTTACCACTGTGTGTGCAATTTTCTACTAGTTATCCATTAATCTGTGGTCTTTTAATTCCAGTGTAACCTGTTTTATGTAACCTTCTGGTGACACATTCAAATAAAGTTCCATTATTAAGCACTAGTTATTTGTTTAGATGCTTATAAGGCATTTACAGGCATAGGTCAGTCACGAACACCTGTTTTTTTTGTTACTGTAGGGAAATTTGTCCTCTGCATTTGACCCATCCTTCAATGCCACTGGGGCATCTCCTCAGGAGCAGTGGGCACCGCAGCACAGCGCCCAGGACCCCTCTCCAGATCTTGAGCTTTATCTGTAGTCCATGTTTTGTGTTGATGAGGGAAACTGGAGCACCCGGAGGAAATCCCCCCAGACACGGGGACAAACATGCAAACTTCACACAGGAAGGCCCGCTGTGGCCCCGGAGTCTTGCTGTGAGGCAAGAGTGCTAGCCACTGCATATATAGATTGTAGATAGGCTTGTATTACCTTATAAATATTAATAAGCCATCAACAAAAGACATGTGTGCTATTAAACCAGGTAGAAAATGTTTGTAAGACCATTAAGACCATGCTTACGAAACAGTTTTTAATAACTAACTGGTAAATGCTGGTAAACAAATAACTAGAGGTTATCCACACTATATATATGAATAGTTTAAAAAGGATCCTTATTTTGAAACCTCACCTTTCTATTTCATCACTTGAAACTTTCATGCACAGTTCAGACCTGCTCACTTTGACCTGTACTGTCCACTCTCCTTTCAGAAATTGCGAAACAAGGGCCACAATGACTGTGCGAGCCCCGAGGTGGACGACTCGTTTGCAGACGATCACTTCGACTCTGACTTACTGTACAAGCGCTGCGCCGTAAGTACCTCCTCTGCTACACAAAGTTTCATGTTGTGTCTTTATGTGGATGTTCTATGCAGGCGCTAAACAAGAAGGAACACAGAGGATGTGATAGCCCGGACCCCGACGCCTCTTATGTGCTCACGCCACACACTGAAGAAAAGTATAAAAAAATAAATGAGGAGTTTGATAATATGATGCGAAGTCATAAACTCGTAAGTACAGCGCTTGGGTGAGATGGCTGTTTCTGCTTGGCTTTGTGGCACTGCCTCCCCACGCAGCTCCTCTGACCCTCACAGTCTGCTCTGCTCGGGGGGACACGGCTGCGCACCATGATAAGCTCACACTAGAGGAGCAGCTCAAAGATTACTGTAGTAGTAGTATTTGTGAAAAAAACAAGGCTTCAATACCAGGAAATACTGTACATTTTATGTCACAGGCTAACTTTATACATCATTATTTTATTATATGTTCCTAAAATACTGTGGGAGGATGGTGACAGCAACCGAGAGCTCCTGTTATGTGATTGGCTGATCACAATCTACAGAAATATGTATAAACAATTAGATATTTGAATCTGTTAATTCCTTTTGTATTTTGTCAAATGCAACAAATATCAATCTCTTATACAAATAATATCCAAAGATGTTTTTGTTTTGTGTTGGTGTCTTTACGTTATAATAACGACATCCTTTATAGCTGTTTTAAAGCATGAACAAACACTTGATTCACAATGAATAAATAGTTTATAAAGAATGACTAAGCCTTAGTAACGTAACCCTAATTAAGTTAGTTAGTTTATTTTCATATAAACAGAAACATTGCCTCATTTTACGGACCGAAAGGGTTCAGGCCTCATTAACATAATTGACATGCAATGATTCAGTCTGAAACTATCACGATGTGACTGTAACGGTCCCTCTGACTACACTTACACAACCCATAGCACAGATACACAAAGATATATCCATTTACACAAGCATATACATGATTATGTATACAGACATGCATACAGTATGCTTTAAAACATACTGGCACAAACACACACACATACATACACACACACACATTCACACCACACACACACCACATACACACACACTCACTCACACACACACACACATATATACACACACACATTAACACACACACACACACACACATACACGCACACATTCACACACAACCCACACACACACACACACACACACACATACACACACACATTCACACACACCAACACCACACACACACACACATATATACACACATTCACACACACACACCACACACACACACACATACACACACATTCACACACACACACACACACATCACCACACACAACACATACACACACACATTCACACACAACACACACACACACACACACATATACACACACACACATTCACACACACAACACACACACACACATACACACACACATTCACACACACACACCACACACATTCACACAACACACACATTCACACACACACACACACACATATATACACACACACACACACACACACATTCACACACACACACACACACATACACACACACATTCACACACATACACACCCACACACATACATACACACATTCATCACCACGCACACACACAACACACACACACACATTTCACACACACACACACACACACACACACATTCACACACACACACACACACAACATCACGCACCGACAACAACTCTCACCCACACACACTCTCACCAACACACACACACACACACACTCTTCCACACACACACATCTCACCACATTCACACACATTACACACACCACACACTCTACACACACACATTCACACACACACACACACACACACAACACATTCACCACACACACACACACACACACACATTCAACACCACACACACACATATATACACACACAAACACACACATCACACACACACACACACATACACACACACATTACACACACATACACACACACACACCACATAACACATTCATCACACACCACACACACATTTGAACCCAGTAAGTTTAACCACACGATGAATTCTATGTCTCTGTATTTTCCCATATTGGACTTTTTGAGTCATTTGTTTTTGAGTCGTGTAATGTTTCGTCCAAACCATTCCAAAGACAAAGCCCTCGAACACAGAAGCAGCTGCTTCTTCAGTCCTTACATTTAAAAATGTTCTCTCTGGGTTTGAACTTCTCTTGGATCCAGTGAGGGAGTTCATCAGAACCGCAGCGTTAAAGTCAACAAGAACATTTGAAAGTATTTCATTGTATAACAAGAGCTAAACAGTTACTGAGCCTGAATCATTCTAATAAACCATTTTTAAGTAATGAATTAAGTCTTTGTTCATGCTTTACTGAAGCTAAGCTGTAGTTATTATAAAGTGGGACCAAAATGTTTGCTTTTTTTTCTTTGACAAAATATTATGAGCTTTGACCCTACCTCTCCCCCAAATTAGCATTTTTCGACTTTTATTTTTTCTACATTTACTAAGCCACTAAGCCACGGTCTGACCCTTTGTCCGGCTGCACAGGTTTGGACCACACTGCTGTGTCATCTCATCATGGTGCCTGCCTTGTTTCACCACCGCGCCCTCACTAAGCCTGGACTAAAACTCTAATTTAGGAGCGACACGCGGACATTAATGTACTAATGCTAACATCACAGTCAGGCTAACAACACCACAGAGACCAGAGTAGACGGCTTGTTTCCACACGTTCACTTTGGTGCGGTCTGAAAGTGTCTTCAGTGTCTCAAATGAACAGTACCAGTACCTCAAAAGAGCTCTGGCTCACGTTGCTTCCCAAAATTCTTTAGCACGAGATGATTGGCTGAGAACGCCGCGAAAACAACACATCGAAAAGCAGATATAAAGAGAAAAGAATCATGTCTCGCCATACGCTGACTTGATCTTGTGATAAACTGCTGTAAATCCACCTACAAAGCTAGCATCAGCTGTTTCCTGTTTATCGACACACAGCACCAAAAATACACAGTGCTTTCTACATGGAACATTATCCAAAGCCAACGCATTACATACGAGACTTTCAAATGCAGCCTAGAAGTCAAGAGAACTGAAAGAAATGCAGAAAAAGCTTAGCATAAACCGGAAGTTGTTTCCTGTTTACTCTTTAGCCATGTCTCACAGCGCCAAAATCTTGGAATTACCAAACATATTTTTGTGAATTTTGATGATGAAAGACCAATTACTATTGTAGTTTTACTATAAAGTACAATTTAGATTTTATTTATCATTACATTACAAAACATTAGGTATGTGTGGGTGACGTCAGTCTCTCGTGTGCTAGAGACCATGGCCGCCATTTTGACCAAAGATGGAGCTCATTAGCGTGTGTCGCTAATTTAGCCTTTAGCGGCTAGCTACATCCAGTAGTCCTCAGTCCACCGAACATGCACAGAAGTGTTCTTCTCCCACGTGAGCATGTGCGAGGAGTGCATGCTTGTGTTGCACTTGACTGTTCTGACCAATCAGAGCTTGAGCTGCTAGAGCGGAGCAGAGCGAGCCGTTCCAATGACCTGGCCACAAATCGAACTCACAGCAGGTTTAAGCTAATACCCGATCGAGATGGTCGAATAGATCCATGGGGAAGATTCACGCTGCTATTAGCAGGATCATGCCAAAGCGTTCCTAAGCGAACCAGGCTGTGGGACCAGGGCCAGTCCAAACGTGGCTTAATGCTAATACAACAGTACGTACATGCTAACGCCACAGTACGCTAACACCACAGAAGCCCTTCCCTGGACATTGTACCTGTCCCTGTCACTTCTGCCACGCACGGTCAGCACTCAGGTGTAGACACGGCTGTGACCAGCAGATGACCAGCACGTTCCATTCAATTCAATGTATTTTTGTAACGCCCAAAATCACAACAGTAGTGGTCTCGAGGGGCTACAGAGGAAAACAAAATAAACAGTGTTCATAAGGACTTGGAAATGTCCCAGCGTCCTGTGTCCTTAGACAGATGTCCCAAGCCCCCCTGTCCTTAGACCCTCCTTCTCGGCCAGGAAAAACTACAAACCCTGCCCTTTTTGCTTTTCGGGAAAAAGTAGAATACCTGTTAGAGGTTCACAGTGAAGGAGAGACTCCACTCCCTCGTCTACGGACAGGAGGACGCGCCTCAATTTGCAGATACACGTGGAGCGACCCACTCAGGAGGAGAACCAATATCTTCCGAGGCCGGTGAAGAACCGCTCATATGAGCAGGTCGCCCCTCTGAGTCGATCATATACGTGGTGTGTGTTGTGTGTGGGTGTGTGCTGACGGAGCAGGGCTGGAGTACTCATGTTACACTGCCATGATGACACTCAGGACTTTGTTAATGTACTATGGTTCTTTCTGCGCGTAGTACTTACAGATATTACAATACACAATTGGTGTTATATGGATTTCTGAGCCGATGCCGCCTTGTACTGCGGCTGATAACCGATATTTTACATAGCAATATTAAGATCCACAGCAAGGTGTACAGATATATGTTACAGTAGAAGAACTTTTCCACTTTTGTGTCTCAAATTTAAAATGTTATTGATCTGCATGATTGTGAAAACATACATAGATTAAGAAATATTCATCTTGTCCTAATTAGAATAGTTCTGTTTTCCTCTTATCGAAAGAAGTTAAGAGACGAACTTACTGAACATGTTTCAATGGAAAACTTCTGCTTTTGTTTAAGCGCTGTTGTTGGGCTATCAGACTGACCACGCCCCCTAATTCATTTCAGAACGATTATACAACAAACAAACATGATCTCCGACAACAGTGACAGAGAAGAAGAGGAGAGAAACCAGAAGCCTCAAAAACCCAGAAAAAAGATCCCAATAGTGACAGAACGTGACGCTATTACCACATTCATAACCATACACCCATGCAGCTACAACGCATGGAAATCATGAAAAAACACACATAATACAGCCGTTAAAGCAGGGTCACCAAGGCGGTGCCCGCGGGCACCCAGGCACCAGGGCGCCCTTGGGCATCTCTCAGCTCAGCCAAGAGCTGTCTCGGTTCTTAGGCCTGTCACTTGTCGTGTCAGTCTTTATTTGTTCAAAATACAACCCAGTAATCTGTAGTTACGAGCCGCTAGAGAACGCCAAACCGAGATGACGCGACATGTACAGAGCTGGTCTGCAGCGCACCCCGCGGACAGAGGCGCGATTTAGATCGTGTCCAGCGAGCGTTTCATGTCAAGCAAAAAGAGACAAATTAATGCGCAAAACCTTTTGTTACAGGACTAAAGAGAGCACGGGCCGGAACAGTCTAACCAAACCGGACTCACACCTGAACCGGTCTAACCAAACAGAGACTCAACCAACGAGGCCTGAACCGGTCCAACCAAACCAGGACTTCACACGGGCCTGAACCGGTCCAACCCAAACCAGGACTCACACGGGCCTGAACGGGTCAACCCAAACCAGCTCACCGTGCCCAAGGGTCCAACCCAAACCAGGACTCACACGGGCTGAACCGGGTCAACCCAAACCAGGACTCACACGGGCCTGAACCGGTCCAACCCAACCCAGGACTCACACTGCCTGAAACCGGGTCCAAACCAAACCAGGACTCACACGGGCCGAACGGAGTCAACCCAAACAGGACTCACCACGGGCCTCAAGAACCGGGGTCTAACCCAAACCAGGACTCACACGGCCTGAACCAGGGTCAACCCAAACCAGGACTACACACGGCCTGAACCGGGTCTAACCCAAACCAGGACTCACACGAGGCCTAACCAGGTCTAACCAAACCAGACTCACACGGGACTGAACCAGGGTCTAACCCAAACCAGGACTCAACACGGCCTGAAACCGGGTCCAACCCAAACCAGGACTCACACGGCCTGAACCGGTTAACCCAACCAGACTCACAGGCCTGAACCAGTCTACCAAACCAGGACTCACACACACGGACTGAACCAGCGTCAACCCAAACCAGACTCACACGAGGCCGAACCGGTCCTAACCACCAGGACTCACACGGACTAGAACCGAGGTCTAACCCAAACCAGGACTCACACGGACTGACCCGGTTCTAACCCAAACCAGGACTCACACGGCTAACGGGTCCAAACCCAAACAGGACTCACACGGGCCTGAACCAGGTCCAACCCCAAACCAGGCTCCACGTTGCCATGAACCCCAGATCGTAACCCAAACAGGGACTCACACGGGCCGGAACCAGGACTAACCCAAACCAGGACTCACACGGGCCTGAACCAGGTCTAACCCAAACCAGGACTCACACGGGCCTGAACCAGGTCTAAACAGAGCCTCAGGAGGAGAAACTGTTGGAAAGGTTAAATGCACAAATGTTTTGCACCTTTGCTTGTATTTTGACAATTACAATAATTTACTCATAGTTACTGCTAGATTATCTGATTACATGATATTTCTTATTACTCACTGCTTTAGAATGTAATTAAGATTGGGTTTTCAAATAAAAAATATACATCATAATTACACATAAACGTATTGGTATAATTTATTAGAAACAGTAATTTTGTTACAAATGTAATTATAGGCCGTGCTCATCAATCAGCCCTCGACCCTAAAAAGGTTGGTGACCACTGCGTTAAAGGATACAGAAGTACAAGACAGCTCCTCGTTCACCCAAAAGATAAAAGAGAACACGAAAATAATGCATGAATTCCCGTGCAAATCATTCAACAAAACATACACATGGAGCAAACACATCAGAGAAACAGGGAGATCATTTAACACCAGAAAAAAATGAACACAATAAAGGAATGTGAAAACGAGACAGTGGGGAGAGGGCAGAGCGAACACCGGGGCAACTTGAAATCGGCAATATCAGATCACTGCGAAATCAGATCACTGCGAACACAATAACCACATTATGGACTGGGACAATACACTGGGATCATAAACTCAGAGTCCAGTAAACACACACGCCGTATGAAAGAAGTCATGGAATTCAGGAAACAAGGTGAATGCACAACCGCCAGCAGCCAGCGGGGGGCGAGGTCAGGGGGGCGTGGTCAGGGTCCATCAAGCATTGAAACAACAGCGCTCAAAACACTCTAACCTTCTCGTGACGCTTCTTACCAAGCCAGAAGTCGGGGTAATTGTATAATCACTCACCTATTGTCTGATCTAGAAGAAAAAAACAAAACGAATGCAAGCAAAGATGTTTTTGATCTTCTATTTCTATTAATTTACCTTTTCAAAAAAACAAATGATAGATGATACTTTATTGAGGGGAAACGCAATTCAAGTTCAGCTCCAAGTCACACAAAGAGACAGGACATTGCCGTATATCTGCGAAAATTCTGATATTGGAACCGATATACTGTAACATCCATCCCTAAGTAGAAGTAATTGTATCACGTCTTACTCACTGTCCAGGATGTGACTGATTGCTTCCGGGTGAACATGTGACCACCACGCCACCCAACCGCATTTGCATTGGAACTGCTGTCCAGACTAAACAATATGCATTTTGTATGACGCTTTTTAAAGTTGGCTTTTGCCTTTTGTATTTTTTAATAAAGTTACTTTTCCTTGGATGCTAACCTCATTTGGCACCGTACCCAATTGAGCACATCCTTCATTATTGTGAAAACATTACTTTGATCTATGTAGTCTTATTGAGTGTTTTTTTCCGCTGTGGCGTCAGTAATGCTCAGTTTTAAATGTGATTTCTTAGAATGAGAAGCAAAAGTGATTGTTTTTGCTCGTTATCATCAGCGTTAGCTATTTTACATCTTAAAAGTCTTTTGCCCGATTTAGGCCCCCATTTGAGTCTCCCCGACTTCGGCAAGATGTGACCCGACTTTGGATCTTCAAAAGCGATTTTGAAAGTCTCCGTGCTCCTCGTGTGCGGTGTCAATAGGACTCAGAGTAAGGTTAATCACCACAGCAACAGCAAACAAAGCAGAGCGTCAGGAGCAAACCATGGACACAGGCGTAGGATACAAACACGATCGGGACTTTATTAGTCACCTCTTGTAAAGCTCTAAAGGTAAACTGTTGTATTCTCATCGAGTTCTCTGCAAATTCCTGACACCCAGTCCACAAAACATTCACCCTAATTCCAGTCATATAAGATAAACGTGAGCGAAAGTGAGTTTCCTCGCGTGCACCGTGTTTGGTGAAGCGGGTGCATGTAGCCACAGTCCACTCAACACTACGTCTTGTGTTGTCTATCTCAACTTCTGTGTGAAGATTTTTTTCCGATCCACGTTTTACAAAATAATACTAACACGGGTTTGACTTGCACCTAAGCAAATGCTCTGATCATTTGGAACTTTTTTATCATATAAATTTTGTCTGTGGCTCATATCATATCAGGAAAACAGTTTACATTCCAAGAGTAAATTTGATGGAACATCAGGTTCCTTTAGCAAACTTTTGCACTTGTGCCAAAGTATCTGGCATTCGGTGTTTGAAACCAACTGTGCCACATCGAGCAGGGTTCCAAATCGCGCAATGACACTCCAACATGACCTCTGACCTGTTCTCTTGTCCTCCCTGAGTTTGATAAGAGCTTTATTGATCTCACTGGTATAAATTGTGAATGCCTTGCTGTCTTCTGTCTCCAGCCGGCGTCCTTCCCCAGCAGAACTTCTCCATGCATGTGGCTGTGCCTGTGTCCAACCCGGCTCCATGTATGCTCCGGGCCACTCTGGGGGGCCCGACAGTGCATGCTCAGCCCTGGCGCGGCCTCACTGCAACGGAATTGGGCTCCAGTGGAGGGCCCAGAGGCACCCCAGCACAGGTCAGTGGACAAAGGGGGGTCGTGTTGCAGGTACAGCGTGCTACAGGCTGACTCATCCTGGTGAGTAGGCCCCGTTCGTCTGCTCATCCGGGAGGAAGGATAGAGACTATTCTTGGCTAAAGACTGCAGAATCAATCAAAATCCAATATCAAAATCCTATAGATCAGAAGGGGTTTATGCCATTGTCAATGAACACAATTCACAAACATAGAACTTGTCTGGGCCTTAAGTGCAACATAAAACACTGAGCAACAATAAAACAACATATATGAAATCAAAGGACATGCATTAAGAGACAATTTAAAATTACTATAAGTATAAAATAAAAATAAATAGGCATTACTATGTACACAGTTTACAGTTAAATTTACAGTTGTAGTGCAGAAAGTGACAGTGCAGTGAGTGATGAAGAGATAAAGTGACAGGTGTTAAGAAGTGTTCATGAGTCCAACGGCAGAGGAAAGGAACTATTTGTTTGTGGCGGGAGTTCTGGTCCGGATGGAGGGTTTGTCAATATTGAAAGTGACTTTGGTTTGTGTTGGTATAATGCTGTCCTCACAGAATCACAGTTGACGTCACAGTTCCGTGTCCTCATCCAAACTATCTGTGGCAGCTCTAAAACCTCTCTCCTCCACTGCCCTCGTTGGTCCCATCCTTAGAGGTCCTCACTGCAGGTTTGGAGAGCTTCAGCTCTGCCTGTACATGGGATCAGGTGAACCATGCGTGATCTGAAGAACTCACAGCAGCTCGAGCCACGGCGCAGAAGGCATCGCTGAGGGTGCAACAGTGATCAAGCATGTTCTGCTCACTGGTCGGGACTTTAATAAACTGTCTGTACTTTGTAGTTCGTGGCTAGAGATTCCCCTTGTTAAAATCCCCCAGGATAATACACAAGGAGTCCGGGAAGGTCGCTCCACACTCAGAATCTGGTCCGCAAGCGCGCGCTGTGCCCGTGGCACGTTTCGCCTCGTGGGATGTAAACAACAGCCAGAATGAATGAAGCGAACTCACGTGGCGAGTAGAATGGTTTGCAGTTAATGAAAAGATATTCCAGATCAGGAGAGCAGTGTTTGGAGATCACAGTCACATCTGAAGACCAGGCGTTGTTGATGTAAAAACAGACTCCTCCGCCGCGTGTTGTTTTTCCCCCGGAGAAATGCCTTTGTCTGTCGGCACTAAGATGCTCGAAGCCCTCCAGCTGCACGGCACAGTTCGGGACTGGCTCGCTGAGCCACATCTCCGTGAAGCACACGAGGAGATGAAGAAAAGTATCTGTTTTGTCTCATCGGCAGCACCAGTTCATCCATTTTGTTTATCCATTCTGATTCTGAAAAAACACTTTGGGCACATATACGAGGTACCAATAGCACTGTGAGAAGGTTAAAAGCTCTGAAAAGTCGATTTAGCATGATGTAGGCCCTTTAATGTTCAGGAACGTGATGTTTTCATTTCAGATAGGGGGCAATGGGTGATTCACTGGAGCCACGTTACGACTGACCCGGTTCCCTCAGACTCTTTGGAACGGTCCTTTTAATGGCGTAATGCGTGAGCTTTTGACATCCTCCAAATCCAAATGTTTTCTTGAATTGAACTTGAATTACATTTTTTAATCATTAGGCTGATTTCAGCAAGTCACAAAAAAGACGTGTAGTTATTCCAAGTTTGTGGTGCTGAGACGTGGCTAAAGCTTGAGTAAACAGGAAACCACTTCTGATTCATCCTTTTTCTGCCTTTATTTCACTTTATGTAATGCTTTGTGTTCAAAACTCTGATCAAAGCTATTCTGCTTGAGAGCAATATGGCCACGCCCCTCTTATGTTTGCCCCTGTATGGGGAATAGTAAAGTCTGTAAAAAAAACAGAAAACTTTTTTCCATATTTGTGAGTATCTTTAACTGGGCTCAATGTGCCATTAACATTCAAATATGCCATTGTATTAACCATGTTGAAATCCTGCTTGTAAATCTGCTTTATCCCGTCAAACACAAACACATGAACCCCTTTGTCACCTGGGTATGATGATAACATATTTTCAATGACTTTCTGATCTAAATATTAAGGGTTTTAAGTGTTTATAATTAAAAAGGGGAAAAAAACATGGACACTTTTTTGGAAGTACGCTGAACAAAATGTATCATGAGCTAAACTCAAAGATATAAAACTCCTTTACCGAGATAATCCAGTTTAACTCCATATTAAGTCCAGACTGAAGCAATCGAGCTGCTACTTTGCTTTGCTTATTGTTGTTACATGGTAATTATAGAACACATTTAGTGTTAGGGTTATTTTCTGATAGTAACATTAATCCTTGCCATAAACCAGTGTAAATCTCCAGCAAACATGGGTTGTATTTCTAGCTAAAAATACGAATGCATTTCGCCCTTGCACAGTCAGCATATCAGCGTGCTATTTCTTTTCACTGAAGTAAAGCCCATGTTCTCTTTTATGACTTATTATTACGTTTTCCCCCAAAAAAAGTTTAACATCTGCATTTTATAATAATGTTCTTAAAGTGTTTTTATTGCAAAATAAAATGACACTTGTTTTATATTTTGTATTACATAGTGTGGTTGAACCCCCACCCTTGTGCCCTGGAACTATTGCTGAATCTTAACATGATGATTCCATGTTGCCTCTGCTTGATACTTGTCAAGGTGCATGTAGCCGTTAGACCCTTAGAAGGCTGTTCAGAAACCATGACGTCCTACACACCACCACACACTTCTCCTGCTGCGAGCGTGGTAGAGAGCATGTGAGGGCCGGGGCTCTCCTCCAGATGTTAATCATAGATTATTGATCGTTTTTGCAGGGTCGAGCTGAGAAGAGCAGAGTGGTGCTGTGGTCAGGTTTATTTTTGGCAGTACTCTTGGCTTACGTAAGAAGGTACGGAGAGTTTTCATGGTTTTCGCCATCTCCACCTTCAAGAGAATTTTCC
Source organism: Chaenogobius annularis (assembly GCA_015082035.1). Taxonomy (NCBI): domain Eukaryota; kingdom Metazoa; phylum Chordata; class Actinopteri; order Gobiiformes; family Gobiidae; genus Chaenogobius; species Chaenogobius annularis. Next base: position 904,090 of record BJKM01000128.1, on the reverse strand, counting down.
TTAAAGGAGACTTTGGCCCTCATTTATCAAAACTGAGGCAAGAAATGTGGGTGTATATTTGTCCATACACCAGAGGGCGGGTGGTATTCATGAATCTGAGCGCACCACTTGGATCCTGCCGGACTCACGAGCAGCTGGTGATAAATGCAGCTGAAAACCAGCGTAAGTTGAACGAAACACTGCAAAAATCAGCGTTTATCTTAACAGGAGCATGCAGAGAATTGTATAAATAGATAATAATAATATATAATAAATTTATATTCAATAAATAGTTTTAGGGCATAATCAATTCAATCAGAGTACAGCAATCTTCAGTGTGAGGAATGCATGTGCTACACTCAAACACAGACGTCTGAACAGCGGGAGCAGCTCTGGTTCAGGCCAGGCTCAGATGAAGGAGCCCCGTGGGGAGTGTTGTCAGGTGTCTGGCCTGAGCAGGGCTTCTCGCCGGGAAGAAACAGGCGCGGAGGATGAGCAGCTCCGAACAACATCTTCCACCGGGCAGTCTGTCTGAGAGCGTTGCCATGGCCCTCTCGCTATCTCCATTTCCCTGACTGCATCCGCTTCCACGCTACAGTCTGGATGCTTTGCTCAACATCAGAACGTCTGGAGGACAGGACAGAACATGCCCAGACCCAGACTGTGTTTAGTGTCTCTCTACCACAGACCCGGACTGTGTGAGAGTCTCTCTACCACAGACCCAGACTGTGAAGGGTCTCTCTATCCCCGCCTGGAAGCAGGATATTAAGTACTCTGTAATCCCCTGTGGATCCGTTGGACACCCTCCACAGCCACACATCCAGTGCAGTCAGTGGTGGCTGATAGTCCGTCATATCACCAGACTCGCTCTGCTTTAAATCACGTTCATTCCAGCTGCATGCCGACATTAGCATGCTAGCAAGCTAGGTTTGTTTATCTCCCCTATGTAATTCCCTCCGCTGCCAGTAGATAAAGCTCTAACTCAATTCCTGAGGTGGGAAATGAAATGAAAGTGTGTTTTTTGTAGACCAATGTTTTTAAGTTCTAAAACATGAGCTACTAGGGCTAATTATCCTTCTTGTCTGCAGTAGTGTTGCCACTTCACAAACATTTCAAACTCAATATTGATCGGAAAAAGCTTTATTCTCAATTTGATAACCAACATGGTTAATAGCCACCCCAAAATATCCCACACACCTTTGGACTCTGGAGTGAGTGTACCTGCAACTATCTGCATTCTCTTACATCACATTTAGTGTTTTCCCCGTTAAGACACATTTCTATATTCATCCCGAGAGCGTAATGACAGAGGAAACTTGTTTTCTTGCAGAAGTCCTCACTGATCACACAGTGTTGAGCGCAGCGTGTTGACTCAGCTGTCAGAGCCATTGTTCACCTCAGATTGTTTATTTGTCCCTCTATTGTTCTATTCAGTGCAGGTCTAGAGGCCCGCACTCTCACAATGGCCCCGGGCCCCGTGTGGTTAAGTGTCACTGATCTCTGAGACAGTGGCCGACAGGCTCCCTTGGGCTTTAAGTCTTTCTGCCTGATTACTTGTGTTTGTGGAATACATTTTCAGTTCTTGTAAAGTATGTCAGTAATACTTTCTAACTGAATACAGTACAGCATCATTCTGATACAAGAAGTCTATATAGTCCTTGGTCATTATGCTATATTACTCAGCGGGAGTATCTATTTAGCGAGAACATATGACTCAGGACTATTTCCCTTCATAATGGTTAATACTATAATGTTAAAGTAGGCTTCAATACTAAAAAAGAGGGTTCAATACTCCACTATTTTTATACTGATAGTTAAAATCATGTTCCTTTTTATTTATTTGTATTTGTACTAATATTAATGTTAAAGATAATATCATATATTTTTGATATATTACCATTACTATTTCTGATATGTTTAGATAAAGATCATCTTAAAGTATTCAGGAAATGTCCAGTTTTGTCAGTTGTTTCAGTGTTGTTAGTATCAATTAGTATTTGGCCATACATTTTTGACAACCTTAGTAGCAATACATGCAAGGTCTGCACATACAGCTGTATTTAAATAAAACACATCATTTGACTCATTTTATTAATTAATGATGATATTTTGATACCTAAACAGAAGACCTGCATTTGAACACTTGTAGGATTCTTAGGAGTTAAATTGAATGCACTGGGATTGAAAATATTCTGTTGCTATACTTACTACTACTCGATTCAATAATCCATATTTCTGAACGTCTTTGTAGAGGTCTAAAAGTACAAGATTAGAAGGTTACAGAGGTTACAGACCTCAATGAGACACAGGGACATTTAGTTCTCAAAGAGGACATAATCTTACTTGTATTTGTAGTTTTGCTAATTACTCTTAATGACATAGTTTAGTAGCAGACATTATAAACTCTGCGTTGAAATGCAGCATACATGAAAGCGGAGCGAGAAGACAACACTGAAGACGTTCTTTTGAATTCCCTAATGTGTGCAGCAGCTCTTTGTGTCGGAGCAGTCACACTACATTTGGCCATGAACTGCTCCTCAGCCCACATTACAGAGAAGCCACTCTGGTGTAATCACTCACAATAAAAACCAAAGCCTCATCAATTCTGCAATGGACGTGTTACTGCTGCAGACGCCAGGATAATTACGGAGTCTATTAAAAGTTCCCAGAGGCAGAGGCGGTTAATGCGGCGTGGAGTTAGCGGTTAGCGGTTAGGAGGCTGGGCTGGTGTGGTCGGTCATGGTGCTTTGTTTGATGGTGTTATTGTTGGTTCTTCCTCCTCAGGGAACGGCTTTGTGAACCCCAGAGGTTCCCCGGGGCTCCTCAGCACGGCCAGCGGAAACGGATTGGGCCAGAAGGGCATCCACCACACCAAGTCGCCCCCGCCTGCCGCCACTCAAAGCTTGGCACTGGGCCGGAGCAAGCCCGAGCTCAGGGTGGTCATCCCGCCGGCGAGCAAAGGGAGCATGCCGTCTCTGGTGAGTACTACCCCGGGGCCCTCTGTGGGGCGGAGAGGGTCGTCTCAGTCTTCTCATTCACATATTGTTCTATAATTATCATTATGAATAACACGCTGTTAAAGAAGTTGTAAACAAACTGGGCCATCAGAGGGATACTGAAGAGTGATTCATAAAACTTTTTCTATTTAGGGCAATTCATTTGTGGCTCCACCGCAGTGCATTTAATCGTCACCACAAAAAACAACTTATGAAAGACATAAGTCAATGGACAACAGATTATTAAGAGATATAGAGTTTACCAAGTGCAATACAGAATGGGTGACCTCTGTGTTAAGGAGTGCGATAGCTGATGGTATAAAAGACAACAAATAGCAATTTTTTTGGGCTGTAGGCATATTATAGCGCCATCCAGAGGGCATCAAAGACAACTCTGTGGACAGGATGTGTTCTGGAATGCATGATCCTATCACGTGCTTCCTCTAGAGCGCACTCAAGTCCTTTTGTTGGACTGGTGCAAACTTAACTATGTTATTAAGACTGTTCATATTTTTTGCAGACAATCCATTGAATCAGCAATTAAATTAAAATTTTAAATACTTTCAATAAACAAGTGATAGAAATTGCTATTTAATTCATCACAAAACTCAAGTGTTAATTAAAAGAGTCGCAGACGGGACAAATGGGCGTTTTGCAGCGTGGGACTGGTTTAGATAGATACAGAGACATTTTCACGGCACTTCTCAGTCATCTTTGTGTCTCAGGCAAAGGTTTCAGTGCAGTTTAAGGAGGATTTGTGTGGTAGAGTCAGCAGATGGTGTGTCAGGGCAGTTTGAGGCGAGTAACAGTCCTCAAGACAAAAGACTCCTCTGTGCCGGGCGGGCACCAGGCAGAGCCAGCATTAGTGAGGCGGTAACGGAATCCTATTGCAGTTAGAGGTGGGAAATATATATCGAAATGTGGATAATACTGAGAATGTTGTTTTGAAAATATGCAAAATGTGTATATTGAGTATGCCGTTCAAATCAGGGATGTCAAACTCATTTTGGGTTGCGGGCTGAATTTCGGTGCTCAGTGTGGGTTGCAGGCCAAACATAGTGTAAAATCTATATTAAAAATGCAATAGCTTAATAGTAATAGTTAAGTTTGGACACTGTTTTGCACAAATCTGCAGCATGTGAATGCATTAGCAGCAGCTGCATGAATATGGACTCATCAGTCACATTTGTGTGGACAGAGGACTCACAGCAGCTTCACTTTGTCATGTTCACGCTTCATCACTCTCTGACCTGTGTAAAACGTCTTGACCTGTGGCTCCTGATCAGTCCAGGTGGTGCACTTGTTGGGACGTTTTCCTCACAGAGCTGTCATCACAGAAGTTGGTTTTCTTGCTGTTAGCTCCACATTAGTTCCACTACAGCTGTAACGTCCACATACAGTCTCTCTTCCCAAAGTTTTCCCAAAGCCACACATCCCTTTCACTGCTCAGACCTCTCTGCTCAAGTCAAGTCTGTAAAGTTTGGTCAGCACCAAGTATGGACGAGAGCGAGACAGAGCGCTGATAAGCAGCTGCAGCAGCAGCAGCAGCAGCAGCAGCAGCAGCAGCAGCAGCAGCAGCAGCAGCAGCAGCAGCAGCAGCGCTGCACTCCCAGGGTTTTAGCAGGGGAAGCACAGGAAAGAAGAGCATAGTGTCGAAATAAACTGCCAATACCCCTTCAAAATAAAAAACTGTGTCTCGCACATTCAGTTTACAACAACTCATGACAGGAGAAAGTGAAATAGAAACTTTAAATGTAAGCAGCCTAAAGAATGCAAATACTGCAGCCTGTGTAAAGCACCATCCTTCTGATCCACTGTAAAGTAAAGTTTTAAAACCTACTTCATCCAGCCAACATTTAATGTAACAGTGTCAAACAGTTTGGTGTTTAAACAGTGTGTAGATACACAAACTCACACTGAAGCAGAAGCTCTGATGTCTCTGAGACACCACAACCATTCAATTGTAATTACGTATTTGCTCTGTTCCTGGGCATGTCGGGGTTAAATCCAGTCAGGTAGACGCCCTTCAGTGTGAGAGCCGAGCGGGCGAATGCGGGCAAGGCGGGGCCGCTCAACAGACAGCCTGTCATTACTACATAATGATATCAGATTAATCACATGGCAGTGGGACAGTGTGGAGATGAGCTCTTAATCAGCCCCAGAGAGCGGATAAGATCTGCTGCTGCTGCCCAGGTCCTGGTCCTGGTCCTGGTCCTGGTCCTGGTCCTGGTCCTGGCCCTTATGCCCACGTTTGAAAGTTTACAACATGACATTTTTCAAGATTTTTTTGCCCAAAGGCTTTTTTGACGGGAAAGTACAGAGTGAAATGGGTGGATGATAGAGAAGGGAGGACATGCAGTAAATTGTCGGAGACAAACTCACGATAATGCGGCCGGCTGCACTTGAGCCTGGCATACGTGTGCCGTGCCATAACCAGCTCTTTTTGATAGCATTTAGCAGACATCACATATACAAATGTACTTAAGTAAATGCTTTGAGAATGTCCTTTTGCTCAGAAATATTGGACTGAGATTAATAAAGTGCTACAGATTGTCTTTGACATCACCATCCCACTCAATTTCAGAACTATATATTTGGGCATGTCGGTGTAATCCCTCATTCGTCCAGGAGTGTTCCATTGTTTTAGAAAAAACGAAACGTTTCGACTCCAAGAGTCATTCTCAATCAGAGAAACAAGTCTGAGAACTCAGGTTTATATCGTACTCTGTGAAAGCCCTGCCCACCGGGCGGAACCTCCTGCTAATGGCCCATTGTTACTTAATTGATGGGCCTATTGTTCTATTGTTCCCTGGCATTTGGCTGCCTCACCTTGAGTTGAGTTCAGGACCCCAAAGCGCTGTACATCTTCATCTCAAAGCCACAAACCACTCTATTGAAGACAGTGAGGTGGAGATTCTGAGCAGGAGAAAAGATGGTTTGAAAGAGGAGTTAAGGAGAAGAGAGATTAAGGAGGCCATCTTGTTAAAAAGAGACAATCCTTAAATCGTAATGGAGGTTTAAGATTCAACCTTCCCGTTGTTTATAATGGTTCGCTGAACCCTAGACGCCCTGGCATTCGGATGCTAAAACAGGCCACTCAAGGTGAGGCAGCCCCAAATGCCCAGGGAACAATTAGAAACAATAGGCCATCCCACAGTTTAAGTTCATGGCCATTAGCAGGAGACCCGCCCTGTGGGCAGGCTTCACAGAGAGTTCTCAGACTGTTTCACTGAATTGAGAATGACTCTTAGGATGAGAGTCGAAACGTCCAAATGACTACAAACTGAATTCTTTTTCTACTATAATTTGGGCCTAAAAAACTCTGCCATGGAACAGTAATTCCAGAGTCAGAAAAAGGTTTATTGCCGTTTGCCAGAATGAACAGAATTCCCAAGCATAGGAACTGCTTTTGGTGATTCAGAGCAACATAAAACATGAACAATGATAAAACAACATACCGTATTTTCCGAACTTTTAGCCGCTCCCCTATATAAGGCCGCATTTGCTCTATTTAAAAAAAAACGATAAAAACAATACATTAGGCCGCACCTTTTGTATAGGCCGCAAACTCTTTCCTTTACTTTTGGCATCGCATGAGCTCTCCCCGCTGTCCCCTCTCGTCCCCTCCAGCGTCTCACCGTACATTCATTATGTTAAGGCTTGCGTGCAGCCGCGCGGTTTCCTAGCAAGATCGATGGCCTCAGCTTAAAACTTGCTTCGTACGAACTTCTTGGGTTCCATAATGATGGGGCAGAATTGAAAATAATTTATAGTTGGTAATTTGTCGCCGTTCTTATTTGCTAGCTGAATAAAAAAAGCAACATCTGCTTCTTTGCTTAACTTTTCTGTAGTTTTTGATTCTATTCCGGTTAGTGCGCCCCTAGCGTTGAAAGAAAAAAACCACAGAAAAGCTGCAGCCTCTAAAGTAAGCCGCATGGCACAAAACATCTGACAAAAGTAGCCGGCTAATAGTCCGCCAAAATACGGTATATGCAATCAAAAAAACATTTTAACTTACTATAGGATAAAAATAAAAAATAGGCCTTACTATGTACTACACAGTTTTTACAGTAAAATTTACAGTTTGTTACAAATTTACAGCTGTTACCCCCTATTCGGAAAAAAAACCTGGATTAGATTCCCAACAACTTCAATAATCTGCGCCCCATCTCTAATTTACCTTTTATATCCAAAATTCTTGAAAAAGCAGTCGCCTCTCAACTTCACACCCCATCTCATTTCAAACAGTCTAATGAACATTTTCAATCTGGTTTCCGTCCACTTCACAGCACTGAAACTGCACTTCTTAAAATCACAAATGATCTGCTCGCACAGCTTCTGACTCTAACCGTACTATCTCTTCTCATTCCTCCTCGATTCTAACAGCAGCATTTGACACCATCTCACACAGCAACTCTCATCCATAGGCTTTAATCTATTGGCACCTCCCACATTCCTCTCTCTTGGTTTCATTTCCTATCTCTCCGATCGCACAGTCAATTCATACAACTGAAATCCCACCAATCCAAACCCCTTCCCTGTCCCAGCTGGTGTGCCCCAGGGCTCTGTCCTGCGTCCCCTTCTTTTTCATCATCTTACATTTCTCCCTCTTGGTTCCATCTTCCGTAAACACAACATTCATTTCCATGCTACGCGGATGACACCCAGCTCTACCTCTCCCTCTAAACCCACTGCATCACTTCCACCAGCCTCTCTTACCCTCTGTCTGCAGGAAATCTCAATTCCTGGTTCTCTTCAAAGTCTCCTCAAACTCAACAGCTCTAAAAAACCGAAGTCCTACTGGGTAGGCACCCCTTCCACTCTCGTCAAAATCGAAACAGTTTTCATCAACTTTCTAGGAAATGACTCCCACTGTCCTCCCCTTTCCAAGTCAAGAGTTCTGGGTGTCACCTCCTGCTCGACAGCACCTCAATTCTTTCACTCCCCACATCGCAACAACATCACTCGTTCCGGCCTACTTCCACTCTCGCAACGAACGCTTCTCTCGTGTCTCCAGTCCTCTCTCTCACATTCCTCAGCACCGCACATATGTCCAAGTACACTGTCCTATGATCCTAGCGCATCCTCCGCGGATCCGATTTACTGTAACTCTCTCCTCTTTAGGCGTCTCCCCAATTAAATCCCCTCCCAGAAACTTTGGGCCCCAGGGCTTCTCCCAAAAAACTCTGCAGCCCGCATTACCAACGTCACGAGACAGGGAACTTCACAAAGAGAAACAAGACAGGTTGGATTCTGCCGACCCCGCCATCACATCACCCCATATTCTTCAACAACTTCACTGGAATCCCCATGAAAACAACGGATTCACTTCAAAATGATCCTAAATACTTTCAAAGCTTCCATAACCTGGCTCCACCAAGTACATCTCGTCGAATGACCTCTAGATGCTCCAGCATCTCCACTCCCTCTCGCTCCCTCAGGTCCTCCTCCTCTCTCCAGCTCTCTGTCCCCTCTTTCCGTCTTATTTCAATGGGGGCAGAGCCTTTCAGCCGCTTCTGCTCCTCAGCTCTGGAACTCTCTCTCTCCTGACCTCCGCAACATAGACACCCTTCCACTTTTCAAGATCCAGACTCAAAAAACTCACCTGTTCAGACAATACTTACACCACATAACTCAGTCACTCCAACACCATCATCCAGTTCTGTACTGTGGGTTTTAGTCTGTTGTTTTTATTTATATGTTGTTTTTATTTCTGCTGTTTTATTCTCTTGTGTACAGTGTCCTTGGTATTCTGAAAGGCGCTCTTTAAATAAAATGTGATTATATTATTATTATTATTAGTTGTAGTGCAGAGAGTGAACAGCTGCAGTGAGTGGATTGGTTAAATTAGTTGGTGTCAGCAGTGATCCAACCTGCTCGTCGCTGCACGTCTCCAGGGCTCGGGGACGAGCAGGTCGGATCACCTGCCTGACCCCTTCTCACCCTAGCGACCATGGACAATTTGAGCCAATCCCTCCACAGCAAGGAGGCTAGAGTCCATCCGCGACCAGAACCTCGGCCACAAGAACAGCTTCGTTTCCCTCTGCCTTTGTATGAGCCCTGGAGACATACAGGTCCTTACAGAGATTGGAAGGGCTGCAGCCGATCAACCTTCTCAGCAGAACGCACAATGCGCGGTAGTTTTTAGTCTCTGTTTGTCCTTTGGCTGTGGCTCCTGGGTACCACACGGTGAATGGAAGGTGCGTGAGGATGGACTCAATGATGGCCGTGTTAAAAAACTGCATCATCATCTGCACTGGCAGCTTTGCTTTCCTCAGCTGCCGCAGGAAGTACTCCTCTGCTGGGCTTTCTTGATGAGGCGAGTTGATGGAGGGCTTCCACTTGAAGTCCTGGGGATGTGGTGCCAGAGAAGACGGAAGGAGTCCACGGTGGTGATGGGGAGTCTGTCATGATGAGGGGGGGCTGGGCGGCTGTGACTTTTCTGAAGTCCACAATTCATCTCCACTGTCTTCTTGGCGTTAATCCAGGGTTTTGTTTACCCCAGGTTGTTACCGCTGCACCAGGACACCAGCCGGTCCACCTCCCTCCTGTAGACAGACTCATCCCCGTCCGAGATGAGCCCGATGAGGGTGGTGTCGTCCGCAGACTTGATCAGTTTTACGAAGTCGTGGCTGGAGGTGCAGCAGTTTGTGTACAGGGAGAAGAGCAGAGGAGAAAGTACACAGCCCTGTGGATCAACTGTGCTGATAGTCCGAGTGTCTGAGACATTCTTCCCCAGCCGCACGCACTGCCTCCGATCCGTCAGAATGTGAGTCATCCACCTGCAGGTGGAGTCAGGCATGTTGAGCTGGGAGAGCTTGTCCTGGAGCAGAGCAGGGAGGATGGAGTTGAATGCACAGCTGAAGTCCACAAACAGAATCCTGGCATAGGTTCAAGGCGAGCCCAGATGCTGTAAGATGAAGTGGAGTGCCAGGTTGATGGCGTCGTCTACAGACCTGTTGGCTCTGTAGGCGAACTGCAGGGGGTCCAGCAGGGAGGACGTGAAGGACTTAAGGCAGGCTGGGACGTGGCATGACCCCAGGAAGGTGTTAAAAATGTCTGTGAAGATGGGGGACAGCTCTCCTGCACAGTGTCTTAAGGTGGTGGTACACCGTGTGGCACAGAAGCTTATTGGGGGTTGGATATCTGAAATAGTCTGTTTACATCCTGTTTCTGAGGTGGCCACCGTGGGAGAGGGGGTGGTTACATCAAACCTGGAGTAGAAGGCGTTAAGTTGCTCAGCCAGTTTTTAGTCATCGGCCGCATGGGGGCTTTAGGCTTGTGGTTGGTGAGAAGCCGGAGCCCTCTCCATACATAGGTTGTTGTCAGAGAACTGCTGCTTCAGACGCGTATTGTACTGTGATCTAGCTCTCGTCACCTCTTTGCTAAATCCATACTTCGCATCTTTGTAGCGCCCCCTGTCTCCAGCCCTGTGCGCTGCCTCCTTCTGCTGCCTTAACTGCCTCAGTTTAGGTGTGAACCAGGGTATGTCATTGTTGAAAGTGACTTTGGTTTGTGTTGGTATGATGCTGTCCTCACAGAATCGAATGTATGACGTGACAGTGTCCGTGTACTCATCCAAACTATCTGTGGCAGCTCTTACAAAAATTGGACGAGCAAAAACTGAACCAACAATCAAGGACTGGACCAACATTATATGGACATACAGAAAAGGGAAAAAATATATTCTGACTTCATTTGAAAATTGACCTTTTTGGCAGGCTTGCTAAACTCATGGGACTCGTACCCTCGTCACAATATGCACTGCAGGGCACATGTTAGACTTCACTATCTCACATGGACTCTCTGTGGCACATGTTGAAATAACTGCAACCAGAGTTGGGGGTAACGTGTCAGCTGGTAACACGTTAGAGAACTCAACGAGGGACGTAAAAAGTTTTTATTTTTTTTATTTAAATTTTTTTTCCTTGCTTGAGGACAGGCCGACACGTGCTTATTGTATGCCATTGTATTGTGCTCATCTGTCAACATAAAAGAAATTAAAGCTCAAAGTCAAATGCATTTAGTTTGCTTGTTCATTTGATATATTAATGATTACGTTACTGTGTTTGTAGGAAAGTCAGGCTCGCCCCCTTGTGTTAGGTTTCGTTTTTGCATCAGTAGTGTTATAAAACTACTGCCTCGTGTTCGATGGAGAAAGTTCCGAACCAATTAAGGACTCACATCAGATTTGACTTGTTTTGCTGTGCGTGAACGAACAACGCAAAGGGAAAGGTTATACGATAATGTTTATTATTGGTTATGCAAAAGTACTCGCGTAAAACGCGTTACTTTTATAACACAGTAGCGCAGTAATGTAACGCGTTAGTTTTCCAAGACAGTAACGAGGTAACGTTATGAGTTACTTTTAAAAGTAACGCTACCCAACACTGACTGCGACACTCATCTCAGATCATTTGCCCATTATTTGGGAAGTTTTGGTCCCTCCCCTTTTCAGCAAAACCCCTGTGCCAGCTTCTTGTCGTCGTATTATAACTTCAGGACACAGAGTTGTCTGCTTTTGGTGGGAATATTCTCTCCGAGTGCACGGATAGTTTACTCTCTGCCTTTCATTTCACCTGCCCTGGGACCCTTGACCCTTTAGGCCCAGTTCCCAAAGCCTAAGCCTGATCCCTAGATGAATGAGACACTGCTGTAGGCAGTCTCCTCTGTCCCTCTCCTCTCCGCTGTCTCTCCTCTGTTCCTCTCCTCTCCCGCTGTCTCCTCTGTCCCTCTCCTCCCCCTCTGTCTCTCCTCTGTCCCTCTCCTCTCCCGCAGGTCTCTCCTCTGTCCCTTCTCCATCCCCCGCTGTCTCTCCTCTGTCCTCTCCTCTCCCGCAGTCTCTCTCTGTCGCGCTCTGCGCTCTCCGTTCTGGCTGTCTCCCTGCTGTCTCTCCTCTGTCCCTCTCCTCTCTCGCTGTCTCTCCTCAGTCCTCCCTCTCCCGCTGTCTCTCTCTCTGTTCCCCCCTTCGTCTCTCCTCAGTCCTTCTCCTCTCCCTCTCTGTCTCTCCTCACCCTTTGTCTCTCTCATTTCTCCTCTCCCACTGTCTCTTCCTCTGTCCCCCACCCTCTGTCCTTCTCCTCTCCCGCTGTTCTCTCCTCAGTCCCTCTCCACTCCCGCTGTCTCTCCTGTTCCCCCACCCTCTGTCTCTCCTCTGTCCTTCTCCTCTCCCGCTGTCTCTCCTCAGTCCCTCTCCACTCCCTCTGTCTCTCCTCTGTCCGGCCTCGAGACCTACGGCACACATTTTTAGAAAACACTCTCAAATTCCAGTCGGCCTGGTCTGTGGATGCCAGGTGCCCCCATTGGCCTAGTTCTGTTTGACTTAACGGCAGCTTTTGATACAGTCGACCATTCAATTCTGTTGTCTTTCCCTAAAAATATTTTCGGTATCTGTGGCACTTTCATGGTTTGAGTTTTAGTTGACCTCCTCTGTTGTCTCGCTGTTCTGTGGAGTACCCCAGGGCTTTATTTTGGGCCCCATACTGTTTTCTCTGTACCACTGGGGTCATTTATAGCCTGGCACAGTTTCGCCTTTAGAACACCGTGCCAAAGACTGTGTAACTCAGCAAGACACGTCCCTGCAACATCACATGACTCTTCTGAGGATGACAGTTGACAGACAGTCGAAACATGCCATGGTTTTACAACAAACAAACACTGGTCTGTTAGAGGGAATAAAAACGATCTCTTTTACATGTTTGTACATGTTGTTTTGGTTCCACTTTCCAAACCAATGACTCTTCCTGCAAAATATATCATCAGCCGACCAATCAAAACAGCTTAAACAGATCATGTGATGTTATGTCAGAAAATGTAATTGGTTTTATAGTTAATTCCTATTATTAATACAGGAGCTGTGCCCCTCCAACCTTAGGTGGCCGGAGGCGTTACTTACATTTTTGAAAAGCTTTACAAGGACCAATTAAGTTGAAATAAAGTGTGTAATGTATTGTTTGATCCATGTGCATGAATAATTTGAGGCAACATTTATTTATTTATTTATATATATAATTGTGCATATATATTAAATACTATATTTTTTTATTACTTACTAGTAAAATTCATTGTAACAAATATGCAACGATTTGTAACAACAACAACAAAAAATCGTTTACACCATTCTTGTTTTTGGTCTGTTTTATAAACCTCATCCTCCCCCTTGTGGCTGCAGCTTGTATCGCCCTAAACAAGATGACATGTTTGACTAAGTTTGATGCACACTATTCTGATCATGTTCATGTTTGTGATTGTCTGATGTTTCTCGTCCAGAACACGCAGAGATTGAGCAGCTCCCAGTCCCTGGCCACCCCCCGTGGTGTCCGTGAGCACCCCCAGCCTGCCCCCCCAGGGCCTGGTGTACTCAGGCATGCCCTCTTTCCTACAACCCTGCTGGTGAGTGTCCTGGTGCACTTAGGACACACTACATAAGTTTTTTCAATTTTCAGTAAGCTCTAGTTTACTTAAATACTAAATAAAATATTCAAAAAAAAAAAAAAATGATCCAATATGTCAACAAAAGGAAGCAAGACATTTAAACCTGGACATATTTTGCCTTATTTCTTTGAAAACATGTATATTACAAACGTGTAATGCATTTGTTTCTTACATTTATGAGAGTAAACTAGTTTCAGTTGGATATGTCTGAATCTGAGACCTCTCTTCCTGTTCACTTTATTAAAAACAAGTCACATTATAGACAAATGGCTTAACCTGTGCTAACTGTGGATAGACTAAGTAAATGACAAAGACATTTACCGTAAACCAGCTCAAAACATAGTCTCTTCTCCTGCTCCTGACACTGCCCTGCTCTTCACACACTCAGAAGAACCGGATGCCCTCCCTGTAATCATTCCACGCTGATGTGTGCGCTTGTTTTGCAGACTATTCCCTGAGCGGCGCCGACCTCTCCTCCCTGCAGGGCTTCGGCTCCCCGGGGCTGTCGCTGGGGTCAGTGTCGGCATGGCAACAGCATCCTCTGGGCCAGGCGGCGCTCAACTCTCTGGTGTGAGTACCAAACCTGCAAAACCGCCCACTGCTGCTCTACGGGCTGAGTCCTTCTGTGGAGAGGCCTACAACACACTGGCTCTGTTCACTGAGGAGTTACATCTTCTACCATTACTACTACTACTATTACTCCTACTGTTACTACTACTGAGCCTGGAGGCATGTCACTAAGAGTGGATGAATAATGTAAATACTGTAGATACTTTTAGTTGCCTGGTCAGTCAAGATGACGATGGTTGTTTCGTATACAAAGACAAAGAGGTTCAGGCTGTGCCACAGTTTTACCTCCGGGAGTTCAGATGGGCGTGATTGACAGGCGTATAATCCAATCAGAAGCCTGCACTGTACTTTGGGATCACTTTCTATCAAGGCAGATCTCTATGGCAACATGCACAGAACCTGCTCTGGACCTGGTCGTCTGGACAATGTTTTATTGTATTTTACATTGTCCGTATTGAAAGTTTGTCTACAATGGACCACTCCTGGACGAAAGAGGGATTACACTGACCCATTGTGTAAATGTCCCTTCCTCCCCCTCACCCTGGTCACCCTAATGCCTCCCTGTGCTCCTCTCCTTACAGCGGCGGGGGTCACCTACCTCACGGCTCCAACCTGTCCATCAACACCAGCCAAGGCATCAGCATCAAATCCGAGCCCATCTCGCCACCTCGAGAGCGTGTCACCCCCTCCGGCTTCCCCCCTCAACACCAACCGCCACCGCAGCAGCAGCTCCAGCAGCCGCATCTCCAGCAGGGCGGCCCGGGCAGGCAGCAGCAGGACGTGGTAGGACGCTCCCCTGCCGACAGCCTCAGCTCCTCCTGCAGCTCCTACGATGGCAGCGACCGCGAGAGCCCGTCGGTCAAGAGGCTGCGCATAGACACGTGGGTGACCTAAAGGAGACGGCCACACTGCAGACGCCCAGCCGGAGGCGGCGGCGGCGGCGGCGGCGGCGGCGGCGGGCTCGGCAGGCCACGGACGAGCTCCACACCCAGTGTCCACCACAGAGCGTTTCTTCAAACTAATTATTTTAATGTGTAAGACTGACATTTCAAAGTGGTAAAAGGTCGACGACTGAACAACGGTTGTGTGCCAGCGGCAGCTGCAGGTACTCGTAGTTACAGTAGTTACCGTAGTTACCATAGTTACTCTGGGACACTTCTGCTGTTTTGCTGCCGCGCTAACGGATGCTAACAATCAGAAAGTTCGAGCTTAAGAAACAGTTCATGACACACTGCAAGGAAACAGCCTGTTCTTTGCCAACACACACGCCATCGCGGCCCTCCAGATCCAAGCCCACTTAAGCAAACACGAGGGGAACAACACTGTCGTGCTTTTCCAAATTTGAATTTCTCGCAATAATGAATGATTTTATAAGTTCAACAGTAAGATATTTACCGTGCAATGGCGGTGAAGGAGGTGTGGAGGTGAAAAGGCGTCACGGACACATCAGTAACATAATAAGCCAAAGCTGCGGTGGTGTTTGTACAGTTTCACCGTGGTTCCACGCCAATGCACCGTTGGGTTTTTATTACGACTATTTGTTTAGCGCTGTTGTAAAAAAACAATGTAACTAATATTGATCTCAAAAGCCATGGACGTTTGCTGTAGGACGGAATATCGGAGCCAAACGTCATACCTGGATGTAAATAGTGACTTTCAAATAAGTTCAGGGTTAGAACACATCGTCGACATGTCGGACCGCCAGGATTTGTCCAGATTCACCTTGTTGTTTTTCGTTTACATGAATCCCTCAAAACTCATCATTCTTTCATTTTTCGTAATTGAAATCTGAACAAAACTTGTGCTTCTCTCTCTCATTCCTCTCTCTTGTTTCTCTTGTCTCCTCTCTACCTCTGGAGTGACCGCCTGTTCTTCTTTTGGTCCCTCTCTTCACTTATTTAACATCCATCTTTTCCATTCAAACCACATGCACTGTATTTAAACAAAATGGACTTACATTGAAAGCATTGTAAAACGTATCGAAGAAATCAACCGCTTCTCTAGGGTTAGGGAGAGAAGACTTTGTCATTTAGACAGAATGAGGACTTAAATAACTGAAACATTTACCATTTGTTAGGTTAATTTGAACAACTTGTTTTTGTACCCTTTGAGGTGGTCTGTCACACGTTCCCTCTCCCTTCTCTTTCTACCTCTTTCTTCTCTTTTACTTTTCTTCTTCCTCTCTCTGTTTCCAGTCCTTCCCTCTTCTTCCTTTTTTGTAACTGAAGTCTTTATCGCGTCATGTAAATATTGTCTTCAGGTTGAATTCACGTGTTCGGAAGTTGATGGGTTCAAATATCAGATGAAAGCTGAGCTTAAAACGGATACGGTTTGTTTATTTCAGATTTTTAGGTTTTACTGGGCAAAAACTCAAATACAATTTTAAGAATTGAATTTTTTTTCTTTTCTTTTTTTAGAAAAAAAAAATAGAAAAAAGCTAATTTTCCAGCATTTCTTCCCTGAGAATTCAAAACAGATTTGATTTCAGTTAGTAATTGGAAATAATTTATGCTCTTTCATTTTGCCTACTTCCAATCTGGTATTTTGTCATGAAATGTATTTTAAAGGCCTCTATTTTACTAATATTTTGAGTAATTGGATCCAACCTCAGACCGATTTGCTCAGACATTTTGAAAAACCTTTAGATTCTCACCGGGTGAAACACATTAACGTCTGAGATTTTGACCAATATTTTGATCACAATAAAAAAACACATCTTTTACAAAAGATGCCTAAAACATTGGCCATTTCCTTGAGCAGCTCTTTTGTAGCTGCACACGCACACACGCACTCACACAGACGCGCACACGCACACACGCACTCACACACACGCACACACAGGCGTACACACACACGCACACACACGCGCGCACACGTACACACACGCACACACGCACACGCGCACCACGCGCGCACACGCTACGCACACATACGCACAACGCACATCGTACACAGAACACGAAGTACACACAACGCACAGCAACAGACGTCACATGGCGCACACACACGTACACACACACACACGTACACACACGCACACACACGCGCACACACACACACGCACGTACACACACGCACACACACACACGCGCACAACACACAGCACGTACACACACCGCACACACACACACCACACACGCGCACACGCACACACCCTTCGCACATTTTGTATCTGACTGTTGACTTGCACAGGGGCGGGTTTGGGGCGCACACGTGTCAGAGGAGTCTGCTGTGAGGAGCGGCGGTGCGTTCACTGTCCCGGTTCAGGTGTGGGATTCCTGAGCTTTTCCCATCATCCTTTGCTCCAGCAGTAGCGAGTCCACCATCATCTATTCTATGCACTGATTCTGAAGCTTGATGTCGTTGGCCCTGGAACAGCGATAACGGTGTGGAATAAACTCACGAGGATGTTAGGTTCTCACTGCATGCACTGGTGAGGGTCACAGGTTTGATTCCCAGACTGAGACTGTGTGGCATTTACAGTCACCATAAGCCACATTTGGACTGGCCCTGGCCCCAGACCGGTTTCACTTTAGAGCGGTTTGGAATGGTTCTTTTAATAGTGGAGAGTGTGTCCATGCTCAGTCCTGACTCTGTGCCTATGAGCAACTGATTTTACCCCAACATAACTAATGATTTCTAAATAAATACCTAAATTATACTTTTTTATATGACAGCAAGTCACAAAAAGACCTTTAGTAATTCCCAGTGTGTGTGTGGTGTGTGTGTGTGTGTGTGTGTGTGTGTGTGTCTGAGACATGGCTAAAGCTAGAGTAAACACAAAACTACTTCTAGCTTTTTTCCATCTTGTTTTCGCAAACGAGTGTTTTTCTCTTGTCCAATCATCTGGTTGTGGTGTGAAGCTCCTCCTCAGCCAATGACCAGTCATAACGTGGCTGTTGGCTAGTTCTACATACTGGATACTGCTCTTGATTTGACCTCCTCCGATTGGACATTTGATCTCCTCTTTCTTACTAATTGGAACCGTTTTATGAAATCTGCAAATTAATAGAAATGTAATTCTTCAGGTTGATCATTATACTTTATGGTCCAGGCCCGTGGTGGACAACGAATCAAAGTGCAAAAGTAAAACTGCACTTAAGGCGAGTCTGCACCTGAAGATATTTAGACTTGAATTGAATCCACTTCATCCATCGATTTCTCTGGGACATTGTAACGTCAGAGGCCATTTTCTCCAAATGTGTTTTCCTCCCAAAGAACAGTAGCACTCACACAGGTCATGACCTTGAGCAAAGTAAAACATATACAGTAAAATCGACAAAAAATATTTGGAAAAATAAGAAATTGACTTGTGTGTGACATACTTTACTTCATTCTTATTTCTACTCTAAAAGTACAGATTTAAACAGGTATTTCAGTACTTTTACTTTGTAGATGTTTTTTTTATGTGATAAGGAACAGTATACCAGAGAACCTGAAGAAAACCAATATAGACACATGCAAACTTAATACACTGCAATGTATGGGAGTCAAACCTGTGACCTTCTCGTGCTGAGGCGAGGCTACCAGCACTGCGGGGCGTTTGTCCTGAGCGTTCTTTCTCAAACCAGGGCCTGTGTTTGTCCTTAATGAGAGGAAAAACCAGACTGTCGACCCTTTAAGTGCCGCCAATCACACGCCGATCCCATTCCATGATCAGAGACACGGCAGGTGACACGGGCCGGTGACAGGGCCGGTGGACACGGGCCGGTGACACGCGTGACAACGGCCGTGACACAGGGCCGGTGACACGGGCCGGTGACACGGCCGTGACACGGGCCGGTGACACGGCCCGTGACACGGGCGGTGCACGGGGTACAGCGGCCGGTATCACGAGGCCAGGTAACACGAGGCCGGTCCAGGGGCCGGTAACACGAGCCGGTCCAGGGGCCGTAAACAGGCCGTAACACGGCCGGTAACACGACCCGTCCCAGGGCCGGTAACACGGGCGGTAACACGAAGCGGTCCAGGGGCCGGTGACACGGGCCGGTCCCAGGGGCCGTAACACGAGCCGTCCGCGGCGGTAACGGGCCGGTAACAGAGCCGGTAACAGGGCCGGTAAACGAGCCGGTCCAGTAATACGGGCCGGTAACACGAGCCGGTCCCAGGGGCCGGTGACACGGGCCGGTCCCAGGGGCCGGTAACACGAGCCGGTCCCAGGGGCCGGTGACACGGGCCGGTCCCAGGGGCCGGTAACACGAGCAATAATCCTGAGTCACCACCTCACATTAGCACACACAGCACTTAAACTTATCAGGGAAGAATATGCACAGACAGAGGCCTTATCCCAAAGACAGGATCACGCACAGCTCAGAACTCCCACACCTTAAAACACTTCAAATGTACGCAAGAAATATCGTGTAAAATGTAAAATGCCGCAAAAATTAAACAGAAAAATAATAAGTTGTAATCTTTCTAAACAAGACTATAAAGTGATATGTCTTCACTTTTGCAGGTCATTTTACAGTCCATTCACATTTGTCCGATAATTAAATCAAATACATTTAAAGACATGTTTTAAGACATTTCTGTTAAACATATATGAATATCATTATCAGGATAGTCAAAAAATAGTATTGAGATTTAGATTTTTGTTACCATCACCCATTCCTATTTTTTGAATTTCCTTTGGGTTGAAGTGGAGAAGGTGCCAGCAGATCACCAGGACGCCCCCTGCTGGTGCTGAGGAGCAGCGCTGTTAAAATGAATGCATGACTGTCGTAACTTACTCTTTAAAACGTTACTAAAAGACTTCTGTGCCAGGTTAATGACAAATTCCTTTTCCAATGACCAGAAGTCTGCAGAAAGTCTGTTAGATTCAAATAAAGAGCCTTTACTTGTTCCATAAAACTCCACTCAAAAATGTTACTGTCACTTAGTATTTTAGTATTCGCTTTATGAGATTTTTTAAAAATGTATGTATATAACTTAAGAATTCGATGTTTTTGTTGCATCGTGAGTGTAATAATATCTTAAAACAGCTGAATTCTGTGTGTAAGAATGCTTTTTTACGGTTTTGGGGATTTGTTCTACCAGAATAACATTTTCAGAAAAGAACTCAAAAGTCTTCAAAATAAGAACATGTTTGCCTGCGGCCCACTGGTCCTAGGGGCCATCGCATCAAAATGTGTATGGTAAAGGCGAATGGACTTTAAAAACACTGAGGAGCACCTGCTAGATTTCTATCTAATGGTGTCAAAAGGTGGAACATAGCATTTTATGTGTTGATAGATCTCACAAACAATCCAAACGTTATTTTATTAAATGTGAACTAAAAATATTTATGAAACAAGATTCAAAACAAGATTCATTTTTAGGATTGAACCATTTTTAGCCCATGTATTGTCACTCTGATGTCTGACGTGAACCTGGTCAGTGAACGCAGCGGGAGTTCTCTCTGTTCATCAGTGCACAAAGTGAACGTGAGGGGCAGAAGGGGGGAAAGGGGGAGAAGGGGGAAAGGGGGGAACGGGACTGGATGGCTGGATCTTTGGGACTCTCTGGTGCAGGATGAGGCGTCGTGGATTTTCTAAACACAAGTTGCTGTTTGCTAACTGTTTTTGGCTGTAGAAGTCCTTTAGCTGAAAATAAAAACCTGGTCCTGCTCTGAATCCAGGACGAGTTTGGCGGCACAAGCTGGACTTTGTTGCCAAAAACATTATTATTATTATTACTGTGTCAAAAGGAGATTTTAAGTTTGGATTTATCTTGGATGTGTTATTTTGTTTTAGTTCGAAGATAAATATTCAAGTGAACTTTTTATGAAACAATACTATGCTAGATATTGTTGTACAAAATTTGTATTCTTCACAAAGTACATTGGCTTTGAAATGTGTATTTTAGATCCTCTTTTCTTGTACTGTATAAAGCGAGTACACGGCTCTTAGTATTTGTTCTCCTGTGACGTTCCAAAACGTAGAAATGAAAACCTGATTAAACAACTCTGTGTATGCGTCATCTGTCTCCACACATTTATTCTTTTATGTTTTTGTACTTATTCACTATATTTGATCAACACAATCTAACATTTAGAGTCCAAACAGCTTAAAGCCAGACACTTCGGTTGAAATTATTTTGAAATTTATTTTCACTTAGATAAATGTAACAAAAAAGTGTTTCATCATTTTATGGTTTCAGATGAAAATAAGAAATAGAAATATAGAAATCTGAAGTCAGGTTTGTATTGTTTCATTTTGTTAACATATTACATAAAACATTGTGCAGAGATCACCTCAGAGTGGAATAAGGCTCTAAAAGACACACTTACTCCTTTGCTTTTATCAACTTTTAACTGGGCCCTTAAAAACGCTTAGCTCCCTCTGAGTTGGAAAGAAGCCAGCATATCCTTAATATCTAAAGAGGGGGAGGACCGTCTTGACTGTGCCTCATACAGACCTATCTCAATTCTGAATATGGACTATTGTAGTCCATATTGTAGTTATTCATTAAATGTACTTCACAATGATCAGACAGGATTTATTAACAAACTGCACACACAAGATAACATGAGATGATCTTTAATAATGAACCATATACAAAAACAACAAAACAAAGCTGTAATAATAAGTCTGGACGCTGAGAAGGCTTCTGATTCTTTCAGCTGGTCTTATTTATTTAAAGTGCTGAGCAAATTTAAAATAGATTATTTAATAATCCAAAATAGGCTCTCTACGATGGCCCAACATCAATAATCAAAATGAACAGTCACTTGACTTTGGAGAGAGGGGTGAGACAGGGCTGTGCTTGGGCCCTTCTGTTGTTCGCTTTGTACTTGGAACCATTGGCACAATATATTAGACAATCGGAAACAATTCATGGCGTCTCAATTGATGCGATGGAACACAAAATTCCAAGTCCAATTATATTGAACCAAACCAAAAATGTCCATACCCAATGTGACGCATTTCCATCATGATGTCGGCCCAATGTCTGGATACAAACTGAATGTACAAAAAAAAAATGATTCTCTCTTACTGGCAACAATTCTCAAAAGACATAGGAGGTTGGAGTTTGCCTTGTCTGAAAAATTACTTTATTTCAGCATAGCTCAAATTTCTGTGATCCAGAATATGAAGCTAAATGGAGAAATATTGAGATTAATGTTGTGCCGTGGGTTCCTGTAGAGGCCTTACTGGCAGACTATAAACGGTTGAGTCATTTGGTGGAAATTGAGAATCCTTGGGTAACGTGTGTTTACAACATGGAAGGAGAAAATCAAAACATACAAACTAAACAAAGATGTTAAAATCTTAAACTGGTTGGTTTATGTGTTTGTACCAATTAGATTCAAGGTCTGGATTAGAAAGGCATAACACTTTTTCACCAGACTGTAAAAGAAAATAACAAGAAAAGCTTTGAAATGTTGAAAGTCTTTTATAGGTATTTACAAATAAGGAGTTATTATAACCAAGAAATTAAACAAAGTAATGACCAATACCACTACTGTTAATGATGGCTTTAATGCTCTGCAAAAAGGTATCATTTTATGCAGAAATGTCTTGAATATTTTGTGCTCTTCAAGTTTTTTACATAAACTCTGAAAGTTTCTGTCTGTCTGTTAAAATTGACACACATTTATTCTGAGTCCTCGATTTATAAGATGAAATTCGATGTCAAGAAGCACTGTTGGTGTTTATTTCTCCTGCAGCAGGGCAGAACTCATTCTCAAAATGCAACTTCATCCAATCCGTGGACACTCAGGACATCTAGTGGTGACATATTAGAACTGCAATGATGGCCCTTTTTGCTAATGTTGTGTAGTGTGCATGAGTGGCCACGGGAGGGTGCTACAATACAATTAATATATAGGTTACAGAGAAATAAGAGTTTTTTGAGGTTTTTTTGGTTTTATAAATAATGTAGAACACATCACAAAACAAGACACGGAGAGAGCATGCAAACATTTTTCATTATTTTTATTTAAAGTTGTTATAATATAGGCCTACCCACACCACATGTACAACACCTAAATATTACACCTATCTTGAATCGCTACAGTCTACTGGTGGATTTGTAATTTCAATATTTTTAAGCTCGCCTACCGTATATTGAAAATTCTATGAAACATGGCTCACCTCCCGAATCTCAGACGCTGACATTTCATTGGACAATCATAATATATTCCGTTGTGACAGACCCAGTAAAGGAGGTGGAGTAGCAATATTTATAAAATCTTGTTTTACGGCAACTGTAAATTCCAAAGTCTCCAAGTCAAAGAGTTTTGAATACAAAGCCCTGGAGGTGGGTTTGGGTCAAAATAATCCTGGGAAAATGACAGTTGTAGGTTTTATGGTCCGTCTGCTCCTGTGGGGGCGCTAGAGGACTTCTTTACCTTCCTCTCCACTTTGGAGTTCAATGGGTCTGAGGTTAGGGCTTGTTTTAGATGACATGAACATCCGGGCGATTGGTCCCAAAACTTCTGACAGTCTCTAAAAAACTATTGTAATGAATGACCTCACACAACATATTTACAGCTCCCACCCGCCCTGACCCTAAAGACCCACTTAAAGCAACATTACTGGACATTATCTGAAGCAACAAGCCTGCAGAATGACCACTGTAGTGGTGTCTTTCCTCTGGACTTCAGTAAGCCTACTGTCCTGTTGTGTGTGTGAACACAAAATGTATTCAATCCAAATCAAGTATAACTGTTAAAAGGTCCTAGAAGCATGTTAATGAGCATTTCTGTCTGATCTGTTCTGTAGTGACATTTTGGTTTGACCACGAGTGTTCCAGAACCCAACACAGCTCTGGACTTTTTCATCAAAACATTTACTGATATTACTGAATAAACACCTCCCTCTTAAAAGAGTCAGGGTCAAAAATAAAAATAATCCCTGGTTCTGTCCAGACATCGCTGCATTATCTCGAGAACGTGATAAAGCCTGGGCAGAAACCACGGCAATAACCAAAGCAGCAGCAGATTGGCAAGCAGTTGTCATAAACACAATAAATATGTCTCTACTGTTCATAAAGCCAAAACATCTTACTACGTCAATACTTTCACCGAATCTCAGGGAAAACCATTAAATCCTTATCGCAAAATTCTCCTCCCTCTTTACCAAATGAAGTTATTAAAGATTCAAAGAGCTTGACGACAAAAAAAGATATTTGTGAATGCATTTAATCAGCACTGTGCTGACTCTGGAAATATCTTTGATGCTGCTGCTCCATCTGTTGCTGCTCCCCAAATACATGAGAATAGACCTGATGATCAAGTAGTTTTACCTTAAGCCCTTTACACAGTATGAAGTAATTAAATATGTTGCTCTCTATAGATCCAGAAAAGTCCACTGGAGCTGACACCCTGAACCTAGGTTACTTTTGTGATCAGCTCCACTAATAGTAAATTGTTTAAGCTCTCACAATTCAAACTGAGATCCCCCATTTCTGTGGAGCACTGCTTTTGTTCTCCCTTTGCACAAAGGAGGCCAGAAAAATTATTTGAATCATTTCTGTCCAATCTCAAAATGATCCTGCCGAGCAAAACGCTTAGAGAAGCTCATAAGTAACCAGGTCAGTGCGTTCTTAACCAAATATTCCATTTGAAACAGCTACCAGTCTGGATTTAGACCAGGACATAGCACTATCACAGCTGCTACCAAAGTTATATATATTGCTCTTGCATTGGACAGCCATGAGGAATGCTGTTTTTGTTGATTTGTCAAAGGCCTTTGATTCAGTAGATCTTTGTATTCTCTTGGAGCGTCTGGACGCTGTTGGGGTTGATACCAATTCCTCTAAAATGGTGTGCAGATGACCTCACAAATAGAGCTCAAGCTGTTTCTGCTGATGGCTTTCAATCTGAATTTTCTTACCTTAATAAAGGTGTTCCTCAAGGCTCTGTTTTTTGGACCACTGTTATTTACAGTTTATATCAACTCAATTGGGCATAATCTAAACACACAGTAGCATCCACTTGTATGCAGATGATGCAATTCTATATGCTAAGGCACCTTCTTGTGCCCAAGTGATTCAAAATATTCAAGAGGATTTTCACTCCATCCAAAGACAACTGTGTTAATTTAAAATGATTAATGAATTCAAACAAAACAAAATGTATGCTGTTTCTCCTAAAAGACACTCTAGTGACCCAAAAATATATAACTATTCTCACAGCTTGATGGTAATATGATTGAACAAGTACCCCATTACAAATACTTGGGCATCTGGATCGATGAGAAACTCTCCTTCAACAAACACGTACAAGAGCTGACAAATCATCTTAAAGCCAGATTGTCATTCTTCCTTTAGAAATAAAGAATGTTTTCCTCTTAATTGTAGAAAACAGTTCATCCAGTTCAGCTACATTTCTTCAGCTCAGTTCTATCATTATGGGACATTATATAGCTCTATCTAAGCTCATTCTACAGCTCAACAGTGTTAAAACCTCTCTAGGAGAGTTCAGCTTTCATCAGCTCTCAGCTCTAAGGTGCTCTAAGCTCAGTTCGTCTGTCAGCTCTAAGGTCAGCTCAGTCAGCTCTAAGGTTCAGCTCTAAGGTCTCAGCTCTAAGGCACTCAAGCTCTAAGTTCAGCTCTCAGCTCTAAGGCTCAGCTCTAAGGCTCAGCTCAAGTCAGCTCTAAGTAGCTAAGGTCAGCTCTAAGGTTTTTACAGGAGAAGGATACAGAACTCACCACTGTGAATTCTATTCTAAAGTAGAATGTGATCATTGGATGTGAAGAGAACAGCTCTGCCCTTTGTTTGTGTCTAAAGCTCTCGTTGGCATTTTGCCTGATTATTGATCCAGTTTATTGCACATCAGATCAGGTATTCAACAGTTTGAGGTCTCAGGACATTTTGATCTTACAATCCCATCGTTTTAACACAGAGACAGGAAAAAAGGCTTTCAGACACTTTGCTCCCTCCTGTGGAACAAAAAACACACATACTTTTTAAATTAAATCATTTTATGCCTTTTAATGATTTTAAAGCACTGGTCAAGGACCACCGTTGTGTTTTAACAGGGTACCCACGAACCCCATGACAACTTTTCTCATTGGGTTTTCCCTGTATGAATAAAATAAAATGAAGAGGACAAGAGGAGACAATGGAGGGATGACGTCCCAGACAGGACCAAAACATCTTTTGGGAAGTGCACATCCTTGGCAAGGCATTGGAGTCTGTGGAGGAAGCTGCTCGAGCCGTCCATGATCCGACTCTCAGAACTGAGGATGGGAACAGGCAAGGCAAGGTACTCAAAAGGGCCAACTGCAATAAAGACAAACACATTTCTTCAAACATCTCAAATGAAGTGTAAAAGTTTCAACTAATTGTGGATAAAAATGATGAAATAGAACTTGGTGACTTAACACACACTCTCTCCAGTTCCCCTCCAGGCCGTAATATGTGAATGCATGTAATTAGCATATGCATAAGCTTCCCCATTGTGCACAGCTTCCCCTGCGCCCCCTGCAGGCTTTACCTGGGAGCATGACACATTTGTGAAGTTCAGAGGGAGCACTCTAAAATATCTGGATAGGGTATAAGCTTAAACCTGTTGTGAGTTTTGTTTTGCTCCCATTTTGAGCTGAACTCAAAGATATGACGTCTTTTATTCACACAGAAGACCAATATCTCGCAAATATTGTTCACAAAATTAATATTAATAATCCGTCCCACCTCAACTGTGGAGCACATCAAGATGCTGATGAAACAGCATAAATATTATTGGAAAAATAATACTCAATCTCTGAAACTCTCATAAAGACCGACACAGTTAGTTTCACTTCACCTTCCAGTGTGGTGGTGCAGGACATCTCCCTGCAAAAGCGCAAAAGTCTACAAAAGTGCAAAAGTTGCAAAAGTCTACAAAATTTTAGAATGTCATTTTCTGCAGGTGGAAAGTCACCTGCATGACTACATGTAAAAGTTATAAACCTAAACTTCTGAACATTCTTTATGGAGATATGTTTTATGCTATACCGTGGAATGTTATGGCCAAAGGCCATTTTCATGGAAACCAGCAGAAGGAGGCTCCTCCTCCAGGCCAAGTACGAGTCAAGTTTGTGGAGATGCACACGGTAAGGACACTGTTTTTTTGTGCAATACATAGCATACAAAAAGGAAATGAATTTTTTTAGTCGGTTTCTTTGGCTAAAAAGTTACATACTGTGCCTTTAAATGACACATATCTCTTACTTACTTAGAGTATATTTTTTTATAAAATGGAGTAAATAATTACACAATGTTCTTCTAGAACATAGATAAAAAAATAGATAAAAAATAAGTAAGTCAAATGATCTATAACTCACAATTCTCTCTCTCTCTCCTCTCCCTCTCGCTCTCGCCCTCTTGGAACAGCTGTGTCATTGGCTCAGACCATGCACACCTCCCATTTCCCTGACTTCCCAAGCTGGTGATGAGCTGTGCCACCTGCCAGGGGGGCCTGCAGCCCCCCCACGGCCCCGCTCCAGAACTTCTTCCAGATCTGCCTTTCAACCCGGAGCCAAGTGTGTGGCGTGTTGGTGTGGTCCTGATCTCCTTAAGACGCGGGTAAATATTGAACGAGTCGCGGGCCATGCTCAAACACATCTGCTGCTGTGTCTGCGCAGAGAGGAGAGAGAGCAGAAAGGAAGAGAGAGATAAAGAGAGAGAGATGAGATGAGAGACGAGAAGGAAGAGTGAAGAGAGAGAGGAGAGAAGGAAGAGATAAAGAGAGGGGAGAAAGAGAGAGAGATGAGATGAGAGACGAGAAGGAAGAGTGAAGAGAGAGAGGAGAGAAGGAAGAGACAGATAAAGAGAGGGGAGAGAGAATTAGCAGACCGAAGTTTGCTGAGAGCGAGAGAGCGTTTGCAGAGAGAGAGAATTGATAGAGAGAGCATTAACAGAGAGAAAGAGAGTGAACTAGTGAGTTAGGAGAGAGAGAAGAGAGGGAGAGGTAGCAAAGAGAGAGAAGAAATGGAGCAGTAGCAAAGAGGGAAAGTTAGCAGAGGACGAGTTAATTAACAGAGAGGTAGAGTTAGAAGAGAGAGAAGAGATAGGGTAGAAGAGAGAGAGACAGTTAGCAGAGATAGAGAGAGAAAGACAATTAGCAAAGAGAGAGAGCTAGCACAGAGAGGAGAGAGAGAGTTAGAAAAGAGAGAGTTAGCAGAGAGTGAGAGAGAGAGAGATAGTTAGCTGAGGGTTAGAGAGAGAGTGAGCAGAGAGAGGAGAGAGAGAGTTATGGCCTGTTCACCCCGCGGCGTCAAAGCGTCCAGTTTACATTCAAAGTCCATGTGGACGCGCGTCCAGAGAGTCCAGAATGTCCAGAGCGGCCAAAGTGTCCGACGCAGAAAAGTTGGACAAAGCAGAACTTTTTTGCGGCAGACGCAGCGCAGCAACCAATCAGAGATTACGCTCCAGTGACGTAACCAACGCACTACTCGGAAGAAGGACCAAAACAAACCCGCACCGATAAAAAATCAGCCAGACGCAGCTCTTGGAGCAAATAATGATATTCACTAAACTCTGCTCACCTCTGAAGGATCTCACCCTGGACATGGTCTATTTGAACCACTCCCCTCAGGCAGGAGGCCACTCCCCTCAGGCAGGAGGCCACTCCCCTCAGGCAGGAGGCTACGGTCCATCGGGACCAGAACCTCCTGCCACAAGAAAAGTTTCTTTCCCTCTGCCTTGGACTCATGAACACTTCTTAAACATCACTTTAACTGCAACTCTTCATCACTCACTGCACTGTCACTTTCTGCACTACAACTGTAAATGTAACTGTAATTCTCGTGTACATAGTAATGGCTTTTCTATTTTTATTTTATACTATAGTAATTTAAATTGTTTCTTAATGCATGCCCTTTTGATTGAATATATGTTGTTTTATTATTACTCAGTGTTTTATGTTGCACCTTAAGGCCGAGACAAGTTCCTATGTTTATGAATTTTGTTCATTGACAATGGCAATAAACTCTTTCTGATTCTGATTCTGAATCTGATTCTGATCTGCGTGACCAAGACAATCCGCCGAGCCGATCGCCTCGCCGTTTTTGGACTTTTAAAATAAATACACCAAATCCACTTCCTCGACCTGAGGACAGAAACACAACTCCTCCTCCACTGCGCATGTGTGTTGGACGCCTCGCCAATGCACAGGCGTCCAACTCGAGCGTCAAGCGCAAATTTGGACGCCGCGGTGTGAACGTAGCTTTAGCAGAGACAGAGAGAGAGGGAGAGTTAGCAGAGAGAGGAGAGGCAGTAAAAGGCAGAGTTTAGACTTTGCAAAAGGAGCAATTAGGGTGGATTTGGGCCCCTGGAAAACATAGCTGGGGTGCGGGATAGGGCAGGACTTTGGGTGGGACTTGTACTTTGGGCGGGACTTGAGGACACGACTCCGCGCACTGAGGAGACGGGAGACGTGGCCAACGCCTCATATGCCTCACAATCCACAAGCACGATTGTTTTGGAGCCGTCAGGATCACAGTTGTGCGGGCAAAAAACGGGAGATTAGCGCATTATTCAAATAATTGGGCCCTTATTAGAGGAAGTGTAAAGCATGCATAAAGCAAACAGTGTCACGTATGAAAATAAATAGTTAAATATTCAGATAAACAAGCAGCAAAGACCATGACAGAAAGGGCTTTCAAATGAGAGCCGTTGAAAGCTTTTGTTAGCTCAGTGAAGACAGTACGTGCCGCAGCCGCGGTCATACAGCACCACCACCGTTCCAGATTGCACTTCCATTTTGTCTGTCAGCGCATCTGAAAGACCCATTGTGCTTTTCCCTGCTACATTGTCCTAATCTATGACATCCATTGATCATTATGTTATATTTTGGACAATTTATATTGTAATATTGAGCTAAAACTACCTTCTTATTTGAAAACTGCTGTGCTGTTTTCCACTGTCCCTTTCCGTGGCCCTTTGGAGAGCTGCAGTTCACAGAAGCAAGCAGCAGATTTTTATACATTTGTACCGTCATGGCAAAATCCCATGTATTTCGGCATTTAAGAAAATGTAAGAGAAAATAATGATACAGTTAAAGCCATGAAAGTCAATTTTGCATTCTAGGTCTCCATTAAGAATTCCTTTATAAGGACAAGAGACAGGCCTGCATTCCTGCTTGAAAACATGTTTTAAAATCATCCAATCATTTGAAGGCATTCAATCATTTATTATTAGATTAAAAGAGCTCTACCTGACTTTCACCGTCCTAAAAGCATGAAAAACAGAGCCAGTTCATTTTAAACTGTTTGCAGTGGTCCAAATGTATTCCTCGCCCGTCCAATGAACTCTGAGCATCCTAATTATTCACTGGCATAAGTTAATAAGCGCTTCGTAAGCACTTTCAACTTTCTGAGCCCAGAGCATTGTTTACGTCACTGTGAAGATAACAAACTTGCATGAAAACTGAATTCCTGCTTCTCGGACAATGAAACACTCTAGAATTAGTAGTGCTGTCAATTGATAGAAAAAAGTTTAATTAATTCATTCATTCAAAAATATTACAAATTAGAAACAGACATTTTCTGAGACATTGTATTGCATGTTAAGTTAGTGTGGTCACATGCTTCAGGTAAATGTACAGGACCAGACAAGAGGTTCACTGGGGTTGAAGGCCCTTCATGGCTGCTTGCTGGTGTCACTGGCTCTTATGGTGACAGGTGCTCTGGTTGGTCTGGTGTCTACATGTGTTCAGATGTAATTTGATGGAATATTTTGGCCATTTGACTATTTTAAGCCCTAACACGCAATCTTTATTTTCAACTCGAGATCTCCGCAGCGTCTTTGGTTTGTTCTGCAGTTCGGAGCAATTATGATTAATCTGAGTCAAGTCATGATTAATGCGTCAGTATTCTATGATTAATTGCATTAACTTTGATAGCCCTAATAATTAGATCTGCTTTTACAACAGAGCTGTTCTGTGGCAAAACAGATGAAACTTTATTACACTGAAAAAAGATTAACGGTGGGGTTGTTGAAACAATGATTTATTGTTCAGTCCACCTATGTTCAAAAGACATGCTGCAACATTCTGCCTTCAGTTCTACTTTCTGACTAGATTTAGTGCAGTGGATGACTGTAAAGTATGTGGTGTTGTATGTAAATACAGGTCAAAAAACCAGTAGTTCAATGGCGTTCAGCTGTACCGTTCACTTCAAAGATTGCTGTGATCCCGGAAATCCTTTTTCCATAAGTGTTTTTAGAAGAGATGTAGAAAAATTCAAATATTGGACTTGGACTCCAAGACGGTGCTGGTGTTGTTGGTTACGTTGTTGAGTCTGCTAACTCTGAGCAGAAAGCTTGACAATGGAGGGATGGCAAGCTAATGTTAGCATGGTGGCTGCTGCAGCCTCAGACAGGGACGCCGGTGCAGGTCTCTATGCCATTCTGCCAGAGGCCTGGACAGACTGAAAGACTTGACCAAATAATGGATATGCTGATTTCACTACAGCGTGAGCAGAGTGACACAATACGACCAAGAGTTGACCAAATAGAGTTGTAAGAGGGGATCAAGGCGGGTGTATGCGATGCATTGCAGAGACAACACAGATGAGCTGAAAGGGCTGAGAGCTGAGGTGAAATCTAAACCATGAAGAGCAACTTCTGGACCTGTCCGCCGACGCAGTTTAATAAGTATCCTAGCTGCCAAGAAGTATTGGCAGCTAGAATACAAACAACTCTTCTGTCCCTCACAGACCAGTCACTTGCTCTTTAAGAAGTTATTCCGGCCTCCACTCGTTAACAGTATGAATGGCACCTGTTTGAACTGATTAGATGCATAAGAGACCCCTGCACACACCTTCTGTCAGACTCCAGTCTTCACCGTGACCAAGACCAGAGAGCTTCCAAAGACAGTGAAAAAACAGACTAAAAAACGGAATAAACAGTGTTCATAGGGACTTGGTAATGTCCCAGCATCCCATGTCCTTAGACCCTCCTTCTCGGCCAGGAAAAACTACCAAACCTCTTTGGGAAAAAGTAGAAACCTGTAGGAGTTCCATAGTGAAGGAGAGATCCGCCTCCCTCGGACGGACAGGCGGACGCACCTCAATTTGCAGATACACGGTGGAGCTAGACCCACTCAGGAGGAGAACCAATTCTTCCAGGCCGATGAAGAACCGCTCATATGGAGTAGAGACTGTTTCTCCAGGCAGACCGTTTCTCCAGGCAGATGAGGAGCATCTGGAGCCACTGGTCCTCGATGTGCCTGCTCCACTCCCGTCGGGGAAGTGGGAGAAAAAGAGGGAAAAGTGATGAACAAATTGCAAGTAAAATTAAATATGAAATATTGTTTGATAGAAAAGTATTAAGAAGCAGAGGATAGTGCTCAAGCTGCCATACTTCCCCCAGTATAGTTGCTCCTAGGGCAGCATAGCTGGGAACTGTAGGTTTTTATTTCTGTTCCTAACTGGTCTGACCATGAGCGATTTCAAATAGGAATGTTTTAAGCCTGGTCTTAAATGAAGAGACTGTGTCGGCCTCTTTAACATGGACAGGAGCTGATTCCACAACACAGGAGCTTGGTACCTAAACGCTCTACCTCCTACTGTGCTTTTAGAGACTCTTGGGACCACCAGAAGTCCAGCATGTTGAGAGCGAAGTGCACTGTTTGGATGATAAGGTACTATAGCCTCTTTGAGGTAGGATGGGGCCAGGTCATTTATGGCTTTGTAAGTCAGGAGGAGGATTTTGAATTTGATTCTAAACTCGACAGGGAGCCAGTGAAGAGACTCGAGCACCGGCGTAATGTGCCCTCTTCTTTTAGTTCCTGTTAGTAATCTTGCTGCTGCATTTTGAACCAGTTGAAAGCTTTTTATGGCGCTTTTAGGGCACGCTGCAGCAGGAGTTACAGTAGTCTAATCTAGATGTTACAAACGCATGGACAAGATTTTTCTGATTTTGGCTATATTACGCAGATGGAAATAGGCTGTTTTACAGGCTTGATTTATGTGTGCTTTGAATGAGAGCTCCAGGTCAAATAAGACTCCAAGGTTTCTTACAGTAGACCTGGAGGCTACACTGACGTTGTCCAGTGTGACTATCTGCTCAGATAAAGCATCTCGTAGATGATTAGGGCCTGGTACGATGACCTCGGTTTTTTCAAGGTTAAGAAGCAGATAATTAAGTGTCATCCAGGTTTTTATATCCTTCACACAAGCACCAAGTCTGTCTGCTTGATCGGTCTGATCGGGTTTCATTGATAAATACAGCTGTGTGTCATCTGCATAGCAGTGGAAGTTAATGCTATGCTTTCTGATAATGTTACCTAACGGCAGCATATAAAGAGTAAACTGAATTGGACCGAGAACTGAACCCTGTGGCACACCGTAGGTTACTTTAGAACAGGGGGAGGAGCTCTGGTTTACATTAACAAACTGGTACCTATCCGATAGGTAGGATTTAAACCAGCTGAGGGCGGGGCCTCTGACACCTACATCACATTCTAACCTCTGCAGTAGATAGAACCAGGATTGAGACCAGTCCATCGTCAGCAGCTAATAACAAATCATTACGGCGACAACGCTGTTTAACTACACCTCTTTCAAGGAAGAAGAATGCTGAGTTGCATCCCAAGAACACCAGACCTACTGTGAAGCATGGGGGTGGAAACATCATGCTTTGGGGATACTTTTCTGCAAAAGGCACAGGAAGACTGGTTTGTATCAATGGCAAGATGAATGGGGCCATGTATTGTGACATTTTGGGTAAAAACCTCCTTCCCTCAGCCAGAGAATTGAAGATGAAACGTGGCTGGGTCTTACAGCATGATGACGATCCAAGGAGTGGCTCCGTAAAAAGCATATCAAGGTTCTGGAGTGGCCTAGCCAGTCTCCAGACCTCAACCCTATCGAAAACCTGTGGAGGGAGTTGAAACTCCGTGTTGCTAAGCGACAGCCCTCAAACATCCCAGCTCTAGAAAAGATCTCTGCAGACGAGTGGGCCACAATACCAACTAAAGTGTGTGTAGACCTGGTCAATAACTACAGGAACCGTTTGACCTCTGTCATTACCAACCAAGGCTACATTACAAAGTATTCAAAGTAACTTTTGCTGGCTGCCCAATACTTATTGACCACCCATTTTCCCAAATAAATTGTTTAAAAATCATGCAATGTGATTTCCTGGATTTTTTTTGTTTTGTTGTTACATTCTGTCTCTCACACTTGATGTGTACCTGTGAACTTACACATTTTTAAGTTGCCCAATACTTATTGGCCCCACTGTATATCATGTAATGGTGGGCACCCTGATGCACATGTTCACTCAGTACATGACCATTCACATCCAAAACAAGTTGTAGAAGCTGTAACTGGGCGTGCACTAGGACCCAGGGCTGAAGAAACCCTCCCTGTCTGTTTCATGGATCTATTCAAATATCTGGATAGGGTTTTGCTTGCTGGCTGAAACCTGTTGTGCGAGGCCAGTCCATTTGTGTTTCCATGGAGATTGACCGTGAACGAAGGCCTTGAAAAAGCACACTTTACGGCCTTGTATATCCCATAATGCACGGCGCTAGTCAGATGTTTTTAAAATAGGCGGCGCGAAACAGCGCCTCCCGATAGCGGAGGAAACATGTAAGTACACGTACGAGTGTTGTGATTAAAATAAAGCCAAAACGCTCCCAAAAGTGTATAAGAAGTTTTGTTTTAACTGTAAATTGCAGCCAATTTGAATGTGTTTTG
Organism: Chaenogobius annularis; assembly: GCA_015082035.1. Lineage (NCBI taxonomy): Eukaryota > Metazoa > Chordata > Actinopteri > Gobiiformes > Gobiidae > Chaenogobius > Chaenogobius annularis. The sequence goes on along the minus strand of BJKM01000128.1, from coordinate 869,498 downwards.
TGTAACACATTAATATAAAAGCAACCACTTAAGCTAATGAATCGGAGTGGGAGTAAAAAGGTTTTGTCTTAATTATAGTTTATGTTGACTTCCATAAGTGAGAAGTTGTGAACATGTCAACAAGAACATTGGTAATTATTATATTTTACAAGAGCTGAACATAACATTTTGTTTTAGACAAAACATTTGGGCGAGATGATTTATCCTTGGTGCGTGCTTTTTTTAATATGTCTTTGTGCGTTATTAGCGTGGTGTTATCATAAGTCATCGTTTTAACATTTAATAAAAAAAATAGCATTTTAAATTCATAATTTTGAGTTTAAAAGTCACAATATGGAGTTTTAAAGTTTCTCTTTTTTTCAGTTTTTTCTTTAAAAAAAAATGTATCCTCGTTTATTAACCAGGAAAGTTGAGATGACCAATCTCCTCATCAGGGAGTCCTGGCCCAGACAGCAGCACAGATCATTCATCAACATACATTTCACAGAGTAAATATGTAACAGCGACAAACCATAGATCCTTTAAACGTAGATTTAAACTGACTGTCCTTAAACTATAATATCGTAAAACCTAATGAGTTTAAACAAAGTACATAGGGTTCACATTGGATAAATATAAGACATTGATGTACCCTATGTAGTTAATATAAGATAGTGAATACGGATAAACAAGCATGTTTTGTTCATTTATTGTCTGTGTCCTTGATCCACCAGAGGTATCACTGCTGCTGTAACTCATTAGTGATGAGCTCTCTCAAAGGATTATTGAGGTCAAGTTAGTTTGATACACATCATTTGAAAATTACAAATACAAAGGTGCATTCTTCAAGGAGAAGAGACTTTGTCCATGGTTACAGGACCACCATACAAGTGTGGAAGCGTGTGCTATATGGAAGGGCGTCCATGACGTGTTCTAAAATGGTTGACTTGACGGATGCGATGGTTGTTCCAAGTCAATACAACCTCTTTTTTAAGTTCCTCCAAGATACGGACAGTAATGTAATGGATGCATGTTTAGCGCACGGCACGCTATCCACTAAATGACACTGTTGCATTGATAAAACAAACTCAACACTAAATGAACAAATGTCAATTCTTTTTTGTTTATTTCATTTTTTGATTTCTGCGTAACATTATCAGCTTCGGTTTTCCAGGGCTGATGGCTGTGAGGCCACTGATCCTCACGTTTATTGTAAGATTATTATTAACTCGCCAACATGTGAGGATCTGCAGCAAAGAGCGCATCAACCCTGGGAGCTGATGTTACATGGAAATACACATATTATGCAGAAATGAACAGAATTGCCATTTCAAAACGGAAAAGCCAAAGGGAAAACCATAGTAACATGATAATAGTACAATAATTATAGTACCATCAAAACCTATGGGATTAATTATTCGGCTTATCTGTATTGTTTTGATGAAACAGAATTGGATTAAGGATTTGTCCAAATATTTGTCTGAAAAAAGTCCATCTTCTTTGAGTTGGTCGAACAGATCCATCCTGTATTGAAGACATTCACCATCGTTCAGTTGGCTGGTTTCCAGTGCGTGGACATAAATATGCTGGGTCTGCCTGAGCTTGATTTCAAGAGTAATGGAAAAAATGCTCAAGTTCTACAATATGACCATTCTCAGTTCCTAAATTAAGCCTGCCTCTGGCAGGACAGCCACCAGCAGTGATCACAGCATCCATAAAATAGCCAGCTTTTGGGTCATTGTTTGTTTTGTAGGCGTCCAGACAAATCATCTTCCTGCATTGCCGTGCGCTGACTTTTTCATTCAGGCAAGCAGAAAGTCAAGTTGTCACCATACGACAATTTCAAACTCAATTTCGATTCTAAGGAAAATACTTAACTTGAAATGCTCTTTTTACGTGAACAATGGCAGGTGCTATGATGAATTTTAAAAATGAATGAAACTGGCTTACACGGACTGCGTCAAGTCAGTAAGGCACTGCCAGACATATTTCTCACAAACTGTTGTGGTTTCACTCACAAAAATATTACAAACATAACCTTAAAAACATCTGCGTTCCAATAAAACTCACCTGTCACTCCCAGATGCAAATCAAACCACAGTATTTCCCTGGAGTGAAGTTGGTCCAAAACAGCCACCGATTCACTCACTCTTCATAAAATGTCCCGTTATTCCTTTGTGGCTGTTGTTTCTTCTTAAAATAGTGTCGTGTCAGACGAACGCTTAACGCCAAGCGCTGTCCTCCGGCCATTTCACAGGATCCTCCATTGCACGCAAACTCACTTTGTCATTAAGTGAAAATTAAATGCCTGCATTTCTAACTAACTTCTAAATCATTAGAAACACAAACAACTCTCAGTTCTGGTTCTAAAAACTGATGTTAGAGAGTGGCACATGAACGGGCTTCTGAATAAGCCGCTGTGGAAGGCTCCCACAGTACGGCTCAGCCTCTGAAGGCCACTGACTTCCAGCCAAGCTTCAGCAGCAGAAGTGAGGGGAAAATGGGCTTATTTGGATACATTATGGAACAATTTAAATAATAGTAGTGACACACGGTCATTTTAGATTTTATTGGTCAATCACTGATTGCCTCGATTGCCCTATCTGTTAAGTTAATCATCCCTCAAATGGCCCATTTCAATCCGACACAGTGTAAACATCTTCGAACATATTCAGCACAGAAGTTCTTCCGTGGCCACAACCACGTGTGAGACTGGGACTGGAGCGTAGAGCTGAGGCGTAGGCTGGAGAGACGGACACGTTTGAAAACTCATTTTATTCATCTTGAACAGTCACTATGCTACTGAAGACGTATGGGACAGAGGTGGTCAGGGCCTTGTCTCTTATCCGTGTTTGGAGTACTCTTTCTCCGCTGTGAGGACTTTAAAGGACACATATTATGCTTAATTCACTTTTTAACTCCATCTGTGATGTGGCTCTGAGAATCTTCTCTTTTTTAAGTTCATAAATCATCTCCCTAAATGTCTCTCGTCTAATCACGGGTCAGTACAACTAATTTCGGAGACCAGGAACTAAACAATCCAGCTAGACATGTGTCGAAATGTTTAGACTAAACTGTGTGTAATTCCCCCTGCAGCCAGTAGATGGCGCCGAAAGTCAATCAGTACCGTGGGATACAGAAAAGGTCCAAATGTAATTAGGATTGTTTGTTATAAACTTTATTTTTTGGTTCTAAAACATGATTGCAGAACAAAAGGGACTGAAGAGCATGTTTGGAGGCTCATAAAAGTACAAAAAACATCATATTTGTCCTTTAAAAGGACGTGGTTTGATGGTGGTGGCACAAACGTGCACAAGTGAACCTGGGACCAGAGCGTTGGGCTGAGGCACGGAGGGACCAGAGGTATGAAACTCATTACTATAATAACAGTCGTCCCAAACAGTGCTACTGAGGACAGGAGCAATACGAGAGTCTGAAGCGGGACGAAGTGCACTGCCCTGAAGCCTGTGGGTTCAGTTCAGGGGACTGTGGGTTTACAACTATTATCAGCATCTGGACGTCTGTATGGGTGGAATCAGCCTTAGTGACACACTTGAAATTGATAAACTAATATATGTTTCTGTTTACGAATTAATAAAAAAAAGTAAAACTGTATCAGACCTGTCCAGAGAGCTTTCTTCTGGGCCATAGTTTAGAATGGAATTAAACCAAAATTTAAAATAGTGATCTGGACATTTCTTAAAGTTGTATTTTCAAATTAATAGTAGCTGTTGTTTCAATGCAGTACATACGTGTAGGTTTCATTATGAAACTTTCAAAATAATAGTTTAAATTGCAGTACAGTTACTCCAAAATGTGTAGCACAGCTTCACACTGTTTTTTCAAAGGAATTGTTGTTTTATTCTGAAGTGACCTATTAGCACAGTAACTTTCAGCAGTACTGGCTTGTGAATTGCAGCCTGACAGTCTCTGCGTGGTATTCAGATGGTTGAAACTGGACTGGTGAGACTGGTCTGGTGAGTGTGAGGCAGTGTTCTTCCTGCACCAATCCCAGTGCCCGTGCTCGCGTGTGGGGCGGAGAAGCAGGGCCTCTCAGGTATGTAACGTCATAGTAGGGACGGGAAACAGCGACATGAGCCAAGTGTGAAGCCATCTTTCACTGCGCAGGTAAAGGATTGTTTCGTTTTTTCCAGTTTAAGAATAATGAAATGTGAAATAGATTAGTTGTGTTGAAGATCTTGGTTTCGTTAGATCAGGGTTCCTAAAGAAGACAGTTGGAGGGTTTATGTTATTCTGATGGAATTTTGTCTCTCAAATGAATGTTTCTGTCAAGCTGATATTGACAAACTAATACAACTTAATGTAGTACAGCTAATATGAATGTTTACAACCATTTTTTAAAGAAAGATGTGGGTCAACTTGCCAAGTTGCTAGGCAGATGTGGGGAGGAGCCAGAAATTGTACTTCAAATAATATTAAGTAGAAAAAAGAAGTAGTGGTCTGTGAAATTATTCACCCAGGGTAAAAGTAAAGCATTTTTTTGGGGAAATTACTTCAGCAAGAATCACTATAAGAGTAAGAGTTGTTTATTTTTTTAAAGATAGACACAAAAATGAGTACCAAATTGGATGTGACAAATTTGTCACAGAGTCATACTCAGGATGACCTTTAGACACTGACAGGATCTTGATTTAATCTTGGTTTGGTCTTGAATTTGATTCTACCGAAGTCCTGGTTTGGCCTTGTCTAAGGGATTTTGTGTTTGTTAAGTCCCAAATATCGTCTTTGTGAAAGCCTGATTAAGAAAATGGCCTGGATGGATTAGTATTAAAATTAATACAATACTCCCTGACTCTCGAATTGATAGATAACTTTTTGCTGTTTTTGTGATTTCATTGCAAAAACATTCCTGTGCTTACTTTCATTCAAGGGTCCATGTACAAAGTTTAGTTTGGGTGGTCTGTTATTTGCAGGTTTAAGTCGCACTACTTCAACAGTTCACAATTTATTTCAATTTTGTCAACAAAAACAGCCTTAAAAAATTTAAGAATAATAATAAACTTTGCACTTGTACTTTTCAATACATTACGTCTTATTTCAAGCTCAATGACTTGCTTATGTGCAAGAAAAATGACATAAACCATTGGCAGATTGCTCTTATTAAAGAAATCTTTTATATGAACCAGTGTGTACTCTTTGTCACATACACAACTAACTCTAACCAAGGGTTGTCAAAAGTATTGGAAATCAGGTACAGATCCATACTAAAATTACTCTCCAAACTAGATACTCATTTTAGCATTGATAGTATTGATGCTAAAAAAAATACACGTACACAAAATGTGACCTTTACTGAACAGTCTTACAATGATCGGGAGCTTTATCAGAACAAGACAATTATGGAGTCAAAATCGGTATTGGGCTTATTTGTTCGTATCAAAATTGAGTTTGAAATATTATTATTGTGACAACATTACTCCTAATATAATAAAAATGACCCAAACCCCATTATATGTTTTTAATTTCAAGTCACGATATTTTTGCATCTGTCTGTCTTTCATGCTTTGTTGCGTCAGTCTCTAACACTCCATATCTCTCATTACAGGTCAAAGCCTTTCCAAAATGGAGGAAAAGAAGAAAAAGAACGTGCTGGAGAACTGGCGCCTTAAAACCAAGTTTCCAAACCTGAAGAAACTTGGTAAGAAGAATCCCCAAAAGCCAGCAAAGAAGTTAATGTACAGACGTAGCATCTCCGTACCCGACCTTCACTTGACCAAGTCCGATCAGAGCGAAGACTCTGCCACCGCGGAGGGCCAAAGCTTTGCCATCTCTCCTGCTCCAAGTGATTCGGATTCCATTTCCAGCAGCACGGCCAATGATGGTCCGATTTACATGGGAGCGGTACAAGAGGTCCACTTTCGAAACCCATCGAACTCTAAAGCGTTGTCTTCTAATCGCATCAGCGCACCGGTCATGGCTAACTACGAGGACATAAGTGAACTGCAGAATCAACCCCGAAGGAGTAGCATCTCTGATGAAGTGGTTTACACGCAGGTTGATAAAACCAAAGCAAATCTCAGAAAATTTACTTTTGATTTACCTATTTCAACTCCTAGAACTGTCTATCACAAACATTTACATGGTCAATCACCAAGACCCATTTTTGAGCGACAGCAATCCAGCAGCAGACTTCCAAAAACAGAGGACACAGAAGAAATAAGGACTCTTGCCGCGGTTATAGCCCGCGCCAATTCCATGGGTGAACAAGTGAGAGATAAGATTGAGAAGTCATTGTCCGAAAAGGGCACTCCGTCTGCAGTTAAAAATAAGTATCGGAGCGTCCTGGTTTTGGACGGTTTGGGGACGCCGTTGGAGAGCGCGGACGGGATATCGCTGGACTCAGCCGGTGAAACACCCAGTGATGAGAGGGTGCCCTGCACCACCACCGACTCAGAGGAGCAGGAGAAGGAGATGTTTTCTCAATTGGACATGGGCGAGTTCTGTCTGGATGAGGAGATGACGCTGCTGGACTCTCCACGTGAATGCAGCATGGAGGACACAACAGAGGTCAGGACAAATTCTATCTTATCATTATTATAACCACACTGTTTGTCCCTGATTGGCTGCAGGAGCGGCTCACTGAGGGGGTTTTGGTATGGAGCTCAACAGTCCCACACACTTCAAAGTCCACAGTGATTCCCATGGACTTTTCATGAAATGAAAATATTAAGAGTTTAAAGTCATGATAGAGGCTTACCGGCGATGTGATCATTAATGTCCATAACACAGTTGTTTTCAGTTTTAAAAAAAATGTAATAACACAGTTCACATAAAAAGCTCTCAGCAAGCTTTCAAGCTTTCAAGCTTTCAAGCTTTATTGTCTGAAAGTGAGAAATTAATGGGAAATTTAATTACGGAACCAAGCGGTGGGCACTGTTGAACCCCATAGTGGAAGTTTGAATTAGCACAGTGCATAATAATCAATGTCAGCAGCAGCTTCAACAGATGTTTTTAGGGGTATATCAAAACTTACATCATTATTATTATTATTATTATTATTATTACATTATTATTAACTTAGCTTTGTAATCTGTCATTCCAAATGGACCAATTTCAAAATAAACTGAAATTGCAAAGGTCATAGGATTGTTCACATCTGACAATAAGCACCTTCAGAAATCACAGGTTTGTCTCTCAGAGGTATTTATAGAATTTATAGATTCAGAGCAAATCGATCAACTGCTCCAGCTTTGACTGATCTCAGAGAAGAACTTACAAATAGAAGAGAAACGAGGAAGCTTGACATTGGAGTATTTTTGGATTTGAAAAAAGCCTTTGATACAACAAATTATTACAAAAATGAACACAAAAATGGGAAATATATGATACAGGCATCGTTTTATGATGTGAAGAGTCAAAATGTTTGAATTTAGTGTGTGGATTAGCACAGGGTTTTATATAATGTATATATAAAAACATCCAAGGTCTTAAAAGAAGACATTCTCAAACTGAATGGCCTGGTGGCATTTCAAACTGCACAGATAATGATTAAAGACAGTTGTAAGTTCAGTCCATGTTCAGAGAGAGCGAGGGGCGGCTGTAACTTGAGGGGACGCAGTGAGAAGGGTTTTGTGTGTGCAGTAGCTTTAGTATTGAATAAGTCATTTGCAAAGAAATTATAAGGAAGACATTTTTCAAGATGAAAGGGTGAAAATATTATGGTGTTGGTGTATGCAAACTATATGAAGAGTTAACCAAGAAAATGAGACTGTGGTCATGTGATCTGTGTGAACACTTCAGCTCACAGACTCGACACAGCTGCGTGTGTGTGTGTGTGTGTGTGTAGCCTACAGCCTGCGCTCACAGGATTTGTGTTTATTGTCCATCCCTTGGGTTCTGAGTTAGTGAAGAAGGCTTTTAAATCTTCTGCTCCTTGGGCATGGAACCTTTTAAAGGTGACTTGAAGCTGAAGGAGCTGGTCTCCTCAGAGTCTTCAAAACAGTATGAGGAACTATAATCATCAGTGTGTAATTGGTCTAAGTGATGGATCTGTATTTGAAATTGTATGTATGTGTTTGCTGGTAACTTGTGTTGTAGTTTGAATTTGGCCTTTTGGAAAAGAGATTTTTAATCTCAATGAGACTTTCCTTACCGTAAAGAAATGTAAAAAATAAACATTGCTGTTGGGTAGTTGCATATTTCAGGTTCAAGTTCAGGTACCGTTATTTAAACCCATAGGTAGAATTAGCTTGCATGTTATAAAAATAAAATTCCATCTAGGGGCGCCATACGGGGGAGGAAGATTGGAACGATTCTAAGGCCCAGGGCTGACCAGGGCCAAGAAAGATCTTGTAGTGTCTAAGAAGGGAAACGATAGAAAAGTTATTTAGCACTTTAACAATAAAAAAGGGCACCAGAGTATGAACTCAAAAAGGCTAAATATACATTCCAAAATCACGGCTCGTTTAGTCTGAAGGAAGAGTGCCGGTTTTAGGACAGTAATTCATAAAATCCCAGAACCAGAATTTGTTTGTGTGGCTTATTTATCAAGTAATTAAATCAGCATGAAAATACCCAAGAAGTCAAGCTAATAAGCTATAGCTTAAACTTAACTTAAGTACATTAACTTAACAGAAGTTTGGGTTTGTTTAAAAAGGAGTTTTCAACTGTATGATAAAAGTGGAAAATATACACAAAGGGGGAAGTTTTAATTGGGATTTAACTTGATTACTGACCAGTTTACTGCTCGGAGGAGGAACAGGCTCTTAAAATATGCCTCTTCTGTGTTTCTGGCCACGACCTGAGATCGGTTTACTGTGAGCTGCTCCTTTGTCCGGAATGGTGAATCTGCACAACCGAGCTGCTCTTTAAAACACTGTCGATCCGCCTCAGTTGAATACCAGAATGAACCGGATCGCTCTTGGGTCTGGAGCGTCTGGCGCAGGTCCGCTGATGATGAAAGGATCGGTGATGATGGCTCCACCCGATGTTCCCCGCTCCTTCTCTGGAAGATTGTTTAGCTGAATTATCGCAACCTTAGAGTGATCTAAAGTCTACTCTGCATTAGTCGTTTAACAAAAATCTTGATAATAAATCAACAAAAGTTGAAGGTTAATTTAAAGGATAAAAAGTTAAGACTAGCTTGCAAAAAGTGGATCCTCTGTAGAGACAAACCAAACTCTTGATCAATGGGTAAAGTTAATGAAGGCCTGGCCACGGCCTGGGTCTGACGCATGGATCCGAGCCTAGACAAGGAGAGAAAATAAAGTCAGCGAGGTGAACGGAACAAGGGAGGTAAAGTACACAGAGTTCAGAGCTCTGAGTTCAGGAGTTTTGTCTCGGCCCCATCAGGGGGCGTGTACTGATAAGAGAACCCCCAGTTTAAATCATCCTTACAGCACATTCAATTATTTTTATTTTTGTAACGCCAGAAATCACAACAGCGGTTTCCTGGAGGGGCGACAGTGAAAAACAGATTAAACAATGTTCATAGGGGCTTGGTAATGTCCCAGCGTCCCTTGTCCTTAGACAGATGTCCCAAGCTCCCCTGTCCTTAGACCCTCCTTCTCGGCCAGGAAAAACTACCAAACCTCTTTGTAGAAAAGTAGAAACCTGTAGGAGTTCCACAGTGAAGGAGAGATCCGACAGACAGTGGAGCTGGACCCACTCAGGAGGAGAAAGAGTTCTTCGAGGCAGATGAAGAACCGTTCATCTGGTGTAAAGATGAGTTTAGATAAGATCACCTTTATTTGTCCCACAATGGGGAAATGGGGAAATTCCAGTGTTGCAATAAAGGGTACAGAAACAGATAAGACATAATTTATAATAATAAAAACAGATAACTTAGAAAAAAAACTCTTATCATCTTAATAATAATAATAACTCTTATTTACAGCTGTCATATGGACAGAAAATATTGCACCAGGGATGATTGACATTATGTCACAGTATTGCTGCATAGGGGTATAACAGCATTGCACAGGGGTATAACAGTATTGCACAGGAATATAACAGCAATTGCACAGGGGTATAACAGTATTGCACAGGAGTATAACAGTATTGCACATGATTATGAAAGCTGAATGACACGTTCAGGACTAACAGTGTTTGTTGTAAAGTCTGACAGCAGCAGAAGGAAAGACCTGTGAAACCTCCTTCACACAGCGAGGGTGGATCAGTCTGTCACTGAAGCTGCTCTCCAGAGCAGACAGAGTGTCCTGCAGGGGGCGACACTCATGGTCCAGCATAGATGTAAGCCAGGTCCCTTCTGTCCCCCACCTCCTGCACCGAGTCCAGAGCACAGCCCAGGACAGAGCTGGACTTCTTCATGACTTTGTCCAGCTTCTTCCTCTCTCCTCTCTGTGATGCTGCTGCTCCAGCAGACCACCCCGTACAGGGGGCTGATGCCACCACCGAGTCGCAGAAGATCGTCAGGACTGGCCCCGTCACTCCAAAGTACCGGAGTCTCCTCAGGAGGTAGAGCCGACTCTGGCTCGTCCTGTACAGTGCGTCTGTGTGATGAGTCCAGTCCAGTTTGTGGTTCAGATGAACGCCCAGGTACTTGTATGAGTCCACTCTCTCAATGTCCCTTCCCTGGATGTTCACTGGTGAGGGGCAGCAGAGTGGCGTCTGCGGAAGTCCACCACCATCTCCTTGGTCTTCCCCGCATTGATGAGGAGGTGGTTCTGTTGACACCAGTCCACAAAGTCCTGCGCAAGGCCCTCTGTACTCCGCATCGTCGTCGTCCATGATGAGCCCGATGATGGCAGAGTCATCAGAGAACTTCTGCAGGACACAGTTGTCCGTGTCGTGTCTGAGGTCTGCAGTGTAGAGGGTGAAGAGAAAGGGCGTGAGGACGATGTTCCTCAGGAGCGGCGGCTGGATGGTGCTGAAGGCGCTGGAGAAATAAAGAAATAGAATCCTCGTCTGAGTCGTCTGAGTCTGTAGTGGAGATGTTTTCAAGTCGTAGAAACTAGACAAAACCTGTCCTGCAAGTTACAGACAAAAAGAAAGACAAAACCACTCATAAAAGGTCACTGAAGGGTACTTGACTTGCCTGGGATCCACAATACACACTTCCTCAATAATGTCCCCTCCAACCTTGCTAGATGGTGTGAATTTGTGCTGTGTTTTTGCTTCTTCTGATTTGATAATAATGGTATAATTGCACTTTTGTTGTAGCTGTCCAATGAACCATTTGACTTCAATGAAGACAACCAGCCTGAAATGCAAGACAATTCAGTAAGTAACTTGGGAATACTTGCTACTTTAAGTTGCACTTTCTGCCACCTTCTCTGCTCCAAGGAGATGTTTCTGGTTTGCCTGGAATGTTCCACAGAATGACATAAACGTTTCTCTGGAGTGGCCACGCCCCCTGGAGGCAATATACTTATTTAACTGTTTAATATATAATATAACATACATTACACTAGAGATGTCACAATATCGAATTTTAGTGCTACGGTTGTTGTGAAAAAGAAACATCATGATTAACAATTGATATAAATATAAAAATAACAAAACAAAAGTTAAATCCTTTATTTTCTTTTATTATGATACATTACTGTTCCCATAATATGTGACCGGCTTTATGAAATCAAACTTTCTGAATGCAAAAGGAAAGAAAAGAAAGAAAAAAGCATTGAAATAACTTTATAATTAGGTTAACTTTTTTATAGTATTGATTGAATTCTTCTTAAATAGTCACAATTATTAGTTTTTACTATTGCTGTATATTGTGACGTGAATAATCACAGTTAGACTGATCGATTGACTGAATAATCTTGACATCCCATCGTTTTGCATTGAATTATAACATAAAGTACACATCCATATTTCTATTAAAATGAATCCACTAAAACAACATTCTCACAATGCTCACCTTAACCCTGGCGTCCTTTATAGATGTCAAACAACAAATATGAGGATGTAAAGTGGCAATAGAGCTGGGAGGGGTTTTATTTCAACTTTAATGAGGAAATTCCTTTTATTATTATTTGATTCATAATAAAAACGATTTATAATTTCCACTACTTCTTAATGGACCCAATTAATACTTGTACTGTTACCAGTAATAGTGTTCTGTTACTATGGTGTATAGTACATTGGTATAAGGACAGGAAACGTTGCAGTTTAAACAAATAAAGTCCTGGTGCTTTTCTGTTTGGAGTTTGCATGTTCTCTCCGTATCTGCATAGGTTTCCTCCGGATGTTCCGGTTTACCCGCCCACTAAAAACATGTACAATAGGCTCCTCCCCCCTGGGGCCAGGACTCCCCTGAAAAAGGGGTACTACATCTCAGTGGGATGATTCTGGTGAAATTAAGGTCAAAATCAAATAAATCAAATAGGGTGATTGCAGTATTTGCTCCAGTGAATGAGGGGAAACAGCCAGAATGTGTGTATATATATGTATGTATGTATACAATGTACTTATGTACGTAAGTACGCATGTACGTATGTATGTGTGTGTATATATATACACACACAGATTTTGAAGGATTTGGTACTGAATCATGGTCTGAGTCATTAAAATTTGATTTTTACATCCATTTTCAATAAGATCCATTTGACTAAAATTCTAAAGAATAATCCAAAATCCCATCTGTGAATGTTTTTGCATGTAATATGTCAACAAATTGAAGCAATAAATGTAAGCTTTTTCAATTTGTCCCAATATATCTGAACTGTGGCAAAAACCTATATATTACTGTAGTATCATTTCACCTCTGCTATATACTGTAATGTAACGTAATTGTGTTTTCTTCTCCTAGACCTCTGCAGAACCCCAAACACCTGCTCCATTCCAGCGGTACCTCATGAACATCAACCTCAAACACGGCCGTAACCTGGTGATCCGGGACAAGCGCTCTGGTAGGCCCTGCTCATGCTGCTGTCACATTAGTATCCGACCTACTCTTCTATTCGGACAAAGCAAATATGTTTCCAAATCCTCCACACATGCATGACATTCACAAATCCTGAGCTGAAATGTGAGTTCAGCATGTGTTGTGACTCAAGTGAAAAGTACAAGAAACGCAGGACAGGAGAATGCGGTCAGACCAGTCCGACCGAGCCAGAGGACTCATCAGGACAGCATTACGGTTCTGCCATCTTAATTACATCATGGAAAAGCCTTCTGACCTTGTAAATCTGGGTGATTGATAAAAATGGAGCAGAACTTTGAGCTCAAATAGGAGTGACCATTTACTTGACACATGTTTCTTAGTATTTGGAACAATAAAGTATTTGAATAAGTACAACCTTGGATTTAAGGCTGCTAACTAGTATTAGGTTAATATGATTTGTATTGTAAGCCTAGAGTAGCTCAAAAGTGCAGTATATTGTATTCACAAAAAAATAAATATTAAAATAAATACCAGACAGAAACACCAGGATTAGGCCCAAAAGGCTCCCTGCATGTTGCCAATCCCTGTGCTGAATCGAGCGTAGTGACAGTAGTCACGGGAGGCAGAGAGAGCTGGTGACCACACTTGTGCAGTACTTTCCTCGCAGGAGAGAGAATGAGTCTGTGAGTGCTCAATGGGTGTCCCCCGTCCATTATGTGCATCATGTCCTGCTTTTGCAAAGTCAGAAAAGCTTTTTTCTCCCTAGATACACAAACACACAGCCCATTATGAGCCTCTTTTCGGCTTTAAAGACAATCATGTGCAATCCCTGAGACTGCTCCTGTGGGTCAATAAATGGCAAGTGAATCATAATATTAAAACAAACGGTAAAAGTTTCAGATGTGAACATTTTACCCCTGTGTACTGCTAAATAACACATTTGACTGAAGGGACATGCACAGACAGTGTCCAGGCGGGGCTCAAGCACCTGTCCCCTTTGTGCCCTCGGGGTCAACATTATATTTTTAGGTTTATATTCTCCCTGCAGGAAGACAGCAGAGATCTAAAACACTGTTTTAACTCAACAAGAAAACCTAAGAATATCACTGACACTCAACTCTCTCTCCTGTCCCTCTCCTTTTCTCTCTCTTTCTGTCTCTCTCCCGCTCTCTTTGTCCCTCTTTATCTCTTTGGCTACCTCTCTCCCAGTCTCTCTCTCTTTGTCTCTCTCCCCCTCTTTTTTTAATTTCATATAGATCTTAATATAGGCTCTAAATTAAGGCTATATATTCTTCATCACAACTGCTTGATGCGTTTAGCATGTGCTTCACTTTCACATCACTTTCCACATGAGCTTCTTTACTGCATAAAGACGTGTTTCTGTTTGCTAAAATATTTTGCCATATTTAGTTATTGGAAACACAGACAACTGTCTGCTTTATTAGTGCATGCGCTCTGACTCGATGCAGTTCTCCGTCCCTCTGTGAACGTGTGTGTCTGCGCATGTGTTTGCGCGTATGTCTGTACGTGTGTCTGCGTGTGTGTCTGTTCATGTGTCTGCGCATGTGTCATCTGCGTGTGTGTCTGCGCGTGTGTCTGCGCGTGTGTCTGCGTGTGTGTCTGTGCATGTGTCTGCGGCGTGTGTGTCTGCGCGTGTGTCTGTGTGTGCTTGTCTCAGGCGCATGTGTATGCTCGCTAGTGTCTGCGCGTGTGTCTTTGCGTGTGTCTGCTCCTGTGTGTCGGCGTTTGTGTCTGCTCGTGTGTCTGTGTGGCTGTGCATGTGTTTGTGCGTGTCTGTGCAGTGTTTGTGCATGTCTGTGTGATGCGTGTCTGTGCAGTGTTGTGCTGTGTCGTGCGTGTCTGTGATGTGTTGCATGTGCTCATGTGTCTGGTGTCTGTGCATGTTTTTGCATGTGTCTGTGCTGTGTTTGTGCATGTGTTTGTGCTGTGTCTGTGCATGTGTCTGTGCGTGTCTTGCCATGTGTTTGTGCGTGTCTGTGCACGTGTCTGTGCATGTGTCTGCTGCGTGTCTGTGCATGTGTTTGTGCGTGTCTGTGCATGTGTCTGTGCATGTGTCTGTGCGTGTCTGTGCTTGTGTTTGTGCGTGTCTGTGCATGTGTTTGTGCATGTGTCTGTGCGTGTTCTGTGCATGTGTGTGCGTGTCTGTGCACGTGTCTGTGCATGTGTCTGTGCGTGTCTGTGCATGTGTGTTCTTGTGTTGTCTGTGCATGTGTCTGTGCATGTGTCTGTGCGTGTCTGTGCATGTGTTTGTGCGTGTCTGTGCATGTGTCTGTGCAGTGTGTGCATGTGTTGGCATGTGTCTGTGATGCTGTTGTGCATGTGTCTGTGCGTGTCTGTGCATGTGTTTTGCATGTTTGTCTGTGCTGTTGTGCATGTGTCTGTGCGTGTCTGTGCAGTGTTTGTGCATGTGTCTGTGCATGTGTTGTGCATGTCTGTGCGTGTCATGTGCATGTGTTTGTGTGTGTCTGGTGCGTGTGCTGCATGTGTCTGTACGTGTGTGTCACAAAGACAAGACAGAAATTACAAAATCTTAATTTAAAAGTGCCATTTTCAGGCTCTGTCAAATAGTTCAAGACGAAGAGTGCAAAGAAAAGCATTTCAGTCATATAGACAGCCAAACAAAAAAGTTTTTAGCTTAGATTTGAACAATGCCAGAGTAGCGGCTTTCTCACATCCTCTGGAAGACTGTTCCAGTTTTAGCTGCATAAAACTGAAACGCAGATTCCCCATGTTTAGTCCTGACTCTGGGCACCACGAGGAGGCCGGTCCTGAGGTCCTCAGAGTCCGAGATGGTGTCATATGCACTAACATGTCCGAGATGTACTTTGGTGCTAGGCCATGGAGAGAGACTTGTATACAAGCAGAGCTGCTTTGAAGTCTATTCTCTGAGCCACAGGGGCAGTGCAGAGACCTGAGCACAGGACTAATGTGATCGTACTTCCTGGTTCTAGTCAGGACCCGAGCAGCAGGTTTCTGGATGTACTGCAGCTGTTTTACAGCTCGTTTGGAGAGGCCAGTGAGCAGGCCGTTACAGTAGTCTAATCTACTAGAGACAAACGCATGGATAAGTCTCTCCAGGTCTGGTTTAGACACTATACTTTTGATTTTGGCAATGTTTTTAGATGGTAAAAAGCTGCTGATGATTATTGATATGACGTGGCTGTTAAAATTCAAGTCTGAGTCCATTATTACCCCAGATTTCTAAGCTTGATTTGTAGGTTTTAGAGCGAGACTCTGGAGGTGACTGTAACACTTTCTCTTTGTTTCTGTGGGCCAAAGACGATGATTTCAGTCTTGTCTGAGTTCAGCTGGAGAAAGTTTGTTTTGCATCCAACACACTGATCTGTTGGATGCAGTGACAGAGTGAATCCACTGGTCCATATTCACCTGCCGTCATGTGAAACATAGATCTGAGTGTCGTCTGCGATAATTGTGATAGGACACATTCTCGCTGCGTATCAACTGACCTAACGGCAGCATGTAGAGGTTGAACAGAAGGGGTCCCAGGATTGACCCTTGGGCACCCCACAGGTCATGGGCATCTGGTCTGAGACACTGTTACCAATTTTACCAAAGTACTTCCTGTCTTCCAGATAGGACTTTATACCAGTTTAGGCAGTGCCAGTGATGCCCACCCAGTCCTCTAGTCTCTGTAAGAGGTCCCATGATCGACAGTGTCAAAAGCAGCACTCAGATCTAACAGAATTAAGACTGAGGCTTTGCCCGCGTCAGTGTTCAGGTGGATGTCATTTGTCACCTTGACAACAGCAGTCTCAGTGCTGTGATGAGGTCTAAAACCTGACTTGAAAACATCAAATGAGTTGTTTATTAAGAGGAAATCAGTGAGCTTTTGGTAAACAACCTTTTCAAGGACTTTGCCCCAAAATGGCAGATTAGAGATGGGCCGGTAATACTCAGTACTGCGGCATCAAGACTGCTCTTCTTCAGGAGAGGCTTTATGACCAGCTGTTTTCAAAGAAATTTGGGAATGTTCCAGATTGAAGCGACATGTTAACTATTTGAGTGAGTGGTGCTAACAAACTGTTCAGCACAGACTTTAGAAATCTGGAGGTCACACATGAGGCAGCATGTAGATGAACTCAGACTGGTGATGATCTCCTGGACAGTTTTTGTCAGTTACAGGTGCAAAGTGAGTCAGCTCTAAGTGTGTAGGTGGTTTTTGGGTTATTTTTGCATTGTAGAATTATATGCATTTAATGCCCTGAACTTTGTCATTAAAGAATAATGCAAACGCATTACACTTGGATGTGGAAAATGAGTTCTAACGGCAGCTGAGCTGTAAATCTAACTGTAACTCTTGTGTACATAGTAATGCCTATTTTTATTTTTTTTTATTTTATAGTAATTTTTAAATTGTTTCTTGATGCATGCCCTTTTTGACTGAATTATGTTATTTATTATTCTCAGTGTTTTTTATGTTGCACCTTAAGGCCGAGACAAGTTCTATGTTTGTGAATTTTTTTCATTGACAATGGCAATAAACTCTTTCTGATTCTGATTCTGAGCTGGAGGGTTTGTTAATGTTTACTGTGCAAACAGGACACGCGAGTTGTTATCAGCTTCCAATTATTTCAGAAAAAATATCCTTCCCTAGTTCTACAATGAGTAAATGAGGTTGTACATGTACAACTTCTCTCGTAAATCTCTTTCTGAACCTGGAGCTTGACTTGCCCCATTTTCGTTCGGCCGGCGGCACTCCCTTTTCTGTCCCTGACCGAATCATCATTCTCCTGGCGCCTTCTGCTTATTTTTAACAATGTAGCCTTCATAGGGCAATGGTGTCGAGAAACATAAAACACTAGATGAACAGAGTTCAACAAATCATTTACATTAGAACATGAGACATTTTACATTCAAAAGTTTCCGATATTCTCTACTTGCAATGGCCAGTAGACGTATTTAAGTATTTGTTCCTACTGTAGAACTAACACTATGATTCATTATATGAATTTCAACAATGAAAAATATCTTACACTTAACTTCGTGCACTGTATTAAGTTCTATGTCGAATATGATTGTTTTTTTTGTGTTTCTTTTTTATTTTTGCCGGGATCTCTGAAAATAACAACCTCTGCAGTAAGCGAATTGTGATTCAGAGAAGCAGATGGCGACAGAATTAGTAATAAACGGTAATTTTTTAAAATGAAATTTTCGAAACTAAAACGTCGTAGTGTCATTTAGGCTTATCGACTTGCAGCACGGACCAGCTGGGGTTGGAAAAACAACAGGTCAAAAAAGAACAGAATGCAGCCAGAGCAACATCGACCACATTAACGTTTGAATATTAACCCCCTTTTGTATATTAGAAGATCTAGAGTGTGCCCTCTGCGTGTGGGTGGCCACCTCACGGCTGAGTAAGACCGAAAGTTTCAAGGACAGCATGAAGCTCTTTAGCGTTTCTGTCACAATATTATCAACATGAACATTGAAACACCTGTTATGACCAAACCATCAAAGTCTGTGCATACGACTGAAAGCATCTCAGTAAAATCATGAATTGTTCTGTGCATGTGTCTCTATGTGTCTGTGCTGTGTTGTGGTGGTCATGTGTGTCGTTGTGCGTCATGTGTCTGTGTCGTTGTGCTGTGTCTGTGCATGCTTTGCATGTGTCTGTGGCATGTGCTTCGTGCATGTGTTGTGTGTGCGTGTCTGTCATGTTTGTGTCTTATTGGATTGGCGTGTTTGCATGTGTTCTGCGTGCATGTGTTGTGCGTGTCTGTGCGTGTGTCGTGCGTGTGCTGTGGTGTCGTGTGTTGCGTGTCTGCATGTGTTTGTGCGTGTCTGTCGCGTGTGTCTGTGCGTGTGTATGTGCGTGTTTGTGCGTGTGTTGTGCGTGTGTCTATGCGTGTTGTTGTGTGGCTTGTCTGTGCGTGTGTCTGTGCGTGTTTTGTGCGTGTCTGTGCATTCAATTCAATTCAATTCAATTTATTTTTGTACACGCACAAAATCACAACAGTAGTTGCCTCGAGGGCTACAATGGAAAAAACAGAATAAACAGTGTTCATAGGGACTTGGTAATGTCCCAGCCGTCCTGTGTCCTTAGACAGATGTCCCAAGCCCCCTGTCCTTAGACGCTCCTTCTCGGCCAGGAAAAACTACCAAACCTCTTTGGGAAAAAGTAGAAACCTGTAGGAGTTCCAATGAAGTGAGATCCGACTCCCTCGGACGGACAGGCGTGCATGTGTTTGTGCATGTCTGTGTGTGTCTGTGCATGTGTTTTTGTGTGTCTGTGCATGTGTTTGTGCGTGTCTGTGCATGTCTGAGTGTGTGTCTGTGCATGTGTTTTTGCGTGTCTGTGCATGTCTGAGTGTGGGTGTGGTGCTCTCACTATCCCTCTCTAACACAGAGGAGGAAGTTTATTGAATAGTTTAAATAATAATTTAGTGATTAGTTTCTGACTCTGCACGTCATCAAATCCCCTTCGAGCAGGTGGTGTGCACACAGGCTCGTATGAGAGGAGATGGTCTTTTGTCCGTGTGACATAAGTGTGGTGATGCAGCGTGGAATTGCGCTTATAAAAGTGACAAACATCATCCATCTGATGCATCAGGCAAAGTGTCTGTCTTAGTCTTGTTACAGTTTGACACTGTGACCCTTTTACAGAGATCAGAGGACTGTGGGCAGATTGGTGAATCTGTATCAGACCACATGGGTTTAGGTGACGTTAGACTCACGAAGGAGAGCTCTGCCTCTGGACGCAGAGCCAGGCCCTGAGCATGGACCACTCTGCCATTAAAATAACTTTTCCAAAGCGCTTGGAGGAACCGGGTCTAAGGCACCAGGGCCAGTCCAAATGTGGTTTATGTAACTTATGGTGGAGGGGCCACCGCCTGCTTGCCTTGCTTCAATGTTCCACACTTGACATTTAACTTATCTGTCTTCCTCGCCAAGTTACAGGTCTGATCTGTGGAGAGACGATGCCGGGCACAGTTAGAATTCATGCGTTTCTGCAGGGATTTTTGAGAAATCACAATAAATTAAATGCTGGATAGATACTTACTATGCCTTAATATGGACCAACTCCATGGAGACAAAAAGGTGGCGAAGTCTACACCAGAAATGTTTAGTCAGGAGCCAGCCCCTTCTAGTGATAGTGTAAACCTCGGGTCAAGTCAAGGCTTTTGTTCAACTCCTCGTTTGGTCTTGGTCTTTTTGTGAGTGAGTAAAAAGTGAAGCTATAGTAACATACTACCTATATATACCTATATCATATATTTGCCTATTTTTATCCAACCCTTTACTTAGTTGTGATTATTTGAAGAAAATTGAGACTCCAAGTTATAGATGTAGTAAAAAATTCAGTTTTTTCATCTGGACTCTGTTTTAGAAAAACAAAAAGTTTCGACTCTCATCCAAGAGTCATTCTCAATCTGTGAAACAAGTCTGTGTACTCATGTTTTATATCCTCCACTGTGCAAGACCTGCCCACAGGGCGGGACCTTTTTCTGATTAGAATCAGAATACACAGTGAGGAGGGAGCAAAAGTCAGTTTACAATAGGATGTAGATGGCCCATTACAGGGCTGTTAGTAAACAAAGAATGCAGTCTCAAGTGAAACCAAAAGAGAAAACTCACTTTATTAGGAGGTCCCGCCCTGTGGGCAGGGCTTACACAGAGGAGGACATAAAACTTGAGTTCCCAGACTCGATTCGCAGATTGAGAATGACTCTTGGATGAGAGTCGAAATACTGTTTTTCTCAAAACAGAATCCAGATGACTACAACTGAATCTTTTTCTACAATGGAACACTCCTGGACGAATGAGGGATTACACGACACTCCAAGATATACATATAGGATTCCAAAATGTCGCGTAGCCACAATAAAATCATGTACACAACAATCCGCTGCTTGCTACAGTGAAATATCCCCATGAAAGGCTTATCAGTTGGCCGTGCATAATGTCACTTTTAAATGTTATTTATTGGTAAAGGAATACATTACAAAGCTTTATCTTGCATTGCAACGTCTCTTGTAAGGGCCCACAGACCACCCCTGAAACACAGACCCTCCCCTGGCTCCCCAGGCTGACACGGTGGCAAGGGATGACGCAGCTTCTGTCCTCCTCTGCTCCTTCCACTGTTTGCCCAACAATCAAACTAGTGCCAGCGACCCACCGGTGGTATAACACATTCTGAAAGGCGGCCCTATTCCAGCCCAAAAGTACCCCTTTTGTCCCCCCCTAATTCCCATCGTCACCGTTCCCACCCATGCCCGAGCTTTTTTTCCTCCTCCTGCCACATTCTCCTCCTGTCAAGTTGCCTGGAGCTTTGGCTGTCAGGGGCTGGCAGGGTGGAGCTGCCGTGGGTCAGGCCGCCTGTGCGAGATGTTCATTTGGAGTGGGGAGCTGACAGGCCTGACAGCACCATCCCCACAGGGCTTTTGTCATGTGATTCAAGCATCCCCGCGGGCGCTCGCCAAGGCAACCCTTTATCCCCCCTCTTCTTTGGACCAATCTGCATGCGATTGCTGAAACAAAGACATCCCTCCCATACCACCGCGCACCCGTCCCACCAGCAGACAGACTTTCTTAACATGGCTCACTGAGATTAACACCGGTTGCTTCTGGATTTGGGCTCCCGGCGAGTGTTTCCAGTCGCTTACAATTAAACGGCTACATCCTGGTGTTTTTTACGCCATGTGTGGGGTGCACCTCCTCCCTGTGTTCTCCATCAGTCTCTCACCAAAGTGCTGTGGGGGGGGCGGCGTGTGTGATCATGTACAGTTGATTTGGCACAGGATTCCACACGGAGTCGACATGTCTTTGCAATTATTTTATGGTTAATTTGCAGCCTGTTTTAGACGGTGATGTCATACAGTTAGCACTTGAACACACAACAGTGCCTACACTGCAAATAGAGGAATAATTACAATAGAAGTGACAGTGGCTTGGGCAGTAGAGTAGGTACATACGGAAAGTCATCAACGATCAATGGTACTGCTTTTGTTCAAGACTCCTGACTGAGCAGAACGTGGTGATGGTCGTCGACTAAACAAACACAATGTGAAGAAAGCCCAAGACAATATCAAGACTTCTTTCCTGATTTTTCAGTCAGGTTTCAAAATATGTTTATTAAATGTGAACTCATCTACAGTGAAGTATGGAACAAAATAGCACATGAATCCAAAACAATAATTAAAAGAGTTCAATTCAAACGAGTCAGAAATATATAAATCTGTCCAAACTACTCAAATCCGTTGTTTGTTTTCTTAAGACCATCCTCGTTATAACTAGTGTGTTGATAATATTTTGATGCTCTCTGATTGTCTTCAGGTTCAAGTGATCCTTATGTGAAGTTCAAACTCGAAGGAAAGCAGTTCTACAAAAGTAAAGTGGTTTACAAGAACCTGAACCCGCGCTGGAACGAGTCCTTTTCTCACCCTCTGAGGGAGCGGGAGCACCTGGTGGAGGTCCGGGTAGGTACTCTGAGGGAACACCTGGTGTAGGTCCGGGTGGGTACTCTGAGGGAGCACCTGGTGGAGGTCCGGGTGAGTACTCTGAGGGAGCACCTGGTGGAGGCGTCCGGGTTAGGCTTACTCTGAGGGAGCACGCATGGTGGGAGATCCGGGTAGGCGCTCTGAGGGAGCCACCTGGTGGAGGTCCGGGTGAGTACTCTGAGCGGAGCACCTGGTGGCAGGTCCGGGTAGGTACTCTGAGGGAGCACCTGGTGGAGATCCGGTGTAGGCACTCTGAGGGAGCACCTGGTGGAGGTCCGGGTGGGTGCTCTGAGGAACACCTGGTGGAGGTCCGGGGGACAGAAGATCCGAAAATATATTTGTGGCAATATTAATCACAGCTAAAAACAGCATCTACATCAATAAAATAACCCGTAATCTTGTTTACTTTGTCATATTTGTTTCAGTGTAACAGACACCTTCACTGTTATGAACCCAAAACAGCCCATAATCTGATCTTTAAAAAGTTTTGTGATATAACTGCATTTTTACCCCTAACCCACCGCCTCAGTCATGCCAAAACATTGTGGTTTACAATAGTTAGTGGTTACAATAGTAAGTACAGGTACTTTTTAAATAAACTCTCATTGATTTCTGTAACAGTTCCATATTCCTGTTGTTTTTAAATCTATCGCAGGTCTACGATAAAAACCGTTACTTCGGATGACTTCATGCGCGTTCCAGCCCGATTGACTTGAAAAGTCTTGAACATACAAGTGAGTGGTCTACTATCTACGATTGCTTCCTATGATTAAAATCAACTTGTTTCATTTTGCCTTATCTCTGTCAGGAACTACGAGATGGAGCTTCCTCTGGACGATCCGCAAAAGCAAAGAAGACGACAACGACTGCATCTGGGGTGTGATTGTCGGTGCGACTTGTGTTGTTATGTTCCGCAGATGCGACTATCAAAAGGAGTCCGGTAAGTCTCCCTCTGAGAAATGCATGCAATACTTTATTCTTTTTCCCACTGATTGTTGTCATTTCTGCTTTTAAATAGAGATGGCCACAAAAGAAGATCAAGGTAATAATTTTCCTTTAATAATAGTTCTCTTAGACCAGTTCTTTTTTGCCGTCAGTCTCGCATCTTTCGCCTTTTTAAAAATGTAATAGTCGGTTTTCAACAATTTTGTCTCAAAGTTAAAGTGAAAAAGTTATCGACACAATGATAATAACTGGCTGTTAAAGAGCGCGGAGTAAAGTCAGGTACATTTATTAACCCGTGTGAGGGAAATTCATTCTCTGCATTTGACCCATTCTTCACCGTGCTGGGGCGACCTTCAGGAGCTGCTGCTCTACAGCGCCCAGGGACCAGCCTCCACGGGTCCAGTTTACCATCTTCTCATAACGATTCCAAATTCTTTACTCAGAAAGTGTTCTGGGGGATAATTCTAGTTAATTATTCATCTATTGAATTAAGCGAGAGAGAGAGGAGTTTAAAGACAAACGATCACAAATGCTCTTTAGAAATGCTTTTACATAATTGACTGTAAAATAAAATCCCAGGCTTAAGTTTAAACAATGCTTTCCTCGTGTTTCTCGTGTGACGTGTGAATGAGCCTGTCATGTACCACAGCTTTTTTATCTTTAAACAAGATCCCATCATTTCTGATTGTCAGTAAACGTTATATGGGTCCAGGCGTTTTATAATAAAGTGTATTACCTCACAAACATCTCCAGACACTTTTGAATGATATTAGAAGGTAAGTAGAAGTATTAGACGTAAATCAGATATGACGTTTTTCCTATATTAAGCACAGCCTACGCAGTCTAAACTCTCTAAAAGCCACTCCGACCAGGTGAGGGTCGCTCATGTTTAATCTGATTAGTTTTTAAGTTTATTTACAGCTTCATTTAATGACAGAGATAAACTCCAAAAGCGACATTTCAGGATTGTTACCATTACATCCCATCCCAAATGTATTCACTGTGGAATATTCTCAAACCCAATGGGGAGTACACCTTGAAAAGTTACACAATGCACCTTTAGACATGTCAGTGTAATCCACAACTGAATCATTTTCTACAATGCACCTTTAAGTGAACAAGTGTCATTTTCCGTCCCCACTGTAAAAATCCATCCAAACATTTGAAACTATTCAAAAAAGACGCCATATTCAAGTTGCTCTTTCTTTTTGCAGTGTGGCTGTTTTCACTCAGCACACTAGGGGGCAGTATCTCACTGTCGAATAACACAACAAAGAGTGAGGTGTGCTGCTGTTCTTTTGTATGCGCTCTCTTCCTTTTGTCAGCACACACTCAATCCAACACTGATATTATACTCCGCAGTATCATTTACTGCTGGGAAAACATGGCACGCAATATTACATTCTGATCAAAACCCCAAAATAATCAACAAATTTGCCGTCATGGGAGCACTGCTTTTATGGCTATTACACATCACTGTTTGGTTTTGTTAGGAGTAAACAAACTTCCATCTATTTTCTGAGTGCCTTTCAATACATTGCCAGTCTAATGAGATTCACAGTGAAATAGGCGGTTTGCTGTTTGGGATGGAAGCGCGTGGGTTTAGCTTCACACCTTTGGACCCGCTGCAGCTGTCACGGCTCTGTCTCCTCCTGGACCAGCATTTGAAATTAGCTGACAAAAGAACCAACGCATTTTTAAAACGCACATTCTAGGTTATCCTCTGCAGATGGTTAAAAAGCTACACAGAGGGAGTCGGCCTTGTTCTGCTGTGGCGTTGTGAAAATTAGCCGCCATGCTAATTTGACAATACCACACTGCCGTCTTTTGAAGTTCTTTTTTTGGGGGGGGGCATTTAACACATTTTTCTTTCTGGGTTTTTACGGCCCTCCCCCTCTCCCACGCCTCTAATTGCAGAATGTCATTTTCTACATAAACACAAATTAAATGAAACTTTATTTAAATTCTCTAGCTGGGGTACCTCTATCTTTTTTTTATAAATGAGTGAATTTTGTGTATTTCACCCAAAAATATATTGTATTTTGTCACTTTGTGACAAACAGGCTGTCTGCAGCAAATAATAATATTGTATTTCTTAGCAACCAGGAAGTAAGAGCTTAAAGCAGTGCTTTTGGGTGGTCCACCCCAGATTTACTTGTCTTGAACCTTGTCTGAAAATGAATGCATTGTAATAGAGGGTTTGTGAGAGCTGGTTTTCATATTTAAAGGCCTATTTCCTTCTTTTGTGATTTGAAAATCACAAAATTTAAAGGTACACAACGTAACTTTTCTGGTGGAGGGTCCACTACCACGAATATTCCAGCCTGGAATGAGTGGGCGGCGCCCTTGCCTCAACAGGGTTAATCAGGGCCTTTCTGGGCGGGGTTTGCATGTTTCTCCACGTGTCTGATTGGGGTTCCTCTGGGTGCTTTAGTTCCCCATCAACCCAAAAAACTTTAGTTAAAGTCCTCCAGCTACAGCCGTCCTGACCAGGCTCCTGACCAGGCCGCTGACCAGGCCCAGGACCAGGCCCCTGACCAGGCTCCTGACCAGGCCGCTGACCAGGCCCCTGACCAGGCTCCTGACCAGGCCGCTGACCGCTCCCCAGGCCGCTGACCAGGCCCCTGACCAGGCTCCTGACCAGGCCGCTGACCAGGCTCCTGACCAGGCTCCTGACCAGGCTCCTGACCAGGCTCCTGGCCAGGCCGCTGACCAGGCTCCTGACCAGGCCCCTGACCAGGCCCCTGACCAAGCTCCTGACAGAAGTTCCAGCAGCAGTAACGGACGAGCTGGTTTCCCCACAGGGACAATAAAAGATAAACTAATCTATTTTGGATTCATTCAATTATGGGTGTTAGCAATATTATCAGCAGGGTCGCCTGTCCACAGATCTGACTTGTAACTCGATTTATTGGCATCAAGAGATTTTATTAATAATGAACAAATATTATGAATGATTCAGTCTTGTTTACTTAATGAACCCCCTTGTTCTACCTCCTCATCATAACCAAGCCTGAGACATTCTTAATTAACAATTTGCTAATTATGGACTGATTCTTTATTCATACTTTATTAAGGCTAATTAAGGAACGATTATCCACTGGCAGCTTTAAAACTGGGCAGCTAAAATGTCATTTGTAAATGGGTTGGAGCCAAATCACAATTTAAGTTACATACAATATACATAAATTACATCACTTATAACGAATAACCCCCTAACCCTGGCTTAGTCCTTATTTAATTCTGCTTTAGACCTGGTTTGATTATGGGTTAGTCTTGGTTCAGACCTGGTTCGTAGTCTATCCGGCCCAGAGGCCACGGCCCCCCAAGAAATCTGGCCCACAGGAAAATTAAGTTGAATAGCCCTGCTGTAACGTGACAAAAAAGGTGCTGTGAATACTTTCTGGACTATAAAGCGCTCCAGTAAACAGTTCCTTTCTTTAGGGTTATGTTACCATTGTGTCGGCGAGCATTGGACCAAGGGCCACTAAGCGCTGGGGCGGGGGTTGGTTGTCTGGGCTGGTGCCAGAGAGGAGATGCCCAAAGACTGGGTTGATAATTCCCAGGCATAACAAGGCAATAACCCAGATGTTAGCACGTAATGTGACAGGTCCGGACGGTGCCAGCCAAATGGACCCAGCAGTGAAGTCGTTGCGCTGGTGCCCATGCTGTTTGGCCATATGGAAGCAATCGCACTGCCATTTTAAGAGAACAAATACATTCTCTTCGGGGGCCTCTTGAAGTTAAGTGCAATTGTAATAATGGAGAGAGATGTGTTCAACATAAACACTAGGGATGACTCGTAGTACTTGGTTACATTTACTCAAGTACAGTTTAACTTTTTCATCAAATTGTATCATACTTTTCCTCTACTTTTGCAGTACAGTAAAAGTGTTGTTTCTCTTCTCACTGTGAGTAAATCTACAAGAAAAGCCTGGTGTTGACAATATGAAGTATTTGAACATTTGTGTTTCTTGCACCGCTGCTTCAGATATGATGTTCCTTTTCTCATGTTTGTGTCCATCTTTTGAAATACCAGATTGTGTTCGTAATTAGCTTTTATCTGTCAAATTAAAGGTGCACTAAAACTTTAGGGGAGGGTCTGCTACCTTCTTGGCTTCACGGAGATTGCTTTGCCTGGAATGTTCCACAGCATTGTCAGTACAGTTGCAGGTTAGATCTGTGGAGAGGCGAGCCCACTCTCAGTAAGGATGCATGTTTTTCATGCACTTTGGAGTGAATGTAAATTAATTAACGCCCCCCCATCAATCGGATGCAACATCAGATTTATAATTTGCTGTAAGATAATACAGTTAATGTAATGGGAAGGACAAAACATGAAATAATGGACAAAATCTGATATTTTTAAAGGAGAGACACAAAAATGAGAACATCTGAATCAGATCAGAAGGAATGGCCAGATGAATTCTCATGCACTGTTCGGTTTGAGCTGCTGAGTGACGGACCAATCGGTCACGTAGTTTGGGCGGAAGTCAAATGGACGAACCTAAACGTGGACAAGAAGTCTGTGCTTTTCTCTAACTGGATTTAACAACATTCTGATTTCTCGGCGTGTTCCTGTTTTGATGCTTTGACCAATCAGATTCAGATATTCATCATGACTCAAACCAGAGTGATACACATCAATCTGGCAGAGCCAGGTTAACAGGGAACACACATTTTCCAAAACCTTTACTCAGGTAAGAGTAAGAGGACCTCTATATTCCACTTCTACTTGAGTTGTATTATTTAGAAAAGGGTCCTCTAACTTGAGGAGAGTTTTGTCGTCTGTTCCCTCATGTCAGTGCTCTTCTGCATGTTCATTCAGCTTCTGTTGCACCGCTTTGATCCATTCAGATTGGTTGGTGGAGCTGGTGGTGACCTGGTGAAGGAGGTGGAGTTGTGGGCTGTTTGAAGCACAGGCGCAGAGGCAGGACAGAGGAGCCTCGAGGAGAGGGCTCGAGGAGAGGGCCCGTATCAAAGGGGCGGTGGTAGATTACTTACCCGAGCAAGCGTTAATTACAGCAGGATGTTTGTTTGGGGAGCCCTGGCCTCAGCACGGAGCCTCACGGGAACATGGGGACATGTGAAGGCCGTTGGCGCTCTCCTTCTTGCGCCCTCTCGCTGCCTCACACACAGCTGGTCTTGGATTAGTTAGAACCATGCAGATAATTCATTGTGCTTGAATGCAATTAGATTTGATCGCTCCCATTTTTTGTCAGAAGTTGTCATAGGGAGGTGATAGGTGGGATTCATTTCCTGGAACAGTGTAAAAATGCAATATTGATCTAAAACCATTCATATTGACATTTCACTGAAACAATGTATTTTGATTTGTGCGTTTTTATTTTTAAAGATTTTTTTTTCTTTTTTTCAGGCCCGAAGGCGATACTTGTTCATTTGAGTATCTAGTTTAGATACTAGTTTTAGTATCGCATAATATAGTTCTTGCCCTCATAATTTATTAATTATGATTTTTCTCACAGTAATATGATGAGTTTATTGGAGAGAATCATGTTAAATTTCAAACCTGCAGAATGTTGAGTTCGACAATATCTCCACAGTCGTATCCACGTCCCCAGCCCTGCACTTGGACAGGCTGATTGATGAGCATGTAAACACAGCCATTCTTATCTCTACTTAGACGTCTAATTTACTACTTTACTGCCCAAATTCAATCAGGGTGGAATTGCCAGCGCAGTAAACTGGTCTCGGGGCATACATCAGAAAACATGTGCATGTATCATTTGCTGAGTGGTTTGCATCATTACTCAGTGGTGCCTGCTGTCTCCTGGAGCGCAGTGCCAAACCTCCTCTGTGCGCTGGGTCCAGAGCCGGGGAAAAGTGGGAGAGCGGGCCGGGGGTCAGATTGGGGCATGGGCCCTGGTACACTATGATGGGGGCATGATGGACCAACACAGGTTGAACCTGTCTTCTTCAATGGAGACGAAGTGGCATTTGCCGCTGTGTGCATGTCGTCCTTGATTCTGGGTTTTCTCACGGTGTAGATCTCTTTGTTATAGAAATATTAGTATTTGTATTTTATTTTATTAATATAATTGAATGGAACAGCATGTATTAATGAACAGCTAATGCTGTAAATACACTGGGTTTAGTAGTAGTAGTTGTAGTACTAGTAGTAGGAGTAGTAGTATTTGATGTAGTAATGTAGTATTTGTTTTAGGAGTAGTAGTAGTGTAGTAATAATAGTAGTAGTAGTATTTGTTGTAGTGTAGTAGTAGTAGTAGTAGTAGTATTTGTTCTTGTAGTAGAGTAGTAGAAGTATTGTTGTAGTAGGAGTAGTTGTAGTTGTGTTGTAGTAGTAGGAGGTGTATTTGTTGTAGTAGTGTAGTAGTAGTAGTAGTAGTATTTGTTGCAGTCTCCAGCTGAACTCAGACAAGACTGAAATCATCGTCTTTGGCCCTCAGAAACAAAGAGAAAGTGTTAACAGTCACCTCCAGAGTCTCGCTCTAAAACCTACAAAATCAAGTTAGAAATCTGGGGTAATAATGGAGTCAGACTTGAACTTTAACACGTCAAATCAATAACATCAGCAGCTTTTCACCATCTAAAATCATAGCCAAAATCAAAAGTATAGTGTCTAAACCAGACCTGGAGAGACTCATGCATGCGTTTGTCTCTAGTAGATTAGACTACTGTAACGGCCTGCTCACTGGCCTCTCCAAACGAGCTGTAAAACAGCTGCAGTACATCCAGAAAGCTGCTGCTCGGGTCCTGACCAGAACCAGGAAGTACGATCACATTAGGCCTGTGCTCAGGTCTCTGCACTGCCCCCTGTGGCTCAGAGAATAGACTTTAAAGCAGCTCTGCTTGTATACAAGTCTCTCCATGGCCTAGCACCAAAGAACATCTCGGACATGTTAGTGCCATATGAACCATCTCGGACTCTGAGGACCTCAGGGACCGGCCTCCTGCTGGTGCCCAGAGTCAGGACTAAACATGGGGAATCTGCGTTTAAGTTTTATGCAGCTAAAATCTGGAACAGTCTTCCTGAGGATGTGAGACAGGCCGCTACTCTGGCAATGTTCAAATCTAAACTAAAAACTGTTTTGTTTGGCTGTGCATATGACTGAAATGATCTTATTTGCACGATTCTCTTTTATGTCTTCAACTATTTGACGGATAGCCTGAAAATGGCACTTTTAAATTAAGATTTTGTGATTTCAGTCTTGTCTTTGTGATTTTAATGCATTTTTTTCCTGTTGCGTGAAGCACTTTGAATTGCCTCGTGTATGAATTGTGCTCGACAAATAACCTTGCCTTGCCTAGTAGTAGTTGTAGTATTTGTTGTAGTAGTGTAGTAGTAGTAGTAGGTGTATTTGTTGTAGTAGTTGTATTTGTAGTAGGAGTATTTGTTGTTGTAGTAGTAGTAGTACTAAAAAATCAAAATAGCCTAATATTTTGTAATAATATTTCAACATTTAGTTGAACCTTGTCCACAGCTTCAGAGCATTACACGTATGACGGAGCCTCTGTTTAAGCCTGTTCTTCATCATATTCTTTAGGCCGATGCAGGCTCCTCTCGAACCCCTTCTGAGCACACACAGGGGAAACTTTTGGAAAATAACATCCATTTCCTGCATTTTTTAGCAATACTCTATTCAGAAAGTTGTCAAATAATGCCTATCGGATTGAATCCTAATCTGGATAGAAGCGGACATTTGCTCTTGGATTAAATCTTTCCACTCTTCTCCAGACCCGACGGGGCATCGCGGAGCCGAGCGGCCTCAGTGGCCCTGAGTGGGTCTGAGCGACCCTGAGCGGCTCTGAGCAGCTCTGAGCGGGTCTGAACGGGTCTGAAGGGGCCTGAGCGACCCTGAGCGGGTCTGAGCGGTTCTCAGCGGTCTGAACGGGTTTGAACGGGTCTGAGCGGCCCTGAGCGGGTCTGAGCGGGTCTGAGCAGGGCCTGGAGAGGTCGCCGGCTCAAGACGGTGCCTCAGTTTGGCCTGAAAGCCGTAGCGGCCGAGGCAGTGACAGCTAAAGTGGCGCTAGCATTGGAGCTCATGGCTAATTCTCCCAGTGTATTATGTGTTTTACTCATGATTCTACTGAATCAAATGCACTGCAGAAGTGACTGCTTTAAGTGGGACCATTTGACCAGCAGCTCGCTGTGCCTGTGCAGATCAAGTTTATGTTGCAAAGGCACCAAATAAATATACCAACCAAGCTCCAAACAAGGAAGATTTTTTTTATTTTGTTTATTATTCTTTAATATTATGAACCATTAATTTCACACAATCAAGTCTCAGTATGTTACTGTGAAAGGCAGATGTAAAAAGACTGCAGTACTAGAACTACTACAATCAGTAAGCCTCATTCACTACAGCACAATACGTCTGAGCTATGGTCTTTATAGTACTTAGTTGTAACAGTCAGCATGTTTTATAATTCACTAATCACTAATATTTGACTACTTAAGTACAATGGTAAAAATTAATCAGAAAAAAGACTATTGCAATTATCAGGAACTTGCTTTGGCGATGCAACAGGAAACGAGGTTAATAGTAAAATCTAAACTATGATAAAATAAACACAATAAATGTAGGAGTTTACTAAATGTCGGTGTAATCTCTCATTCGTCCAGGAGTGTTTTCTACAAGAGTTTACTAAATATAAATAAAAATATAATTGGACTAAGTATTTACACAGAATGTGTTGTTTTGTTGTCATGACTTATTTCGGTGACAGGTGATTCTAAAGTGTCACTGAAATCCAGTACAACAGCAGAGGGAAAGAAACTGTTCTTGTGCGGGAGGTTCTGGTCTGGATTGACCGTAGCCTTCTGCCTGAGGGGAGTGGCCTCCTGCCTGAGGGGAGTGCCTCCTGCCTGACGGGAGTGGCCTCCTGCCTGAGGGGAGTGGTTTCCTCTGCCTGAGGGGAGCGGCCTCCTGCCTGAGGGAGTGGTTCAAATAGTCCATGTCCAGGGTGAGAAGGGTCAGCTGTGATCCAACCTGCTCGTCCCAGAGCCCTGGAGACGTACAGGTCCTGCAGAGATGGAAGTCTGCAGCCGATCACCTTCTCAGCAGAACGCACAATGCGCTGTAGTCTCTGTTTGTACATTTGTGCCAATATGTTTGAGTTAGCTTTACAAATATAATACATTTGGTAATTAATATTACATTTTATTTTTGGTCAATTTGAATTGTGCATTGGTTTCAATGATGACACAATTATTATGTGCACAATCTGGTCTTGAGGACATCCTCCAGAAACGCCAGATGAGCTCTGATTCCTCCTCGATTTCAAATCTGAAACAGATAATTTTGGTAACCACAGCAGCAAATTATGCTTTTTGAGAACAGTCAACTGTCCCAACAATATAGACCAATGTATACCTAGTGTTGGGAAGGAATACTTTGACCAGCACCCTGTATAGCACATAAAGAATGTAATTAGCATTCTTCATAGATGCTTTCAAATATAATATGGCTTTTACCAATGACACCACAGATATATATTATACAGATAATTAAATGTACAGTACAGTTTACCTGCTGATGTTCCGCAGCTCGACTTCTCCTCAGGTACGAGCTGAGATACGTCCTCCTGAACCAACTCAACAACTCTAGTCTTTATAAAAACTAAATATTGTAGACATTTTAATAGCACCGGGGCTGCATGACGTAAAAAGCAGTGTCCTCAACAGGGACACGTCCAGACTTTGGACGGCACCATAAACCCTTCTCATTTGCATAAATGTTCAGATTAAGTTCTAGTGAAAAGCACTGCGGAACACATGCAGGCATTAACTCAACTCACACTCACTGTCACTGAAGCTGCTCTCCAGAGTGGACAGAGTGTCCTGCAGGGGTTGAGACTCATGTCCCCCACCTCCTGCACCGAGTCCAGAGCACAGCCCAGGACGGAGCTGGACTTCTTCATGACTTTGTCCAGCTTCTTCCTCTCCCTCTCTGTGATGCTGCTGCTCCAGCAGACCACCCCGTACAGGTGGGCTGATGCCACCACAGAGCCGTAGAAGGTCGTCTGAGTCTCCTCAGGAGGTAGAGCCGACTCTGGCTCTTCCTGTACAGTGCGTCTGTGTGATGAGTCCAGTCCAGTTTGTAGTTCAGATGAACAAACAGGTACTTGTATGAGTCCACTCTCTCAATGTCCCTTCCCTGGATGTTCACTGGTGAGGGGGCAGCAGAAGTCCACCACCATCTCCTTGGTCTTCCCCGCGTTGATGAGGAGGTGGTTCTACTGACACCAGTCCACAAAGTCCTGCGCGAGTTGTCTGTACTCCGCATCGTCGTTGCCCGTGATGAGTCAAACAAACACTATCTGTCAATAATAATGTTATTAGCTGTGGAGAGCCTCTGAGCTTTAGCGGCGACAGCTGCGTGTGGAGGACGTGTATCGGCTCAGTCACTTTATTCTGATCCTATAGATGCCATTCCAAAAATGTCTGAATTGGATCGGAGTAATGGATCAGGACATCCTGCATGCACTGGATATAATGCACCTTTAAGGGTGAAGGCAGTGAAGTAAATTGCATTGGTTCGGTCCCTTCCTGTTTCCTGTTCCTGTTTTGTGGGCTTTAAGTTGGAGTTCATTTGTGAACTATATCATGTTGTTTACTTACAACTTGCTTACATAAATAAAAGAAAATTATGTACTAAAGTTAAGTACATAAATAAAGTTATGTACTTAAGTTTTTCATCATGTAAAGCTTTATATCAAAATGTGATTATTCTTTGGCCTTTAGGCTTTATTAAACAGGGTAGTAACTGCATGAAATGGGGATGAGACTGGGGAAGGACATGTACTGAACCTGCGGATAGCTCACATGAACATACACTTGACCACGAAGCGGACATTTGATGTGAAAAAATGTAAAACATATCACATATTTTGGACATTTAAATCTGAAAAAAAGCACAGAGCCAGGCTTAAATGCAAAAAATTCACAGAGTAGATCTTATTTAGTATTTGCGTGGACTAGATCTTACTGAAAAATCTGTCAACATGCGCATGCTTGGCTCAATGAATTGCAATCATTTTATAGTTAAGTTGAATGTTCCATTTGAAAGTGAATACAAGAAATTATGATAATAATTACAGAAAATGTATGTAGAGTATTTCACCTTGAATCACATTTTGTTTCTTTGTTTCCACAGAATCAAGCGGCACAGTTACAGAGGGCCATGGAAGGCTCCAAAAGTCAGTGCCGTAACCACATGTGGACGGGGGTGCTGGGGGTCACCCTAGTGGAGGGCCAGGACCTCCCTCAGAGCGGGGTGGGGGACATCTACGTGCGCTTCAGACTCGGAGAGCAGAAGTACAAGAGCAAGGTGTGTCTCGGCTTCTGCACATCTGCCACACACGCACACGCGCACACGCTCACACGCACACACTGCTCTGTATATTACTGCTGTTTTCTGTACAGCCAATCGGCGCTCTGACTCAATCTGACAGTTATGCACAGGCCACTGCGCTGTCATTTGGGACAGAAGTGCGCGGGCTGAGACTCGAGGAGTTTAGGTCTGACTGTCCCGTTCAAGGCCATGTCAGCTCCACCAGCTGCAGGTCTCTTTCAACGCAGAGAGGCCGTTTGGATTCAGGGCTGGACCCAAGACATCTGGGGCTTAAGCCCCTGTAAATTGGCCTGGCGACACTTATACGTTTAGTTATTCCAAGTTTGTGTGGCTGTGAGACGTGGGTTCACTTAAAGGTGTTATAGAAGATTTTCCAAGGAAAGAGAAGTCCAACGACTGTTAGTCCTTTTTCAAATGGTGTGCATGCGTGCCCCTACAGCCCCGCTCCACTGCTGCCTAGAAGTAACGCCTTGTACTTACAAGGTCAGACATGAACAGCGAATCCCATGTGCCCCGAGCGGCAGCTCTGATTCCGCAGGGCCGTGGTGACTGCTCCCCGAGCTTTCCCGTGCGCCCTCATCTTTTCCCTGTGCATTTTCCGCGCTGCAGCTACATTCACGTTCACGCTCCGAGCTTCCTTTGTTTTACACAAACTCTCGTCCACAAATGTGCTTTAATAAGTTCCTCTGGTATTTGTGGAAGTTGGCGAACAGCAACACTTTCTGTGACACTTAGAAACTAAAGGCCTCTGTGTTTTGCAGATACAGAAACAGCTTTATTGTGACGGCAAAGTCTGACAACGATAGATCATTTAATGCTGAGCAAACAGAGATGGACAGAGCTATAGTCACAAATATGACCACATTTTCATCGGTTTGCTTGTAAAGTTTGATTTGACAGATTTATTTCACAACTCCTTTGGATAATTTGGACTATTAAACTAGAGAATCTCTGATGTTTTCAGGAAACAAGCTCAGAATCCCCTGTTTTCTTGTGAACGCGCAGGTTAAGACAAAGCGCAGCCTGATCATGATGGCCAACTTTATTAATTGAGTTGATGCACTCGGTCCGAACTCCAGTCCCTGTGTCGGGTGTAGCTGAATTCAGCTGGTGTAACCTCGCTGCTGCTCCTACCACATCATTCTACCTCAAAGCATATTGCATTTGTCATTAAAAACCACACTCAAGCTTTAGAATGATAAATAAAAACGTACCTGTCCAGTAGAAATTGAGCAACCTGTTTTCAGACCCTTCGTCTGCTTCAGTGCCATCACAAAAAATAATCTTTTTTTTGGCCACTCGTCTCCTCTTTTCAGAGATTTTTCACAGATATTAACAACTAAAAACAAATGAAAATCCTCCATACAACCTTTTAGACATTTGAGACACTTTCAGACCAATCTGCTCCAAAGTTGGCCAGTGCGGCATGTCTCACCCGTACCCTCGTCGCTGCTCCGACGAGTGGGTGGCGCTTGTCTCGGGTTGTCGTTCCTCGCTGTAAACCGCTCAGTGGTTTTTGTCGAGCCGTGTTTGTTTACTGAACAAAGCTGCTTCTAATTGGAGCTGTCAGTGTTTACAGTCCCAGAGTGGCTGCTGTGCTTGTGCACATACAAGTGTGCGCAAGCACAGAGTCACCTCCTCCTTCACCTCCTCGCTCACCTCCTCTCTCATTGTACAGGAAAATACGAGAAAATAAGAGTCGCCATAACTACAGTGTGTGACAGGACTTTCATGATTTTTCATGATTGATTGGTGGCATAACATCTGATGTAAATATGATATAAATATATAAGCAAGCAGCAGTGTGAGAAGTAGAGCCGAGTTCGGATCTGAAACACATGGATGACATCTCACTTGGAGACTCACAGTTTCATCCAAAAGCACAAGAAACACATTATCCTTACTTTTTAAACATGATCAAATAATAATTTCTGTCTACATTAAAGTGATTATAGCCCACTAACATGTTTGCTATGTAACAATACTCAAATTTCCTACTGCAGTATTATAATTTACAATCAAGAAGTTAAATATGCTAAACTAGGCTGCATCTTTTGTATGTTTGGCAAAATTTTAAATATTTGCTTGCAGTTTAGTAAATTAGTATTGTCCTGTCACTTTAAAAATGAGTGACGTTTCTGGTGAGTAAGCCGCTAATTGCTTGTCTCCATGAAGATGTTATTTCTTTGCCTGAACAGCAATGTTATATTCATTCCATGTGTTTTTGGTGCTAAAAAATCTCTTGAAAAACATGCTTGCATCTCCACAGATCTGACCTGTAACTTGACTTTCTTTTCTGAAGATAATAGTTTTAGAAGTAGTAGTAGTAGTTTATTCATTTACAGCTGGACAAAGGTGTACACAACAACCTTACCCGAAACACGATTGAAAGGGTTTAGGCTAGGTCTCTCCGGGGGTAAAACATGCGGTGGAGGAGTCTGTTTTTACATCAACAACGCCTGGTCTTCAGATGTGACCGTGATCTCCAAACACTGCTCTCCTGATCTGGAATATATCTTCATTAACTGCAAACCATTCTACTCTCCACGTGAGTTCGCCTCATTCATTCTGGCTGTTGTTTACATCCCACCGAGCGCAAACGTGCACGTGGCACAGCGCGCGCTCGCGGACCAGAGATTCTGAGTGTGGAGCGGACCTTCCCGGACTCCTTGTGTATTATCCTGGGTGATTTTAACAAGGGGAATCTCAGCCACGAACTACCAAAGTACAGACAGTTTATTAAAGTTCCGACCAGAGAGCAGAACACGTTGGATCACTGTTACACAACAGTCAGTAACGCCTTCCGCGCCGTGTGGCCCGCGCTGCTCTCAGCTTTTCAGATCACGCCATGGTCCACCTGATCCCCACGTACAGGCAGAGGCTGAAGCTCTCCAAAACTGCAGTGAGGAAATCTAAGAAGTGGACCAATGAGGCAGTGGAGGCAGTGGAGGAGCTCCGTGCGTGTTTGGACATCACAGACTGGGAGGTTTTCAGAGCTGCCACAGATAGTTTGGATGAGTACACGGACACTGTGACGTCATACATTCGATTCTGTGAGGAGAGCATCATACCAACACAAAACCAAAGTCACTTTCAACAATGACAAACCCTGGTTCACTCCAAAACTGAGGCAGGTAAGGCAGCAGAAGGAGGCACCGCACAGGGCTGGAGACAGGGGGCGCTACAAAGAAGCAAAGTATGGATTTACCTCCACTGTGGCCATTCTCCGCCAACCCAACCCTGGTCCCCCCACCTCTCCCCTCCACTCTCTCAGTTCAGGAACAGGATGTTCACAGGCTATTTCGG
Source organism: Chaenogobius annularis (assembly GCA_015082035.1). NCBI lineage: Eukaryota > Metazoa > Chordata > Actinopteri > Gobiiformes > Gobiidae > Chaenogobius > Chaenogobius annularis. The sequence goes on along the minus strand of BJKM01000128.1, from coordinate 831,645 downwards.
AAATCCAACCCCCGAAAAGCTGCTGGACCAGACGGCGTCTCTCCCGCTACATTAAGACATTGCGCAGGAGAGTTAACCCCCGTCTTCACAGACATTTTTTAACACCTCCCTGGGGGTCATGCCATGTCCAGCCTGCTTCAAGTCTGCCATCATTGTCCCTGTCCCCAAGAAGCCCCGGATCACTGGACTTAATGACTTCAGGCCTGTGGCGCTGACGTCTGTAGTCATGAAGTCATTTGACTCCCCGGGAACCTACGCCAGGATCCTGTTTGTGGACTTCAGCTCTGCGTTCAACACGTTCCCTCTGGAGCAGAACAGGGAGGATCCCTGTTCTGCTCCAGGACAAGCTCTCCCAGCTCAACGTGCCTGACTCCACCTGCAGGTGGATCACTGACTTCCTGACGGATCGGAGGCAGTGCGTGCGGCTGGGGAAGAATGTCTCAGACACTCAGACTATCAGCACAGGAGCTCCACAGGGCTGTATGTACTTTCTCCTCTGCTCTTCTCCCTGTACACAAACTGCTGCACCTCCAGCCACGACTCCGTAAAACTGATCAAGTTTGCGGACGACACCACCCTCATCGGGCTCATCTCGGACGGGGAATGAGTCTGTCTACAGGAGGGAGGTGGGATCGGCTGGTGTCCTGGTGCAGCGGCAACAACCTGGAGTTCAACGCCCAGAAGACAGTGGAGATGATCGTGGACTTCAGGAAAAGTCACAGCCCCCCAGCCCCCCCTCGTCATGACAGACTCCCCCATCACCACCGTGGACTCCTTCCGCTTCCTGGGCACCACCATCACCCAGGACCTCAAGTGGGAGCCCTCCATCAGCTCCCTCATCAAGAAGGCCAAGCAGAGGATGTACTTTCTGCGGCAGCTGAGGAGAGCCAAGCTGCCAGTGCAGATGATGGTGCAGTTCCATCCTCACCTCCTCCATCACCATGTGGTACGCTGGAGCCAAAGCCAGGGACAAACAGAGACTACAAGCGCATTTGTCCGTTCTGTTGAGAAGGTGATCGGCCCTGACTTCCATCTCTGCAGGACCTGTACGTCTCCAGGGCTCTGGGACGAGCAGTCGGATCACAGCTGACCCTTCTCACCCTGGACATGGGCTATTTGAACCACTCCCCTCAGGCAGGAGGCTACGGTCCATCCGGACCAGAACCTCCCCACAAGAACAGTTTCTTTCCCTCTGCCCGTTGGACTCATGAACACCTCTAAACACCTGCCATTTTAACTGCAACTATTCATACACTCACTTTCACTTTCTGCTCTACAACTTTAAACTTAACTGTAAACTCTGTGTACATAGCCAATGCCTATTTTTATTTTTATTTTATACTATAGTAATTTTAAATTGTCCCTTAAATGCATGCCCTTTTGTTTGATTGAATATATGTTTTTTTATTATTGCTCAGTGTTTTGTGTTGCACCTTCATGCAGAGAGTTGTTCATTGACAATGGCAATAAACCTTTCTGATTCTGATTCTGATTCTTCTGAAGTAAAACATGATTTATAACTCAATGAAACATTAAAAACAGAAGAATGTGAAGAAATATGTCCAGTTCTATTTAAACTCGGACATCTGCGTGTTCAGAAACTGGAAGAGGAGTGAAAAGTCAACAAGATCTACTCTATCAGTTACTAATACATACCAGCTATAGATGACAAGATTCATGAGTTTCAATTACGCATTCTTTTATTCTCCTAACAAAGTCATCTATACAGACGTCTGGACTTCCGGTGTCCCAACACTCGTTACTCGCGTCTTCATAGTCCGGAGAGTAACGGGACAGCCACAGTTTGCCAGTATTATAGACACAGAAAATGAATATGCATGAGCCTACAGAAGTCCTTGTGGTAGGGCTGTGATTGGCCCGTGCCCATCTGACCTCCATCATGGTCTCCACCCTTTTTCTCTTTGTCTGCTCGTGTAACCTGAGACTGGTCAAACCTTGGGGGGTCAGAGTGGAAAAATACAGCACCACAGACCAAAGAGCAGCATAACATTGTAAATAGTGAATATATTGTTCAACTGCATTGTACAATGGCGAATATATGATCGATGCATAATATGTAGTTCTCTTCAAATGCTATAGTTTTTAAAAAAATATGTTTTATACCTCCCTTTAAAGGCTTCTATTGTACAGTTCGTAAAAGTACGACATTTGGTAAAACTGCTGAGTGGTGCTTAGCAAATGTTTATCCAATATGACTGACATTTGTCATATCGGCGTTACGATAATGATATTTTGTAGTGACCTAAAGATGAACTCTGCAAGTTGTCATGGTGACAGGAACATTAGGCATTAGGATTTTGTTGCTAGACAGATCACCACACCCACCTGGGGATTTATGACATCTCTGGCACAAGAGTTTTCCTAAAAGGACTACTTTCAATTTGAAATTGGATTAAAAGGAACTCTCAGAGCGTTTTTCTCCCCAAAGACAAAAGCTAAAGACTGCCGTTTTAGTAAACAGTCATCTGATTGCAAACTTTTTCCACAAGATTAATTTACTGTACATAATGTTAATGTGTTCTGCATGCTCATTTAACTGTTTTATGACTCGTCTTGTGAACATTTTTCCCTGTGTAACTATGTGGCCTAATGTTCAAACAATGGCAGCATTGGATATATTCCAGATCCAGACCTCAACTCTGATCAGTCCTCCTGACTCAGCATACATGATGATTGTTTGAACATTGGCGCCAAACCAACTCCCCCAGGGGTCAGCCAGAGAGAGAGAGAAGACCAAAACTAGTTCCAGCCAGGTCTTCAAGATGGAAGGACCTGGAGGACTCTTCCCTGGCCTAGCAATGCTAAACTAACATAGGGAACAAAGAACATTCCAGAGAGAGACACTCCCTCGGAAGCCAACTTGACCCCCCTCCGATAAGTAATTCTGTGCCCGTTTTTTAAACTTTTCAAGTCTACAACAAAATTTGGATCTGGGACACTTGAAAAGAGCGTCATCGGTGGATCAACGGCCTTTTTGTTATCTGATGAACGTATCAGAGCCTCGGAAAACACAGATCCCGCAGACCTGATCCAGCGCTTCTTCAGCTTGACACTGTCAGAGCTCCAGACCAAGTGACCATGCCCTAATCCGCGTGTACCCGAGCAGAACCCAGGAGAAGCTAGCTCAATCGGCTGGATCACACAACTTCTGCTCGTGGTCTTATTAAAGCACGTACTATTTCACATTTTGTGTTCCAAACCCAGCTCAGCTAGAGAAAGGGAAGGAACACAAATCTAAATTAACGCTTACACACAACTAGATAGATCTAGAATAATCATGTCTCCATCGACTAATTTGCATATTCCATATTCATATTTTATGTTTAATTAATTGGTCAATAAATCTTCATAAACCACATTTGGTAAAGTTTACATTAATTTCCATAAAAGGGGTCAATGTCATGGTTATGTTCTCATAACCTTCAGATTAACGAGCTATTCATTTTTAATACATTAATTAATGTAGAAATGTCCTTATAGAATTGTTAAATGCCTAATAAAGGCTGGTGCCCCACATAACTCTTAAGATATGATAAATAGACATACCCTCACTCATGCAGTGTGTCATGTTTGAATGTCACCCTCTTTCAAAAGACATGAACAACACTACAGTAATAATACTTACTAATAGAACCACTAAAATGTTTTATTTCCCTTGTAAATTTCATGATTCTACGATAAAAAATTTTGGGGGCCATTTCCTATCTAGCAATGCATTTTTTATAAATTAGGAAAATGTTTGAATTTTGGGAAAATGAGATGTAGAGGAGTGCCAGAATATAGAGGCAAAATTTTTAGAGGTGTGCACATTTTTCTGACTTTTCATCTATGTTCACTGGGTGAAAAGTAGAGGGGTTCAACCCGAGAAGAAGAAAGAAGAAGGAAGAAGAAGAAATAATAAACTATACATATTCGGAAAGCGCTCACGCTTTCCTACGTCATGGTGTGGGTCCCTGTTCACTGACGGGCCCTTTTCCACTTTCGCAGCTTTACTTTGCACGGCCTTACGGAACTAATAGGCCTCTAATCATAATAATCATAATAATAATAATCATAATCATAATCATAATAAATATTGCCGCGATGGGCATTATTGTGTACTGAAATATTCAGTATTTTGGGCAAAGTTTGCAGCTCTGCCGCATAGAGACTGTAGTACTTTAAAAACAAATTTGACTACTTTTGATGCCCCACTTCCAAAGATGAGTCTCACTAAATTGTAGGCTAATCGAGCTAACGCCCTAGGAGTTTGTAAAACTATAATGTGTGAAAATGTTAAAATTTCAGAGATTTGGTGATTTACCCATTGGAATAACATAGGTGGTTTCTGCCATCGCTACGGCTACGCTAGAAATATGGCATGAGTCTCATTGACTGTTATGATCGGGATGCCAGAATGAAAATGTTGTGCCAAATGTCATACATTTAAAAATCTGTAAGAATACCCAAGAATTTGGTGACAGACACTCAATTTCCTTGTTATTAACCTTACCATTAGTGATGTTGTCAACATCACTAATGTTTTTCACACCCCAGTAGTGTGAAAAAGCATTTGGTCCCTTCTTGATTTATTTTCTTCTTTTTTTTTTGCATGTTTGTCACACTTAAATGTTTCAGATCAAACTAATTAAATATTAGTCAAAGATAGCACAACAAACATAAAATACAGTTTTTAATCCTAACCTTCATGGCCCTGTATGATAAAGAAATTGCCCCCTAAACCTAATAACTGTGTAGGGTATTTGTCTCGTTTCCTCCTCACACAGTTGCAGAGTTGTATATTGCCTGGGACTAGCCATTACATTGTGGACAACACTTGTGTAGGGTTTTAGGTAGTTACTGTTCATATTTATATTTAAAAAGGGGCGCCAGCTCGTTCAGCGAAACATTAATACCTATTCAATCTGGTTTTCTGAAAAGAGAGTACTCGATTCATTGACTGACAATTATAACTCTAAAGTAAAAAGGGTCTATAAATCAGAATGATTTTGTTTGGTTTAATAAACAAAAATATCAAAGCAATTAATTACACATTTGCTTACACAGGCAATGCCTGGGCTCAACTTGGTTAAAAGAAATGCTGGTATTGAAAGTTTTGATTGATTTGAACCTCAAGTTAATGCCACTCCGCAAGTTTCAGTCACTCTTGGATCAGGTCTTGCGTTTCCGAGGGAAGGCTCAGATGTCGATCAAGGCCTCCTCCAAGCTCCTTGGGTCCTTAGAGCTGTCTGTGGTGCTGATCTTTGTGCAGGGTTTAGGATTCAAAGATTTTTGAAGGGTCCAAGATCTGTTGACATGTGCATTCTTTATTGGTGAAAATGGCTGCTTCGGCCATTGCATGAATGCAGATGTGGGGTCTGGTGTTGCTGGTTCATGGGGGTTCATGGAGTAACATTCCTCCGTCCATCCAACATTTTGCTTTGTTCTGCAACAGTGACTTGAGATTCAACATTGTCTTGAATTATAAAAAGGTTAATGTCTTTTAAAAGGACTTTTGGGACATATATGTCCTCTACATCTGTTTGGGCCAATCACAATCAAGCATTTGAGATAACTTACAGTGAGTCTATTACAGCGCTGTGGAGAATTATTGGCTCCAATCATGTATGGTTCCATTTATTAACACCAAGTCTTCCAGGTCTTGGAACTCTGCCATGCAGGCCATTTTTCCCAGTGTTTTTCTTATGGTGGAGTCATGAACACTGACCTTAACTGAGGCCACTGAGACCTGCAGTTCTTTGGCTGTTATTGTGGGGTCTTTTGTGACCTCTTGGATGAGTCGTTGCTGTGGTCTCCGGCCACTCCTGTGAAGGTTCGCTGGAGCCCCAAAGCTTTATAATTGTCTGTATAACCTTTTCCAGACTGATAGCTCTCAATTACTTTCTTTCTCATTTATTAGATCAAGTTCCTTTGGGCATAAGAGGGATAGGCCGAGTGGTTAAAGCACAGCACATGTATGTCAGGCTCCAAGTGCAGCCGGCCGCAGTGTTGTGAGTTCGAATCCTGACTCGAGTTCACTGCATATCCTCCCTTCTCACTAATCCCCCTTTCACGCTGTATTTCCAGTCTAATAAAGCCTTTTAAAAAAAAAGAGAGGTTTAATGTCATACTGTAGGATATTCTAGACATAACAAATGCATCTCCATGGAGACAAGCAGGTGCCAGACCATAAACCAGAAATGTTACCCAGTGCACCTTTTAAGTATGAATACAGTTACATAAAAAACATAGGCTAACATAAATAAGTATGGCACTTGAAAGAGGTGGGTGAATTCAAGGGGATAAAGTAAAAACATAAAATACTGATTCAGTGAATACTTTGTGGAATGTAGTAGACTGAAACCCAATAAAGTACAAAAAATACTTATTTACTCTGCTAACATAAATTGTGTGCCGGCCTAGAATGTGTTAGTCTGAAGAGTAACCAAACATGTCATTTTAGTTGTATTTTTTAAGAGTAAAATTGTCTTTAAAAGTTGTAAAAATGATCTATTATAATGTGTATTCATGGGTTACAACTTCTCTCAACTTTTCACAACAAAAGTGTTTTTTTGAACTGTTAGTTGCTATGGTAACTTTCCACCACCTGGTGTGCTCTGCCCTCAGAACCTGTGCATCCAGCCGAACCCCCAGTGGAGAGAGCAGTTTGACCTGCACCAGTTTGAAGACAGCCAGGAGCCTCTGCAAGTGGAGGTGTTCTCCAAGAGGGGCAGGAAAGGCGAGGAGTCGTGGGGAACGTGCGTATCTCCATCTGCCAAACGCTACAGCTTTTATATGTTTCCTTTAATCATCAGTCGTATTTTGGTTGATTCCTGCATGTTTGAGTAATCATGTATTATCCTGCAATTGAGGCTCAAGTGCTCAGAAATCTTGTTTATTTTCTGAAATGTCAAATGTCACCACGAAGATTCTGGGCTTATCTCTTATTTGAACAGGATGTCTGATTTTATTACTAAGCCATTTTAGATCAATATTACTGTTTACAATGAACAAAAATGTAAAATGATGATAACTTTATGTTATATGTTAAATTAATGCAGAAAGTGACAGAAAGTGCAGTGAGTGATTGATTAGATTGTAGTTAAAGTGGCAGGTGTTTAAGTGTTCACGAGTCCAATGGCAGAGGGAAAGAAACTATTCTTGTGGCGGGAGGTTCTGGTGCAGATGGACCCAAGAGATGGAAATCTGCAGCCGATCACCTTCTCAGCAGAACGCACAGTGCGCGGTTTGTCCCTCAGCTGCTGCAGGAAATACATCCTCTGCTGGGCCTTCTTGAATGAGGGATCTGTATGGTGGGCTCCCACTTGAGATCATGGGTGATGTGGTGCTGAGGAAGCGGAAGGAGTCCATGGTGGTGATGGGGAGTCTGTCATGATGAGGGGGGCTGGGGGCTGTGCTCTTCTGAAGTCCACAATCATCTCCACTGTCTTCTGGGCGTTGAACTCCAGGTTGTACCACTGCACCAGACACCCATCCCCGTCCGAGATGAGCCCGATGAGGGTAGTGTCGCAAACTTGATCAGAGAGTCGTGGCTGGAGGTGCAGCAGTTTGTGTACAGGGAGAAGAGCAGAGGAGAAAGTACACAACCCTGTGGAGCTCCTGTGCTGATAGTCCGAGTGTCTGAGATATTCACTTCCCCAGCCGCACGCACTGCCTCCAATCTGTCAGGAAGTCTGTGATCAACCTGCAGGTGGAGGCAGGCACAGGCACATTGAGCTGGGAGAGCTTGTCCTGGAGCAGAGCAGGGAGGATGGTGTTGAATGCAGAGCTGAAGTCCACAAACAAGATCCTGGATTTGCTTCCCTGGTAGTCCAGATGCTGCACATACTCTGCACAGATGTTCTTGTACACTATGTCAGTCACTTGGTTATGGCGCTCCATGAATGCTTTCCCTGCCAGAATCTTACACCTGCAGTTATGTGCTGGATTGTCTCAGGGGCCCCTTTGCACTGCCTACATCTTGGGTTTTGTCTGGTGTGGAAGATCTGGGCCTCTATTGCTCTGGTGCTCAGTGCCTGTTCCTATGCAGCCATGATGATTGCCTTTGTGCTGTCCTTCAGACAGGCCCGCTCAAGCCATTGGTAAGATTTCTTGATATCAGCCACTTCAGTTATGGTCCGGTGGTACATCCCATGTAGGGGCGTGTCCTATCATGATCATCCCTCCTCCAGCACCTCATCCTCTGTTTCCCATTGCCTGAGACATTCACTGAGCATGTCATCTGTCGGGGGTTTGTCTTTAATGTATTTGTGGATCTTGGACGTTTCATCCTGGACAGTGGCTCTCACGCTCACTAGTCCATAGCCTCCTTCCTTACGACTAGTGTACAGTCTCAAGGTGCTGGATTTTGGGTAGAACCCTCCATGCATGGTGAGGAGCTTTTGCGTCTTAACATCTGGGGTCTGTATCTCTTCTGTGTTTGTATCTCTTCCTTTGGCCTCCTTATTATTCCTGCAGGGTATCTGATCATTGGCAGGGCATAGCTGGTTATTGTCTGGGACTTTTTCTTGCCATTGAGCTGGCTTCCACAGACTTGCCTTACTCTTTGTCGGTATTTGGCTTCTCGGAGTGAGACCCCTTCTGTGGAGTACCTTCCCTTTCTTTGTCACCATCCGGCTACACTTCTCAAGCCCATTTGACATCCCAATGTCAGCGCTGTAGATCCTGGTCGTGTGGATCAGTGAGTCAATGTCTTGCAAACTCTTAGCATACAGCGTGATGTCATCCATGTAGAGGAGGTGACTGATCATTGGTGACTGATCGTGGCCCCATCCCTGAGTCGGTATCCATAGCCAGTGTTGTTGATTATCTGGCAGAGAGGGTTAAGACCTATGCAGAACAGCAGTGGGGACAGGGCGTCTCCTTGGTTTATTCCACATTTGATGGACACTTGTGCAAGTGGTTTACCATTCGTCTCAAGGGTGGTTTTCCACTGCCGCATCGAGTTTACTACGAAGGCTCTCAGAGTCCTATTGATGTTGTACATCTCCAAGCATTCAGTGATCCACGTGTGCGGCATTGAGTCATATGCTTTCTTGTTTTCAGTCCAGGCAGTGCACAGATTGGTGTATCTGGTTCTGCAGTCTTGAGCGACTGTTCTGTCAACCAGGAGTTGGTGTTTGGCTCCTCTGGTGTCTTTGCCGTTGCCCTTCTGTGCTTTGCTCATGTATTGTTCCAGGTGCCCACTTATCTTAGTCGCAATGATGCCTTACATGAGCTTCCATGTTGTGGAGGGACAGGTTATTGGTCAAAAGTTGGATGGGATGTACCCTTGGAGGTGTCTTCAGGATCATGATTGTACGCCCCAGACAAAATGATAAAAATCTACAAAACAAAAATTGAATGTTCTTTATTCGACCATTTAATATGTTATGTCTTTTTTGTGGCGCGTCTCCAGAGTGTAAGCATGTCTCTCTCTTGTGTCTTCCAGCTTCGAGGTTGACCTGTCCAGGCTGCCCCTGAACGAGGCCCAACTCTGCACCAATGTCTTGGACCCGGGAAAGGGCCGGCTGGTGTTCCTGGTCACGCTGAGGCCCTGCTGGGGAGTGTCCATCACCGACATGGAAACTGCCCCGTTAGAGAAACCAGAGGAGAGGGAGAGCATAGAGGAGCGATTTGTGAGTTCAGTCCATTAAATCGGTTAATAATTTATAAGAAATTAAAATTAAAATTGTAAAAGTAACAGCTGTACATTGTGCAGGGACACAATGCGGAGCCAGTGCCAAACAAATAATAAGGTTCAGCATTGGTGAAATTCTATTTTGGATATTGCTTTCAAAAAATGTAAAGGCCCCGCCTCCATCTAACATTATGACATCATCAAATTCTAGAATGTAAATAACAGCTGTACTCCAAATATCATATAGACATCGTGGCAATACGCATATCAATACAAAGATGTGTATTGTAATACATTTCAGCAACATGAATTCATTATAAATGACAAAGAGCTACTACGATTTATTTACCTGTTGATGCTGCTTGAGACTGAATCTGCTGAGGACAAAATCTCGTATTCAAAGGACAATGTTATTTTGACATTAAAGACATCGTGAACATGAAACATCAATGCATTTTGTTATTCTACATAATCAAAACATCTTTTTAGTGGGAGGTCCATGTATCAGGGTGCTGTTTGATAAAACTTGTTCAGTAAAGCCAGGCTTACTGCCCGACTTCTGTCCTGACTGATCATAAACACAGGCATTCATGCTTCGGCTGTTTCCCAATCAGAGCAGCTTTGACACGAGGAGCAATGATACGGCCCACCACCAAAACCCCCGTAAGATATGCCCACCTCCACCAAAAAAATCAATCTACTTTACAGTGGTCCCTCGGGAGTTACGTTCTAAAAATAACCTGCACTAATCCGCGAAGTAGTCAGCATTGTTTTTTTACAATTATTATAAATGTTTTAAGGTTGCAAAACACCCTAAATGAGACGTGCGGAGGAGAGCAGAGAAGACGTTGGCGTCATGCGGTGTCAACAGTAAAAATCGGAGCTAGCTGCTATGAAATCCCATTCATTTCTGCGCTAGTTAAAAAAATGTCCCTGACGCTGACATGGAAAATCAGGGTAATTTTGGGATATTGCCCCCCCCCTGTAGTGTTGACATAGAGTTCAGACTAACCTTGGACTTTAAACCTGCTCTGGACCAGGTTTCCAGACTCGGAGTGAGCCTGATTTATGAAACCCAAACAACTTGTTTCATTCACACATTTCAATAATCCTTTCCATAATTCAAAACATCAAAGAGGTGAATGAACAGTGAGGATTTAAAAACATAGAGGAGCTCTTCCTGGCACCTAATGACATCACAAGGTGAAACAGAGTATTTAAGTCTGGTGAAGGAATTAAACAAAATAGTTACAAAACATTAACCCACCTATGACTTCACAACTATTCTAAAATTATTTGGATGTTATGCTTATATAGATTTTTGAATCAAATGTACTTGTTTCCTTCCAGAGTTTAAAGAACACGCACCAGTGCATGGGAGAAGTGGGCTTCCTTCAGGTCAAAGTGGTGAGAGCCAACGACCTGGCCTCCTCCGACCTAAACGGTAAAACTACTGCAACAAGTGCATATGACAGGATTTTATGTTCTTTGTTTTTATTTATCATAATTTCAAATGAGTCAAGTGGCAGTTTGTGAAGAAAAGTGGAGAAAAAATGTGAAAACTCCAAGAGAGCGCGTTCTAAAACAGAATCCTCCGCATCATCAATACACAAACTTTCATTCAAAATGTATGAGTTAGTTTACAAGCAATGAACACATTTAGGACAGTTTGAACATGAATTTAAGAGAATAACGGTGTTTTATTTGTCAAATCATAACTATTGGGTAAATTAGATTAGCTGTGGCCTGTTTACAGTATGGATGCTAGGTTACAGCATGTGTATTTTAAACACAAGTAATTCAAGTCAAGTCAACTCTTCTTCTTTGGTGGTGTTTTATGGCGGTTGTTGTTGTTGTTGTGTTACTTTTAATGGCGGTTGGCATCCGAAAGGTGCATTTACCGCTACCTACTGTTGTACGCCTTCAAAGTATGTGTTTTATGCTATACCGTAAAAAAGGAGGGAAAGAGAGTGAACGAGAGCATGGTATCCATAGTGTTACATTACCGCCAGTCTTTAGACTTTATTCTTTAGCCTTTATTATTTAGACTCAATTCTTTAGACTCTATTCTTTAGATTTCATACTTTTCCACAATTTAATCTCAGTATGTTGAGTTCATGATTTTACAACATTCTAGAATGCCTATTGTATAATAATAATCCTATACTTGTAATCCACTTTACAGAATCTCTCAAAGCACCACACTGTCATCCCTATTCTTTCACTTCACACTCGGTGGTGGCGAGTTACCATTGTAACCACAGCTGCCCTGGGAGAGACTGACGAGAGGGAGGCAGCCAATCTGCCTCTCACCCCTAAACATTCATGCTCACACCACTAGACTTCATACTGGACAATAAGGATTAAGTGTCTTGCCGAAGAACAGAACTTGGTCAGAACGGGAATCAAACCTGGGATCTTCGGCTTGGTAGACGATAGGACTGTGCATTGCCTCTAATCTGGCGATACGATACGTATCACGATTCACATGTCACAATATGATATTTTCTGATATATCTCTTTACTGATAACACTCTGACTTCTGCATTTCACAAAATTAAAATAATTATTTTTTAGCTTGGATGAGTAATAAAATAAGACACATGAGCTACTATGGACAATGGTATTGATATTGAATGATTCGCAGTGAGAGTACTGAATGAATCCGTATTGATACTAAATCAGTGAAAGGAGTGATACTTTGATAACACAGTATCACTCTGTGTTTGCCTGACCAGCCAGTCCAAACACATTTTGACAGACTACTTTACAAAACCGTGAGGGACTGGCTGGTCAGGCAAACACAGGACACATCCTTTTTCCCAAATGAATAAACCACATGTTACTTCTTAGAAATACAATCATTTAAAGTGGTAATTTGAACTTGGACAGAATGTGAAATCAACTGAAATTAGTCACAGTCTGCTCATCTCCTGTCTGCTGGTATCATTCCTCTCTGCCAGTCAGCCACGCCTCAGGCCAACTCCCTACACCTGTCTCTGCTCCTCTCTCCCTGTTAGCCACGCCTCCTCATCAGGCCGACTCTCCACACCTGTGACAGCTCTGGCTGCATTTTAACCTGCTCCTGTCCCTGTGCCAGATTATTCTTGTGTTAAGCCTGACTTTCCAGCGTTTTTCCCCGGACTGAGCACCTATTGTCGACCTCGTCTGTCCCCGACCTGCCTGCCTCGTCTCTGCCCTGGATATTACCTCAGCCTTCTGTCTTCTGTCTGTTCCCTCTTGGTTAGACATCTGCTCGGCTCTGTGGCTACACAACTCACCACTGGACCTGTCAGACAGCTATGTAACTCACCCATGGATCCCTTTCTTTTTTTTTAGCCACCCCTCTCGATGTCAGTACAGCTATGTAATCACCTGTTGTTGGCTTTCCCATCAGTCAGCGACACCAGGCTCACTCCTTCTCAGATCTCGCAGAAGATTGCTGTGAACCAAGACTTTTCACCCTGCCACTGTATAAACTGTTAAAGACTGCAGTGATAAATAAAGGTCATTCCCGACTGATATTCCATCTGCCTGTGCTGCATTTGGGTCCTCACCGTACCCTTGACAAAATGAGCCTTTATTGACCCATTCTTTAACCTGTGTTGTTGGGGAACCTGTCAGGAGCAATGGACCATCTCCAGATCTTGAGCATGGCGTGGTCAGCACCCCCTTCGCTGGAGGATTTGACCTGTTGTGCATGTTTTGGGTTGAATATGCTAGAATATGACGTCATCCAAGTATCGCAATACTGGTATCGGAGTATTGATACCAGTATCGTGACTCTGATTTTGGTGAACCGTTTTTTTTCTAACAGCCCTAGTGGACGACAGATCAGAATATGTCGTGTTCTCGTTCTAGAATTTGATGATATCATAATCTCAGATGGCGGGCAGGGCCTATATCCACAAATGTTGGCCATTATCATTCGTTTTTTTTATTAATAATAATAATAATAATAATAATAATAATACATTTTATTTAAAAGCGCCTTTCAGAACACCCAAGGACACTGTACAAGAGAATAAACAGCAGAAATAAAACCCACAGTACAGAACTGAGATGATGGTGTTGGAGTGACTGAGTTATGTGGTGTAGGAGTGACTGAGTTATGTGGTGTTGGAGTGACTGAGTTATGTGGCGTAGTTAGAAGTGAGCTGAGTTATGTGGTGTTGGAGTGACTGAGTTATGTGGTGTAGGAGTGACTGAGTTATGTGGGGTTGGAGTGACTGAGTTATGTGGTGTAGGAGTGACTGAGTTATGTGGTGTAGGAGTGACTGAGTTGTGTGTGTAGGAGGTGCTGAGTTTGGTGTGAGGATGACTGAGTTGTGTGTGGTGTCGGAGTGACTGAGTTATGTGCGTCGGAGTGACTGAGTTATGTGGTCGTGTAGTGACTGGTTATGTGGTGTTGGAGTGACTGAGTTATTGTGGTGTAGGATTGTTTGAACAGGTGAGTTTTGAGTATTGTCTCTACAAACGTATTCCAATTTATAGCTTTATAATCCTTTCAACTGAAAACAATCACATCTTTGGAGTGAACTTTGACTAATTTTGTTTATTTGTGCTGAGAGAGATGTTGAAATTTGCCATGAAATATTTAAAAGATAAAATCACACATGTTTAATCTGATTTCTGTTAGACTAAACTCATTAACATCTTGTATTATACCAAAAACTACCTTTTTAACAATGTTAGATTTAGCTGCCCCATCTGTATTAAATATTATCGATGTAATCTGAAACCCAGCTTCATTCACATTCTAGAATTTGATGATGTCATAACATAAACGCAGATGGAGGAAAGAGCCACTTTTCCTTGGATTTTGCCATGCGATATCTCAAAGGCAAATTCACAATTATTGATGATTACTGATGATTTCTCTTTGTACCTAGACCTAAGAACAATTGTATTACAACAAAAATATGCATTTTAACAATGGCAAGGAAACTCAAGTTTAATTATAGAGCACAAGTTGTACACAATGTAATTCAAAGTGCTTCACATAACAGAAAAATGCAATACCAACATATATACATGAACAATATTCATTTTAGCAGCCCACCCTCTATATTCAATATTGGAAGTTGAAATGTTGTGGACTGCTTATGGTTCATATCTCTGTAATTACAGGCCTTTCCACATGAAACAAAAACTGGCACACTCTGTCAGCACAAATACACAAAAGTTAAATTATATCCCCACAATAGCTTCAGACAGCGGTTCCATTATTCAAATCAAGATGTGATTGTTGTCAGTTTAAAGACTTTAAAACATACAATTAATATGACAAGTTTATGAAGCCAATCCCAAACTAATAATGAAAAGGTTCAACATTTGTTGATCGGTTGTTGTTGTTGTTGTGCGACTTTTAATGGCGGTTGGCAGCCAACTCAAACGGTGCATTTACCGCCACCTACTGTAGTTGTACATCGTATGTGTTTTATGCTATTCTGTAAAAAAATAAAAAGAGAGAGAGAGAGAAATAGAGAGAAAGTGGGAAACCAGACAGAGAGAGAAAAAACAGAAAGAAAGAGAGAGTTCAATAGGTCCCGCCCTCCCAACTGAAATGATGTCATCATCCAATTCGCCAAAGTGAACGGTTGTTGACCTGATGATACCCCAGAAAAGTAAACAGATAATGCAGGTAATGCTAGCATTGTGGTAGCATTTAGCCTGCAGCTACTGTTAACATTCTTGGATATTTATACACATTTGGGCCATGTATTCATGTATTCATGTCGAGTCCGCACTCCGCAGTGGAGGATAGAGCAGCTCTTCTACATTGAAATGAATGCACTGCTTCCCCCAGAGAGGTCTGTTTGTGGGCGTTCCCTTGAAAGTGGACTGTATCTGTCACATGCTGCCCATGTCCAACATGGAAGTAAATTATAAACTTTTTGTTGTCTAACAAGGAAAACTAGTCAAGATTTTTGGTTAAATCTCAAATATAATGTTAACGTTTTAGTTAAATGAGTAGTAGCGTGCACTTGAAGTTTGTCCTGCACTTAAACAGACAACATTGTGTTTTAATGGTGGGCGGTTTGTCCTTTTTTTGGCAGGTAAAAGTAACCCCTTCTGTGTGGTGGAGGTGGGGAACAGCAGGCTGCAGACGCACACACTGTACAAGACGCTGAACCCGGAGTGGAACAAAGCTCTGGCATTGTGAGTGAAACGTGCTCCAATAAAATAACAGCTTTTTTTCTGGCATGCTTTGTGAAAACTCTGAATAACAAGTGCGTTCTGACCCGCAGCCCAATTAAAGACATCCACGAGGTCATCGAGATTACCGTGTTGGAGGAGAGCGGCGACAACATTTTAGGGAAAGTGGCAGTGCCGTTACTCACTGTAAGGATCTAAACCAGTGCGTCTCACAGTGTGGTGCTACTGTACATAAGCTTGATCTGCTGATACAACTCCTTTTCAGTTCAAGCCCAACTTTTTTTTAGAGCCATTAGTGGTATAGTCCTAGTTTAGACCTAGTATCAAGGTCAAATTTAAGCGACAGGGAACAATTACACATAATAACAACAGTTATACAAATACAATGCAAAAGACAAGAACTATTAAATATAAAAGCAAGAATATGTTACATAAAGTGCGACTCAACTCCTAGCGATTCAAGGTGTGCCAAAACATAGGCCTTTAATAACAACTTTAAAATATTGAAAGGGGCTGCACCCAATTTTTTCATGTAATAAAGGTAATAAAGCAATATTTTGAAAGAAGCTCTTGGGGCTAAAATGAGACAGCCGTGTGTTGTCTGCATCTGTTTTATTCTCCGCAGAGCTTTACCATTAGCTTTACGGCAAAAACCCCACTCTTTTTTCATGTTTTTAAGACTGTAAATGTAAGAGAAAGGGCAAATTGCTCCATAGCACCTCATCTCTCTAATCGGGCCGAAGATATGGCAGGACCATTTACACATTTGAAAACTTACCGTAACTATTTTTAATCAATTGTATAGCAGACAGTATAGACATGTGTTCACAGTTTAGTCCTGTTGTAGAGCTGTTTTAGATCTGATGGTACTTGGAAGGCCAAATATTTTCTTAGGTAGTACTTGAGGTCAAAAGTTTTGACCTAATTTATTCATTATTTTTCCACAAAAATATAGATAATATGATATGTACTTTTTACCAGGTAAAGAATGGCCAGCAGATTTGCCTGTTTCTAAAGAAAGAAGACCTGGGGAGGACATACAAAGGCACTATTACGTTAGAGATCGACGTCCTTTATAACAAAGTAAGTACATGTGTTTATTAGCAGAGGAGTGGACTTGATATTAGGCCTATTCACAATCTATTGGATGATTTATGGCCATTAAAGGTGTATTATGTAACTTGGAGGCAGCAGCATGTCCAGACCAAATTTAGGGCAGGATTTAAAAAGTGTTTGCACAGGTGCAAAACAGGTTGCACGTGCTAAACTGGAGCAAAAAGTTTGTGCAGTTGAGATTTGAGTCGTTCTCAGGTCGCAGTGTAAATTTAGCACACGGGACCTAATGAAAATGAAAAACGACTTTGTCTATCGTCTTCATATTAATTGTACACTGTTGTGAGATGGACTAGTGCGACCGTTATTCTGTATTCTCACCTAGTGCGGGCACGTCAAAGGTGAATAGTTTACATGTTGAACCTATGTAAAGGCCCGATAACACGCAAATGTTGATGGTCTGCAATTGATGCGAATCAGAGGCCCCGAATCCCGCGCTTTGAGCGAATTGAGTGCCACGATACCACAATTCAGACATTGACGTGCAAATGGGCAAAACGGGAGGGGCACGCGAATGAAGAGGACAATTTGCCAGAGTTGAAAAATCTGAATTTTTGGCATCTGTTCGCGTCCAATCAGGGGCCGTGTTCTGGTGATGACATAAAGAAGGACCCAGGCTGCTTTACTTCACTCTTCAACAATGACCTTTCCATTCATGTTGGTAATTATGTGAATAATAAAAAGATAACATAGGCTACTAAAGGCTTACATAGTTACAGTAAATGAAGTCTATATTAATTTAAAATGATTCAAATTCTCAGGTTTTTATACAAACATTATTGGCCTATTTTATCATAACCTAAATCTGACTTGTTGATCATTTAGGCTGTTCTGTTTCTGCTCAGCATTTTCTCTCTCTTTCTCTCTCTCTTTTTTATTTTTCTTTCTTTAAAAAAAAAAAAAGTTTCAACATAAAACACAAAACAAACAGAAAACAACCAGAGAGCATTTAAAAATAAATAACAGCTAAATTCAAATAAAACTCCCATTTGGTCCAAAGTTGGTCAAATTTGTCAATTTTCAATTTTCAAAGATAACATCTGAATGTTATCTTTTCCATTTGTCTGATGTCTGTTATTATGTCCGTCCAGTGCATGATCGTTGAGGTTTCCTTGTGATGGCCTTTTTCCTACCGCCAATAGTACATTCCAAAGGTATCCATTTATTGTGTCCATGGCAGGAGTTTTGAGGCCCAAATACATAGGTCTAAAATTGAAACGAATGCTTCCTGCTTCCGAAGAGTGCAGACGCTTCCCTGCTTGCTCCTGCTTGCTATAGCTGCTTTCCTTATTTATTTTGCTTTTTACTCAGTTTTTGTCTTCCATACATTTTTTATTATTACTTTTTTAAGTCAACCAAGGATTCTAAGAGCATTTTTCGAGTTTTAATCAAAAATCTGACAAACCAGCGACATGTCCCTGAGAAGAGAAACAAACTTCTGTAAACGCTATTGGAAATGTCAACAAGAAATTCATGAGCTACAAACACGGATATTTGCTTTGGAATCTGAAAAAGGACTGCACGATACAATCCCTGTGTCATCCAGTGGTAAGAAGTCCACATTTTTTATAAGAAAAACAGCTACTTTCAACCTAAACCGGAGTGACTCTGTGTTCTTCCCAAAACGTTCCAAAGACCGTGCTTGGCACGGATTTGATGCGATGCCTAAGCGATACAAAGATAATGTAACGTCACCTAAAATACAGCTCACAAACAGACTTTTACCACTTTCAAAGACTGAAGTAAATGAACAAAGGGAAAATGGGAGACATGACGTGGCGAAAAGGCAGACAGAGACAGAGAGAGAATCTGTGCCTAACGTAAAGTCTTGATTGGGGATGGTGCGATAAGTCACGTGATGCATGAAAAAATGAAAACACATTATTTTCCCAGCGCAACAGTCACTGAGATTACGTCACGCATTTCTAATGTTTTGGCCACATATAAAGGAGTTAAACAGCTGATTGAGCATGTGGGCGCAGTGGACACACGACACGAAGAGACTGAAGTTTTGAAAAGAGACTTCTTGGAGTTATTCGACGTGCTTGATAAAATGGAAATAAAACATTCATAAGTGGACCTCTTTCCAAACATTGACAGGAAGATAAACAAGTTTAGCCGGCTGCTTCAGCTGAACACATGGCTGTCCAAAGAGTGTGCAACAAGAGGATTTCACTACATAGAGAACTTCTATCTATTCTGGAAACGACGGACCTGTTTAAGAGAGAATGGCCCACACCTATGCAGAGGTGGAGTGAGTGAGGGTGTTGATAGATAAGAACCTACTCCACGCTCTGAGGCATTGACTGGGCCTGGACAGGGTTCTGAGCAGATAGTTAGAGAAGAGAGGAATGAGAGAAGAATTCCTGCTCCATCAGCCAGAGACCGAGCCAATGTTTCAAACATAAGCAGCACCACAACAGCCTCCACCAAAGGATTCATCAGCAGCCGCTTCACCACCACCAGCAAAGAATTCAACTCCAGCTGCTCCACGATCACCTCCACCGCCTCCAGCAAAGGACTCATCTGCAGCAGCACCACAACAATCTTCACCACAGCTAGTGCAGGAGTCCTTTCAGTTCTCCCTCACGGTCCTCATCAAAGGCCTTGGACCCATCTGTGGCGGGCCCGGCAGCATTCCCTGCCATCGCTCATGCCCTTTTGTTAGAGATGAAATAGTTACCCACAGGTTGTTCTTTGGGGTGTTTTCAACATTTGAGTATGTAGCCTTTAAAATTGAGCTAAAACAGTCTCCATCCATTCTCTTCATTGTTTTTATACAAGCCTCCCTCAGCACTGCAAAAGTTTTATTGATGATTTTACTGAGATGCTTTCAGTCGTATGCACAGACTTTGATGGTTTGGTCATAACAGGTGGTTTCAATGTTCATGTTGATAATATCTGTGACAGAAACGCTAAAAGAGCTTCATGCTGTCCTTGAAACTTTCGGTCTTACTTAGCGCACGTGAGTGTCCCAACCCACAGCAGAGGGCACACTCTAGATCTTCTAATTACAAAAGGGGTTAATATTTCAAACGTTCAATGTGGTCGATGTTGCTCTGTCTGATCATTTCTGTGTCTTCTTTGACCTGTCTGTTTTTCCCAAACCACCAGCTGGTCCTGCAATTGTCCGGAGGAGACACATAAATGACAGCACGGGAAAACTGTTTATGGAAATGATTAACTTTGAAAATGTCTCATGTTCTAATGTAAATGATTTGTTGAACTCTGTTACATCTAGTGTTTTGAATGTTCTCGACACCATTGTCCCTATGAAGGCTAAAATTGTTTAAAAATAAGCAGAAGGCGCCATGGAGAAATGATGATTCGGTCAGGGCACAGAAAAGGGAGTGCCGTCGGGCCGAACAAAAATGGCGCAAGTCGAAGCTCCAAGTTCAGAAAGAGATTTACAGAGAGAAGTTGTACATGTACAACCTCATTTTATGTAGAACTAGGGAAGGATATTTTTCTGAAATAATTGGAAGCTGCAGTAACAACTCGCGTGTCCTGTTTGCCACAGTAAACAGATTAACAAACCCTCCAGCTCAGCTGCCGTCAGAACTCATTTCCACATCCAAGTGTAATGAGTTTGCATTATTCTTTAATGAAAAAGTTCAGGGCAAAAATAACGCTCAAACCACCTACACACTTAGAGCTGACTCACTTTGCACCTGTAACTGACAAAACTGTCCAGGAGATCATCACCAGTCTGAGTTCATCTACATGCTGCCTCCATTTGTGACCTCCAGATTTCTAAAGTCTGTTCTGAACAGTTTGTTAGCACCACTCACTCACATAGTTAACATGTCGCTTCAATCTGGAACATTCCCAATGTCTGAAAACAGCGGTCATAAAAGCCTCTCCTAAAGAAGAGCAGTCTTGATGCCGCAGTACTGAGTAATTACCGGTCCATGTCCAATCTGCCATTTTGGGGCAAAATCCTTAAAAAGGTTGTTTACCAACAGCTCACTGATTTCCTCTTAATAAAACAACTAACTTGATGTTTTCCAGTCAGGTTTTAGACCTCATCACAGCACTGAGACTGCTGTTGTCAAGGTGACAAATGACATCCACCTGAACACTGACGCGGGCAAAGCCTCAGTCTTAATTCTGTTAGATCTGAGTGCTGCTTTTGACACTGTCGATCATGGGATACTTTTACAGAGACTAGAGGACTGGGTTGGCATCACTGGCACTGCCCTAAACTGGTTAACAGTCCTATCTGGAAGACATGAAGTACTTTGTTAAAATTGGTAACTGTGTCTCAGACCAGATGCCCCTGACATGTGGGGTGCCCCAAGGGTCAATCCTGGGACCCCTTCTATTCAACCTCTACATGCTGCCGTTAGGTCAGTTGATACGCAGCGAGAATGTGTCCTATCACAATTATGCAGACGACACTCAGATCTATGTTTCACTGACGGCAGGTGAATATGGACCAGTGGATTCACTCTGTCACTGCATCCAACAGATCAGTGTGTGGATGCAAAACAACTTTCTCCAGCTGAACTCAGACAAGACTGAAATCTTCGTCTTTGGCCCACAGAAACAAAGAGAAAGTGTTAGCAGTCACCTCCAGAGTCTCGCTCTAAAACCTACAAATCAAGTTAGAAATCTGGGGGTAATAATGGACTCAGACTTGAATTTTAACAGCCACGTCAGATCAATCACATCAGCAGCTTTTTACCATCTAAAAAACATTGCCAAAATCAAAAGTATAGTGTCTAAACCAGACCTGGAGAGACTTATCCATGCGTTTGTCTCTAGTAGATTAGACCTACTGTAACGGCCTGCTCACTGGCCTCTCCAAACGAGCTGTAAAACAGCTGCAGTACATCCAGAACACTGCTGCTCGGGTCCTGACTAGAAACCAGGAAGTACGATCACATTAGTCCTGTGCTCAGGTCTCTGCACTGGCTCCCTGTGGCTCAGAGAATAGACTTCAACGCAGCTCTGCTTGTATACAAGTCTCTCCATGGCCTAGCACCAAAGTACATCTCGGACATGTTAGTGCCATATGAACCATCTCGGACTCTGAGGACCTCAGGGACCGGCCTCCTGCTGGTGCCCAGAGTCAGGACTAAACATGGGGAATCTGCGTTTCAGTTTTATGCAGCTAAAATCTGGAACAGTCTTCCTGTGGATGTGAGACAGGCCGCTACTCTGGCAATGTTCAAATCTAAACTAAAAAACTGTTTTGTTTGGCTGTGCATATGACTGAAATGCTTTTCTTTGCACTCTTCTCTTTTATGTCTTGAATTATTTGACGGATAGCCTGAAAATGGCACTTTTAAATTAAGATTTTGTGATTTCTGCCATGTCTTTGTGATTTCAATGCATTTTTTTCCTGTTGTGTGAAGCACTTTGAATTGCCTTGTGTACGAATTGTGCTCTACAAATAAACTTGCCTTGCCTATATATATATATATATATATATATATATATAATATATATATATATATATATATATTATATTATATACTTAGGGCACCCATATGGCAAACAGCGGCCCTGCACTCACCTTTTATCTGGACACACATGTACAATGAGTCTCATACAGATTACATAACCTCTGAAGAATTGGTAAATAAGGTGAGCGAACATGCTGAGCATCCTTAAAAAGAAGCAACTCATTCAAAATATTCTGGCGGGTGTCGGACGCTTTTTTTGATGCGTCGCCAGCACTAAGCGGGAGCGAGGCTTTAGTGTGTACCATGTGTACAGAAATGGACTTAATACACAGCCTTGTGGGACTCAATTGTGATTCAAGTGGTGATTCAATTAATAAATCAAGAGAGAATAAGGAGCTGCTTTAGTTTTGGTATAAATCTGTGTTTTATCTAGTAAATGAAAAAAAAATATTAACGGTATAAAGGACTAAATAATCCTACCTTAAACTCTACATTCTGGCTCAGGGTTACTTCTGAGTCAGGGTTACTGGAAAATTGGTCTTTTGAAACTTTCCTGGGGTTAATTGAATAATCTGGTTCCCTGCTTTATCGCGTCTTGAATGGCTATATTTGTTTAATTTTTAGAAATAAAGCGCACAAAAGTATTCTGGTTAAGCTTTTTTTTTTTTTTTATGAAAACATTTATATTTTTAGATTAGAGAGCGAGGGAATAAACAGAGAATATATAAGTAGGTTTTCTTTCTTTTAATATATTTAGCTTAGTCCCTGCTGCCCTGTTTACTATCTCACATCACACCTACATTTCAATGCTCCCTTTAGCCATTGGCCTTTCTCAGTGGAAATATTTTCCCTAGAATGTTCCATAGTATGGTATAAAATGATCTGTCTCCAGGGAGACGAGGTGACACGTCATCATGCCAAGACATTTTGCAGCAATTAAAAGAGCTGCAATTAAAGAAGACAAGACAGATCCCATTTCATTTAAAACATTGGAAATATCATGGATAGAAGCAGGTGGCAAACCCTGACCAGAAAGGTTACATGGTGCACCTTTAAGGAAGTGTTTCATATAAAATGTGCATGTCTATTATTTGCCATTTTCAAAATTATGGATTGTTAATATGAAAGGAAAATAAACTACTTATAATAACCACGGATATTAGAAGAAGAAAAAAAATATTTGGAGGGTGAAAAGTCCAAATTCAAAAATGGCATTGAAATTAAGCAATGATTTCAATTAAGTGTTCAGAAGTCCATCATTTTGTTATCTCTCTCTGCTACTTAAGTGGGAAAATAATAATAATAATATATAATAATAAATAAACAGCTTGTTAGTGACATTAACTTAATTGGTAATAATTAATTGACTACATAAATTCATTGATATATTTATTCAAGATTCAAAAATGAACTTGCATAAATGGCTACAGTACATTTGTCAGACCAATGTACAATCATCTGAATAAAAGGCTGTTGCCAGGGATTATGCTAAATGTGCAACTCGAGGTGGGTTGTGTGTGTGTGTGTGTATATACACACACACACACCACACACACATATATATATATATATATATATATATTATATATATATATATATATATATATATATAGGTAGTATATATATATATATATGTTTAGCTAAATCCCTAGAAAGCCTTTATATTGAGAATTGGACCTTAAAAGTTAGCTTGTTTAATGACATTTAAACAAAGGTTATGCTTTCTTTAATGGCTAAAATAATATATTCGTATTTTTTTCATGTTTTATTATTTACAGCTGTGGAATTGGATCTTTTACTATTAATTAGTCCTAAAACTACTTCAAAAGTGTTATTCCTTTTTGCCTCGGCTTTAAAATAATTATTTTTCCTTCTTTCAGGTCCGCGCTGGAATCAAAACCTTCAAACCCAAGAGAGACCAAATTAACCTGAAGAAACCCCCAAGTTCAATAAAAAGGTGAAAAGTTCCGCCATGTTGTTTGGAGATAATTAGCAGTGTCGGCTTTTGGGTCCGCCTCAATGGATCCAACCAATTAATCTAATTTCTTAACGTTTTTTCCTGCAAAACTCATACATTTGATGTACTTGTACTTGCATTTTTATTCAAACGTCGATTGTACTTATCTTTGCTTTAGGTGCTTGCCGAGAACATATATCGTGTCCGGAGGATGTTAGCACAGCCGTCCTGTACACGCTGCAGTACATAAAAGAGCTGTTTCCAGTGGGAGAGCAAACAGCGCAGCCTCATTGCATTCCTGGTAAGTCCACGGCTAATGCTAATGCGTTGTGCCTTTAAGACCCAGGCCATGCTATAGTTTAGTTATTTGCAGGACTTGAGGACTTCTGTCTAACTATGGTAAAGAATGGAAGAGAAATGAGAATTGAATGAGCAATCAAAAATATGTACTTTGTTTAGCCTATCTATCTATCTAAATCTAAAATCTTATGTTGTTTGTACAACCTTTAGAGTAACAAATTGGCAGACTTATTATGCGCTGTATTCATGGGTTTCATACAGAGAATACATTAGTGCAACGATGTTTAAAATGAAATAAGATATCTTTTTTGATTGGCGAAAAGTCCTGAAAACGTCACCTACAAGAGGAAGCTGATAATCCCATGACTACACCCTCCAAGAGTGACTGTGTAGAATGGTTGTGCACAAAGCCTGGCATGTAAATGTTCTGTTCCAGTCATTGTTTGTATGCTCATCATATTTGCCAATGAATAATTAAGTCAAAGCAAATGTATTTGTAAAGCATAATTCATTCACAAACAACCCAAAGAGCTTCACAAATACTCAAATATAAATGACAATAAAATCAATTACAACCGTTTGTCTAGCAATATAATAAAAAAAGATCAAATATAAAAAATACTTTGAATTCAACAAATCATAATTTCACTTAAATGCTGAGGTGAAGAGCCAGATTTAAAAGCATTTAAAGTTGGAGCAGATCTTGATTGCTGAGAAAGTGTGTTCCACAGACCAGGAAAAACGAAAAACACTGCCTCGCTCTGCTCGGTCCAGAAGACTTCAGCTCTCGATCAGATCTCTCTATTAATATGGAATTAGCATAAATATTGCAGCATGTATTTTGGTGCATAACCATTTTAACGCCTTTCACACCAGAAGTAAACTTTTGTAGTCACTCCTATGGCTCACTGGAAGCCACTGAAGAGATTGCAAAACTTGTGTAAAGTGATACTTTTTCCTGGTATTTTTACAGACTCACTTTACAGATTATTCTCTCTCTCTCACTCGGGTTTTGAAATAGATAAACACAGAACAAGCCACCACGACCAGGGAGCAAGACAGACATCAATAAATAACTAAATATATCAATCAATCAATAAATAAATAAATATAATGAACAACACATACATTAAATTGCGGCATAAAAAGTCCTACATTTAAGTCCCATTTAGTCCTAAGTTTATCAAATGTGATAGTTTTTCCATTTGCGTAATGTTATTCTGTCAGTCTGGTCCTTGATCGTTGGAGAGGTTTGTGTCATCCAGTTTCTTGTGATGGTCGTTTTTCCAAAGGTTTCCATTTATTGTTTTGAGATATGTGATAGTGGTTTATCCTCCTGGTGCCACACTGTCTTCAACAGTCTGCATTTCCTTTTGAATCATGGGCACTTTGACATGGTGTTATAAAATACGGGACACATTTTTCCAGCAAAATTCCCAAGGTTATCTTCTCTTTCCAATTTGTTTTTAATAGATTTAGTAGAGTAGCTGTTCAATTTAGGAATGTACTGGTTTTATTATTTTTAAGCCTAGATAGTAATTTTAACCAAACAAGACCAAATACAATCCTCATTTTAATCTTTCTACAAAGATTATTTATTTATTTATTTATTTATTTGCATCTACGTTCGGGCTATTAAGGTTTATAGTTTTGCCAGCTAATAAAGGAAATGAGTGTCCCTGATTAGTGGTTTTGAACATACTGAACCTATACTACTAGGGGGAGAAGTTTGGATTCATATATATATATATATATATATATATATTCTCTATTGTGTCTGTGAAAATTAAAGCTTTGAGGGCTTATTTGTTAAAACAAACAAAACAAATGTCTGTTTGAACATGGTTTGCCTTTTCTGTAAAGTTAGCCGAGCAGAATCTCAATAACTCGTGCTGTTTGCTTGTCTTTCCCCTTGAAAAAGCCTGTCTCCTGATTGCATCCCATGAGTATAAGAGTTAGACAGGTTTTATCCGGCCGTAAGCCCGCTCCTCTCTTCTGATGACACCACAGAGCGTCTGAATGAACGTTCCACAGAGCATTTGTACACGAGTGTGTTAGCAAAGCCGCTAACCCTGGGCGGCCGGGTGTAGGGCTGTGTGCAGGATCAGCACAGACCAACTCTGAGTCCTGATCAAATGTCTGACTTTAGCTCTTTGTAATGAGGAGCTCTAATCTGGAGGGAAGAGTTTCCATGAGCACCATGTCGTCTGTTGTCTACAAGGCCTATGTTAAATCACACATTTTCTACTTTTACAACGTTCATTTAGATTTTAAATATCTCCCCACTAGTGCAAAGAAAACGTACGTGCTATACATATTGAGCACCAAAATATGTTGTTCTATCTATCATTTGTGGAATGATAAATACTTTCAATTTGTGCTTTACTGGACATCAAAAATTGCTTTAATATCAAAAGATATAAAAGTTTGAATCAACTTGCCCAGAGGTGGGCAATATATTGAAATTTAAATAATATTGTGAACGTTGTTCTGAAGATAGTCAGCATCTGAGTAGATCGTTTATAGTTGAAAAAAGTTACAAAAAGAGCTGATTAAAAATACAAATTAAAGACGTTATCTTGTTATTCATGTTAGACATTTTTCATTAAAACCTTAACTTATACATTCAAAGTGAATGATTTTGACACATGTCTGTTGGATTGAATAAATATTAAGATATACATTTTTACTCTGAGTAACAGAGCGAGTTGGTCTGGCTGAGAACAAAAGGTAGGTGCATGGCATTTGTTTTTTTAATTGTTATTTGATTCATTTTTCTTTCTTTGTGTCGGTGTGTTTTGTCTGTTTATCTCTGTTTTATTTGTTCGGTGCGCTTAAAAAAACGAAGAAAGCAAACCGCAAAGGCTACACGCAGGATTAACCGCATAACTGATGACAGTGAGTCTGGTAAAGATGTGTGGACTTAAAAAACACAAAGGAGCACTTCCGCATTACCACCTGAGGATGTACTCCAGGGGCTGTGATCTTTTGAAGACGCAGACAGACTAAACACACAGGGTTATTCAGACAAGCAAGAACGAAATGTAACTCCATGTACGGTATTGATGAGGGAACAATATTATAACCTGGTTGAAAGCTCAGAAAAAGCCACAGCTCGGCCGCTAATCTTCCCGTCTGTCCCCGGGTGTAAAGGAGCTGTAGCGTCTGGCCGGTGCAGGGGTCGGTTGGCGGTCGCAGACAGGGCGTGTGTGGCGCTCTCCTTTCACACTGTGGGCCTCTCTCTGTCTGCGTCGGCTCCTCATTACACCAAAGTCCTCTACCTGGCCTATCCCGCAGGCCACGCTGTCACACGGGCTTTAGAAGGGCCCGGCGTGTAGACAGGAAAGACGCAGGACAATGGAGTGATTGTGTGCGGACGAGTGGGAGGACGGCTACATTATATGAGGACAAAGTATCAGACAGCAGAGGATACGGCGTACATGATGAGAAGCAGCGTGGAAAATGGGGCAAATGCTCATGCAGCACCAACATTTTAATTGGTTGGATTCCGGTGGTGGAGGAAATACTATATATTTTTTTCTTAATAAAAGAATTGATACAGAAGCAAAAACACATGCATTGTCTCCATGGAGATCTTGCCTGGAATGTTCCACAGGATTGTCGTAAACGTATCTGTCGCTCTTATCTAAATGACTGTTGGAGTTACAACATCCCATATGGATTCAATGAAATGATAGAGTGAAAGCGTGTATGTTGAGAGCGCAAACGGACCAACCTAAAAAAGGTTATAGAATAGTAATGTCTCGTCTTAAAAAAGTCTTGGCATCATTCACACAAAGCCCAACCCAAGAATGAAACTCAAAAACAGTCCATCTCTAATACAGTTGTATAAAGCCCCTCTGTAACTGATGAACCCAATTCAATTTAGTGAATGCCAACAGACTAATGCTGATAGAGTTTTGCAGTGTAGGAGCAGACTACTATCTTGGAGTAAACTTTGAGGGGCATTTGGGTAAAAGCCCCCTTGTTCAGACTAGAGCAGAGCAGAGGAGAGGCAGGTGCAGGCAGGGTGGGCAGGTGACAGGTCAGCGGACAGGGCTGCTCGTCCTCGTCCCATAATTAGATTCTCTGTAGGGGACAGGAGCCTGAGCACCATCACACTCCGCTCTCTCATTTCAACTCACCTGCTGTTTACAAGTGCAAGTGCAGATACCGAGTGCACAGAAAATGACTTGTGCGTGAGTCCTCTTGACACACATTAAATCATTCATGGCACATGTTTGTTGTAAACCGCTCTAAAAAAATAAAGGTAAATACGAGAAGAGTCTGCATTTTTTAAAGAATCCCAACTAAAGCCGTGCTTCTGCTGGCCCTGCCTCCCAGACCGGTTCACTTAAGAACAGTTTGGAAAGGTTCTTTTAAGGGTGTCTCCATGCTCAGGTCCTGGCTCTGGGTCCAGAGGCAGAGCTTTGCTACTGCGCGGTTGACATGTGTTTAATAAATAAAAGTTGAATCAAGAATCGTACCTGGATTATACTTTTCAATCATAAGGCCGATCTAAACAATTCACAGTTACAGGCTGTGAGATGTGGATGAAGCTAGAGTAAACAGGAAACTACTTCTGGTTTATCTTCAGCTTTTTCTGCTTTTATTTGACTTCTCTGCAAAGCCTCTACGCCGCGTTTGAACCGCTCTTTATGGAATGCATTGAGTTTGGATAATGTTAGATGCATTATGACCTGGACGTATAATAACTATAAGAAACAGGAAACAGCTGATGCTAATGTGTTCGAGCTTGTAGCATATGAGTTCCCATTAGTGGAAATACAGCGGTTCATCACAAGATTGTCAGTGTTTGGTGAGAAGTGAATCCTCCACTGAGACGTAGCATCTCAGGGGAGGAGCCTTTTGTGCATGTTTTTTAGTGATAGAGGAAACCAGAGGTCCCGGATGAAACCTACGCAGACATGGGGAGAACATGCAAACTCCGCACAGAAAGGCCCCGCGCCACCTGGGAATCACTTCCATGCCACCTCTCCTCTTCTTTCCCTTCTCCACACCCTTCAGGCCCTCTCAGTTCCCTTTTGACCACTTTATGCTCTCTTTGTACCACTCTTGTATCCTTACATGTGCCTGGTTGCTCCTCTGCTCTTTGCACCTCTCTTTTGCCCCTCTTTACCCCCATGCCTCTCACCTCCTTCTCCTTCATTGGTAATTGCGTTAGCGTTTTGCAGTGGCCCAAAGCTCTCCTGGGTTAGGCAGAGGTAACGGGGGGAAAGGGTCCGGACAGTGACAGATTGCTGAAGCCTGTGCAGAATCATAGTGCTAATGATTTGTGGGACTACACAAAAAAAAAAAAAAAAACGTAATAGATCCATTTAATTTGGATGTAGTTTTTTTTAAATATATTTAAATATAAAAAAGAAAGAAAAAAGTCTCAATATTATTGTAGAATATTGAAAGCTCTTAAATGTGCATTATAAATTGTTTTGTTGGAGTTTGCAAAAAGGCACCTGAAGGACTCACAGTTCATGAGAAACAAACATCTGATGAAACAAAGTCTTGAATAGAAGCGTCATGTCTGGAGGAAACCAGTACCATCCCTACAGTGAAGCATGGTGGTGGCAGCATCACGCTGTGGAGATGTTCTTCAGCAGCAGGGACTGGGAGACTAGTCAGGATCAACAGAAAGATGAATGCAGCAGTTACAGAGACATCCTTGATGAAAACATGCTCCAGAGGCTCTGGACCTCAGACTGGGGCAAGACAATGACCCTCAGCACACAGCCAGGAGAACAAAGGAGTGGCCACAGGACAACTCTGTGAATGTCCTTGACTGGTCCAGCCAGAGCCCCGACTTGAACCCAAAAATTGGGATGTTTTTTTTTTTTTACCTTGTTTTTTTTTTTCTTTGAATGTCTTCTGTCTTTCTTATAAGCCTAGATAGTAATTCTTTAATTCTTTTTTATCTCTTGTGTCCTCTCTGGTCTTGTTCGCTTGTTAAGTGTTTTTATTCTGAAAAAACAACAACAAAAGTGTATTCTAGTGTAGGATGCTTGTGGATTGGAGAATTGGGTATGTTGGCCAGCACATGGTTCATCTCCATCCAGATGGAGATCAGTTAGTCCTATATTTTGGTTTGTTTCATTTTTCCAGTGCTTTTTGAGTTCGATATGTCTAATGGGGTCTTAACATGAAGGTTCAAGTCAACACTGCTATTTAGGGTTCGGTTTCCAATCCCAAATTTCCCAAATTTGCCATCTTAATCTTTGTGTTCAAAACTCCCACGAGTCTTGATTCTGCGAAATCTGGACTCCAAATCCAAAAGCTTACTCTTCCTTGCCTCTTTCTCCGCGCTGCTTCCCTCCTTCCTCTCAGCTCTTATTGACACCATCTCATCACCATCTCATGCTGCAATGCAATCAGCATTGACCCCACCCGTACCAGCATGATGTCTTCTCCTTCGCTGGATCTGCACCACAGAGGAGATGTCGGTGCGGCAGACACCTCAAGAGGCCACTGTGTTAGCGTTAGCATTGGAGGCTAGCGTTTCACAGTTACAATCTGTCATTTTAGATTGTTTAGATGCTGATTTGATTAGGATGTGTTTTTCAGATTAGTCATCTCTCTTCTTGCTCCTTGTTTGTTGGCTTTTGCGGGTGAAATGGTGATTTTTAAGGCGAAGTCGGCAGAAGCAATGCAACTTGACTTTTCCTGCATCATCTCAGAACCCCAACACGTTTGTTCTAAAATGTCAAAATAATGCGAGGAATGTGTAGATCCCATTTACCAATTTTATGATGTAACTTTCGGTATTAACGTCCTAGACCTGATTGTAAACCACTCTGAGGAAACCCTACATTAGACATATCAAACTCACAAAGCATGAACAATAAATAATGCATTTAGCAAATTGAAAACATATAGGATTAATAGATATCTGGAGAGAAATATTCCTGTTTCTCCAATCGACACATGGTCTATACTTGAATAAACTACTTTTCAGAATCAGAATCAGAAAAGGTTTATTTCCATTGTCAATGTACAGAATTCACAAACATAGGAACTTGTCTCGGCCTTAAGGTGCAACATAAAACACTGAGCAATAATAAAAACAACATATATGAAATCAAAAGGGCATGCATTAAGGAAACAATTTAAAATTACTATTGTATAAAATAGAAATAAAAATGGGCTTACTATGTACACAAGAATTTTACTTTCAGATAAATAAAAAATGACTGAGGTGGACATAAGCACAATAGATCCAAGTGATCCTGCTCCCTATTTACATTACAGTGGATTTGGAAAACACACACACACACACACACACACACACACACACTGGGGTGTGTGTGTGTGTGTGTGTGTGTGGACACTTGGCCTGGTCATCCAAGCCAAAAGCAGTTTTTAGAGGCAAAATTATTGCCTTGGCTCGTGCCACCAAAACTGATTTTGAAGACAAACTGAAACTGTTGAATACTTGGCTGACCACGCCAAGAATAAGAATCCTCAAATGCTACTGAAAATGTAAGACATTAATGTTCTTATTATTATGAAACAGGAAACTCTTGACTCACCTCTTCACTTGTGACACTGGTGCGACCTATATTCTAATTGATAATAACAAGAATAATGCCTTACACTTGTAATGTTTGTCGAAGTCTCTCAAAGCGCCACTGTTGTCCTTATTCTTTCATCCCATATCTGGTGATGATAAGCTATTATTGTAGCCACAGCTGCCCTGGGGCAGACTGACAGACTCGAGACTGCCAATCTTCATCATCTGCCCCTCTGACCACCACAAACAAATAGGCTCACATCATTTTCATGCTCAGCAATGTGGGTTAATGATGATAGTCTAGAGCAGGGGTTCCCAAACCTTTCAGGCCAGGACCCCCAAAATAACTATGAAACCAACTCGGGACCCCCACAGCGAAAGTTCAAGATTTAAGTGACTTAAAATTAGGTTAATTGTTTATTTATGTTTAGTAGTTTATTGTGTTTTCTGGCCCAATTTCACTAAAATATACCGTTTTCAATTAAAAGAGATTAAATACAGTGTGATTTAACATCACATCTCAGATTCATCTCGCGACCCAGTCGTGACATTTTCAGTACTCTTTTCATAACGGATAATAGTTAATAGTTTGATAATAGCATGGACTATTTAATATTATTATTCCATATTATTGCAACTACAGTCTCTGCATTTAAATTGACTACTTCAATTGCTAAACTGACAAACTTCTTTTTTTTTTTTTTTTTTTTTTTTTTTTTTTTTTTTTTTTTTTTTTTTTCTTTTTTTTTTTTTATTTTTTTTTTATTATTTTATTTTTTTATTTTTTTTTTTTTTTTGACGTTTTTTTTTTTTTTTTTTTTTTTTTTTTTTTTTTTTTTTTTTTTTTTTTTTTTTTTTTTTTTTTTTTTTAATTTTTTTTTTTGTTTTTTTTAGTTTTTTTTTTTTCTTTTTTTTTTTTTTTTTTTTTTTTTTAACTTCTGGCAAAACCATGCACATAAACAACACTAAATTCCTCCTTTGCTTTTTTCTTACGCCGCGCAGTAATGAGCTCGTACTTCTGCTGTTTAGACAAAGTTTCTCATTCCCTTTTTCTGATTGAAAATGACGGCGTAACTCTTCCCAAACTCTCCTCCTTCAGATATTCTTCTCCCTTAGACCCTACAGATGACTGTGGAGGGGTCACCCAAAGTTCTCTATCTGCACACAAACGTCTGGCCTGTAGATGGCGCTATTGCATCGCTCAAAGCAGCACTGAGGAGATCGCTTACATCTCCCACTACAATGTAATCATGGGAACAACTTGGAACATTTCAAACCCAAAGGAACAAAAGGCTGTAATAGCCCGAGAAATGAATCTGTCTCAGACATCGAGACATTTTTGATGAAAGAACATTTTTTTTTAAAACACTTAAAAGCAGCAGTCATTAGAGGGTTTGTATTTAAGTAGAATTAATATTTGAACATGTGCTTTGGCAGTCAGAAAGGTGCCGAGGCTGCGGAATCAAAAAGAAAGTGGTACACTGTAAAAAAAAAACATTCATTGCATTAAAGTAGCCTTGACCAATTTAGATTTATTCACATGATAACTCTACATTATTTGACTTTTCAATATATTTCCCATTACTTTAAATTTTATAATCTATCATTTGTCAATGTGGTATAATCAATATATCTAATATGTATTCTTAAAGATCTCCACAACAATTATCATAATTGATCAGAAAAGGGTCAAATATTGCACAAAAACATTTTAAATTAACAACAGAAATATCACTTTGCCAGTTTGGATGATTACGCAGTGGTTTTATTTGTAACCATTATATTACGATTTATAAAAGGGAAGTAAGGGTTCAAATAAGGATTCAGGCTTAGTAACTCATCCAAAAAACATTCTTCATAAAATATATGTTTATTATGAATTAAGCATCTGTTCATGCTTTATTAAGGCTAATTAAGGTAGTTATTAAAAAGTGGTGAAAGCGTTACAAAGAAAACATTCATATACTACAATATTTACTGCCCGTAGCTTGAAATAAACAAGAGACACATTTTCTGACGTCATTCATTTATGTCTGATTTATTTCATTTAGCAACCAGAAATGTCAACAAGTTATTATTATAAATGATGCACGACAAGTCATCAAGACTTTGCAAATTCAGGTCACGTCAGATGCCACAGATTGTTTTTTGGTTTTGCATTGGAATTTCAAGTAACCAGTTGCGATCTAAAATTCCAAATCATGCACGAGAAGTAACCAAAACGTCTTGTCAAATCCATGTCACGAAAGAAGCCACACTGTTTTTTTGTGGGTTTTTTTCTTCAATGTCCAGCATTTTCATGAAATAACACATTATAATTTCAAATTCGAAATCATTTGAAACCATACATTATGGTTAACGAATGAAAACGTTCCAAATCCAGGTCACTGCCACATGCCGTTGCGTTTTTTTGCAGTGTCCTGGGTGTATCTGAAGCGTTTTTCCCTGGGTTTGGACTGTCAGGCGGCACATGTCTGACAGCCAGTGGAATGCTGATTGGCGGGCGCACATCACACAGGCTAAAGATGTTTTCTGATGAAAGTTTGATGCGGCTGGAGACAGATTCAGCAGATGAGACGTGGCGTGCGCTTCTTCCTCGCCAGCAGCAGAGGGCAGAGTGCTTCAGGGGTCAGCGGCGACGGGGCCGATCAGAGAAGCCTGCGCGCTTGCGAGAATTGTTTGTGAAAAAGAGGGACAGAAAGTTCCTCCCCACTCGAGGGACAATGGTGATTAAGTAAAGCACAAAGAAAAGTGTTTTAATACTAACAATATAAAAACAGACTTTCTACATCGAGAGATCATTTGCAAACACATGTACATCCGGTTTGACGCACATATTTTCTACACATATTATTAGTAATAGTACAGTGCAGAGGATTTAGTCAAGAAGATATGGAATTATATTTTGACTGCACTAAAATAGATTCTGCTTTTGAAAACTCTGCAAGACAAAGACGGAGCAGCTCAAGACTGAAGGATTCAGAGATTGTTAAGCTGCTACGTTCTTCAAACAAAACAAAACCAAAAAAGTATTTCATTCCTGATATTAAAAAGCAATGTAATGACCCCAATAGCTTAATCACCGAATGTGGATTGCGTTTAAAAAATCGTTTCCGAATCATTTCAAATCATGCATCATTTTGTAAATGATGTGACAAACACACAAATGCAACTGTTTCCTGTGTTGTATATATGAAAAAATAGAATTAATAATAATAATAATAATAATAATAATAATAATAATAATAATAATAATAAATAATAAATAATATAAAAATAATAATAATAATATATCAATAAAAATCATAATAAAAATTAATCCAATACTACATAAATATACAATACCAAAATACAAATATAAAAACACGAACAAATAAAATAAGTTTCTAAACCTAGATTCTGGATAAACATTATTAATACAAAAAGAGCAAGAGTCTAAAATGGAAAAAATTTATTTAACTAATCCTAATC
Source organism: Chaenogobius annularis (assembly GCA_015082035.1). Classification (NCBI taxonomy): domain Eukaryota; kingdom Metazoa; phylum Chordata; class Actinopteri; order Gobiiformes; family Gobiidae; genus Chaenogobius; species Chaenogobius annularis. The sequence continues at coordinate 796,072 of BJKM01000128.1, read as the reverse complement.
TCCTGCTTTAGTTCTGGATCTCTAATCCAGGACTAAAGCAGGACTACTAAGCAGCAGACTAAAGCAGGCTCTAAAGCAGGACTAAAGCAGGTCTAAAGCAGGACTAAAGCAGGACTAAAGCAGGTCTAAAGCAGGACTAAAGCAGGACTAAAGCAGGTCTAAAGCAGGACTAAAGCAGGACTAAAGCAGGTCTAAAGCAGGACTAAAGCAGCAGGACTAAAGCAGGACTAAAGCAGGTCTAAAGCAGGACTAAAGCAGGACTAAAGCAGACTAAAGCAGGACTAAAGCAGGACTAAAGCAGGTCTAAAGCAGGTCTAAAGCAGGACTAAAGCAGGACTAAAGCAGGACTAAAGCAGGACTAAGCAGGTAAAGCAGGACTAAAGCAGGTAAAGCAGGCTAAAGCAGGACTAAAGCAGGACTAAAAGCAGGACTAAAGCAGGACTAAAGCAGGACTAAAGCAGGACTAAAGCGAGCCTGTCCTGTCACAACGGAGCCCCCAGAAACACATTTTGGTCCTGGATCTGCGATCTGCGTCTTGTTCCTGTTGTTTTGCTGCATTGCGGTGCGTCCAAGCGCCCGAGCCCACTCCTCCGCTCTCCTCCACTTCTTTTCTCTTTGCATCTGTTTATTCTCAATATGAAAAAAATAAAATAAATTGTCTCAAAGAGTGGGTAGTTTGAGTCCAATGGGAATTTCCCCTCTCGTCTCTGGCTCTTCCCATACGACGCAGTGGGAATATGTCTCTAACAGGGAAAAGAAATAAATAAAAGAAATAATGACGCTAACACTGGCCAATGTGTATTCTAGAGATATTAATTATTAAAATGTAATCTAACTTGCTGCAAATGCTCATAAGTGCCTCCTAAATTAAGTGAATATTATTTTTTAACTGGCCTGGAAAGCAGCAGGACGGTAGTTTATCAAGGCGGAGGTTAGCCAAATAAAATTTACAAACCGTTTCCTTTTTGCCTCATATGTCAGGGATAGCGTTAAATTCTAAATAGTTTATGCACAATAGTCATTTTTATTACTGTTTAGTTAGTCGAGGTGTTTTTGTTTTATTTGTTGTTTATTTGTCTTATTTGTTCAGTGTAATCTTCCAAGTGAAAATACAAATTCCACTGCTGCATGTTTTGCGGAGGGCTCCTCTGTGTTTTTAAAGTCCATACACCGTCAGAAGCATTATTGTTGGCCACACAAACAACCTTTGGTGCAGCGTTGTACAGTGGGCTTGCATCTCCACAAACCTGACTCATAGAAATGTAGTTGCTTAGTTGTCTTTCCATGGTGACGTGCCAGAAAGTCGCTTTAAGTTCACAAAATATGTTTTAAAAAAAAGTTTTCGCAGTTTAATTTTATACGCTGCTCATGATATGTTAATATCTTATATTATATATATTTTCCCACCTGGCACTTTCTGAAATAAATACACTTATTTTAATAATCGTGATAGGTTAGATAAGCCTTTATTGAGTCTTTACGGAGAAATGCACACATCAAACAGACAACAGACATTGCAAACACTCCACATTCACAAAGAACGTACTTCAACCCAGCAGTGATGGACAGTTACCATGTGACCCAGTCCTGATGCTGACCGCACAACGAAACATCCGACTCTTAATCCCCATCAACCCATCAATGAATACATGAACTGCAGACAAATCAAGACCAGATTTAGAAGACATGTGACGAAGTTTGTACTTTGTTACTGTACTATGTACTGAGTAGATTTTTCAGGTATATTTTTTGGCTACTTTTTCTTTTTCTTCTGCTCCTTGCATTTTTAACCTAAAGCATCTGTACTTTCTACTCCTTAAATTCTAAAAATAGTCTTGGTACATGTTTGTTCCTTGCCACCCCCGTGTGCGCCAGCGTCTCCGAACAGCCACGCTTCGCTTTCTTCCGTTTCTCTTGTAAAGTTTTGATCCCGCGCATGGACTCACGGCCGGCTGTAGGAAACATGAGGCGATTGGACCTCAGGCCGTGATGTGAACGCAAGAAGGACCAGGAGAGAGAGGGGAAAGAGAGCTGCGGGGGCGAGCGAGGCACGGAGGTGAGAGAGGAGGGTGAATCATGTGTTCATGCTGCGGAGCTCTTCATTCTCCTGTCTCTGATCAAAGCTTTACTTTTATTTCATCTTCATCATCCCGAGTTAACAAGCTAAAATGTCGAAAAACTCCAAATAAGTTCCTTATCTCGCACACTTTACCACCTGACTGAAGTCAAATTAATTCTAATTAGTTATTTATACAGTCCATAGTTGAATTGATAGAATTGTTAACAGTCCCATTAACTGTATATTTGAATTAGGTACACTTACAATGGTGTACGTTTGTACTTTTACTCAAGTATAGGCGTTCCAGCAGTACTTAGTAGTGTTAAACTGACAAACATGATATAAAACACGGATTGTGCTCATAGTGTTGTATCGTTAATAATTTACTTGGGCGAGTAGCAGTCCTACATTTCCATCCCTGCACAGTCCAGACACAGTCTCATGTTCCCTGAAACGTCCTGCCTGGTCCTGATCACCGCCGTGGTCATGGAGGACACGTTCCCCAGGCGACCGACGCTGCTCCGCCTCAGCCCTGGTGCATTTATGTTCACGCCAGCCCTTTTGACAGCTACAGCGCTCCTGCAGCCCCCCCTCACCCCCCTCACCCCCACACACAACCAGCGTCTGGCTCCTCGGGGCCCACTGGAGAACAGGTTCACATGGCAGATCTGTCGCCTCACAGGTCGCTCAGTGTTAACGCTCCCAACACGGTTTAAACACTAGTGTCCGGCGTGGGACCGGGGCGTGGGACCGGGGCGTGGGACCGGGGGGTGGGACCGGGGCTTGTCAAACAGGGGACAAGAGCTAGCTAACCCCCTGTGAGGCTCATGCTAACGCTGTGGTACACATGTATGCTTACACGCTGCACGAGCCCCTCCTGAAGGATTTACAGTAATTACTGAAACGTTTCTGTGCTTAAATTAGATCTGATTTTGCTAGGTTACTCTTTGAATTCCACGTACTTGACAAATGTCTAATTGAGATTTTATATTTAGGACGACTTTTGGCCTCTTGGAATTAATTAGCCTAATTAAAATGTTTTTAAAGTTACTGTTTACTTTTGAACAACTCAAAACTATAGAGCCCACTTTTACTAATTTCTCAAAATACATTTACTTCTACATAAAAATTTGATAAATCTGTGTTAATAATATTAATAGTAATAATAATAGTAATAATAGTAATAATAGTAATAATAATAATAATAATAATAATAATAATAATAATAATAATAATAATAATAATAATAATAATAATAAAATAATAATAAGAAAATTGTTAAATAAAAATTGTTTGCCACATTAGTCAAAACTGCTGTGGCCTTCACTAATTTACCCATTTTAATTTAGTTTTAGTCATTTAGGTTTTTTGCCAAGATTTCATGTTTCCTTTCGAATTGTATCTAATCAAATGTTATGTTTATTTACTAGTGTCCACATTTCCACACAATTCTCTACCAAAGGCACTATTTAGGACTCACGCCATTTTTAGTTCTGTCCCAATGTCGAGCAGGTGAAAAAGTTGTGACCTCAAATATAATTCCCACAATGCACCTTGAAAGGTGGTGTCCAGTGGCTGGACACCAGACTGGTCACTATAGACCACGAGGCATTATTATGCTGTAAAGTCACAAACATTAGTCGTGATTATGAATAACCCCCGTTAAATAAACCGTTACGCCATAAAGTCGCTAACATTAGCTGCTTGCTTTAGCTTAAGCTGATAAAAGAGGGAGAATAAACCGTTCGATGTGTCAATGTGAAATCCTCCTTAAATAAACGATGTGCGATTGATTTTCGACCATAAATATGTGCGTGCCAGATGGATTTGACAGAAGGTTAGCTTTAGCTTTATTTCTCCATACTGTAAATACATCAGAGCCACAGCGTGACCCGCGGAGAGGAGACAGTAGTGCACGGAGTGCTCGGTGAATGATGCTAAATAGTGCAGGACAATGTAGTGAATGAGGGGAAGGGGCTCGGGTGGACATTCAGACACACCCTACATTTACCTACATTTCCTCCCAAAAGTGCATTACATAATAGAATGGCACTGCTTTGAGGATCTTCTCCTCTCCTCGTCTTTATGTCTCCTCCACTCTCCCTCTCTGTGTCAGTGTGAGGCGGGCAGGTGAAACAGACCTGCAGCCCACACACAGCACCCCTGCTGGCCCTGCAGGAGAGGAGCGAGCAGGTCTCTGCATGTGTGTGTCACAGAGCCCAGCAGTACCAAGAGACGACGACTCTACTCAGCCTTCCCTGGTCTGGTTGTGTTTCCATTACTCTTTACAATCTGATACCTTATCCATGGAAACTACCCACAACAAACCAATAGTGATATAGTGTAATAGTGTAATTTGGGTCCAAGGCGCATCTGTCTAATTGTTCAGATCTTTTTCATGAAGCTAAACTTGGGCGCAGATCTATTGTCAAAGCAGCTCTGAGCCTGTGTGTTGTCTGCATCTCATTCAAGAGCCTTTTATTCTCTGCAGAACCAGAAGAGCGGCGTGAGGATGCTCGTTGTTGGTTTTTACTGTGACGGTAAACTCTGCTCTGAAAGTTGTGAAAAGAGCTCATAAACTCATTGCACTGAACAATTATGATGCTCGTAATGCACTGGGAAAGTGAGCATTAACAAACCGTTTCTAATGAACGAGTTCTGTTGTCTGTGTTTTTAAGAAGCTTTAACATCAGCTGAAGCACCTTTGAGAACAGCCTAATTCTTTATTTTATACAACACTTCCATATCTATAACACTTCTCTGTCCAGAATAATGAAACATTATTAACGTTACCGCAGACTAAGCAGCAGTTAGCCCTAACAATAGCTCACTTCATCAACTCAAGCCAATCTTCTTTGTTCCGTTTATAGTGATCGCTGATCTTGGTGAACAAAACGGAGCACAGCACTGTGGCACGGTGTCAAAAAACGAAGCAAGCTTGGACCCGGAAGTGACGTCACTCTTAAAGAGCCCATAGCCCTACATGCATTTTCTGCCCTTTACAAAATTGCATTGCTACAAAATGAGTGCCCACTAGTGGTAAAAGACACGGCTGGATCTGCTCGCTCACAGCGCTCACATCTGCTTCATGCGCAGACAGATCTGGACCAGAATTTGGAGAAAAGAGGGGACTGTGGTCTGAAAGGAGCCGACTGTAGCTGTGTGTAAGAGGTGCTGATGGAAACGCCACATTCATGTTAAAGATAGGTCCTGCACTGTCCAATTTGCCTTTAATTCTGAGAGAAAAAAAACTACAGGAGTTTAAAACCCCAAGTTCAAGTATTCGCCACTAAAAATAGGATCCGTTTCAGTGTACCCTTAAGCTCCCCTTTCTCCTGAAAATGAAATAAACAGGTAAAAATAGGCCTTCTCCGCTTATGCATTCTGTTACGTTCTTAATTTTTGCCAAGAAACAGACATCCTGAACTACCTGAGGATATGAGAATAAAAAAGGGGTTTTGGTTTGGCCCCCTTGCCCACTTCGACTTTCTCCTCTTCTTCTTAATCAATTTCTCACTGAATTCTTGCAGTGGTTGTCCCTCGTTCCTTTGTCTCGGACCATCCCAGGAGACTGTGGGTGGGAGAGCCTTTGCTTGCTCAGCTTTAACTTGTTTTATTCACACTTTCTAATCGCTGAGTGCTTTATTATTAGGTGTCGGACGGCGCTGGCCAGGGGAGCGCTCGGAGGATGCATTTAGTCGAATCATATTAATGGCGTCGTAAAACAAAGCTGTCAGGCACGTTCGTAACCCTGCTGGCAGAGAAGCGGTGCCCAGGGTCGCCCTCTCCTCCGAGCGCTTACAGGTGCTCTGAAGAGTGCGTCTCCGTCACGGGCTCTAGTCGTCCCTCTTCCCCTCCCCCGGTCCTGTGCATAATCGTACAGATATTTTTCAGCTAAATGGGGTTTGTCAAAGGAGGCGTCGGCATTAGCGCCACGCATGCTAACAGTCGTCCCAACACAAATGCTGTGGGTCCTGCAGTAAACATGCCAATCAGAGAAGAGCTCAGGATGGAATGTCTAAAGAACAACCGTTACCATGGAAATGCACCGTTTTTGGGTCTAAAACATCCATAGAGATACATCAGCAAAAACAATGCAGAAGAAAAAGAAAGGAAGAACCTGATGAGCTGCTGAATCACGACTGGTTTACATGTATCACCCCAAAGTGTCTGAATTATGTTTTAATCATGGCCTCATTTTTCACCCTTCAATTGAGTTCAAATAAATTGACGCATGGATTATTTTGACCGTGCCTTTTGTGCGCGCAGAACTGCCACGTGTGCCTGTGCCCCCCCACCCTGCTGTACAGACCCCGCTCCGTTATCAACTTGAATGTCACTTTTCTTCTAACAAGCGATCGCTCATTTACCTGACGTGTTTGCAGGACTTCCGCCTTCGGCAGAGGTGACAGGCGTGGTCAGTTTGACAGATCTAGCAGACTAACCACGCCTGCCCCCTGGTGGTGGTCTCTGGAGAATGGAGTCCCATGTGCGAGGCAGAGTAAACGCTTCCTTGTCTCGATTGATGGTCCGTGCGCCCCGCCTCTCATGTCCATCTTTTGTACTTGTGTTCTTCTGTTCCTCCCTCAGATTTTGCTGCGTTGCCTTTTTTTCCCCTGATCTTGTTCATTTTTTGGTGTTCCTTTTTCCTTGTGTTGAATGTTCTCCTCGTCTCTCCGACATATGTTCTAAAGGATCTCGTAGATGACGTTGTACTTTTTGGCTGGTTGGAGTCTGTCCTTGGGGTGTACTAATAGTTGCCTTAGTTTTGTATTATTGCGTTTATGTTGTGTTTCTAGTGCTCTTTGTGTGTGTTCTGTGACCCCCGTGTGTATGGTAACGTTACTTACCGGATAATGGCATTGTCTGAGTGCATGTGCGGCGTGGTTTTCTTTGATCCGGTCCTGTTTTTCTGTGATGGTGTTGATCTGTTCAAATAAAGTTCGAACCTCTGATATTTTGTGTGCGAATGGGGTCTTCCGAGGTCTGTGTGTGTTGGTTTTGAGTATACTGCTGTGAATGTTTATGTCCAGAAATGGTATCCTGCCCTCCTTCTCCTCCTCGTATGTGAACTTTCCTGTTTTGTCTTTTATTGAGGTGATTAGTTAGTTGTGTAGGTCTATAGTGTGGTGGTGCTGTTTTTATTGCCCTGTCCTCTAATTCCTCCATGGTTTGTGCGTTTTTGAGTTTCCTGTCGTTCTTCTGTCTCGTTTTTAAAAGGACTATAGTGACATCTGCAGATGCTTTGGTGAATAATGGTACTACGTCATGTAATGGGAGTATTTCATCTTCCTGTATTGTGATGGTTTGAGTGGTGTATGTTCGGGGTTCCATAAATGCGGGGGGTTACGTTTGTGCTGTGGGGATGAAAAGGTTGAGCATTGTAGTGGTTAAGTTTCGTTTTTGTAAGTGGTTTTAATATTGCTTTTAGTGCTCGTTTCTTTTCTTTGGTCCTTTTCTTTTTGCTTAGTAGTTCGTATGTGTCGTTTAACAGTGCGTCCACTTCCTCTTCGTATGTGTCTGTGTCCGTCATTACAGTTGTCCTACCCTTATCGGCTGGGATTATTGTTATTTGTTTGTCCTTTGTTAACGTGGTTATTGCCCTCCTTTCCTCCTAAATTGCCCGTAAACGTGTTGCAAAGTTCAGATTTTTTCCCGGAGCCGTTTCTTTTGATTTGCATGCCAATTCTGTCGCGAATTTCAGCCATAGAGAAAACCGGAACACTGTGAGAAAACATACCCAGAACCTCCCTACACGGCTCGGAATCAAACCTTGGACCTCTTTACAGTGCACGTCCTAACCACCCTGCCACCAGTCCTGCGTCGCATCTCTATGACATCGTAATAGTGTTTTAAACCTGCTCCCACACGCCACGAGGGAGAAGCGCGAAGGACATCTCTGACAGTTCTGGTTTATAGCCTCATTTAGACACTCACTTTCGACTTCCACTCCATTGTATCCCTTTCCCCTCCAGCCTGCTGCTTTTTTTCGCCGCTTTTATCTCGTCCACTGAGCCAGAACCGGCGAGGATTTGCATTAGTGGCCGATTATGAATCCCTGTGACAGATCCTCTCCTCCGCTGGGCTCCCTGCGAGGAAAAGAATAGCCTCCCTGTGTTGACTCGCACGGGGGAAAGACACGGACCAAGCAATTAGAGTTTAGTGGTTAATGTGGAAGCGTTTGCAGGAAGGGTGAGAAGGTTCAACTCTCCTGCTGGGATGGTGTCAGTTTGCAGGCAGCTCCTTTCTCTTGCCGGGCCTTTCTTCCCCCTCTTTTGGAAGGAGGATGGTGTGAAAATGACAAGCTACCTGTCCACCGGTGAGCTTGAAATCCTCAGGGGTGAGAGGAGCGCAGCAGCGGAGTGGTCTCGGGGGAGAGAGGTGACAGCTCATGACGTAGGTTGTTCATAACAGTGAAGGAGGAGAAGTATAGCGCTACGAGTCATGCATATTCATTGTTTATTTTATTTTTGTATCTGCACATGCATAGACACGAGCGCACGGTTCTGGTGTTTCATTCAAATGAGTCCCATGTCGCTCTGTGGCGTTTTGTTCCTACGTAGTCTTTTGTGATGATTTTCAAACAGCATAAGTATGTTAAGTGAATTAGTTCAACATTATGTTATATTGACTTTTACTGACGCATGTGGAACAATTTCGGACATTTTGATGATGTAATGTTTTCACTGCACATTTGCTGTAGTATGGAAACTACTCAACAACAACTCAACAAGTATCGAAAAACCCCCAAAAGAGTTTTGGACCTTTTCAGAACAGTTTTAGAATTATAACTAGAATATGTCGACATGGTAATAAACTACAATTATTTTGTATTGAAAATTACATTTTATTGTCTGAACCGTGAAAATGTGGTATTATGACAACACCAGAAGGAATAAAGGGCCTACATATTATATTGTTCTTTACAAATGAAAAACAGTGTTGAATATCAATATTTTATTACTTTTATGAATTAAAATGTTGATTTACTATATTTTAGATCCAAAGCTACTCTTCCTGGGGTCCTTATATGGCAAATACGGACAAACAGGGATGATTTTTTTTTTTACTATAACAATATATATTTAATATAACATAGTAAAAAAACGATTCAGTTGTTTCATCTGGACTCGTTTTAGAAAAAACAAAATATCAACTTCTCATCCAAGAGTCATTCTCAATCAGAGAAACAAGTCTGAGAATCTTGTTTTATATCCACTCTGGAGAGCCCTGCCCACCAGGGCAGCGGACCTCCTGCTAATGCTTAATATAACATACATATGTACATACCCATATGTTTAACCCTGCAACGGCCCCTGTACAGGGTGTACCCCGCCAAAGGCCCAAAGTCACTGGGATAGGCTCCAGTCACCCACGACCCCTACAACAACAAGCAGGAGAAAATGAATGAATGAAAAATGTACACATTACAAATATATATTCATAATAACAAATAATACATTGGTCTCAAAAAAGGATTTTGTTCAATCAAACTCAAACACAAATCCCTTGTAATGTATGCAGATATCAAATTAGCAGAGCAAATATTTATATGTAAACTAAATCATGGACTAAATGTTTGGCTGTGTCGTCTTTAGTGAAACGGTGCATCCCGCATGTACTGCGCCTGCTAACAGGACCACACTGGACAGGGGCCTGGAGCAGTCAGGTCACAGTAGTGTCTACATTACTCACGGTTCACGTTTCCCCTGTGGCTGTGTGAACCTGGCGTGGCGTGGTAGTAGGTATAGCACCCTGGGGAGTTATTCTGGGTGGCTGCTCTGTGCAGCTGTGACAGAATTGGTCTGCTGTTTACTGACCGACCTGCCCAAAGCCTGGAGGTCTCACACATGTCCTGTCCCACAACTTAACACCAGCATATTGTTCCGAGCATCCTCCGGCTACGCTAGCTCAGACAGTACCTAGACAGTTCCGAGACAGTGCACTACCACATGTCCTCTGGGAAACCTGCGGACCTGTGGAGATGTCTGGTGTTGGCACAATGGCCGTCGAGCTGGGGATTGCTTTAAGCTTTATGTTTTAACACTTAACACCAGCATATTGTTCACTGCAGCCTACAGCTTTTCTAACCTAGCCAGCACCTACAGCACGCTACCTTATGTCACCCAGAATACCTGGAAATCTGTTTTGAAAAGCATGTTGGTTGCGTTATAATTGTGGGACTGGGAGACAGTTTGAGCTTACAAAACCATAGTATGGGTGTTCACACCTGTACATTCATCACATCAAAATTAAGACTAAACAAGGACAAAACCAGAAACTAAACCTAGATTAGATTAGGACTAAGAAGAGTCTAGAACCAAACTAAGTCTACGTCAGGACTAAAAATGGTTCAAATTAGAGCCACATAATGGTGAAAGCTCACTCTTTGTATTCTTGCACGCAAAGATTTTTGTTACAGACGTACCCAAAATGCATACACAGTATATGTACACAAATTGAGTCAGTAGTTGGCAGTGTTTTGTCTTTTCACTCGGTTCACTCCTCCTGTTGCCAGCTGAGGGCTCAAGCACCCAAGCCAAGAGAAACTGAATGCCAAATACTGAATTCTTCCATCACTTAGATTTGCACATTGCTGCCTAGAACTTTCTGACCTAGACAGCACCTAAGGCATGCTACCCAGAATACCTGCCATGCGCACTTCTAGGAGGTGCCATGTGCACTTAGAAAAGGAGGTGCAGTGCGCACTTTAAGAAGGAGGTGCAGTGCACACTTATAGAGGGAGGGGCCATGCGCACTTAGAGAAGGAGGTGCAGTGTAACTGGCTTATTAGCGATAGTGCTTTTAGCACTGTTTTTCTGCTGTATAACTGCAGATGTGTCACGCTCCCAGGTAAAGCCTCCAGGGGGCGCAGGGGAGGCTGTGCACAATGGGGAAGCTTATGCATATGCTAATGAGCCTCATTCCCTTTTTCGTGCCTGGAGGGGAAATGGAGAGATAAGGTGTTAAATCCTAAAAGTCCTATTTCATCATTTTTAGCCAGAATTAGTTTACATTTTGACACTTATTTTGACATGTTTGAAGAAATGTGTTTGACTTTATTGCAGTTGGCATTTTTGGGAACATTATTGCACTATTACACAATTATAAGCACAAAAAATATCATAAGATGCACCATTTCCATATACTTGGACCCAGAGCTCTTTGCAAGAGCCATTATTTTCTATATCAAATAAATCAATATAATGCAGTAGCTTTGCCTGTGCACCACTTACATTGTGTCCATATATCACCAGAAACTAGAAATGCTTACCTTTAATATGGTGTAAAACACATGCATTTTGGACAAAGTATTGTTTAAGGATGGGTGGAAATAGGTGGCTTTAACGGATTCAAATACACACCATTCACCAGGAAACGTATTAGAAGAGGAAAAAAGTTGCGTCACTTATTCACCTTATTCCAGAAGCCCCTCCGGACGCTGCCATACGGAATCCTTCTTCCGGTTGTATTAGTGAACACAAGAACGCGATTTCCAGAGAAAATAAGTTCTACACTGACTAAAAAGTAAATGCATAGGTAGATCTTTGTTGAATCTAAAGGTAGCTTGTGAGCCAAAAGTGTGCGCACCCTTGGTCTTGACTGTTCTCTGTCCTCCACAGATCTTCTTGCTGACCGTGTGGCACTGGGAGCTCTTCATGCTGCCCCTCTTCCTCTTCATCCTCATCGGGTGGAACTACTGTCAGCTGAGCACTGGGAAAATGACCTCTAACCAGGACCTGGTGAGATGCCTTCAACACAAGTCAACCAAAGAATTTACAGATTCAATACACGCTAAATTAATGAAGAAATGTAATCTGGGTATTGGTAGTTTTAGTTGCACTTACACATTTATTTGTATTTATTTCTGACTGGATGATTGAATGAAAAATGTTCCATGGTAGAAAAGGTTAACAGATTCACCTCTGGATGACAGAAACATCTCATTTAAAAACCAAAGTCCAGATCAGTTTAAATTTTGTTACTAAAAAGCATTCAAAATAAGTAAACACCACTAAAGACAACATCTTCGGCGAATAGACTTACACGCTTCTTAGTCGTGTACAGCATTTTTCTATATTAGAGTTTTGGATTTAGTACTATTACTACTCAAGTCCTGATACATTTTACTAGGGATTTTTTCTTTTTTTTCCCCTCATAATCCAAACATATACATACAGTCTGTCTTTTCTTGGCAGACCTCAGGATGAGTCTTAGCTGGTCTTATGCAATCTCACAGAAGCATTCAGTGCAATGCAGATGAGAATGAGCGTCATTGAGAACACTTACAGGACGCGATTGATTGTGTCAGCCCCGCGCTCGTATCCGCCCTGTTCATGTATCCGCGCTGATTAGTCTGCTTTCCCTAGTCTCCAGAGGCCCATTAAAACATCAGGAACCCGCTCTAGTCCAAAACAGCGCACATGTGGGCATTTCCTCCCCCAATTTACAGCATAAAGAGACAACATGTAAAGTGTCAAATCAAGACCGCATTAGTTATACAATTCCACTGAAGGTATTAGAGTTTGTGTTAAATTAAATCGGCTGTCTTGGTTTAAAATGGAGGTGGTGGGTGTCATTTGAAAGAATTTGCTCTCAATGTGTCAAAATGCACGTTTCCTGTATCTACGTGCACTACTAAAAACTGTGGTGATGTTAACGGCATCAATAAGATGTTTGGAGGGATTGTAAGGTATTATAACATATGGTCCTTACAAATCTACTTAAATCTACACTGTGAAACATATTCTACATGGAGACAGGCAGGTAATGCTGAAACAATTCATCAGTTTTTTTTCTCAAGCAGATAAAGCTATAATGCTGCTTTAAGGGCACAGGAGGATACATTCGCATCGCCAGGGTGAAAGAACAAAAATGCTTCTTTGAATTTGGCCTTAAATGAAATGGTCACAAATGGTCACATTCATAACACTCAAAGCGCTTTACATCAAGGAACCACACCAAAATAATGAATTAAATTATTATTGCTATATCAGACTCCGAATCAGAATCAGAAAAGGTTTATTTCCATTGTCAATGAACAGAATTCACAAACATAGGAACTTGTCTGGGCGTTAAGGTGGAACATAAAACACTGAGCAATAATAAAACAACATATATTCAATCAAAAGGGCATGCATTAAGAAACAATTTTAAATTTACTATAGTATGAAATAAAAATAGACTTACTATGTACACAAGAATTTACGGTTAAATTTACAGATGTAGTGCAGAAAGTGACAGTGAGTGAGTGAGTGATTGATTAAATTAGTTAAAGTGGCAGTGTTTTAAGAAGTGTTCATGAGTCCAACGGCAGAGGGAAAGAAACTGTTCTTGTGGCGGGAGGTTCTGGTCCGGATGGACCGTAGCCTCCTGCCTGAGGGGAGTGGCTCAAATAGTCCATGTCCAGGGTGAGAAGGGTCGCTATGATCCGACCTGCTCGTCCCAGAGCCCTGGAGACGTACAGGTCCTGCAGAGATGGAAGTCTGCAACCGATCACCTTCTCAGCAGAACGCACAATGCGCTGTAGTCTCTGTTTGTCCCTGGCTGTGGCTCCAGCGTACCACACGGTGATGGAGGAGGTGAGGATGGACTCAATGATGGCCGTGTAGAACTGCACCATCATCTGCACTGGCAGCTTGGCTTTCCTCAGCTGCCGCAGGAAGTACATCCTCTGCTGGGCCTTCTTGATGAGGGAGCTGATGGTGGGCTCCCACTTGAGGTCCTGGGTGATGGTGGTGCCAGAGGAAGCGGAAGGAGTCCACGGTGGTGATGGGGGAGTCTGTCATGATGAGGGGGGGCTGGGGGCTGTGACTTTCCTGAAGTCCACGATCATCTCCACTGTCTTCTGGGCGTTGAACTCCAGGTTGTTACCGCTGCACCAGGACACCAGCCGGTCCACCTCCCTCCTGTAGACAGACTCATCCCCGTCCGAGATGAGCCCGATGAGGGTGGTGTCGTCCGCAAACTTGATCAGTTTTACTGAGTCGTGGCTGGAGGTGCAGCAGTTTGTGTACAGGGAGAAGAGCAGAGGAGAAAGTACACAGCCCTGTGGAGCTCCTGTGCTGATAGTCCGAGTGTCTGAGACATTCTTCCCCAGCCGCACGCACTGCCTCCGATCCGTCAGGAAGTCAGTGCTATCCACCTGCAGGTGGAGTCAGGCACGTTGAGCTGGGAGAGCTTGTCCTGGAGCAGAGAGCAGGGAGGATGGTGTTGAATGCAGAGCTGAAGTCCACAAACAGGATCCTGGCGTAGGTTCAAGGCGAGTCCAGATGCTGCAAGATGAAGTGGAGTGCCAGGTTAATGGTGTCGTCTACAGACCTGTTGGCTCTGTAGGCGAACTGCAGGGGGTCCAGCAGGGAGGAGGTGAAGGACTTGAGGTGGGGCAAGGACCAGGAGCTCAAATGACTTCATGACTACAGACGTCAGCACCACAGGTCTGTAGTCATTAAGTCCAGTGATCCAGGGTTTCTTGGGGACAGGGACAATCATGGCAGACTTGGCAGCAGGCTGGGAAATGGCATGATACCCTTGTAAATAAACATATCCAGTGGCTCAGCCTGCCAGTGTCCAGTGCTGCCCAGCCAACACGTGTGTCCAGTTCACAGTGGTGAATCAGAGGCTTACAGTTTGTGATAAATCACAGAGCGGCATGGTAAACGGAGTCCAGCAATTTCAGTACTTGAGTTGGTGCATTCATATACTTGAGGTCACCAAAATCCAAGATGGGTAAAAATGTTGCTGCAAGAAGTTTCTTTTTAGAATTAAAAGAGAAGCATAGCTTGTTCCTAAAGTAAAAGTTGATTTTCAGTCTTACTTTCTTAATATTTAAAGGCTTTAGCTCTTTCTATTTCTGTTCCTTGAAAAGTGACAATTCATGACACCCACAGCACTTTACAGTGCATGATTCATTCACTCCACACTCAGGGGTGTCAAGGTACTATTGTAGCCACAGCTGCCCTGGGGCAGACTGACAGAAGCGAGGCTGCCAATTTGTGCCATCCACACACTAAACAGGCCCCGTCTTGCTTAGCATCTGAGATCTGACGGCACCAGGCCTTGACAAGCCCCATGAGCACTCTGGTCCTTCACACCTCTGTCCACCAGGAGGAGAGTTCTCTTCACAAAAGTCTCGTCACTCTGCTCATGGACATGGATCATGTTTATACAACAGAGGGCCACTCTTGCTGAGTTACTCAAAGCTCGGTATGGACCCATGTGGTACAACACCACCAGGCCATGCCAGGTCAGATCTGTGGAGAGGCGTCACAATAAAAAACATGTAATGAATACCACATATAGAAAAGTTTCAATACCATACTGTGGAACATTCCAGGCAAAGCAAATACATCTCCATGGAGACAAGACTCCCCATGGTGGCACCCATTAGAACAGTTACGTATCATGATAATATAAAGTAAAAATATGGATAAGTATGATTTGACATCTCGGTGTCTTCATGGTGCTAAAGTGTGTAGATATAAAGAGCCACCACAAACTATGCCAACAGAGAAATGAGCTTTTCCTTTTCAAAATCCTCACCACCTTCATTTTAAACTGAACTCATTTGAACTCAAAATACTGCCACATTCTCTTATCTATCATCCAAATGGTTCCTCACGCACAAGTAGAACAGGCCTATCGGTGTGTTGTGGAGAGGCTGTGGTGCCCTCCAGCCTTAGGCCCACCCTCCAGTCCAACCTCTGCAATGTGCCACTGCCCAGGAGCACTGCAAAAGTCTACAGCTATACCCCTGTAGATTACTGGCCAGTGTTTTACTTGTTACATAGTTTTACTTGTTTGTTAAAAAGAAAAAAAATAGGAGTAGTAAATAAGCCGCGTAAGGCCCCGGCCCCCTAAAGCAGTTCAAGAAGTGGAAATCCATTCCACTTCAACTAACGAAGAAACCTTGTTCCATCAGCAGAAACAAAAAAAAGAGCATGGATCAGAACGAGTGTAAGGATGATTCAACTTCTATTGTACATAGTGTTTCCTGCTGCATGCATTAGTGCGGCTCGCCATGCTCGCCACCACTGTAACATCGCGCTACACTGACTCCGACGCGGGTCCGATTCGAGGCGTAGACACTGTTACAACTTCCTTGGGTCACTGCAGGTGCTGGTCCAGCAGTCTGCACTCCGATGGTCAAATACAGACCGCAGTGTAACAGGCAGTGTGTGTGTTCTGTACTGCACCCTCGTCAGAATCAGGCAAGACAGGCAGGAGGGGCAGGACAGGGGCAGGACAGGGCAGGACAGGGGCAGGACAGGAGCAGAGACAGGGCAGAGACAGGGGCAGAGACAGGGGCAGAGACAGGGGCAGAGACAGGGGCAGAGACAGGTCGGCAGGCAGGGGCAGAGACAGACGGGCAGAGCACAGGGGCAGGACAGCGGGCAGAGACAGCGGGCAGAGACAGAGGGCAGAGACAGGGGCAGCAGACAGGCGCGGCAGAGACAGGGGCAGAGACAGGGCAGAGACAGGGGCAGGACAGGGGCAGGACAGGGGCAGAGACAGGGGCAGGACAGGGGCAGGACAGGCGGCAGGACAGGACAACCTAAACCATGGCGACGCAGACAGACGGCCTATTTTAGCAGATTTTTAACAGTTTTGTTTTTTTGAAAAGGTGCACATAGAAGTCTGTTTTTCTCGGCTTGTTCCTGTTTTGACCAATCAGATCCGAATATTTATCATGACGTTACATCTTTTCCCGACTGCTTTCTGCGAGAGCCTGTCCACAGTGCGGTCGCTCCCATTACACACAGCACGTGCAGTGCATGGCATCAGCTGGTCCGAGGGCACACAGCCCGACCAGGCAGTGTGGCCTGAATGACATGGGCTGTTTGTGCTGTTCTTTTTTGCAATTAAACAGGAGCCTACAGTTGGCATAGTCTAGTCTGTCTTTAGTTCTTTATCAATGCAAACTAGGACTCAAGTCTCACCCTGAAAACAAATATAATTTGATAACACCTTTATTTTGTAGAATGATTGTCAGAAATGTTGTGGCACAGAGTGCGTAAGTGCATACGGTCAACGGACTGGCAGAGTGGCGTGCAAGACGTCACCGGGCGCAGATACTGACTCGTAAGGCGATTAATGCAGGGGGCGCAGAGTGCGTAGAAGGTCACGGGGGGCGCAGGAGTCCACACTTCAGAGCGTTGTTGAATGCGGTACAGAAAACCAGCAGCGTTAAACAGCGGTCAGTGTGTTGTTGATAAATGAACGACAAAGCCACAGCTCAGTTTAGAACTGGCCACAAACACATGAGAACAGGCGTCATGTTTTTACAGTGTTGTTGCTGGAACAGTCATAGAGTTATTTAAAATGTCATCAGTTTAAGACATTCTGTTCCATTGTTTCCTGTTAGCTCTCGCTGCTAAGTTGCTAAAGCAGAAGCGCTGCGCCGTTTGAGAACATTACAATGAAATGCATTGTGGGAAATGTGCGTGCCTAAAGTCCACATCGCTCCACACTTGCTGGAAGCGAAGTTCAGCCCGAGGTGAAGTGCGGATCAAAACGTTCTAAGACTTGGGACACCTTCACTCTTCAGCGGCTCGTCGTGAACGCGCTTTTGAAGTGCACGAGTGCGAGTACTGGGACAGGGCCAGTGTCAGCTGTGTGTAAACTGTCTCTGTGTTTTCAATGGCTCGTCGCATATCGATGACATCACAGAGGGCCGTTTTAGAACTCAGCACTACTTCCTGTAATTTTAAAGATTTCGTTTTCAAAATGTCTTGTCTTGATGTAAAACTATGATAAATATTTACCACAGGTGCTATCAGCCAAACTAATTCCTAATGAGAAAAGCAGGAAAACCTTACCTATTATCTTTAATAAATCACAGAAGTTACATATTCGACCCTCAACAGCTCAAAGCTTGTCCAAAAAAGTGACAATATGTCAGTATAGGATTATTGTGACAGGCCTAATGCCCTGTGCTGAAGAAACTTGTAAGTTTAGTGTTTTAGAAAAAACTACTGTTTTGTCTGGAAGTATACTCAATCCAGATATTCTCAAGCGGCATCACTTTAGCTTCAACGGGGCAAATTTGGTAAAACTGTCATATTTGCTTCAATAGGGCTTCAGATTAAAAAGGAGTATGCCTATTATTTTCATGCATTTATAAACATATACAACACTCATTAATAAACCCTAAAGTCATGATTATTGAAAAAAAGGAATAGTCAAAAAGGAATAGAAAATATTTATAATTATATAGAAATACATCGATACAGAAAGAGTGCAAGTGCATAAGCCCTTTTGATTAATTTCCAACACTTTCTCTGGAATTCTATTTCTTTCAAATAAAGTCACATTCAAATCAACTAATCTAGTAATAATAATTGACTAAACCTAAAATAATTCAAGTACTCAAATTCATTTTAATATTCTGAATTGCAGCCATTCAAGTGTACAGTATGCAGATGTTTGCAGCGTTGCCCTCATTGTGCCTCTGTCCCTGAGCTATGTTAAACCCACGGCTTAGCCTCATCTCCGGCACATCACCCCGCTCACCCCTGCGCCTGACCCACCGGCCCCGCCTGCCATTGCCTGCCACCGCCGCCACAACCAATGCCACAACCCACCACCACAACTGCCACAACCGCCACCATGCTCGGGTCAGGGATGACTTGATACAAAGTGATCTAAAGCAACAACATCTAAATTCAATGTGTTATTTTCCCCTCCCTCTCTCTTCTCTTTGCTGTTTTCCGGCGTGCGTATGTTGTTCTGAAATGAGATTGCTTTGGTGTGACAGAGCTTGGGCGCAGAGGGCCCCGTGTCACCCCTCGCTTTTGTGTGAGGTCAGCCCTGTGATGCGGTCGCTAAGGAAACAGGCCTCCTCCCAATAGGGGTGAATGTACTCAAAGGAAATTTCATTACGGAGGTGTTGGTTAAAAATGGTCCAGTGCTCACGTCCCGGCGCTTTGGTCTCACCTTTTTGTCTCCTCTTTTCTCCAGGTGAACATGAGCATGGCGGACGAGGACGAAGACGACGAGAAGGTATTTGAATCCGGTCTTTCTTTGGCGTTTTAAGGGTAATGCCTCGACACTCAAAGCACAATGAGCACAAATAGGTGTTTTCTATTCACCGAGCGTTTTGGTGTCACATAATAGCAGCGTTGCACAGTTTCAAAGTTTGAAGGTAACTGTAAAAATGTGTTTTGTGTGTCTGCGTTTTCATAAGATGTGTCTGACCTCATGGTAATGACAGGACGAATAGCACATTCTAGCAATCCCAGCACACTGTAGTGATAGAAAGTTAGCACAGCACATCATTTTCTCAGTTAGAGCTGTGTGTAAGACCCTCCGCTTTGCAGTGTTCATTTACTACTAAAGTAACCACCAACCACTCACCATTTTACACTGTGTGATTATCTTAAGAGCTAGAACAATAATAAAAACAACATTTGAAAACTACTGAATAATCTAGAAAGAAGTCTTGGGTTATTAAATAAATTTAAGCCAGTGGCTCAGTGGTTAGAATAGTCGCCAAACGTACTACCAAACGTAGAGTGAATGATAAAAGACATTCAATCATAATATTGATCTAAAATGACTTGAAGTTGCTGTGCCTGATTTTTATATGAATAACATGAAAAACAGAACTAGTTCCTTTTAAACTCTTTGCTAAGGTCCAAAGTTATTGCTCACTTACCTAACACATTCTGAGCATCGTAATGGGCTCTGTGCACAACAGCACCTAGCTAGCTCGGCGTTAGCGTCACTACTTCCTGTCTAATTCTATCTCTGTGGGGTTTTCTCAAAGTCAGTCTAAAATGTGTAAATACTGACAGATCAGGCAGGGACCAGCGAGGCGTGGTGGATGTCCCTGACAACATGTTAAAGACTTCACAACACTTTTCCAATTTTCATTTTTCTGCATTTCTTGGCCATAGGTTTTACACCACCATGCTGGCCAGACTTATAAGCAACATTATTCTATGATGCCACACTGTGTGGTTCATAAGTAGGCGTTATCCACTTACTTACCGCCACCATCTCCTCCGCAGCCTGAACGAGCAAGGTCACACCACAGAAGTACTTACCCAAAGTGAATCTTCACAAAAACTATGTCAGATACAATTTACTGAACTTTCCGCATACTTTTTCACAAAGTCTACTTCTTCCCATGGCACAAATGAGGCACAGCAACTAGCACGGTACGCTAACTCCACTCTGCCCCCGAGGTTAGCTAACCCTTTTCCGTCCGCAAACAAATCTGAAATGTTTATTAATACATCTCTAGTGTGTTATCCAAAACAAAGCAACGGGAAATCTTTAAGTAACTTGTAAATTCCACTTCCCCCTCAGCACATAAGATTCAATTACGCTCATGGTTACTGTTAGCGGACTATAGAAGCATTTAGGAGTCAGTGGGAAGAGGAGGGATATTGCTAAACCCGCCCGGAGCCTTGCAGCGTTGACCCGTGTGCACAGCGTCTCTAGGCCCAGATTCATATCCATAATGCGCTCAATATATTCTGCCTGTGTGACCCGGGGCTACGCAAAGAATCTCCTCAACAAAATAAAATAAAAATAAAGAGGCGCACACCAAATCCAGTCTGAAAGGACAGGCTAATTCAGCAGTCGGTGCTGGCTGTAGGATCTGTGGGAGGTAATAGGGGTAAACAAACACAACAGCTCATAAATGTGCTGCGATATGGGGCTGTTAAGATCTCATATTGTGTTTATTGTGCTTGTTTGGAAAGTTTTGGGCGCCTAGCTTTTGTTTTTTGCCTTTTGTAACTTAAATAATGTATATGTAAAGGGAATACATGGCAAAGTTGTTCAAATCTCATTAAAGTAAAAGGGTCATGTGAAGAAGTTTTAAGGTGCACTATGTAATTTTTCTGGTGGAGGGTGTGCTACCTGCTTGTCTCCATGGAGATGTTTTTTCTTTGTCTGGAATGTTACACACAATGGCATTACATTTATCTATCAGGTTGTTTTATTGCTTTAAAATATAATTTTACTTTCATATGGCCTGGTGACTTTAAATGCTTGTCTCCATGTGGATACATTTAATAATGCCATACTGTGAAACCTTCCAGACATTTCCAAAGCAGTAGCATCTCCATAGAGATAAGCAGAGAATTTACATTAATATGAAAACAATAGGTGCTAGCCTAAACAGGCAATTTGAAGCCAAATTGTGAGTTGAAATAATACATTGAATCTGTTGCAGTAAAGTAAAAGGTGTGCTATAAGTGTTTTTGTGTATAAAAGTAAATAATAAGTCCCTATAGTTAGAGGAACTTCTTGCTTACGTTCACAGCAACAGTCGCCTAAAGTGTCTAATTAGCTTAACATTAGCATCTGTACAGTGTGAAACATTTAAATATTTAGAAGTATGGGCAGGAAAAGCACTAACAGCTCAAACAAACACTAAAACACAATTATTCTCAGTTATTCAGAATTTCAGTTACTACTTACTAATTTAGTACTTTACCGTGCCTTAGTCATATCTCTTGTGGCTCAAAACAGCTTCTCCATATCTGAAAATGAATGAAACCTACTTTCCAACAAAGTCAATGCTGCAAATATGCTTTTGTCCCTTAAGGTATTCCAAAGTACCTGCCCAAGAGCAGGATGAAAAAAAGGCCCTAAACTGTGGCCCTAGTCCCTACCACCTACTCTGTGTGAGTACACATTATATGGGGATTGGAACAAAAAACGAAGGAAAGTAGGAACAAATTAGGAACTGAAAAAGTTACCTACAGAAAGCCCATGTGAACTGAGCAAGATACTTTTCAATCACCACCGGTTTACGTTCATACTTTCACTCAGTAAGCACAAATAGAGCTCAAGTTGATTCTGCGGTTGCCTTTTAATCTGATTTTTTCTTATCCTAATAAAGGTTCACCTCAAGGCTCTGTCCTTGCACCACTGTTATTTAGTTATAAATACATATATACATATACACACATATATATATATATATATATATATATATATATATATATATATTAATTATTTATAAATAATATATATATATATATATATATATAAACTCAGTTGGGCATAATCTAAAACACAGTAGCAACAACTTGTCTGCAGATGATGCAATTCTGTATGCTATTTTTGTAAATAGTTTTCTTTAATGCATGCCATTTTTAATTTCATATATGATGTTTTTATTATTGTTCATCGTTGTATGTTGCACCTTTATGAATTTTGTTCATTGACAATGGCAATAAACCTATTCTGATTCTGAAATCACAACAGCGGTTGCCTCGAAGGGCGACAATGAGAACAGATGAACCAATGTTCATAGGGACTTGGCAGCATCCCGAGTCTTAAATTTTCACTCCATCCAACAAAACCGTGTTAATTTAAAATTATTAATGAACTCAAATAAACCTAAATGTATGCTGTTCTCCAAAGCACACTCTATTGACCTAAAAAATGTATCTACCGTACTTTCCGGACTAAAAGCCGCCACTTTTTTCCCACGCGTTGAACCCTGCGGCCCATAGAATGGTGCAGTTAATTTATAGATTTTTACTGGCTAGCAGCCACCAGGGGGCACTCTAGCAGGAAGCAAAAGTGTTTGACACACTGTAGAAGAAGACGTCAGTGGACAGTGAAAGAACTGTCCAGGGGACACGTCGTGTTCTCTGTATTATATGCTTTTAAACGCTTTATGTTTTATTACAATCAGACTCATTTTCACTGAGAAATTGAGTCCAATGAGAAAGTGAATCTAGACACAGCGAAACGCATAGACACATGCGGAGCGCGGACATGGGATATACTGCAGTCTGCAGTTTAGAAACTGCAGCAGTGAAATGAGACTTTCTTGGCCAGACCTGGTCAAAAGACAACCCTGCATTATTACTTTGGAACATGTTTGTGTAAATATCTCATGTTACAACGTAACACTCACTCGCTAAGCACAAGCTTAGGAGCAGATGAACCAGGGGTGAAGACACAGACACAGGTAAATCAGCTCACACAGAGTAATCAAGGACAGAGGGGACAGAAGGGACAGCTGTGACGTATTCTGTGTATGCTAAACTTCAAAATGCTGTGTGTTGGATTTACAATCCAACTCATATTCACTGAGAAATTAGTCTAATTAGACCCGCGGTGCGCTGTGAGATCCCCGGTTCAAATGACAACTGGTGCATTACTACCGCGTTTATTTATGTTTAAATATCTCATGTTACAATGTGGGCACCTGCGGTTTAATGACAGGTGCAGCACAATGTTTTTTCTTTGTAAATATCGTTACCGCAGCTTTTATTCAGAAGCGCTCTATAGCCCGAAAAGTACGGTATTCAATGGTAATGTGATTGAACAAGTACCCTACTACAAATACTTAGGCATCTGGATCGATGATAAACTCGCTTTCAAAAAACACATACAATGTAACTGCACAGCCAAAAATATTAATTTGGGATGGAGATCGTACATTTTATTACCGGAAGACAGGACAGTACAAATGAGTGTGTGGCTTTGGAGACGCCCAGGATCAGAGGAAGTTGAGGAAGAGCGAACAGACCCTTGAGTCATCAATTCTGCAAAAGTTTAATACCTGCTATTACGCAGTTTCGCTCCTCGTACTCTTGATAAATTAGAGAACGACCGCAAAACATTATCATTTGGTGTGTTGGTATGTGGCCCTATCAACTTGGTAGTCCCTGATCTTGTCAGATCTCAGAAGCTAAGCAAGAAGGGGCCTGGCTAGTGGCTAGCTAGCTGCCACAGTAGTGCTAACTGCCATTTTGTCCTTGGGCAAGACACTTCACCCACACAACCTGTTTTCCACCTTTGTAAATCTGGCCCTTAGTGTTTTGGAACTTATATTCATTGTTTGTTTCTGTGGTTGTTTTTAAGTTTTTACTGCTGTGCACTCTGCACATTTTGCACATGTTTTCTAACGTAGTTTTCAAACTACAAACGGCAAAATAAACTAAACTAAACTTGAGTAACCTGGGAGCCCTGATGAGAAAACCTCAACCATTATTTTAATAATTTGTTCACACAACTCTTCAACATGCCCATACCAATTTGTCAAAACCCACTATACAACTTTCTTATTATTAAACCTTATTATTCGACTAATTAGTTTACTTACCTAATTTGCAACAGTTAGCACGTCTTCCTATCATTGCCCTGTTCTACGTTCCCAAACTGGGCACGTGCTGACAGCTAACCACCAAAGGCAACATTAGCTATGACAAACCACTTCTCACAACAGTGGACTTTCCCTTTTAAATTCTTCAGTATGCTTTACTCCAGTCTCTGCTTTCGGTTCACACTCTTCTCAAATGAGATCTCTGCTTTCATCGACTAATTAAGCAGTCAGCCATGTTTGTTTTAAGCTGTCAGAACTCATTTAACATTTCCCGTTTGAGCGGCTTGTTATGGTTTCACTGTCACTCCAATGCGCTCTTTTGCAGCTACATCAAGACGCTAGCTTTACACGTACTATCAACGCAAATATCTGAGGTTAAAGAGTGATCAGCATTGAATTTAACTACTTCAGAGTGTACCGTTTTCTTCTACGGACATAAAACAAAGCCTTCTCTCTCTAAGGAGGTTGTAATTTCTTTTGCTTGTGCATTCTTTTCCCCATGAGGAGCCAAATATGCTAACCCAAGAACTGGCATGTGTGACGCTAAGAAGAAACGAAAGGCAGTGTTACATGGGCAGTAATCCAGAACAGACGCGGGGCCCCTGGACAAATCTATCCAGGGGGTGGATGGGGGGGCCGACAGATTACAAATTACGTGTTGGCAAAGTGACTTCCCATTTCGCCGTGAGGTACCAGACAATATTTAATCATAACATAAAGAAACAAGTGTAGGAAAACATGACTCCCAGTTTGGTTGGTTGCTCGAGGGGTGGTGTGTGTGTGAGGGTTGGTTGCAGGCCTGGGGGAGATGTTGGATGTCAGGTTTGGGGGGTCGGTTGAGGGGTCATCTCGGGGCCCGTTGTGACCTTGACTGTGTGGTGTTTTGGACAGGACCACACTAAAGGAGGCCGGGCAGTGACCCAGAGCAGTGGGACTTAGGGAGATCAGGAGTCAGGACGAGAAACAAGCAATACTCTGAGAAGTTAGATTGTACGTGACTTGAAGGGAGTTGTGGGAAAATTTCCACAGTCCAGAAGAGTAGTGTATATATTTTTGGAAGAAAGTAGGTTTTGAGTTTTTATTATTACTTTTTAAGTCCATATGCTTTATTTTGGATCCTTTGTTTAAAATTGCTTCACACGCCCCACTGTTTCCTGCAGAGAGTGTGGAATCAATCCAAGCAGCAATATATAAACTGACATTTTTGAGTTACTTGTAATCCGTATCCATCATAGGTTTAATTAAAAAAACAAAAAAATCCTTAAGCTAAGACGTGAAAAAAAACCTGTTCAGATGGATATAACCTCACCACATCTGAAAGTGTCCCATATGTTGAGGATATTTAACTTCTCCATCAGCTCTCACTGCAGACATCCATCCTGGTGCTTTAAGCTCAGACTGATAGGATGATTCCATGACACTATTAGGCCTTATTTAGCACATAATTATCTCATTCTCACACAGAAATATTTTATTTAGTCAGTCTCCCTCGCTGCCTGGAAAATGCCAGAAACCAGAACAAAACGATAAATGCGGACGCACAAATTTGTCTTGGGAATTTTGTCTGTTATTTTTGAGGATCTTAAACAGTGAGTAATGGTAATCGCGTCATGACTACCTCTTGATGCTCACTTCACAGACTCATGTCTATTCCTTTGTTTACAAAGACCCATATTCCGACTCTTATTATGTTACAATATGATGTGTTTTGTTTGGTGTGTCCTTTGTGGTTACTGCATTATAGCTACACATTTCTTATCAGATGTGAAAGCTTAAAATCATGTAATCTGCCCACTTTAGGCTGGCTAAATGAAAAGGATGTTGGTAAAATGATAAAGCCCATAGTCATCTCTGCTCCATTTAATTCAAAATTCAAAATTTCATTTGAAAACAATCTCCATAAAGTGCCAATTGCTGTTTCAATTGGATTATAATATATATATATATATATTATTATATATATAATATATATATATAATACTACACATACACACACACACACACACACTATATACATATCGTATACATTATATTATATATGTGTGTGTGGTTTTATATAATATATATATATATATATATATATATATTATTATATATATAATAAATAAAAAAATTCCCTCTCGGGTGGTCTCATCCCATATTCTAAGCTCGGGTCCTCGACCACGGGCACCATTTTCGCCTTCAGCCTCCACGCCTTCTCCAGCTGTTCTCTGAACCCTAACATTTTCAGGCTATCCGTCAAATAGTTTAAGACATAAAAGAGAAGAGTGCAAAGAAAAGCATTTTCAGTCATAGTCACACCCAAACAAAACAGTTTTTAGCTTTTAGATTTGAACAATGCCAAAGTAGAGGTCTGTCTACACACCTCAGGAAGACTGTTCAAGATGTTAGCTGCATAAAACTGAAACGCAGATTCCCCATGTTTAGTTCCTGACTCTGGCACACAGCAGAGCGGTCCCCTGAGGTCCTCAGAGTCCGAGATGGTTCATAATGGCACTAACATGTCCGAGATGTACATTTGGTGCTAGGCCATGGAGAGACTTGTATACAAGCAGAGCTGCTTTAAAGTCTATTCTCTGAGCCACAGGGAGCAGTGCAGAGACCTGAGCACAGGACTAATGTGATCGTACTTCCTGGTTCTGGTCAGGACCCGAGCAGCAGCGTTCTGGATGTACTTCCTGCCGTCAGTGAAACATAGATCTGAGTGTCATCTGCATAATTGTGATAGGACACATTCTCGCTGCGTATCAACTAACGGCAGCATGTAGATGTTGAATAGAAGGGGTCCCAGGATTGACCCTTGGGGCACCCCACAGGTCAGGGGCACCTTGGTCTGAGATATACAGTTACCAATTTCAACAAAGTACTTCTTGTCTTCCAGAAAGGACTTTAATCAGTTTAGGGCAGTGCCAGTGATGCCCACCCAGTCCTCTAGTCTCTGTAAGAGGGTCCCATGATCGACAGTGTCAAAAGCAGCACTCAGATCTAAACAGAATTAAGACTGAGGCTTTGCCCGCCGTCAGTGTTCAAGTGGATGTCATTTGTCACCTTGACAACAGCAGTCTCAGTGCTGTGATGAGGTCTAAAACCTGACTGGAAACACATCAATAGAGTTCTTTATTAAGAGTGAAATCAGTGAGCTTGTTGGTAAACAACCTTTTCAAGGACTTGACCCCAAAATGGCAGATTAGAGATGGGCGCGTGTAAGTAATTCAGTACTGCGGCATCAAAACTGCTCTTCTTTAGGAGATTTATGACCGCAGTTTTCAAAAGACATTGGGAATGTTCCAGATTGAAGTTAACTATGTGAGTGAGTGGTGCTAACAAACTGTTCAGCCACAGACTTTAGAAATCTGGAGGTAACACATGGAGGCAGCATGTAGATGAACTCAGACTGGTGATGATCTCCTGGACAGTTTTGTCAGTTACAGGTGCAAAGTGAGTTAGCTCTAAGTGTGTAGGTGGTTTTAGGGTTATTATTTGCATTGTAGAATTTAGAGCATTTTTAATTCCCTGAACTTTGTCATTAAAGAATAATGCAAACTCATACACTTGGATGTGGAAATGAAGTTCTAACGGCAGCAGAGCTGGAGGGTTTGTTCATCTGTTTACTGTGGCAAACAGGACACGGGATTGTTACGCAGCTTCCAATTATTTCAGTAGTTCTACATAAAATGAGGTTGTAAATGCTAACTTCCTTCTGCTTATTTTAACATATTTTAGCCTTCATAGGGGGCATGGTGTCGAGAAACATTCAAAAACACAAGATGTAAGAGTTCAACAATCATTTACATTAGAACATGAGACATTTTCAAAGGTAATCATTTCCATAAACAGTTTTTCCCGTGCTGTCATTTATGTGTCTCCTCGAACAGCTTCAGGACAGCCGGAGGTTTGTGGAAAACAGACGGGTCAAAGAAGACACATAAATGATCAGACAGAGCAACATCGACCACATTGACGTTTGAAATATAAATCCTCCTTTTATTAGAAGATCTTGAGTGTGCCCTCTTGCTGTGGGTTGGGGCCACTCACGTGCTGAGTAAGAGCGAAGTTTCAAGGACAGCATTGAAGCCTCTTAGCGTTTCTTGTCACAAATATTATCACATGAACATTGAAACACCTGTTATGACCAAACCATCAAAGTCTGTGCATCACGACTGATAAGCATCTCAGTAAAATCATCAATACAACTTTGGCAGTGCTGAGGAGGCTTGTTATAAAACAATGAAGAGAATGGATGGAGACGGTTTTAGCTCAATTTTAAAGGCTACGTACTAAAATGTTGAAAACATCCCAAGAACAACTGTGGGTAACTATTTCATCTCTAACAAAAGCACACACACCTCCTCCCTTTTCGTTTTCTCGTGTTTCAGATTCAAATAATAAAGTTGAGGTGAGCAGATTCTATCGAACTAAATTTCCTGTGTTTTTGTCAAGCCATGTTTCAGTTTAAACACATAAAATCAATGATTATAAGAAGAAATTAAATTATTCAATCAAGAAATATTGTTACATAAGGATCTGACACGTTGTTCTCCATCTGTGTGATGTTACTACAGAAATAGCACTAGGGGAGGCTGTTTTACACAGGGCCACAGGTGGTTTGATTTTTATTATTACTATAAGTTCCCGGCAACGCTCAGACCCAGTGCATCCTAGCTATGGGAGATCCCAGGTTGAAAGGTGAGGGGGGATATCGTGGGGCGTTTGTTGGTGTAGCGGGAAGCGGTGAGAGTTTGGGACCAGAGTGAACGGCGGGGTTTTGGGTGGCTGTTTGTTTATATCTTGCTATATATAGGCCGAGACAAGTTCCTACGTTTTGAATTTTGTTCATTGACAATGGCAATAAACTCTTTCTGATTCTGATATTAGAGGTGAGATGGAGCCATCTTAATGCCTGATTTGATCAGATATTCAAGATGGATGGGAAGACCCTGGGTGAGAGTTGGAGATGGAAAGGAGAGTGAGGAATCTGTAGTGGGAGTAGATGTTGCAGGGGGGATCCAGGCTGCTCTGAGGGCAGGGGCCGATGTGGGAGGATGACTGCCGAGCCCGCCACAGGATGTGTCCAAGCCTTTGATGAGGACCGTGCAGGAAAGAACTGAAATGACTCCTGTGCTGGCTGCGGGTGAAGATTGTTGTGGTGCTGCTGACTGATGAGTCCTTTGCTGGAGGTTGGGAGTGATCGTGGAGCAGCTAGTGTTGAATCCTTTGTGGAGGTGGTAGAGTGGCTGCGAATGAATCCTTCTGTGGAGGTTGTGGTTTCTGTGCTGCTGATGTTGAAAATTGGCTTGGTCTCTGGCTGATGGAGCAGGAATTCTTCTCTCATTCCTCTCTTCTCTAACTATCTGCTCAGGACCCTGTCCAGACCCAGTCCAATGCCTCGGAGCGTGGAGCAGGTTCTCTGTCAGCACCCTCACTCCACCTCTGCATAGGTGTTGGCCATTTCTCTTAAACAGGTCCTCTCATTTCCTTCTAAACCTTCTAAAATTCTTCCACTTCCACTGCTTTAAATAATAAACAATTCAAAGTAAACAGTTATTTTATGCATGGAAAATTTTGCTCAATAGCACGAACTATATATCCAGTCAAGTGCTACCAAACATATGTTCATGTGAATCTGCTGGAGATCCCTCTCTCTGCCCAGTCCAAGTTGCTGCTCTTCTTAATTGCGTGCTGCCATTTAAATCACTTTTCATCTGAACTGAAGAGAGCAGTGATTGTTCCATTCTTGTTAACGACGTTCCATTGTTCACGAGGGACAAAAGCTGATCAAAGTTCACAACATTCCACTGAACAGCTCATCTTCAAAAGCTCTCCCCATCTGAATAGGGAGGACGCTGGTGCTGTACATTCATTCACACGATAAAGTATGTGTAACCCTATGCAGGACGTAAATGTGTTTGTGTCTTTGATCTGACTGGGAATTTGAAATGTTGTTCCATGTATTTACACAGCATGTTTTTATAAGTCAGTGTGATTCCTCAATTGTTCAGGAGTGTTCCATCGTTGAAAAGGATTCAAGTGTAGTCATCTCGACACTGAGAATGACTTTCAGATGGAAACATTGATTTTCAAAACAATCTGTGGACCTCGTCTGAGAACTCTGAATTTTATTCTACTCTGAGTTACGTAAACCCTGCCCTCAGGGAGGTCAATTTCTTGTTAATCTGTTTTAATCGGTCTTACTTTCACCTGAAACTAATCTTCTTTTTACCCTAACAGCCCTGGAATGGGCCTTAACAATCCTGTTGTTTGCTGACTGCAGCTCCCTCATTACTGAGCATACCTGATTAGCATCACTGGCCTATTTTCTCTCCTAATTTTGTAAAAACACTATTGTAAACAGCCAATAAATTAAACCTTAAACCACCATTTCTGTTTAAAGAGGAATTCTCTTTTTTTAAAATTTGCATCTTTCACTCTTTTTTCGAACCAACTCTTCTCCCTGTTTAGAATCTTCACCTCACATATGTTTTTTTTTAGGATGCTGCCCGGAAAGGTTTGATGGATAAGATACATATGGTGCAAGAAGTGGTGCTGACTGTCCAAAACGTCCTGGGGGAGCTCGCCAACATTGGAGAAAGAGTCAAAAAGTAATATGAGAATTTGAATTGTTACAAAAGTCTGTTTAGGCTTTAAATGGGGGACGAGATATACAGAGAAATTTTAGGTTTACAGAGAAGTGATTTTTTTAAATGTTCATTGTTATTTGTTCTCACATAGTTGGTTAATTCTTTGTCATTCTGTTTTCCTGTTGCCAAAATAACTATCCAAATGTGTCCATCAATTGGACACATTATTCGTAAAATATTTATTTCTATATCTATGTATATTTATATTTCACACATACGTATGCTTTGATCATTTGGGCCCATTCAGCAGGAAGCCTGGGGGCCTACAAAATTTAGACTGAGGGCTACATTTGGCCCTCTGCGCCATAGTTTGTATAGTACGGATCCATGCTGTTTGTTGAAATATTGTATTATAATTTCTGTTGTACCGTAAAAAGCAGTATTTTTATGACATTACCACAGCTGATATTGAAATATTGAAGGTTGATGCTAAATCACAAACTTGTGTGTGTTTTGCAGCATATTCAACTGGTCGGTGCCGTTCATGTCATGCCTGGCCTGCCTGGTCCTGTTTGTGGCCACGGCTCTTCTGTACTTCATCCCCCTAAGATACCTTGTACTCATTTGGGGTAAGACACTCATGTCTGTGTCGAAGTAGTACTTGGTGTGAAAAAGTGTTTTTCTTCCTGATTTTATTTTTTTGCGTGTTTGTCACACTTAAATGTTTCAGATGATCATGCTAATTTAAATATTAGGCAAAGACAACACAAGGAAACACCACATGTTTTTTATTACTAAGGGGGGAAAAAAATCCAAACTGAGATTGCCTTGTATGGACAAAATGTTCGCCCCCCTTAAAACGTAATGTAACTGTGATTTATCACACCTAAGTTCGATTTCTCAAGCCACACCCAGGTCTGATTACTGCCACACAGAACCTGTGAAGTAGACCAAAGTGAAGTAGACCAAAAGATCCTCAAAAACTAGACATCATGCTGATATAAAAAGAAATACAGGAACAAATTAGAAAGAAAGTAATTGAGAGCTTTCAGTCTGGAAAAGGTTATAAAGCCAATTATAAAGCTTTGGGGCTCCAGCGAACCACAGTGAGAGCCATTATCCACAAATGGCAAAAACATGGAACAGTGAGGAACCTTCACGGGAGTGGCCGGCCGGCCGACCAAACGACTAAAGACCACAGCAACGACTCATCCAAGAGGTCACAAAAACCCCACAACAACATCCAAAGAACTGCAGGTCTCAGTTGCCTGGATGACTCCACCATAAGAAAAACACTGGAAAAAATGGCCTGCATGGCAGAGTTCCAAGACGAAAACCACTGCTGACCAAAACATTAAGG
Organism: Chaenogobius annularis; assembly: GCA_015082035.1. NCBI lineage: Eukaryota > Metazoa > Chordata > Actinopteri > Gobiiformes > Gobiidae > Chaenogobius > Chaenogobius annularis. The sequence goes on along the minus strand of BJKM01000128.1, from coordinate 763,994 downwards.
CTCATCTTCAGAAAACATCTTGATGATCCGAAAGGGAAAATACTCTGTGGACTGACAAGACAAAAGTTGAACGTTTTGGAAGGTGTCTGTCCCATTACATCTGGCGTAAAAGTAACACCGCATTTCAGAAGAACATCATACCAACAGTAAAATATGATGGTGGTAGAGGTGGTGGTGGTGGTGGTGATATTCATTCAATTCAATTTATTTTTGAATGCCCAAAAGCATAACAGTAGTTGCCTCGAGGGGCTACAGTGGAAAACAAAATAAACAATGTTCATAGGACTTGGAAATGTCCCAGCGTCCTGTGTCCTTAGACAGATGTCCCAAGCTCCCCTGTCCTTAGACCCTCCTTCTCGGCCAGGAAAAACTACCAATATTGAGTGATACTGTGATGGTCTGGGGCTGGAAGACTTGGTGTGATAAATGGAACCATGAATTCTGCTGTCTACCAAATAAACCTGAAGGAGAATGTCCGGCCATCTGTTCATGACCTCAAGCTGAAGCAAACTTGGTATCTGCAGCAGGACAATGATCCAAAACACCAGCAAGTCCACCTCTGAATGACTGAAGGAAAACAAAATGAAGACTTTAGAGTGCCCTAGTAAAAGTCCTGACCTGAATCCTATCGAGATGCTGTGGCATGACCTTAAAAAGGTGCTTCATGCTTGAAAACCCTCCAATGTGGCTGAATCACCACAATTCTTCAAAATTCCTCCACAGCGCAGTAATGGACTCACTGCAAGTTATCACAAACGCTTGATTGCAGTTGTTGCTGCCAAGGGGTGGTCCAACCATTTATTAGGTTTACGGGGCAAGGTTAAAGTAGACTTTGTTTTCCCTTAATAATAAAAACATTCATTTTTAAATGAATGTTTTATGTTTTATGTCTTATGTTATCTTTGACTTTGCATTTGCTTGGAACTACTCTATTTATTCTATTTACTATTCAGAATCAGAATCAGAAAAAGGTTTATTGCCGTTGCCAATGAACAGAATTCACAAACATAGGAACTTGCTTTGGTGATTCAGTGCAACATAAGACAATGACCAATGATAAAACAACATATATGAAATCGAAAGAAACTATTTAAATCTACTATAGGATAAAAATAAAAATAGGCTTACACATTTCGGTGTAATCCCTCATTCGTCCAGAAGTGTTCCATTGTAGAAAGAGATTCAGTTGTAGTCATCTGGACTCTGTTTTAGAAAAACGATACGTTTCGACTCTCATCCAAGAGTCATTGTCAATCTGTGAAAGCCCTGCCCTGGAGTTCTCAGACTTGTTTCACAGATTGAGAATGACTATTGGATGAATGTCGAAACGTATCGTTTTTTTCAGTGAGTGATTGATCAAATTGTAGTTAAAGTGGCAGGTGGACAGTGAGAGGATGGACTCAATGATGGCCGTGTAAAACTGCACCATCATCTGCACTGGCAGCTTGGCTTTCCTCAGCTGCCGCAGGAAGTACATCCTCTGCTGGGCTTTCTTGATGAGGGAGCTGATGGTGGGCTCCCACTTGAGGTCCTGGGTGATGGTGGTGCCGAGGAAGCGGAAGGAGTCCACGTTGGTGATCCAGTCCAATCCAACTTGATTTGTATAGCACATTTTACCATCACAAAAGTGTCCAAAGTGCTGTGCAGAGTACAAAACAAGCACAGGTAAAATATGTTAAAATATAAAAAATACAACCAAATAAAAACAAATTCAAAACAATATAAATATACAAAATAATAAAAGACGGTCAGAGGACCACACAATTCTCATGCCGTGTTAAATGCTAGTGAATAAAAGTGCTTTTTTACAACGTGTGCCAGTTAAAAGACGTGCTGCGGAATTTTGCACTAACTATAAGCGTGACAGGTTCGCTTGGCTGATACCAGTGTACAGTGCTTTAAAGTAGTCAAGACGTGTAGAGATAAAAGCACAGATCACCCGTTCGAGGTCGCTAAAATATTAAACCGATTTTAGTCTAGATAAAAGCCGAAAGTGATAAAAACTAGATTTAACCACAGCATTTACCTGCTTGCAATGATGACGACAAGGTTGGTGGCTGTAGACTTGATGTAGTGTTAGAGAGACCCCAAGTCTAAATTCAAATCAACTGCTTTGTTAAGCTTAAAAACACCAATTTCCGTTTTTGACTCATTTAGGTTAAGGAAATTCCTAGCCAACCAGGCCTTGATATCATCCAAACATTTCAGGAGGGTTGCCAGGGAACTATTTTTTACTGGCAGATAGACTTGGGAATGGTCCACATAAAAGTGATATGATATCCCATGTTTTCTAAAAATGTTACCAGGAGGTACAAAGAAAAAAGAATAGGTGCGAGAATAGAGCCCTGTGGGATTCCACAATATAGAGGGGGTTGGGTTGGCAGAAGGGACCACCGTGGGGGAGGGGGTGGTCACATCCCCGTCCCCTATTCATAGGTTTCAGTCACATGTTGTTGCCATTTCGAGGACGCCTCTGTAAGTAATAGAAGAGAATATCTATCTCTGCTGTTAGATAGTCATGAGCCACATAAAAAATAGCGCATCTCACTAAAGAAGAAAAGGCGATACTTCAAGTAGACAGAAGTTTTGGGTTTTGATTCTTATCGAGGGCAGCAGTAGCAGCGACAGAGTGCTCGTCCTCCGATCCGAAGGTCAGCAGTTCAAATACCTCTCGGCCTCAGGTGAATATTGTCTTTGGGCAAGACACTTTACCCAACTCGTCCCCAGTGACTGTGTATGAATGTGTGTGGTTCCTAGATGTAAAGTGCCTTGAAGGTAGAAAAGCACCATATAAATGTTTACACGGCCATCATTGAGTCCATCCTCACCTCCTCCATCACCGTGTGGTACGCTGGAGCCACAGCCAGGGACAAACAGAGACTACAGCGCATTGTGTGTTCTGCTGAGAAGGTGATTGGCTGACATGGACATGGATTTGAGCCACTCCGCTTAGGCAGGAAGCTACAGTCCATCCGGACCAGAACCTCCCGCCACAAGAATAGTATCTTTCCCTCTGCCGTTGGACTCATGAACACTTCTAAACACCTGCCACTTTAACTAATGTAATCAACCACTCACTGCATTGTCACCTTTTGCACTCACACCAGTAGATTTAACTGTAAATTCTTGTTTACATAGTAAGCCTATTTTTATTTCATACTAGAGTCATTTTAAATTGTTTCCTAATGTATGCCCTTTTGATTTCATATAGGTTTCATATATGTTGTTTTTATTATTGCTCAGTGTTTTATGTTGCACCTTAACGCCAAAACAAATTCCTATGTTTGTGAATTCTGTTAATTGACAATGGCAATACACTTTTTCTGATTCTGATTTATTTACTGCCAGGCAAGTCACTGACCACTTAAAATCAGAAAAAATCATGCCACATTTGTGTTGATCCTAAAAATATAGCACCTGGACAGTAGGAAATGAGGTTAAAGTCAAGTCTGCAAATAGGCTAACAATGTTAATTAATGCTAACTGCACAGTCCCCCTTGATCCAGTTCTGGAGACAAATAGGGTCTTTGGGGATGTTATAGAAGAATAAATAATTATTTTTAGACCTGTTGAGAAAACTCACAGGATGATGGCATAGTGGCTTTTAGCTCAAAATGGCAGTGTGTCACTTTGGGCTTATGAATAAGGATTTATTTTTTTTTCTCCCACAAAAATAATATTGAGGTTAGATATAGTATTGTCCATAGGAAAATGTGTTTGACCCAACCTTAAATGTTGCTGTGGATACAATGGGCAGCCATAGTTTTGAGCAAAATGCCCAATGTTACTGTTTTGATACCCAACATATTGAAATACTACCCCAACATGCTTAAAAGTAAAACAAACCTTGTCACCTAAAGGTATTCTTACTTATATTACAAATTTGGCCACTTTACTCTTTTTCTAATATTCTATACCAAACATTGTAATAAACTCCACTGATAACGAGACAGCTGGAGCTCAGTGTGGGCCAGCGAAAACAAAGCTTGTACATGTGCACCATGTCCTTGGGCATCTGCTCTCCCTTGGTCCTCCCTCTCATTATCTACCACCGCTGTACTTAACGCACAACCATCTCATCGGTCAGAAACTCCTCCACCTCCTCCAGCAACCAGACCGCTGCTGCCTGCTGCCTTTCTTCAACGCGCCGATCAATACCCAAACACATGCTATCAAACGCGCTCCTGTTAACCCTGTCTCTGCAGTGAGGAGAAGAGCCTTTAAAGCCCCCCGCAAGCACATGGAGGTCCCTCGGTTCTATGCGTGCAGGGGATGTATGCTAGCAACACTCCCAAAACACTCAACGGATCAACCAAAGTAAATATAGAGCCATGGTCAGGCTGGAGGAGACAAAAGTCAGAAAGTTGGACTGGATTCTTTGCTATAGATAGTTTGCCGTCTCTAACTGATGGGCCAAATAGGTGTAGTAAAATGTATCCATGTGCTTACAATGCAATGTGGTCTTTAATTACTGCAATCAAGCAGTGGATGGTTTATTGAAGTGGGTTGTAGCCATGTAATAATCACCTTGCATGGGATTGACATAATTCCTATCTAGCTATTTCAGGTGCCGTATGTCTCCATGGAGATGTTAATGCTTGTTAAAGAATGTTCCACAGTATGATAGTGGAATAGAGTTTTAAAGGGTACTTAGTATTGAACTATAACATAAGTAGATCATCAGTTAACAGTTCATTGTAAACCGCAATATTGATCTAAAACAACTTAGTAATAGAAACAGGTCCATCTATTGACTTCCTGTTCAAAAGTGCAGAACTGATAAGCCTCTTAATAGTGACATTTCACTGTAGGAGGTCAAACTTGATTTGGATTGCTCGAAGACAATGTAGGACTACTGCATTGTTATTATTACCGCAACTATTATTTCTAATACTACAACCACTGTGAATATAATGATGTATTTTAACTACAGTGCTTATACTATCATCCTGACATTGTGGAACCTCTGCTGTCCTCATCTGAATATTTGGGTTTAAAAATATACTGCTGACTGGGACGCCTTTATTTATTAATGTGTTCTTGTTTTCACAGGCGTTAACAAATTTACCAAGAAGCTGCGCAACCCGTATACTATTGACAATAATGAAATGCTGGATTTCCTCAAGAGGATCCCCTCTGATGTTCAAAAGGTAAGGGTCCAATTTTACATACGGATGGGAAGAGGGAATTCCCAGAAGAGGTCTGCATTATTTGCTGTAGCACAATTCCCAAGTGTTGTGGAAATGTATCTTCCGGCTTTGTTTGATTATTAATGGATTCGCCACTCTGGCCCAATTATGCACAAAGCGGAATCTTAGCAATGGGGGGAAAATACTCAGATCCGCCAGCATATTGCACCAGCCCGGTCAGTTATTAGCGCTTTGATGGCGGTTGACGGAGGCGAGGGGACATGAAAGCCTATGACGGAGCAGTTTTGGTGTGGCGAGGTCGAGCGACATGGCGGGCAGGGACAGTTAATGTAGCCATGCGCCCCTGGTGGTCTTGCTGGGTGCCATATGTGATCACATATTAGCAGTAGCTCACGTGTCGTTAGCGTTTACATCACGGCGCTGATAGAGCTGTCAGGGCAGTGTGATGGTGGGTGGGCCGGCGCAGACGAGAGGAGAGCAGGAAATGAAGTGCCACACAAGCAGTGTCAGACTCCAGGTGACTCCACAGGCAAGCTGAGCGAGCAAAGACACTGTCACCTCAGAGTGGCTCATAGGCTTTATAGATACGCATCAACAACAAACGATTCAGAATTGTGAATGGAATTTTCCATTGTAGCTCAAAAACAAAGATCTTGGACTGGGATAATACAGAAGACAAAACCATCTTGTGACCAAAGACGTTTTTGCAGGCAAAACAGCTAAAATTACCAGGCCTTATTTACAGATGAAATGCAGTTGGGTCGAATGGAGGGAGTGCAAAAACCCCGGGTAAAATCTGTGCTTACGACATTGAAGGGGCTAATTAAAGGAGCTAATGCAAACTAAACGTTAAAATCTTAAATTGGTTGGCTTGATGACCAAAGTTTTTATCCAAACCGCAATTGACCTAATATTTAAGATCTGGATAACAAAAGGTATAACCTTTTTTTTTTTTTTTTTATCAAGATAGTAAAAGAAAATGAAATAAAACGATTTGATCATTTAAAAGAATACTTTGATTTGATGATTTTTACAGTCACTTACAAATAAGAGATATATAATAGTATATAATAAGTAATATAACCCTCGGACTTAAATTTGTATTAAAGATTATGAATCAGATATTTCAAGGAATAATATCTAAATTATATATGCAATAATATCTTGGACAGCTATTTTACCAAATATATTTAAAAATATATATTTTGATCAGACGGATTAAAGAATTGGAAAATATATACATCTCATCGGAGGACCACACAATTACAAGTTTGGACAGGACAAGGTGCTGTTCAAAAGAAATCATTCTTAGATTCTTTATTTTTGGAAATGAACTTGGTACACCACAGGACATCAAGCTGGTGGAACATACACCAGTTACCTGTCCTGTGGTGTTCCAGCTTTATTTCCTACTAAGTACTTGTTTTCAAAAAATCCATTACAATGGCACATTTTTTAAGGAATGTGCTGTGGTGATGTCACAAATGAAAAGATTTACAAGTTACCAAGTTATGTAATTCTTGAGGAAAAACTTCCCTTGTTGTAGAACTGATTTGTTTTTCAATAATGCTACAAAGCATCACATCATAGAACAGGAGAAAAATGTGTTACATCCCCAAAAAGAGGTTTCATATCTTACAAATATGTACAAATAGCATCTGTTATTGAGAACTGGTGATAATGAGCAACTCTGTACTGAACAGGCATGAGTAACACAGAAATAGACTGCCCCCCTAATAGAGGAGCTTGGATGCCATACGAAGATAAAAAATTGCAGTATCAATTCATTAAACTGTTGAGCACATCTTGTTTCACATACTTATAGAATAAAAGAAAGCTGCACTGCTCTTGTGTCTGGTACACTTATGAAGGCAGAGCTGTCGGGAGCTGTCGGGGGCTGTCAGTGCATCTGGGTGGTGCCACAAACACAGACACGGAGCCTTAATCTCCCAGGTGCCTCGAATGCACCGCGCAGAAGCCTGTCACCTCAGTGCTTTTCTGCGGGCCGGCCTTCATGTCCTCCTCCGCCGTAACCATCGCCGACTGCTCTGTGATGTGTTGCTGCCTGGATTGTTGCAGATTTGACTGACTGAGCTGGCAAAACAAGGTGCCCAATACATTTTTGATTCTCCATCCTTTGTTCGTCCTCCTTCCCAGTGGAATACCACGTTTGGGCTTTGAAAAGGATTCACTTTCAAATTTCCGAGGGAGACAATTGTTTTTTTTTTCCAGGACGATTTAAAAGACAAAGTACATCTTGAAAATAGCTCCAATCACGAAAACACAAACGGGCTAAAAACGGTCCTGAGCATGTTTCATTCGGCACTGTGAAGAATCACCTGAACATGTGATACACAGGGGAGGGCGCATTTGTTTGTGAGGGCTTAGAAGTGGGTGCTCAGATAGGTGCGGACAAACACGGCACAAAGGCACCAACTGACTCTTGTCTTTCTCACAAATGTGACTTGGCAATTAGAGTCGGAGCTCCTCCACAAAGAGCGGCTCAAACGGACTTGAGACGCGGCCTGCCTGTCCCGCATGCCGGCATCTGTCACTTCTGAGGCCAGCTTCATGTTCTGATGCACATTCACTTTGTTCCCACATCCCATCTCCCATTCTAATAACGGAAAGCAGCTAATTAGCATAGTGCACCTTTATCCCACACACTCGCAACACTGCAGGCTTCAAAAGACACTCTCAAATCCTACCTTTCTGCCTCTCCTCATATGATCAGTGTTTGTCAATTACAGCCACAATTTTGCAGGGAAAAATGCACAGTTTAATAATTTTTGAATGTCAAAGACGCACAGTTTGCACTCTTTGTACACAAAGTCATGGGTGTGAATAAATGCGTCTCATTTTGCTATTGTTTCCTGGGGGAAAAGGAAAACGGTTGTGATGTTATATTTAGTGAAGATTTTGCCTGAAGAAAAGAAGGAGGCAGTAGGTCAGTGTGAGGAAAGTTGTTTTGTACCTGTGTGTGGTGAGAACAAACTTTAGTGAGGACGTACAGTTGTGCTTGTGCAGGTGGGCTGACAGGTCGTCTCGAAGCTTGTTTTAACACTGATGGGGCAGAGGCGGGGGAACTGGAGGACCCTCACTCTTTAGATCCTCCCGCTGTGATTAATCCCCTCTGCTCCACAGTTTAAAACATGATTCATTACAGGCCGGCCTGGCTCTCTGGGCTCTCCTCGCTCTGCGCTCGCCTCTCCTCAGGGAGCCATTAGCGTGCGCTTTGCTGAGCTCTGGTTACCTGCTCTGACCAAACTGCTGTTTGTTTGTACAGGTGCAGTACAGCAGTCTGTGGGCGCCTGCGGGAAGCAGCCAGCCTCAAAGGAGGAGGAAGTAAGGGGCACTCCACTCCAGCGCTCGGCCCTTTGCCTGCCCCTGTCCCTGTACAACCCGTGTGCCTGCCCCTGCCCCGGCCCCTGGGCCTGCCCCAGTGCTCACCTCTGGGCCTGCCCCAGTATCCACCTGACAGGACGGCCCGCTGCCAGCCCATGCTGACCCTATTTCCACCCCTTGCAGAGGGGCTCGGCCCACTGCTCTCTGACGGCCCCTGACAGGTCCCTCTCGGTGCCTGCACAGGCGGCACATGGTGCTGTCAATCAGAAATGAATACGCTTAGCCTCGACCTCCATGCTTTAGTTTTACTAATGCTGTTCAAATAAGAAATCTGCTAAAGGTGGAATTATGCTGATCTCGGATTATGTGTACACCTGTATATATTTTTTAAATACTGTATAATTAATACTTTTTTTTATTATTTTACTATTAAAATGAGTGAACTTTATTTATTTCTACTTTTGATGTGGCAAAAGTCTCTGCACATAAAATGACACTTTAACCAACATGGTTCTTATTGTATTATGCACAACCCTGTCACTGTGGAAGACTATGTCGACATTCGAAATAAAAAGCCTGATTAGTCGAACTCTGGTCTGACTGCACGGTGCACTACCCCCCGTACACACACGCACACACACACACACGTACGCACCACACACACGCGCACACCACACGCAACACACGCACACACACACACACGCACACACACACGCACACACACACGCGCACACACACACACACACACACACACGCACGTTTACACACAGAGGCAGATCACTTCAAAGCAGCTCTCTCTAATGCTCCTCTGTCCTCACAAATACAGCTCCACACACTCTCGCTCTTCATCCTGCGCTCTTCCCCATCAGCGTCTCTCACCTGGGATCTGTGATGCTCACTCTGTTCTGCTCCTCCGTAACCCTGTCAGTGCACACAGAGCTGGAACATCCCGTTCAACGCATGTGGTGTGAATATTAACAGCAAAAAGTGACCTCTGTCACTTGTTTTGTTTTTTACTAATTCAGTTCTCAGTATTTACACAGATCATACCAACTTGGACGAGTATATAACATGATCCAACATAAATTCCAGAACAATTAATTAATGTAAAATTGCATCTGACAAAAGGCATGTGTGACATAAGTGGAGTTGTGTGAAGTGAGGCTTGGAGAGGCTCTGGAGTGTGCTGGGGGTGGGGGACTGCGCTGGCCCCTCTCAGCAGTGGCCTCGCTGCTGAAAGAGCATCCATCTGTGCTTTGTGAGGAGTTTGATTGGCTCACAGGGACCCACTGGAGCCCCGGGCTATCTCTTCTGACAGGCTGATAGAGACATCACTGCGCTCTCCCAGGAGCTGCCACCAGGGGTCCGTTTCAAAGTGAGAGGCTGTGGAGGTGACCCCGAGCTCCCGACGAGCAAATCCCACACACTGGCACAGACCGTCTACATTCTTGGCTGCGCTGGGGCTCTGGGGGGGCTGTGGAGCGGTTGTGTGGGGAGGGAGGTCTGGGAGGGTATGGGCAGTTCACCGGCAGGCCCAGATCATGTGTCCCTAAACATAAAAATCAATTAGGTGGCACTCCCTGGACTCCCCTTAAACATTTTAGTGGACAAAAGATAATTTTAACTTTCTACATGTAAAAAACACATCTAATTAAATCAAGAATATATGAACTAAAGTGAAGGTATTTCTCATGTAAAAATGGTGTCATTATGAGCTCCAGGAGGACGGTAAAGTTCCCTGAGGTCAGAAGAGAGAGCAGTCAGGTGGTGCTCTGTGACATGTTCTTTAAAAGATGGATGTGTCTGACATACACAGTTGTTTGGCGCTTGCACTACTGCTTACACACTTACACGCGCACACACACACACACACACACACACATTTAAGTACTTATTTATCTGAGCACTGCCCCGTGGGAGCACTGCTTCGCAGCAGAGGGTGTCTGAGTGCATCTGCTCTACAGTTGGGACGGAGTTGTTTTACACATGGCTGATGAAGATTTGAGCCACACTTTGTGTGTGATCACTGCAGCTCTGGTGCTTGTTGTGCTGTAGACAGTGATGTCTTCATCAGGCTGTCATAGAACGGGCCCCAGCGGCGGAGCCTCCCCAGAGCCTGTCACATGCCTTGTTTCCATGGCACTCCTTCAGGCAGCCCCACAGGCAGGCTGTGTGCACGGACCATACAACCTGTTCTCTTCTCCAGCGCTCCTCTGATGTTCAGCCCCGGAGCGGCGTCTCATAGCACACAACACAAACACTGCTTTTTCAGTGAGAGGCGTCACAAGCCAGCAATCCGCAAAAACAAAAACTCATTTGAATAAGGCACAACTCAAATCCACAGTAATGTGTACATTTGCCGAGCGTTCAGGTCCTCTGAACTGACCTGGGACAAAGCAACACAATCAGCCAGTGTCCACCTGCAGAGTTCCTGCTGATTGCACCAGGAGCACCTGGTCAGCCGGTCAACGCACTGCTCCAACACAGGTCACCCCACCTCCAGACACAAAACCGCCCCAAACTCCTCTGCACAGGACCCTGGTCTGTAGTCTGTTCACTGTGACCTGCCGGCTCATACGCCCACATATAGAAAACTTGGTCCTGATGCTGCCTCTGCTGAAGGCCTTCAGATGAAACGGCTCCGTCCCTTTCGCAGCCCGGCCTCTCAGTAGCTCAGGTGGATGAAGCTGAGCTAATCACAGGCAGCACTGATGTTAGACTGAAGGGGCAGAGAGATCGCGGCTAACAGCACACATGCACGCTTGCTAATAGGCCCCGTTTTCAGCAGCAACACCGTACTAATAATTCATCTCAGCACACAGAGCGCCACGGTGTTAAGACGTGGCAATGGCCGTAGCTCTTTATCGCATCGAGAAAGGACGAATTAAATCATTGGCCTTTAAAAGCATCTCTCTGAGGGGCCACTGCATTAATACATTCTACCCATTCACTTTAATATTATTCTGAGAGCATTAAAAGGAAGACAACAGCTGGGATGGTGCCCACTAGTCTCAGGAGGATAGGAGTGATGCAGAGCAGGTCTGAGCGTATCCGAGAGGCAGTGCACGTTGAGAGACGAGAGGTTTGTGTGCATACGTGTGCGTACGTTCTGTGGGCCACCGACGTGAGGCCGGGTTGTCGTTGTTCCAGGTGCTGGCTTGACAGTTGTGTTTGGATCAGAGGTCCTTCCAACGCTAACACCGCTACAGGACAGCTCGCGCCCCAGTTCGCAGCTCAATGTCACGGCAACCGACAGCCGATCACAGCCGCGCACCTGACCGCACTGCTCATGAGCTCCTTCGCCCTCCTCCTCTTTGCGCTGAACAAATGGATGGCCTTGAAAACAGAATAAAATGTTAAGCGTGCAAGCGTTTAGTGTTCCATCAGAGCGCCGGGAAACAATACACACAATAATCGTGGCGCATATTTCATTCTAATTAACCGGGATATAACGCAATGTGAGCAGGGTCTCCAGAGGGAAGGAGCTACTATTCTGTTTGATGAATCTGCTGAAGCCAGGGCTCGTCGCGACGGCCACACTACCTCCCCTGGGAATCAGGTATCATTAAGATGTGAGGAGATCTGCTTTTTGTCTGCTGAAAGGAAGGGAAAGCGCTTCCTCCAAACGGCTCTGGGTGAGTGTTCAATATTAATAGGCTCTCATCAAGGACACAATTAGAACACCTCTGTCTGACACTTTCTATGGGCTGCGGATGAATATGGATAGGCCCAGGAGGCGCAAGATGATTGGACAAGAGAGAACGCCAACTCAGGTGAAAATAAAATGACAAAAAGCAGATAGAAAGAGAAAAGACCCATTTCTCACCAAATGCTGATTGATCTTGTGATAAACCATTTCTGATGAGGCTAGAGTTAACCAGAGCTAGCACTCGTTAGCATAAACGGTTTCTTAGCTTATTTTCACATGACATGCGTCCAGACAGAAAATATTATATTTGAATCTAACATTCTCCAAAGCCAATGCCTTACATAACCTGGTGTAGGAGTGCAGAGAAGTAAAATAAATGCAAAAAGAGCTAGCTTTGACCAGGCCGTATGATTAAAGAGTATAATTAAGGAACAATTAAGGTTTTATTTGGTAAAACATTAGCATTATTTATTAAAACATTTGTTGTGTCACCTTATTCCCCCAGGTATTAAGATGTGAGGAGATCTGCTTTTGTCTGCGGAAAGCACCACCTCCAAACGGCTCTGCGTGAGTTTATATCAATATTAATAGGCACTCATCAAGGACACAATTAGAACACCCCTGTCTGACACCGTCTATAGGCTGTGGATGAATATGGATAGGCTCAAGAAGAAGCCGGTGGCAGAATAACAAAGCGCAGGATAAGGAACGCAACATGACGATTGGGAGATGCTGTATTTTGATGTGAGTGCATTCAAAAGAAGCCTGAGACAGCTACTGTGCAGTTGTTAGCCTGATTTAGAATTCACGGCCCAGGGCAAGTTGTATATTTATCCACATTAGCATACATGTGGCCGAATAAACCCACATGTGATGAAAGATAATAAAGGCGATGTGTTAATCTGGCAAACATGTTTGTGTGGCTTTGAAGGGGAAAGCCCACGAATTATGAAAAAGAATGGCAAAATTATATATACCAAATGTAAATTATATATATATATATATATACACACACCACACACACACACACACAACACACACATACATACATACTACATACATACACACACACACACACACACACACACACACATTTGTCACCCTGAGTCAATACTTTGTGACTAAACTGCCTTCCTCTACAATTGCAGCTGAACGTCGGTTGGGGTTTGACTCTGCCAGCTTTGGTCACTTCCAGACTCATTTTATGCCCATTTCTCTTTTGCAAAACTCAGTCAGATTTGATGGAGAGCATTTGTGAAGAGCAGTTTTCAGATCTTGCCACAGATTCTCGATTGGATTTAGGTCTAACACATGGATCATCCATTGTAGCTCTGGCTTTATGTTCAGGGTCGTTGTCCTGCTGAAAGTGAAGCTCCGCCCCAGTCTCCAGTCTTTTGCAGACGCCAACAGGTTTTCTTCCAAGATTGCCTGTATTTGGCTCCATCCATCTTCCCATCAACTCTGAGCAGCTTCCCTGTCCCTCTGGAAGAAAAGCAGCCCCACAGCATGATGCTGACCACCATGTTTGACAGTGGGACAGAGGGTGTGTTCAGAGTCATGTGCCTGGTTAGTTTTCAGGGCTGAGTTTATTTATTTATTTTTTTGTACTGATGTAAGTTTTGGTGGATGGCCATGTCTTGGTAGGTTTGTAGTTGTTTGTAGTCTTTCCATTTCCAGATGATGGATTTAACAGTGCTCAGTGAGGTCATAAAACCTGCTTTAAACTTCTCTGTCTGGTGTGTTCCCTGAACTTCATTTATACTGAGATTAAATTACACACATTCAGTCTTTCAACAACTGCACCGTTTGCAGTCCACACCTGGATGAGCAAATAACTTCTGTCAGTCATGTTAACCCCTGTTATTAAAAGTAGCTCGTGTGTGGACAAAATTGCTGATGATCATTGATCTACAGCTAATTATAATGTCACAAAATAAAATGTGTTTAGTGACACAGCAACGTGTCGTGGTCAACTGTGTGCACAGATGTTTCCTTAAAAAAAGGTGTCACCTTGAGACATGGAAGTGAATTGCTCAGCCAGGTTTGCGCTGTAACCTTTTAAAACATTATCTTTATTATTCAGTGATGTGCACGGTGAACTCTGTCTGTCCAACATCAGGAGCGGTTTGCAAAAGTTATTGAGACTACAGTCCACTAGAAGAGGATGTGGCGGAGAGGTTAAATTACATTATTATTAATGTAATGGGTTCAACCCCCCCACTTATTCTTTTGGATAACACAAGTTTGACTGGAGTCAGCTTTGTTCCTGCCTTTTGCGGCCTGATGGTGGCGCAAAATGTGTTTCCAAATCAAAACATGACACGATCACTCAGAGAACTGGAACACTGTCACTTTTAGTGCTGGTGTCTGCAGAGACCAGAAGTCGCTGCCCTACGCTCCGTGCACCTTTGATTGGGCAAATGGATCGTGGTATGTGATTTCGTTCTGCGCATTTAAATTAATTATTTAGGTCAGTTTGCTAACTCAACTTTTATCCATAGGATTGCTCCTGATGAGCTTCTTCTTCACCTCCTTCACATCCAGCTTGCTCTTTTGCGCCTGCATGTATGGAAGTACTCTGGACCCATCTTTGTGTTTAATCTGTGGGTCAGAAGCTCAACTTCAAATCACCTATAGACAGCTGATACTCAACTAAACTGCGCTCATCATTCTCATGCCTCTGTCAAATCGAGGTAATGGCTGGGTTTCTGGGGGGGCCATGAAACCTACATTTGTTGGTTGAAGCTGCTGTAAATTTGCCCTTCCAAAACATGTTTTGCTTTCTGCCAGACTGTTTGTTTCTGCCAGACTGCCTTGAGCATTGAAAAATGGTGAGCTACTATTAGCACGCAAGTTTTAAAAGGGTGATTGCGGGTGTGGATGGGGGTGAGTGTGAGTTTTAACCTTAGTATTATTTAATTAAATAAATGTTGCTGGTAGACTGAATTTAACTAATACTGTAAATTTAAATCTAAAGCATTCCTGTTTGTGTCTTTCGTTCAGTCCACCTACCTGCTTGACCTTTAGCGGGGTTAATTCTACCAAGGTTCTAACCGTACCGGGATGGCGTTGTTTAAGCTGGTGACCTTGTGGGTCGAGTGTAGTATTCTATCACTGATATCTGTGCCTGCCAAGCTCCAAGCACCAATGTTTATCCATTCAATGTGCTTCCGAGATGGTTGTATCTAGAATGTCACACGGTATAGCATTACATATATCTGCCTCTATGGAGACAAGTAGACAATGCCACCAGGCCAAGTACTTAGAGATGGGCCAATACTGTTTTGCCATAATTCAATTCTTATCTTGATACATGGGTCACAATTTAGACATTTCAATAAATTGCAATATTAGTGCTTTAATGTCATCTATATGTGATAAGTCAGGAGTTTATTTGCTTTTATGATTTGGTCTAAAATCATACCGTGTTTTCCAGATTTCAAATGTGCGTGATTGACAGGCGAATCAACTAATCAGAGAAATGCATTGCCTGTACGTGTCTAAACAAATGGCATAACTTTCATTGAAATGTACAGACTTGGCAGCACTGGGCAGAGATGCATGGTGGACCAAACCAATGTCATATTGGCATAGGAAAACACTTGTTTGTGTCGAAGGTTGAGAGGGATGGCACTGTAAAAAACAGTCTGCATTGTTTTAAAAATTTCAGTCCAATATCCCCGAACATCAGGACAGTCTCAAAACACATGATAGTGGTTTGCCTCCCGGACTCAAGTATGAGACTCAAGTATGGGATAAGATTACATTTTTCAAGGGCTTTATTATAGTTGTAATGTCATCGATATGACACCAAGTTAAACCACTGAAGAAGGACCAGGACCACAGGTAACGTTTTGTTGCGTTTAATTTTCCCTCTCCAGATGGTGAAAACTGCAGAACATATACAACATGCTCTTAGAAACTGAGCAGAAAATATCACAAAATAAAGTGCTTCATCTACTAAATAAACTTACAAAATTACAGAAGATTGGACATATATCAACATATTCATGAACTTATGGCATTGCCTTGTAAGCGCTTCAATGTGGATGGCGACAGATAGTGATTCAGACTGCTGGCTTTTCCATGTGTCTTTATACCATAAGAAACCGGAACCGGAAGTCGCGCGGTAAACCGGAAGTAGAATTATACGGTAATAATTTCTAACCAAAATTACAAATAATAATGAAATGCTCATATAAATAAACTTAACTTGTCTAATATATTGGGCTAGTGGTTCCAGATACAACAACAAACAAGAGGGGGGACCAGGCGCTGCCCTGCTCACCTCTCTCCTCTCTCTGTCAGGTGGCCATTGATTTTAATTCTTTGATGTTGGACCATCGTAAAAGAGCTTTACAATTAAATCGTCCATTTGAAATTTGTTCAGCACCTTAAATAATAAGGCCAGCTAACAGAATCAAAATTTTTCTCTGTTTTTTCGTCTTTCCGCCAAGTCTACAGTAATGTAGACAGGCGCATGATCACTTTTATCTATAGTATATATATCTTTAGATCTGTCTTTATTTAAAAACATGAAATAGTCTATTCTGGAATAGATTGCATGTGGTTTTGAAAAATTGGTATATTGGCATGCATTAGGGTTCTTCTCCCTCCAGATATCAATTAAAACTGTATTTTCCAATTAATTTACAGAACTACTTATTTATTGTTTCTCCAGTGCCTCTCGAATTTGACATGTCTAATGTAGGTTGAATACAAAGATTCCAATCTCCGCCACACATGTAGGGTTCCCTCAGAGTGGTTTACAATCAGGTCCACAATAATCTGTATAGAAGGTGATATGCTCCCTGGTGGATTATACACATTCACAGAGTAAAACCTTTCCATTATAGAATCAGAATCAGAAAGGTTTATTGCCATTGTCATTGCAAACATAGGAACTTGTTTAGCGGAAAGGTCAACATGAAATAATGAATAATAGAATAATAATAATAGCAACGAGTCAAATCTGGCAGGCATAATTTAAGAATTTACTGATAAAATAAGTTAAAA
This sequence comes from Chaenogobius annularis, assembly GCA_015082035.1. Lineage (NCBI taxonomy): Eukaryota > Metazoa > Chordata > Actinopteri > Gobiiformes > Gobiidae > Chaenogobius > Chaenogobius annularis. The sequence goes on along the minus strand of BJKM01000128.1, from coordinate 746,834 downwards.
AATAAACTTGGTCGCAGTATGTACACAGTATTTACACCAAAATGTACAGATGGTCGGAAATAGTGCAGAAAGTGAAGAGTACATGAATACTATTAGTTGGTATGGATAAAGTGGCAGGCATTTGAAAGTGTTCATGAGTCCAACGGCAGAGGGAAAGAAACTTATATTTGGCGGGAGGTTCTGGTCCGGATGGACCGTAGCCTCCTGCCTGAGGGGTGGAGTGGTTCAAATAGACCATGTCCAGGGTGAGAAGGGTCAGCTGTGATCCGACCTGCTCGTTCCACGAGCCCGTACAGGTCCTGCAGAGATGGAAGTCTGCAGCCGATCACCTTCTCAGCAGAACGCACAACGCGCTTTGGCTTTACAGTTAAAGCACTTGTAAATATATAATGTCTATTCTTTCTTTACTCATTTTTGTAAACATTTCTGATCGTTTGATTGGGTTCAATATGCCGTTAATGTTAAAGGATGCTATTTGTAAGACTTCTGATGCCATTGGATTGATCGTATTGACTTTACCATTGGTAACTTCTGAATGCTTTTAAACTCCCTTGTAAAAACAAATAACACAAGAACGGCAGAAACAGGAATAAGATGAAAAGATAACATAGAAAACAAAAGGGTTCATGCTGAAAACATGCGCCGAACACAAAACCTGATCATGTAAATGATCACTAAGTGGAGGGAAGTCCATTCCTAATGAGGGGCCCCCGAAAGTTCCCCGGCCGCTCCTGGCGCCAATCCTCACAAAGAACTGGACACACCACCTTCCCAGTCCACCACGCCCCCCACTGCCCACTACATGTTTAACCCATTTTCCCACAAATCCAATCTTCCATGTTTGGTACTCTGATGAGTGGATGTAATTAGACACAGAGTTTATGTCCCAAAGCAGACAGCCAACATGGAGCATTAAGTCTGATGTCAGAGTTAAATCACATCACTATCGTCAGTCTCTTCAAAACACCAGAAATGTATCACCATGTGACACAACCTGAACTCACATACCCCACACTGGTTGCTCCATCTCTTGTCACTGTTCAGTTCTCAGGGTTTTGCATCTTCCTGAGGAGCACCTCTGCCTCTCCCGTGTTCTGATCACATGCTTTTTACTTTTGTAATTCACCAGAAGAGTCGTCGGAAAGAAAACCCATGTCTCAGTTTGTTCTTCTTGAGCCCCTCACAGATGTGGTGGAATTTTCTTCGATGTTGACAAACCGTGTATGGGATATCTGGGGTACAATCTGCCTTTGTACTGTAGGTCTCCTTTAACCTTTGCCAAAAGCCTTTATAAAAGTCCAAACACACTAACATTGTGAGTATCTGAGCTCTCAGTGAAACATGTCAAAACAAGGCCCTGCACCTCCACAAGTACAATACTCTTCCACCAGTTTCACACTTCTCAGTATCATTTCAATTAAAGAATATACAAGCAATTAGGATGACGACACAACCATGTGGTAAGCATAAAACAGAACACGGAGCAATGCCTAGAAGAGCTCTAAACCTATGGTAAGATTTAGGTCATGCTCCAACAGGTTGTGGCAAAGACAAAGGGGGCCTGAGTTTTAGAAAGTTTCAGTAATTTTTTAACACTGAAATTCACTTGTATGGCAGTGGAATAAGATAGTGGCCAAAGCAGTGTCCCATCAGCCTGTACAATCACAATGGTCCTAAGACTGAACGATTAAAACATACTGAGCACTTTCACGTTTTTTTTCCACTTTTCACTTTTCACTCACTGAAGAAGCTGCTTTCTCTCAGCTAATGGCTCTGCTCCAGTTAAAACCAGACGCTCATGTCTAAGTCTGACTGCTTTTTTTCAGTTCATCTTAAGGGCTTCACGGGGCAGGTGCCTCACGGTGCAGGGGCCTCACGGAGCAGGTGCCTCACGGTGCAGGGGCCTCACGGAGCAGGTGCCTCACGGTGCAGGGGCCTCACGGAGCAGGTGCCTCACGGTGCAGGTGGCCTCACGGAGCAGGTGCCTCCACGGTGCAGGGGCCTCACGGAGCAGTGTGCCTCACGGGCAGGGGCCTCACGGAGCAAGTGCCTCACGGTGCAGGGGCCTCACGGAGCAGGTGCCTCACGGTGCAGGGGCCTCACGGAGCAGGTGCCTCACGGTGCAGGGGCCTCACGGAGCAAGTGCCTCACGGTGCAGGGCCTCACGGAGCAGGTGCCTCACGGTGCAGGGGCCTCACGGAGGGCTCACGGTCTGCAGGGGCCTCACGGGCAGTGCCTCACGGTGCAGTGCCTCACGGGCAGGTGCCTCACGGTGCAGGGGCCTCACGGGTGCAGGTGCCTCACCCGGTGCATGCGGTGCTCACGGTGCAGGGCCTCACGGTGCAGGGGGCCTCACGGTGCAGGGCAGTGTAATCCAACACTGCCTGTCGCTTTGCAATGGCCCGGCCTGGTATGACAATGATGGTTTTAATCCATGTAAAGATACTCATTCACCCAGTCCTCGTTGAAGTGATTTGAAGCGTTGTGGTTGTGAAACCAAAAGTATAAGAGCACATGGCTCATGTGCATTTGCGGGCATTATAGATCTTTAGAAATACAATTATCCATTAAACCCAAGTCAGTCAAAGTCAAGTCTTACGTCACAAAGGGCAAGTCATAAGTCAAGTCTTTGAGATACATTATTCAAGTGAGTGTGTTTAATCCTCATTCGTTCAGGAGTGTTCCATTGTAGCAAAAGATTCAGTCATTCTCAATCTGCGGATATGAGAATGACTCTTGGACGAGAGTCGAAACATTTGGTTCTCCTAAAAATAGTCTCCAGATGACCACAACGGAATCTTTTTATACAATTATTCAACTAAATCTCAAGTCAGAAAATTGCAACTCGAGTCTGACTCGAGTCAAGTCATGTGACTCAAGTCAAGTCATGTGACTCGAGTCTCCCGCCTCTGACAAGCAGGTGGTGGAACGTCAACATCCTTTAAACTCTCTCTGTCATGTTGTGAAGGCGTGAAAAGTGTGTTTGTGTCTACTCCCATGTTCTGCCCTCAGACGGCATCTCGTAGCTCGTGGCACCAAAGCTCGTTTTTACAGGGTAATTAACCAGAGTCGCTAATTACAACCTTCCTAACCAGGTCTGCAGTTGAACACGCGCTAACATCGCTGATTAAAAACATAAACCGGGAGAGGAAAATGGGATGAATAACGTGGCGGCGGTATAAGGATGAGACTTGTGGTGGAGTAATTAGGCATGCGTTTCATCCTGGAGCGACTTCTGAGGAGTTCACAGCAGCAGCAGCAGCAGCAGCAGCAACAGCAGCAGCAGCAGCAGCACAGGAGCGTTTGTTTTGTTCACGATGCCAGGCCAGTGCAGACAGTGTCACCACCCGTCCGCCCATTCGACACACTGCAGCAGGACATAAGAGCGCTCTCTGAAGTCGTTTGCTGACCACTGGACGGACAGGAGACATTTTTATTTGGACTTCATCTGTAGTTTATCTCATAAATGTAGTTTTTTATCCTGTAATTGTTTTATGTTTTCATAATAAAAAAAAACAAAAAACCTTTTTTATGAGTAAAAATTGGTAACAATTTACATATTTCGGATATACAAATCTAAAAAGAATTGGGGAAAGGGCTGTACTCAAAACGTCAGTATGGAAATATTTCATGACTAACTTCAAGGTACTACACGCATCAAAAGAGACGTGTATCATGCTACTTTTAAACAAAATAAAATGATTATAAACCTATGAATGCTGCATTAAGGCTGAATATGCTGAGCTGAAAAAGTATTATTCATAGATATTATGGACATATCAGGATTATTCTGATATTAAGGACATTGTGAGCATTGAAATCCTAATGCCATTTTGTTATTCTACATTATCGATTTTCTGGAGCTTTACTGCATGAGTCAAAAGTGGATGCAAGTGTTTCAGACCCTTAAGAGGGACAGAGATTACTCATATAAAACACCACTCCAGGTATGTTTTTGATCAGGAAGCTGTTATCATGGTTAAAGTCAACATTGGACCTCACCATTTTTTGTGCCACTCTGGACATGCGGCCCATTTCTGCACCGACACCCGTTTGCATTGGCGTTTTGGGGCCAATAACACTTTATAGATCCTCTGGTGCCGGCTTGATTGCTCTGTAATGTTGCCCCGCACTCACTCACACAACGGGGAACGCTCTGATTGCGACGCTGTTCAGACCGTTTTGTCAGTGTAATTCTCTTAATTAACCGCGATGTGCAGCTGATTAAAATTGTATTTACCAATTTCCATTCTAGCAGGCAGTGTGGGCCTGAGCTGGGCATATGTTTCACCACATTTAACATAATGCTCTATTCAGGCGCTCAAAAGAGAGAGTTCAGTGATGAGACGCAGATATAGTCATGATGTTAATAATAATAATAATAATGTCTTCAAAATATTAGTTGTTCTTAATATTTTCCATGTATGTTCATGAAAAGCCTGTGAAAACGGCAATGAGTGTGAGTGAGTTAAAGCCTCTTTATCAGCAAACAGTAACGTTTGAAATCCTTATAAGTTTGTATCATATTGGAAAATAAATGTTAAATAAATTTTTTAGCAGAAAATTTGATTATTTTCTGCTAAAAAACAAAATAAATACATACATTTCCATTAAAAAATAAAACAAAATGTCTTAGGGTCTAGCAAAAAAAAAAAAATTAGGACAAATGTATTAGCCACTGACTTTATGGTGCCTAAATAAGGTCACTAAAATATAAATAAATAGGAGTGACATATATGCAGGGGACTTTTTGATTGGCTAGTGCTGGGAGTGGGTAGGGCTTGTGGTAGACGCAATGGTTAATGGAAAGTGTGTGCTGGAAAAGATAAGATATAAATAAGATTATGGGTGTGTTTTAAGGTGAGACACTGCAGGCAATCTCTTTTTTGTTCAGTCATTTTTTGCTCTCTCAACATAAAAGCTTTTCATGGAAACAACATAACGCAGTCTGCACCTAAAGACGATTATTTATTTCACTAAATCTACTTCATATGTGGCAACACGAGCGGGAGAGCTGACTTTACTCACAATTAACTCTGGTATACAGTTGCAGCAACATCGCCCTATTTTGTAAGGGAAATGGAACCCAAAGTATTTTACCCTGCTCAATTAAGGTCACGCAGGTTCAAGCTGACAGAAACAGAAATATGAAACATTATAATTTATTATGTTTAAAGCTAGCTCAGTAGCAAGTTTAAGTTAAAATAATTCAGAGTTTCACAAAGACATGAAATGCACGTCACTGAAAGTTCCATTTCAGCAGTCAGGCGTCCACAAAGTTCATGAATGTCCAGAGGCCACATGTTAAGGGGACAATGTGGTAGACAGGAATGGGAGGAGTCAGTAATCTTAGTGCACCTTATCACACGGTCCACCTCCAAATCAAAATTGAGTCCCATTTAGATCCAAATACAGTACAGTCTAATAATAACAGGCCAGTCCCAAAAAAGGATTTGTTCCTATCAAATTTGAAGTCTGATTTTATAATAGTAAGTAAGTAGTAAATGCAACAAGTCAATGCTACAAATTAAATTCCAAAATTACCTTAGTAAAAGTTTTTATATATAGGCTAATAGGTCAACAAACTGAAGCAATACTTCTCCATTTATTATATTATTTTTTTTTAGATTTCTTTGTCCCAAATATGGAACATGTTGACAATTTTTGCACCAAAAATCACTGATCTGCCCCTGTCTGCCCCTGTCTGTTTCTGCCCCTGTCTGTTCTTGCCCCGTCTGCCCCTGTCTGTTTCTGCTCCTGTCTGCCCCTGTCTGTTTCTGCCCTGTCTGTTTCTGCCCTGTCTGTTTCTGCCCCTGTCTGTTTCTGCCCCTGTCTGTTTCTGCCCCTGTCTGCCCCTGCTGTTTCTGCTCCGTCTGCCCTGTCTGTTTCTGCCCCTGTCTGTTTCTGCCCCTGTCTGCCCTGTCTGTTTCTGCCCTGTCTGTTTTCTGCCCTGTCTGTTTCGTCCTGTCTGCCCCTGTCTGTTTCTGCCCTGTCTGCTCCTGTCGTTTCTGCCCTGTTTGCCCCTGTCTGTCCCTGCTGTTTCTGCCCTGTCTGTTCTGCTCCTGTCCCCTGTCTGCATCTGCTCTGTCTGCCCCTGTCTGCATCTGCCTCTGTCTGCCCCTGTCTGTTTTCCTCTCCCCTGTCCTGTCTGTGTCTGCCCCTGCCTCTGTCCGCCCTGCCTCTGTCTGCCCCTGCCTCTGTCTGCCCTCCTCTGTCCGCCCTGCCTCTGTCTGCCCCCTGCCTCTGTCGCCCCTGCCTCTGTCTGCCCCTCCTCTGTCTGCACCCTCCTCTGTCCTGCCCCTGTCCTCTGTCTGCACCCTCCTCTGTCTGCACCCTCCTCTGTCTGCACCCTCCTCTGTCTGCACCCTCCTCTGTCTGCACCCTCCTCTGTTTGCTTCTGCCCCTGCCTGGTCCCAGTCTGGAGGTACGTGGGGGGTGGAGTCCACTCAGTCTCTTACCCAGACAAAGCCATCGTCTCCTGGCCGCGCAGCGCTCTCCCCTCGGCCTCCTCTCCAGCTCCAATTATCGGCTCCAGCTCCCGCCCGTGTGCGCACATCAGTATGCAGTGGGGGCCCTCTCCTTGGCTCCACTCGCCCGGGGCCATTGAATACGTTACCGCGGTGATGGGGGGGCGGGGGCTGAGGGCACGGCACCTCCATAACCCCTTGGTAATTTGGGATTCCTCTGTCTCCTGCCTGGGAGAGATGAAAACAAATATAATATCTAGACGTCTGCTATGACTTATTGATTCTGTTATCTTTTATCTTATGATTATGTGATTATCATTATTTTATTTGTAAATGGCACCCATACCTTTATAGTTGTGGAAAGTAGCAAGTGTAAAATTACATCGGTACAAAAGTAAAAGTATTGTACTTAACACATTTTCAACTATCTGTACTTTACTTACATCATTTTGGCAGTGTACTCTTTTTACTTTTACGTCACAATATTTGAGAGGAGTATGTGCACTTTCTACACCATTGTAAACTGGACTGAAATGTAGAAAGTACTTTTTTTTATGGTTTGAGGAGTTATTTTTTGTGATTTGTCTACTTTGAGTTCAAGTGCTGGCTTTGAGAAAGACAAATATATACATAAAATTTGCTATGAATTTTTTTGAAATTGATTGGGATTGCAACTGTGAAATACATAAATACTTTACTCTTAAAAGTACATTTTTAAAGGGCTACTTGTTAAATTTGACATTTTGTATGTCCTAACCCTTCATCTTTGCTCCTGTATCTGTACTTTTACTTAGGTAACACATTTGAGTACCTACTTTTTCCACCACTGCAACTTTACGTCCCTATTTAGCCATGTGTTATGAGCAATTTTTAAATGGTGTGTTTTAATGGCGCCGTACCTGATTTGTACTGTTTTGAAACGTGAAAACAGAACTAGTTCATTTTAAAGGACAAATATGATGCATGATTTCTATTATTAGCCTTTAAACATACTCTTGAGTAACATTAGTTAGTATGGCATCGCATGTTTTAGAACAAAAAAAGAAAATATAGCAAACAAAATTACACTGGGATCTCTGCCTATTTCCAACACTGCAAACTGTGTAATTCCCCCTTGCAGCCAGTAGATGGTGCCTCCACTCAACAGTTAAAAATTCACATTTCTTAAAACACACGTCGTTTACTTCGTGGTCTCAGAATGCAGTTGCACTGATAGTGATAAGACAACAAAAAAGCACAGGGAAAGTCTGGCAATGATTTATGGATTTAAAAACAGCAGATAAGATTCTCAGAGCCACAACAGAGCTATGTCAGTTATCAACGAAGCGTCAGTTATCAAGGAAACGTCAGTTATCAAGGAAACATCAGTTATCAAGGAAATGTCAGTTATCAAGGAGACGTCAGTTATCGCAGAGCTGCAGAGAGACTTGTTTTGGACTAATGGAGGGGTGAGGATTTTCTAACCAGGAGTCGCTGAGGCCAGAGCGAGTTTTGCCGTCCTGGGAAAAGCTAATAAACGTTAGTATGCTAACGCCACTGAAACTGAGCTCAATACCTCGTACAACAGCTAACTTTTACAGGTTGCAATTTACAAGTTGGAATGTGATCTTTTCTATAGGGACACACACCTCTTAAGCTGACGTGGACCCACTTATTTCTTTTTGTCCACCATCTGATAATTAAGCTTTCAAGATATGAACGGTTCTTCATCGGCCTTGAAGAATTGGTTCTCCTCCTGAGTGGGTCTTGCTCCACCGTGTATCTGCAAATTGAGGCGCATCCGCCTGTCCGTCTGAGGGAGTCGGATCTCTCCTTCACTGTGGAACTCCTACAGGTTTCTACTTTTTCCCAAAGAGGTTTGGTAGTTTTTCCTGGCTGGCTGAGAAGGAGGGTCTAAGGACAGGGGGGCTTGGGACATCTGTCTAAGGACACAGGACGCTGGACATTTCCAAGCTCCTATGAATGCTGTTTATTTGTTTTCCACTGGAGCTCGAGGCAACTACTGTTGTGATTTTGGGCGTTACGAAATAAATTATTGGATTGAAATTGAATTGAATTGAAGATCTTAAGCTGCTGGGCATGTCAAACATAAAAATACTCTTGGCCAATAACCTGTCTCTCCTCAACATGGAAGCTCATGCCAGGCCTCATTGCGGCTAACATAAGTGGGCACATGATCAACACATGATCAAAGCACAGAGGGGCATCAGCAAAGACACTAGAGGAGCCAAACACCAACTTCTGGTTGCTAGAACAGTTGCCCAAGACTGTAGAACCCAAGATGCCAACCTGTGCACTACCTAGATTGATTGCAAGAAAGGAAAGCATATGACTCAATTCCACACACGTGGATCACTGAATGCTTGGAGATGTACAACATCAATAGGACTCTAAGAGCCTTCATAGCACCCTCGATGCGGCTGTGGAAAACAACCCTTGACACCAATGGTAAACCACTTGCAAAAGAGTCCATCAGATGGGGCATTTATCAAGGAGACGCCCTGTTCTCACTGTTGTTCTGCATAGGTCTTAACCACCTCAGCCAAATAATCAACAAGACTGGCTATGGATACAGACTCAGGAATGGGGCCCACGATCAGTCGCCTCCTCTAAATGGATGACATCATCCTGTATGCTAAGAGCGAGCAAAACATCGACTCACTGAATCACACGACAAGGATCTACAGCACTGACATTGGGATGTCATTCTGGCTTGAGAAGAATAGATGGTGACAAAGAGAGTCAAGGTAGTCCACACTTAAGGGCTCTCACTCCCAGAAGGAATAACAGCAGACGTTGAGAATGGTTACAAGTACCTTGGAATACCACAGGTGAATGGAAACCTCGAAGAGGTAACAAGGAAAGCGCTAACAGCCAAATAACCTATAATGAATAAGGTAAGTCCTAAGAAGCCAGCTCAATGTCAAGAACAAGTCTTGGGCAATAAACAGCTACGCCCTGCCAGTGATTAGATGCCCTGCAGGAATAATAAGGTGACCAAAGGAAGAGATACAGACTGCATATATCATAAGGACAGAGGCCGTGGGAGCCACAATCCAGGATGAAACATCCAGGATCCACAAGTACATCAAGGACAAGGCCCTAACAGATGATGTGCTCAGTGAATGTCTCAATGCAATGGGGAACAGAGGAAGAGGTGCTGGAGGAGGGACCATCATGGGAGGATGTACCACCGGAACAACTGAAGTGAAGGCTGAAGGACACTACAGAGGCACTCATCATGCACAGGAACAGGCCCTGAGCACCAGAGCAGAACTCATCCAACAAGGCTCCACCCTCTGGCTGAACCATGGGAGGTAGATTAAGGGGGTGAAAGTTTATTTCAGTTTGTATTGTATGGGAATGTATTAATCATTATGTTGCTGGAATATTTGTGTATCATTTGATGTAAGATAAAGGTAATTTGAGTTATGTAAATGTTTCTTTGTCCATTGCTACCACTAGTCTTGTCACCCTCCCTTTGTCATTATAGCTGGTCTGATCAGCCATGTTTTTTTGCAAGAGTGTTCTGTTGACCCTCGGTCCCTTACACATTCATTAATTCTTATGAGGCCAATTATCGGCAAATAACTTTTTTTTTTTTTTAGCTTGACACCAGCTGAACAAGGCTGCCCAGTCATTTTCCCCTCAGTGGCTATGACATGCCCACAGATCTGTTTTAGCCGAGTCTGCTCCTAAACCTAACCCAGTTTGCTGTCTGCGTGATATATAAAGTTTGTGCAGGTCTCTCAATAGAGAGAAAGCACAAGTTCCCCGAGGGTAAGGACTGGTATGTATCAGTGATCAATTTGTAGTGAGTATACGCAAATTCAGCCATGGTTTTACGTTGTATCATGTAGACTACAACACAATAGACTTAAGTGATCATGCTCCTATCTACTTTACTGTAGACTTGAAAAAACTAAACAGCCTGCTTAATGACAATGATGAAACTTCCCCATCCTCCTGGATGCTGCTAAAGCAGTTTTGAGAGGTAAAATTATAGCCTCATCAAAAAAGAAACAAAGATAGAAAAAGCTAAATCATCTGCAAGAAAAAACTAAAACTGCTAGAGGTAAATCATACTATGAAGGCGACTCCTCAAGTGCTAAAGGATATTATAGACTTTAAGATGGCAGCTCGCCAGGTGCTGCAGCACTTCTCTTAAAACAATCTGGAAAACCGACAATAACATCTTTGTAAATGGGACCTCTGCGTGGGACTCCTCTAAACGCACAAAAACAGATTTGTTATTTCATCTCTGTAAGGCTCTGTATGTCTTGGCTCTCTTGTTGACACAACTGTGGGCACACTAGTCGCATTGAGGCGCATCCGACTACTGTTGTGATTTTGGGCGTTACAAAAATAAATTGAATTGAATATGAGCACTGCAGTGTCCAGGCCAGGGCATCAACTAATACAGCCATGCCCCCTTATTCATGGTGTTAATACACCCTATACTCTAATATCCTAAATGACGGGCAAGCTTGTGCGTTGCGGTACCATAACGGGTCAGGAGTATGCTGTCCATTTCTGCATGGTTCTGCTGTTGTGTGGAGCTATTCATTTTAACCCCAGTCCCTTGGATTATCAAGATCGCTTGGATATGTCGCAATCCGATGTTCCATTGCAACAAGTGAAGATTCTGGAGACCTATACTTATGCCTCCTGTGTTGTTTGAGGTAATGCATTGACAAAATCTGCTACTAAAAACGTCATAAACGGAAACATATTAATAACTGGCCCTCATCAGCCAGCAGCAACAACTGCTTCACTCAAACAGCAACAAATTAAAGTTTTTCAGACAATGAATCATGTGAGTGTGCTTTGGCATCCAAAAACAAAGCCAAAAGGCATTTTTGGTGGACACTCACACATCTGCAGTTTCGTATCAAAGACTGAACAGGTTGAATATTTGTTAACAGCTTCAAATCTCATTTACCTCTGTCTCATAGAAACTTGGCTAACTCCTACTACTCCTGCATCTATAATTAAAATACTAAGTTATGCAGTGTGCAGATAAGACAGACTTAAGGGTAAAGGTGGTGGTTTTTTGATCTATGCGAAATAGAGCATTCAAAGCAAACTACGATAACCTGGAGTGCATGGAGAGCTCCATTACCCTATCTCATGAAATTACATTTTATGTATTAGTAATGTATCAACCTGCTAATGCTACTAAGGAATTATTTTTCTCCTTTGATAAAATACTTAAACAATGTTATGGAAAAGAAGCCATATTAATGGGTGACTTTAATTGAAATTGGTTTTAAAAATCCTGTAGAGAAGTCTAAGGATTTAAACTATAAAAATGAATGTTTTGCCCAGATTTCTCTATCTATTTCAGACTCTTCCAATATCCACACCCAACCGGCTGTTTGATGGGTGGAATAAATACATCTCAAGATTAGTACGGTAAGAAATAAAACCTTGTATCCAGTTCAAAACTCTATAACTATCAAAAGAAACGAAAAAGGAGGTTGGGGTTTACCTTGTCTGAAAAACTTTACTTTATTTCGGCTCAGATCAGAGCATTGTGACGGTGTGACCCAGAATATGAAGCTCAATGGAAAAATATTGAGCGTAATGTGATGCCAGATGTTCCTGTACAGGCCTTACTGACAGATGACAAATGGTTGAGTCATTTGGAGGAAGTGGAAAACATAAAACCTAACAGCAGAGATCTGAGATTTTAGGTCTAAATTACAAAAGGAATAATGATTTTCTACCAGGATAATCGAATGATTTGATATGTCATAAAATCCTTTGACTTGGAGAAACAGGACTTTTATAGGTATTTAAGGAAATTAAACAAAGCAAGCAACCATTATAACCCTCTGATTGAAATATTTATTAAGGTTTATAAATCAGAACTTTCAAGGGGAATAATGTCTAAATTATATAAAAGTACAGCATTAACAATTTGGACAGCCACTCTACTCATTATATTAAGAAATAGATGGGAATGAGATATGTATATCTCAGTGGAGAACCACAAAACCAAATGTTTGGAAAGAATTATTTTGGAAAAAGTTTGTCAAAGTGCTCATTATTGAAAAGGAGAGTCTAACTGCTGGAGCAACTCTGGCAGCCAGGAGGCTCACCATTACCATATTTTTGGGGGACTGTCCTGTTGCTCAGAAATATTGGACAGAGATCAATAAAGCGTGACAGCCCTCACCATCCCACTGGATTTTAGAACTATGTATTTGGGCCTGAAAACACCTGCCATGGACACAATAAAGGGTTACCTTTGGATTATACTCTTGGCGGCAGGGAAAAAGGCCAAACTGCACCTACAATCAAGGACTGGAAAAACATTACCATGTATAAATAAAATGAAAGATAAATAAAAAATAACATAAAATAAGACTTTGATTTGTTCAGTAATAATTTGTTAGATTGGAGCTAAACTCAAACAGTCTTAAAATCAGGTTGAATAGCATTCTGAATGTCAATAATACAGTCAATGGAAAATGGTCACAATTTATACAATGGCTCCGTCTTAACAGGCTGATAAATGCACCATTCACCCATGGTAGCTGTTTGCCTCTAAGTCTCACTGTAAGCCTGTAAATGGTGCATATTTTTTAATAACATTCCGCAGCTCAGTGGAAAAATAGCACCAGGCATTTATGAATTGTCTTGAATTAAATCTTGCCCAATTAATATTTGGAAAGTCATAAATAAAGGATTTAGTTAGGCTAACGTTGATAACTTGTTAGGGGAAGTATTCATTTTTATTTTTACATTTCTGTCTTTATTTGATATGGAAATAGCAATTACATTGGACGAACCAGATGCATTGTTTCAAGTGCCAACACCTTTTTTAACCATTCAATATAAAAACATATACATACATTTTATAAATTAGCAAAGGTAAGTATACAATAATGACAACATGAATTTCACTCTGCAACTCTGTCCTGATTTTAGCCACAGTTTCAGATGTTTGCTGAAGATGTTCAGGTCAGTCTGCAAGCGTTAACTCAGTGAAGAGAATTCCACAGGCTGGGTCAATTGAAAGAAAAATTGGACAGTCCAAAAGACGTTATGAACTTTGGAACTCATCAGAATGTACTGGAAGAGGCGCTGTTGTTAGGTCTGAGAGAGCCCTGACACCTGACAGCCAGACCAGAAAACTGTGAAAGTTTCAAATGAGAAAATACTATGTTTTTGAATGATATCACAATGATGACCACCTCATGGGTTCTCTGTCAAATACCTTCATTGCCTGCTTGTACAATGGTACAAGTGTGATACAAGTGTTGAGGGTGAGGTCTGTGACCATGAGGTGAGACTTTAAGAGAGATGTGAGAATATCATAGAATGTAGATGTACAGAGCAGCTTGATGAGACAGCTCCATTCTGATCAAACTAAAACAGCTCAAGTTGGTTTAACTTTTCTTTTAACACTCTTAACCTGGTTTTGAAACTTTAGATTGCCATCATATTTGACTGCCAATTATTTTGTCTCTTAACCTTCTTAAAAGGGCTATCTGAAGAACGTGCTCTGATAGAAAAACAAATAGCAACAGTTCCCTTACCATTTAGGTTTAAGTGGGATTGCTTATGTCAGGTGGAGATTGTGACCAGAGCCTGTGTCAACTGCTGGAGGTTTTGGCAGACACCGATACAAAAGATGATGCAATGATCACTGAAGCAGTCTGATAAGACACCTGAAGGTTTGAGCGACGCCAACCTAACGAGCGTGGGTGAGCTGGCAGGTAGTATGAGATGAACCAGAGCCATAGACTAGAGCGAGACACACACAGCCACATCTGGGTCACATCTGGGCCACATCAGGGCCCTTGGAACAGCAGGGGGCGCACATGAGAGCCATTACAGCTCGCCTATGAGGAGCAGGTGCATTGTCATCAATCTTACGTTGTCACAGGGCATTTAGGCAGATGATCCGGGCGAGCATGGATAGTCTCAGCCATAGCACACTGAACAGAGCCGCTCAGCCTTGAAGTCCATGCAGGCCTCCTAATCACTCCAGCAGGATGACCTCATCTGACAGGGCTTCATGGACCAGTGTGGAGTCGGGGTGCGGTTTATGACAATGTCACTATTCTAAAACCATATGGTCAACAGATTGCTGCTGGCAAGAAAAGATCCAGTGAAGTTATAAGTACATGAATGGACATACTCATTCCAAAAAATGCTAAACGTTATTTCTTCAAGGTCTAATGTTAATAACTTCAATGCGGTAGAACTAGCCTGGAGTACTGATGTGTAGGATCAGCCTATTAATAAGTTTGATGATGAAAACCAGAACAAACTCCATGAAGAAAGGCCTAATTTGGTGTGAGAATCAAACCTTCTTGAGGTAAAGAGAGAACCGTAAAATATATGGATATGGGAAGGTGATTGCTGCAACCAATTGTTAAAACCGGGGTTCTGGATTTGAAACCAGAAGTTGGTTATTAAATCTGTGTAACTTGTCCCTAGCGCTCACAAATCCTTTGGCACAAAGTTCATATTCACAAGAATTAATTTTAGACTTTAACTTTAACTGGGGTGAACCACCCAAACGCAGCCAATCAGAGATGCAGAAGGTGTTCAGCGGTCTCATTTTTGTCACAAAGTGCTGCTTTTTCAAGATACTCTTTTGACTGAAAACACACTTTTTATTAATTTCCAAAGAAAACATTGAGTACCCCAGCTTTAAAGGTGGACATATCATAAGAAATTGACTTTCATGATCTATTAATTAATAGTCTAATGTCATATAGCACTTATGCCAATAACATGATGTTATAATGTTGTCTTTTCTGTTACTCAACCCACTGGAATGGCCCATCGAGTCATTACAGTCTCCTTTTTCCGTAGTGAAGGGCAGCTCGATTTTAGAAAATATAATAATCTAAACAAAGAAGACGAGAAAAAATAATAAGAACAATACCTACAAGAAATCCATTTAAACAATTTAGACCATGAAAAATTTACTAAATTTAGTTCATAATAATAGACTTTACTATTCCTCATAAGGGTGCAAACATAAAGGGGGAGTGGCCATACTGCAGAAAAGCCTTCGAACAGAGTCTTGAACACAAAGATAAAGATAAAACATTTTTATTGGTCAAACGAACTATTAATGCAAGTGCGTTTACTTTGATAAATGCATATGCACCACGAGGAAGCAGCCTCACGTCTGTACTAAAGTTATAGATCTGATTGCAAACCACTCTGAGGGAACCCTTGTTTGTGGCGACAACTGGCACTTGCTTTAGCCGACGTTTGGCGAATCAAACTCACAAAGACCTGGTAACTCTTTGAATAATACATTTCACAAACTAATACATAATAAAATGTTAATCAATATCAGAGAGATATTAATCCTAGTGTCAATATACAATTTCTTCCCATCCGCATAAGATCTATACTAAAATAGACTACTTTTTAAAATGAAAAAAAAAAAAATGTGTCAAAATAATAAGAATGCCTTTCACTTGTAATGTGCTTTACAGACTTTGCATCCAAGATCTAATAGGATTGGGTAGTGGCAAGCAGGTAAGGCCGTCAGAAAAATACAGCGGTAGGCATAAGAGCTAAAGGATCATGCCCTGTCACTGTAGATCTGGAACAGAAACAAATAAACACACTTTGGAAATTTAACTTTGGTCTACTCAATGAACCTCAGTTAAAAATAAATAAAAAATGTCAAATGACGTTGAGACTTATGGAGACGGGAAATTTCCCCACCCATTCTCTGGAATGCAGAAAAGGCACTTTTGAGGGATAGATAGGGTAATTGCTGTCGCCTCAGCCATAAAGAAACAAAGGCAGAAAAAAAGTAACAAAACTAACAATTTATAGATCTATTTAAAGCTGTTGGAAGCTAAACAGGCCCGAAAACAGGTTATAAAAAATATAACAGGTGAAATTCATGATATGACCAAAAAAAAAAAAAAAAAAAAAATGCTCTTTACCAAATAAAGATATTAAAAAATGTTAGCTTGGAAGCTTAGAAAACAGCAGGCAGAGAGAACTTTTTTAAAACTAGACAGGCAGAATTACGTAATTTTAACAAAACAAGACAAATACAGTAATTGTTTGAATCCTACAAAAAACTTTTCACCAAAATATCAGGAAACAAAGAAGAAACACAATACTTTCTGGATACTCTCAACTTACTCATCAAGAATGAAGAGCAAAACAAAAGATTAGGTGCTAAAATAACAGTTATTAAAATTCTAAATGCAATTTAAAAAAAATCTAAATAAAAAAACATCTTCAGGGAGTGATGGGTTCACCTCAGAGTGGTATAAAGCTTTAAAAGACACACTTACTCCTTTGCTTTTATCAACTTTTAACTGGGCCCTTAAAAAAGCTCAGCTCCCTCCGTGTTTGAAGGAAGCCATCATATCCTTAATACCTAAAGAAGGGAAGGATCAACTTGACTGCACCTCATACAGACCAATTTAAATTCTGAACATGTACTATAGTATATACAACTCAATTATGTCCAAAAGAATGGATCAAATGCTCCCAAATTTAATTCACAATGATAAGACAGGATTTATTACCAAACGACAAACCCAAGACAACATAAGATGATCTTTATAACATCATGAACCATATACAAAAACATAAAAACTGTAACAATATGTTTGGATGACTCTGTTAGTTGGCCTTAAAGTGCTGAGCAAATTAGACAATTTAATGATACAAATATTGGGGTTCTCTATGACAGTCCAACATCAAGAATTAAAATAGATAGTCACTTAAAAGACCCACTGACTCTGGAAAGAGGCGTGAGGCAGTGCTGTGCTTGGTCCCCCCTCTTGTTCATATTAGACAATCAAAAACAATGTATGGTGTTACAATTTATGGGACAGAACAGACAATTGCCCGCTATTCAGATTATGTTTTACAATATTTGACCAAACCAGAAATTTCAATACCTGTCGTGATAGGTACAAACAAACATCTGAAAGTCTCTCTTACCTTTAGAAGAACATACCCATTTAAATGGAATCCCTTAAATATTTAGGTGTAGTCCTCCATAAAGACCTATCAACAATCTTAGAGAAAAACCATACTCCTCCTTTCTCCACTATAAAGAAAGATCTTGAAAAATTGACTTTTAGCCCAAAACAAAGGATTATATTCTAACCCCAACAGGCTATTTGAGGAGTGGAATAAAACAAACAGGATTTGTATGGCAAGGCAAAAAACCTCAAATCTGATTAAAAAAAAAAAACTCCCCAGCTATTAAAAGAAAAAGGAGGTTGGGGTTTATTAGCGTGGCTGTACTAGTGTGACTCAGAATATGAAGCTGAATGGAAAAATATTGAGAGTAATGTGATGCCGGGGGTTCCTGTACAGGCAGTGTACAGTGCGGTTCCCTGCTGGCAGAGCACAAACGATTGTGTCATCTGGAGGAAATTAAGAACCCCGAGGGAAAATCTGTGATTACAAATTTGAATCAGAATCAGAATGGATTTATTTCCATTGGAGCTAATACAAATAAAGATGTTAAAATCTTCGCCCTTCGAGGCAACTGCTGGTATAATTTCAGGCGTTACAATAATAATACATTGAATTGAAAGGAAATCTTTAGCTGGTTAACCTGAGATTCGAAAATTAGAAAAGTTTCTCAATATATAGAAAATCAAATTGAAAGCTTTGATATGTTGAAGGAATCCTTTGGCTTAGAGAAACAGAACCCTTATTGGTATTTACAAATAAGGATTTATTATAAAAAAGAAATTAAACCAAGCAATGACTACTGTAACCCTTTGAATTAAATATTTATTAAGGCTTATAAATTAGAACTTTCAAGGGGAATAATAGCTAAATTATATCAATTTATTAATAAGGTCATTTTGTTTTGACTTATGAAGAGTGGGAAAATGTATGTACATCCCAATGTAGGACCACAAAATTAAATTGGTCATTAATCACAAGGAAATGCTAACAGCTGAAAAAAAAACCTGTGGCTACTTATGTTCTTTGTATTTTGGTTTACGCTCTTTGGTTGCGTTCTGTTATTGTTCTGTATTATATAGTTAATATTCTCAAAAAATAGACGAAAAAATTTTAAAAAATATAATCAGAATTATTTTTGTCATAATTGTAATCACAATTATTCTTAAGTGATGAGCCTTTTGGCTAATCTACAAATCTAAATGAGTATTTGGCTCATTATTATTAGTTTGGCTCACTTTTAGTTTACAATTTCCATTGGTCTATGATAGGTAATTCATTATTTGAATAAATGTGGGCTTGTTTTCTGAACTACGTAACGTGACCTATAAACCTCTGATTAAATACATTTGATTTGTCTGCAGCTATAATGTCGTTGAGGGTTTGTATTTGTGTGCAGTATTTTTATATGACAATGAGAAAACTGACATTTTTCCTAGTGACCCCCTTTGACTTTAAAAAAAACAACCCATTTAACGCAATCCTTTAAATACTAGGGGGGAAAAAAATTACTAGAAAGAAAGACCATGAAAATTGGACTCTTATCCCAAGTCAAAGGCTTGAAATTATAGGAATTAATTTCCAATTTCCATCCCCAACTTTGGAGGATTCTGTGGGCCAAAATTAAATGTTTAAATGCACACTTAATGGATTATTTAATCATGCCATTCATTTATCAAAATGGCACGATAATTAATTGAATGTATAATTAATTAAATGTGCAATTAATTAATTAAATGCACAATTAATAAATTAAATGTGCACATAATTTAAAGAAAGCTTTACTCTAAAAGGATCTATTTAATTAATTCATGATTTCATGGTGTTGGTGCAAGCATTAAAATAATGGCAAGGCAAGGCAAGTTTATTTGTAGAGGACAATTCGTACATGAGGCAATTCAAAGTGCTTCACACAACAGGAAAAAATGCATTAAAATCACAAAGACAAGACAGAAATCACAAAAACTTAATTCAAAGAAATTTAAAGGCGCCATTAGTTTAAGACATAAAAGAGTGCAAATAAAATCATTTCAGTCATATGCACAGCCAAACAAAACCATTTTTATCTTAGATTTGAACATTGCCAGAGTAAAATCTGTCTCACATCCTCAGGAAGACTGTTCCAGATTTTAGCTGCATAAAACTGAAACGCAGATTCCCCATGTTTAGTCCTGACTCTGGCACCAGCAGGAGGCCGGTCCATGTTTAGTCCTGACTCTGGGCACCAGCAGGAGGCCGGTCCCTGAGGTCCTCAGAGTCCGAGATGGTTCATATGGCACTAACATGTCCGAGATGTACTTTGGTGCTAGGCCATGGAGAGACTTGTACACAAGCAGAGCTGCTTTGAAGTCTATTCTCTGAGCCACAGGGGCAGTGCAGAGACCTGAAGCACAGGACTAATGTGATCGTACTTCCTGGTTCTAGTCAGGACCCGAGCAGCAGCGTTCTGGATGTACTGCAGCTGTTTTACAGCTCGTTTGGAGAGGCCAGTGAGCAGGCCGTTACAGTAGTCCAACTCCTTAAGCTTAGGTGTTAGACTTTATTTATTCCATTTTGTCCACCATCTTAGAAAATGGAACTCTCAAGTTGCTTGATATGCTGTACATAAAAATAAAGCTGTAACCCTCTTATTTCTAGTCAAATCAATAATTCTGGGAAGCAGAAAAAATTACCCTAAAATAAAATGAAAAATTAATCAGACTTTTATATGGATTCCGCCTTGGACATTTTTGCTTTATTACAAGTCATTACAATACATTTTTAGTGAATTTACCTTCGGCTTTTAAAATAGAATTGTCAAAACCCAACAGATGCTCATTTTAGTGTCAATCAGCAGATCCCTCCAGAAACCAGCTATACTAATTTATATATTTAACGAAGAAAATCTAGGGGGGATTCAAAATTTTAATTCCTCTGTGCGGAGCTTGTTTCTACTTATAATTAGAGTCTTAGCTTCACAAAGGCTCCAGCCAATTGTTTGTTCTCCAAAGGGTTCAGGAACAGCTTCAGTTTTAAATGGGGGTCATTTTTTCAGGTGTGAAAAATAGGTACTAAGCAAAAGGGGCTTACCTACTGGAGACAAATGCATGATTAAGTCTCTCCAAGTCTGGTTTAGACACTATACTTTTGATTCTGGCAATGTTTTTAGATGGTAAAAGCTGCTGATGTTACTGATTTGACGTGGCTGTTAAAGTTCAAGACTGAGTCCATTATTTCCCCCAGATTTCTGGGATGTTAAATCTAAGTACTAAAATGCAAATAAACCCCATTTTAAAAGGTTTACAACTTGAAATGACTACAGGCATATATTTAATTTTACTCTGCTGGTCCTAAGTCAGTTGCATGGTTATTTTGGGGGTCCGGACTAAGACGTTTGGAAACCCTTGACATAGCGGGTAGATAAGCCGTCTCGCACTGACGTCACAGACCCCCGAAAATCAGAAATGAGCTAATCTGTAGCAGTCACAAAAGTTCCACCAAACATCAGCACAGTGTTGCTAGCTAACAACTAGATTCTCAACATAGCAGTGTTGACATAGCCATACTAATGCTGAAGCTTACCGCTTTGCACTCTCCTTGTTGTCTCCTTTAATTGAATTGTCTCTCTCTGATGGACGTGTGTCTCCGTGGACCCTCGGCGTCTCTGCTCTGGAAAGTCCCGGGAAATAATCTCTCTACTAAACACTTACCCTTAATTGTGTTTTCTTCCTTCTTGTCTGTGATGGCTCTGGTGACAGTGGGGGTTAGCTAGCTAGCCAGGCCGGATAATTAAGACGATGCGCACATTGGTTCCCACCAGGCCCGAGATAGGTGGATGTTTCCTGGAAGAGTGGACCAGCCGGCCCTGCCAATCAAAGCCCAGAGAAGTGTTCCTCTGCTGGGGCTTCTCTGCAGCTCTGGTCCCATTAGCCTCTTTACTCCACACACAGTATTAGCATGCGTGGGATTAGCCGGGTTTTGGCGCGCTGGCAGAATTAGTGGGAGATCACAGTACCCTACGTTCACACTCACTAAAAGGTTTTTTATCTCACAACTGATTTCAGAGCTTGTTATTTAGGACTGATTAGTTTGTGGGGGAAATAAATAGCAAAGGGGGAAAAGGCCTCTGGGAGTGAGAGTGCGGAAGCCCTGAAGGACAAGGTATGATAACAGGAAGAACACATGCCAAGACGCAAAAGCAAGCAGATCCAGATGTGTCAATTCAAGTCAATAATTAAAAAGACATTCATAACTAGGCTCTTTTGAGATAAATACTTTGTATCCAAATTCCTGTAGAGAAAGTCAATAGGTTATGGAATGTGCAGCTAGACTTTCTGATTTTTTATTCATTAATAAAGCGCAAAGACAGCTAAAATGACAAGTAGGAGGGGATATGGAGTGCATCTACATGAATGGTCTCGAATGTACCATTAACTGACTGATTACATCTTTATGGCCAGAAAAAACAAGAATATTAAGATAACCCAAGTATTAAATTTGATTATTGGTGTATGTCAGATCATCATAATCACCTGCGCTGCAAAACAATATTTAGAGATAAGTGCAAATTCAGGATATTAATCTTAATTTAAAGAACTTAAGTTAGTTGAGGTGTATTAACTTGCTATATTTCTTGCTTGTTTCAGTGTATTTCTTCTTAAACAACTCTTTCAATCTTCAACATGTTTTCTTTCATTTTTGATTGACCCTTTTTGCATAAATTTCCTTGTCAAAACCAACACAGGTATGAACAATCAGAAAATCAGACGTACGTCTCATTAGCACTAGTTCAGACACACAATTTGTAATTCGTTGCTTATTTTACTAACTTACAGTGGGGCTAGGGTTACTTGTTTTGGTCTCTTTTTTTCAGAGGCTTGGTTGCTTTTTGCTGTCTGAAAATCTGGCAAACCTCAGAGAAACTGAAAAAGCTTGGATGAGTGGCAAAACTCAATCTCTCTTAATGAATAGAAATAATTCAAGATTCGACCTACCTAGATGACAGAGGCCTTACACTGACTTACATTTTAAATGTGTAATTTAACTTCAATATAATGTTCTCCTCGATGTATTTATTCATTCATTTTATTTAACCAGGATAGCCCCACTGACGTTTTGAGCCTAATTTTCAGGTTTGATTTTAGCCTAATGAATGTGTTTTTACTGGTAGCAGGGTAAAGCTGAGCACATTAAGGAAACCTATGCAAACGCACAATAAAATTGATCTGTTTGGACGTGATGAATTTCTTAAGGATAAATATTTTTGGGTAATTCAACAATGTTTGAACGTTGCTTAGCTGGATGGGTTTTCTTCCAGCTACTTCATCAGCCTAAAATACAAACAATAAGAGAAGAGACCTTTATTTGTCCCACAAGGGGGACTGTCACTTTCTGCACTACAACTGTAAATGTAACTGTAAATTCTTGTGCACATTTTATACTATAGTAATTTTAAATTGTTTCTTAATGCATGCCCTTTTGATTTCATATATGTTGTTTTTATTATTGATCAGTGTTTTGTGTTGCACCTTAAGGCCGAGACAAGTTCCTATGATTGTGAATTTTGTTCATTGACAATGGCAATAAACCTTTTCTGATTCTGATTCTTCCTCTTATTTATATTTTTTATTTTTTGTGGTATTAGCTTTCTGCCATCTTGTTTCCCCTGAATTCTCGCTTGTCAAATCATCATGCTAAAGCATTCTGGAAGCCAAAAGTGAGCCAGGCCGCTTCAGATGCTAGACCTTTGGATAACTTAAGCCAGGCATGTCCAAACTACGGCCCGGGGTTCCTTTTTACTGTAAAATTGCACAAATTCAAGCCTTTTGATGTTATACCAACCTAATATTAATGTTCCAAGTCTTATTAAAGCTGTGGAGGCTCATCAAAACTATGTCAAAGACAACATTTGGAATGGTTCGCTTCATTGTCGGGTTGTCTGTGGCCCTCTGCTCCGTATAAGTTTCAAACTGCGGCCCTCTGTGAAACAATTTTGGACCCCCCTGAAACCAATACAGTTCCCTTAAGACAGTGGAGACACTTTCTGACCGGACTAATCTGCTCCAAAGTGAGCCAGTGGAAACAAGCCTTAACTCTCCAGCTTGTCACTGCAAACTATGAACCGAGCCCTCTGCTCATGAGGTGAGCCAAATGCAGTTTTCACAATGAAGTTCTACAATAGCTGTATCATTGGCATATTGACAAATTTGTTAATAATTTGACTCCAAATCTTGTTGTTAATAATGGAATATTTCAAATTCCGTTTTTGGCAGCATTTAAACATTTTTATGTTGCATTTGTGAGTGCATTTTCAGAGATGCTCCATTAAGTATATCCATATATTTATTTTGAGTAATACTTTTTTGTTTTCATGAAAGTTTTCTATTTGCATTGCATTTAAGACTGCTTTGTTGTTGTTGTAATATTTCGTTGACCTGATAACGCTGCTGTCATGCGCCGGTATCTGCTGAGTGTAACAGTATGACATACAAGTACGAAGGACACATTTTTGTATCACCCACTTTGAAAATTCTGCTCTTATTTACCCATCAGGATAAACATACAGATCGAGTGTGGCTGCTTGTTCTGCGCGTACGTGACCCGGGGCAATTTGTCTAACCGCAGCGACCCAAACGGACTCACAAGTCACAGAATGAAAGTGCATTCAAACGCAGAGCAGAGCAGATATACTGTGATTAAGCTCCAGCTGATATCATGTGTGTGTGTGTGTGTGTGTGTGTCAGGATCCAGACTGAGGCCCCCAGCCATGAGAGAAAGCAGGTCACAAGTCAGGGACACTGTGGGGGCCCCGTGCAATAGAGCGCCACTGACAGCAGCGAGAGTCGAACAGGAAGGAGAGAGAGTAGAAAGACTTATACGAAGGCTTTATCTTTATGTGTGATGTTTGGGGCGTAATGCCTTTTTTCTGAGCAAAGAACCAAACAAATAAAAAGAACGTCACCAGAATTACATATTTTGATTACTCTTTTAATTTGAGATCTTTTCAAATTGAACGTCCTTGAATTGTCACAGGACATCAAACTGACACATGTTCAACGTTTTCAGAAAAGTGGGATTTTTCTAATATAAGAATATAATGATATATTTTATTTTTGTGTAACTGTCTTTTTAAATATATGATTTTTGTGTTAATGTTCTTCTCAAATATAACTCCCAATATTTGCAAGAATTAAATCCCATGTCCCACCCATCTCCAGGTGGGTGGGGAGTCCTTCTCGAGTGAGGGAAGCATGGAGCGTGAGATTGACAGTTGGACCGGTGCAAGTCCGCAGTGACTGCGGTCGTCTGCATCAGTCTGTTGTGGTGAAGAAGGAGCTGAGTCGAAAGACAAAGCTCTCGATTTACCGGTCAATCTACGTTCCTACCCTCACCTTTGGTCATGAGCTTTGGGTAGTGACCAAAAGGACAAGATCGCGGATACAAGCGGTCGAAATGAGTTTCCTCCGCAGGGTGGCTGGGCGCTCCCTTAGAGATAGGGTGAGGAGCTCAGTCACACGGGGGAAGCACGGAGTAGAGCCGTTGCTCCTCCATGTCGAGAGGAGCCAGCTGAGGTGGCTCGGGCATCTGTTCCGGATGCCTCCTGGGCGCCTCCCTGGGACCCCCCGGATAAGCGGAACACCAGACACAAATGGCAGTCGCATTCTTTTAGTAATGTGGACGACATAAGAGTGTGAACACAGCCTAAACTACAACAAAAAGATACCTCATAATATAAAATAGCATAACATTTTTTTTCACAGGTTTTCTATGCGTACCCCAGCCCCCCTGATGAACTGCCCTGTCCAAACTTTACATACTATTCATTTCATTTATTAGAATGATCTCGAGCTTTATCAGAACTACAGTAGTAAAAGACCACATGGAAACAAAAAGAAAGATCTATAACTTTGTGTTGAAAATTACAGTCTAGTAAAGATATACATAAAGACCTTTTTTGTAATCATTGGGGTATCAAAATCGGTATCCAGTATCGAGTCTATTCCTTAGTATCAAAATCGAGTTTGTAATAACAGTTTCCAACAAATCCAACAAACAGTGTTGAGTTCCCCTTTAAACAAGCTCTCATCCTAAGATATTTCCAACAGATTTTTTCTTTGACAGAATCATAGGATATTAAGAGGCTGGATTTGTTTTAATAAATTAAAATGTACGTTTATTATTACATGACTCTGGATCTAATCCATGCCCATCTTGCTATATTTTGTCCCGCTTTGGACCTTCCATAGTATTTCTTAAAAGATAGCGTTCAGCTACAATTGGTTTCATACTTTCATAAAATGTCTAAAAATTCCACTTTCCATTTTGCTCCGCATATAAATATTACAGCGATCTTCCATGAACTCGCTTCTCTTTCACCATTCTGAGCTTTTTTCCCATTTGCCAGAGTGCAGTGCTGGGTTTTCCTTTTAAATAAATGTGATATGTGAGCTGAGCGAGTGTCTCCCCACAGCCACTCGTCACACACGGCCCGGAAATGGACAGCCACTTTGGGCAAATCCAATCGTCCGCCGTCCGCACTGAGGAGATGGAATCGCTGCCACATTTGAGGTGATCTAACGCTGTTACCACACACACTGCTCTTATGGACTCCAGCCACTGCGCCACGCCACATTTGACTGCTGCAGACGGGGCATTAGTGCGGTTTTTCAAAGTAATCCATTCTTTTTGACAAACTCGAGTTGGATCTTGAGCTGCGAGGTTCGTTTTGAAAAGTTGATGTTCACCACTGTTGTGTCTTTGAATGAGTTTAGGACAGTGAGCATTTCGGAAATAAAAAAGGAATTGTAGGAATGGAATTTGTCAGATTTTGAATTGATTAATGTTCCAAGGAGCAGTGCTTGTGGAGACAGTTTGGATACAATAGATGAGAATTTAAATCTTGTCTCTGGTTAATTGCCTTCATTGATGGAAGAAAAGCTGTAAATAAATGCATTTGAATGTTTTGAGGTTAGCGTCCCTCACAGCAAGTATGCAAAGCCTGGGGGGGCCTCAGAGGCACTGCAGAGGGGCCCTCAGCAATATAATAATATTAAGTTTTTCAATCCACTTTAAAATAGTACTAATATTTACAACTGTAAAACAGTACAAAGCCAACAGTCACTATTTTGTATGTAAATCTTAAAAATAAAAATCCATCTCTTGCAACTTATTACCAATGTCAATACCAAGAACTTTGGGGCCGTGTTATTTTCTATATTGATACTCGATACTGGTCTTAGATTAAAGGGGAAGAATTTCAATAAAAAGTGTTTCAAACGGACAAATGGATCAGTCCAATACGAAGGTGGTGAATGTGTTTGACACAAAAAAGAAATGGCCTAACATATCAAAAATGCACGCCCAGTCTTCAAATAGTATTGATATTTGCCTAACAGTACTGACACCCACATTTGTGTCGATACAGAAATACTTCAATACTGATACCCCCGTTCCTAGAATACATGTACATTACATAGCAGAAAGAGTACCACCCGTTAAAAAAGGTGCAGATGCAAGGAGCAGCTTTCAAGCAAAGTATCACACTGTCAGGTTGAGAATGTAAAAATAAAATATGTATTCGATATTTAAGAAAAGGTATAGATAAGGAAGAACAA
Source organism: Chaenogobius annularis (assembly GCA_015082035.1). NCBI lineage: Eukaryota > Metazoa > Chordata > Actinopteri > Gobiiformes > Gobiidae > Chaenogobius > Chaenogobius annularis. The sequence continues at coordinate 719,839 of BJKM01000128.1, read as the reverse complement.
TGACATCTGCAACATGAGAGTGTGTTTGTAATACATTGCATACATAACGGTGTGTACTTGTACATGGCCGGCAAAAATAATAATAAAAGATCATTTGAATAATGAGCAGGACATTTAATGAAATCTGTTCTTTTTGTGTCAGAGTCATACAATTTCAAATATACAAATACAAATCACAGCAATTTTTGTCACTAAACATGGGCGGATCGGTACTGAGGTATCAACGCTCATGCAGAATGTTGGGTCTTGGCTCTAGTGTTGGGCGTCGATAAACAGGAAACAGCTGATGCTAACGTGCACTTGCTGTGTTTTGCTAAGCAGTATTTCCACTCATGCTAACTTGTACCACACAAGTTAGCATGAGTGGAAATACTGCTGTTTATCACAAGAACAAGTCAGCGTTTGGTGAGAACTTATTATGATCTGTTTCTATGTGCTTTTGTAGTCTTGTTTTTGTCTGAGTCTGCCTTCTCTCTTGTCCAATCAGCTCTGGTGTGTAGCTCATCCTTACTTAAAGTGTTCCTGTCAGGCTCCGTTTTGGATCTTGGTTTACTTACGACAGTGAGGACACTTTCAGACCGTACCAAACCGCTTCAAAGTGAACCAGAGTCTAGAACCAGTATTCAGATGAACTATAGAAGTCAGAAATAAACATCCTTGTCTTTTCCCCACCTCATATATAGATGGAGAAGTAGAAGAATTCAGATTGAACTGGTAGAATACAATATGTTAAAGACTGTGTATAAAGCAAATCAGATAATCTCTTTTTCTTCCAAGAGAGACTTGTTGAATTAAAATGAACTGAAATCTTTTTTTTTTTAAAAAACAGGTTTCGAACAACAATAAAAAACTGTATTTCAATCAAAGGTTTCAACATTTTCAATGGAAAAATCAAAACCTCAAATAATATTCAAATGTTTGAATAAAATGTAAAATATTCCATTCTACAGAAATAGGAGCCGGCAGAATAACTGCTGTTATTTAAATGGAATATGACTTTCATTGAATGTTATTTAAATAGGTTGCATGTAATGTTTTTAAGACTGACCTTTTTGAACCCTATATGTTTTTTTGTTTGTTGTGTGTAAAGGGGGCAGATAATATAAGTTAACAATTTTTACTGCTCCTTTCCATTCACATTTATTTAATGTAAAAGTATTATAATATATTTTATGTATATTCATCCTAAATGAATGAAATAAAAACTAATGAAATGAAGAAAAAAAAAGAAAATAACTCAGATTCTATGATCTTATCAAATACAAATTATTATATACACTTTGTTTTAACATAACCTTTAACATGCTGAACACAGGTCGCACACTTCGATGCTTACCGGTAATTTTCCGTCTTGTAAATTTACCACATCACATCTTGGCTCTGCATGTTTTAACGGTCTAGTTTATGCACCTCATCATCCAAAAACAGTCTATAAAACATGAAACCGGTCCCTTCACAGCACCCATAGGATAATATTAACATAATATGCTTTTCTTCATGGCAACAGCAGCACAGACAGTGATGTCACCTCGCGTCTGACGTTCTTTATGGTGTAACGGCCGGGCTGTGGGCAGTTTGTTGTTGTTGTGCGTCTTTAGTGGAGGAGTTATGGCCCGACTTACCCGGACGCAGAGTGGGCCTCGTAAATCTGCCCTGAACGGAGCGGCTTCGGCTCTGTCTCTGTGCAAACATGCTTCATACACAGCTAAGCACCAGGTTTGATCCTGAGCATGTTGATTAAGAACATGGCCTGCATTGTAAAGCTTAAAGAGACATATTGAGATGAATAGCTGGATTTTGGAGATTGTTGTGATGGAATTTTACAATTTAGAGTAATCCTCAAGCGAGCATGCAGCTGAATAGGACAAAAACAAAAACTATTTGGAGTTGTGTATGTCGGTAAATGAAACGTTTTTTGTCCAGTAATGTTTTTGTATAAAATGAGGCATTTTATGTGTAAATGGCTAAAATTGCACATGTTTGGGACAATTCGATCTGAAAAGTAGACTGAGCCAGCTTTAAATGTCTTGCTTCATTTGTTGACATATCAAATGAAATAATGTGATGGGTTTTTGGATATTGTATTTAGTATTTGTGTAAACTAGATCTTATTATTTAATTCATAGTGTTGCCATACTGCTTAGCTCCAGCCAACTGAAGCAAATTGCGGCTAGCCGTTTTAGCGGCTAATGTGGAGCTGAGTTCTATTCATGAGCTTGTGTCATGTGACTTATTTGTTGTCACATGTTGCAGGCGTCACACATGCTGTTGCCTCTCGCTGTTCGAGTCATGAAAAACAGAGCATAAAAGTGAAAATGAAAAGGGTTGATACTTGAAGAAGACAGAAGTTCTGGGCTTTGATTCTTCTCTACTTAAAAGCAGAGACAAAACTTTTGTGGACATTTCCATCTGCTCTTACTCGTCCATAAATCCTCCGCACCGGACACGCCCTCTGCACCGGACACGCCCTCCGCACCGGACACGCCCTCAAAGCTCTCAAGAGCATGGACTTCGTGTCTGATCCTAAAATATAAAACCCGGACGGTTGGAAAGGCTTGTTGAAACTGTCTGCAAGTAGGCTAACGTTTATTAGCATGGCCACGCAATAATACGTCAACTAGCATTAGCCAGCTGCTAACGACCTGAAACAAACAGCTCAGCTTCAGTCTGGAGAGATCTCTGTAAGTCCACTGGTCCCTGCTGACCAGAGTAATACATTTCTGGACTAACGGGGTCTTTGGGGATGTTACAGAAGAGGATCCTTTGTTTGGAGACTTTTTGTTGGCACAGCACACAGTGAGCATGCGGCTTTCGTCTTCAAGATGGCAGCAGCAACAACTGTGTTACGTCACTTCAGACCCATGAATATTTGTAAATCCCAGTTTGCCTTTCATGGCAACCACAGAGCCAATCAGAAGGTTGCAGAAGGTGGCTCCTTCTCACTTAGCAACGAGATGTGCTAGCCGTCAATCAAACCTTGGGGAAAGAAAGCTCCTGATTAGTCAGTTATTATTGTTCATATCTTGAGTTACAAGACGAAAAAGAACTTGTTGCTCTGTGCTCGTCCCCTCTTCCTCTACACCCTGTATACTCCTCCTCCTCCTCCTCCTCTGTCCCTCCTCCAGCCCTCAGCACCTCTCCAAACATCTGCACACTTCAGAAGCTCCATAATTGAACTCTTGTTGGTTCTTGATGGACCAAAATTGCTCCTCAGGCTGGCCACTTCTTTTTGGCTTTGTTCTCAATATCAACAACAACAAACAGGAGCCCTTTCTTATTTTTGCGGAGTCTTAAGAAAACACATTTGATAACGGCGCTCCTGCTTCAGACCTCTGCTTGGAAGGTTTGTGCTATTACCACAAGCCTATGTTGTACAAATTGTCATAAAAGAGCCTTCAAAAGAAATATGTGATCTTAAAAGCACGTCTTATCATTGCGCTTGGTGCTATCTGCAACAGCGCTAATCTCATCATGCTGTAAAGCTTTCGTCAGTGTTTCAATCAGTGTCATATTTTTGCTGACTTAAACAGAATAAAAAGTAATCTTAAGGACCTTAAGTAAGTATTTTCATCACCTAAAAGTACTGATATGTTTCATTGAATAATCAGAAAGAAACATAAATGAACGAGTAAAAACTAGATCCAAGTTACATTTTTTCATCCTGGTAAAAGTAGCACATACAAAATCTACTTAAGTAAACGTATTGAATTACCTGTTTAAAAAGTATTTCACACAGATTTTGAGAACTGTCAAAGTGCTAAATGTGGTTTTTGTGATGAAGAATTGTGCTGAGTGATTGTTATGTATATATAACTCAAACCCTTTAGGCAGAACGTCTCCATGAATGTGTAAAAATAGCCCCTCAAACCATTTTAAAAGAACTTTTGTTTCAATCCAGTTCAATAATGTTGTGCAGTAGAAAGTACAGTTAAAGTACAATACTAAAGCAAACCCTACACTTTCCACCACTGCATGAAGCTTTAGGGTTCAGGTAACAAAAATACATGTATAAAAAATGTATAAATAGCAATTTGACACAATTATTTCAGTTATATTTAATTATTTTTTTGCATGCTTTAATTTACTAGTCAGACTGTCAAAACAAAAGCTTGATATTGACAAAACCAAGATTAAATCAAGGCTAATTTAGGCTTTTATGAAATCAATAAATACAATCAGCCATTTCCATTTAAAAACACCCATTTCCTGGAAAAACACCAAAAAAGTAAATCCCTGTCAGATGGAGGACCTTGTGTGCGATCAATGTAGTCTGTTGCAATATTGATTATTGCCAGATTTGGGAAGAATATCTGAAAATGTTATAATTACATTAAAACAGTAAAACACATTCTGTTACAAGGTCCAATTTGAGTACTGCACTCACTCTGAATACTTTCACCTTGAATTGATTTATTTTATATGGTGAAAATACGACATAGGATTGAATTGCATTTGCACTCATTAGCTGCGTTTTCTATTTTATCTCTAATTCTGTGCAATTTGAAGTCTAAATTTCATGATGGAGTACAACATATTCCTCTGATCTTATAAGTGTAACTGTATTCTGAACACACACACACACATATTGTATGTGTGTGTATATATAATATATATATATATATATATATATATATTATATATATATATATATATATATATATATATATATATATATATATATATATATATATGCGTGTGTGTGTGTAATCAGCATATATAGATATAGATATATAGCTAGATATACTGATTACTGTGTCAGCTTTTACAATATTTTGTGCAGCCCTAAGTTGTATTGGAATTAAATCTTGATTAAAACCATCATATAAAAAGGAAAAAAAAAGAATGTATTAAAACTTAAATTATAAATAAATAAAAATAAAATAAACTAAATAAAAAAAATACATTTCTTCTCAAAATGAACACTGATCTGCAAACACTAACTTGTACAATCATAATATCCACTGTGGTCAATAGATGGCAGTCTTCTCCCATGAAACACAGCTCTGTGGTGGAGTTGGCAGGAGCCAGAGCTGGAGGCAGTTGTATGGATTTAATTAGACAGAAATATATACTCTTCTGTTCATTTGACTGCTGCCTCCCATTCCATTTCTTTACCGTGAAAATACAGTTCAAAATAAATAAATTAAAAAGCACTTTATAATTGCGAGTTTAAGCCAGCCCATGCAGTTCGACGGCGGTGATGGAGGAAATGTGTTAAGACCTGCTTTGGCACCTTCCCGGAGGCGGCCATTACAGCAGGTAGAGCTGTCAGGGAAACGGCAGATTACTGTAAAAATACGGCAATGTGAGGGCGCAGGGTGTCGCTGACAAAGAGCGCCAGTTCTGGTTTGAGAAAGTCCTCAAAACTACACAAGTACAAGCACAAGAATAACTTACAATGCAAAGAGAGATGTGTGCGCAGGATTGGAAACTTGGGATGCATTTATAACATTATTACGGGTTGCTCTATTTGTGCTGTAAAACCTCAACAAATCTTTTGGGAACAGTTTATAATAAAGCATGTATACAAAGCATTTCTAAATGTGAACTAATCATGGGAAAAAAATGACTACGATAATCATTAACACATGTTTAATAGTCATTTACTAGGTTTAACGTTAATGTCAGTGATTAGTTAGTGAATATTAAACATTTATAACTGCTTTGTATATGCCTTCTTATAAAGTGTTAGCAAAAGATCTGCTGAGGTTTTGCAGTACACAAATAATAATCACCTGTAGTAACTTCACACATGAATCCCAAATTTCAAAATCCCCACAGAATTCTCTTCTCAATAAATTGTTCTTGTAAAAGTAACTACTTTTACTTTACTTTGACCTCTCGATTATGTGGTGGATTGAACTGAAAAAGTAAATCTTATGTAATATTCTGAATCTATTGTAGATGCAATGATTGGACTGTTTTACATATTACAGATTATGCTGCATTGGTAGCTAACGTTGCTGCACCAACATCGCCTGTGCTAGTTTACACTTTAATAGATCTAATTAAGTTATATTGAGTTAGACATTATGGCTTATAAACAGTTATTACAACACTTGTTTATGCTTTTATGCCACAGTTTTGCGTCATAGTCAGAACGAATTACAATTTACACTAATACTTTCTTCTATATCTCCTGCTATTTATACACTAACCTAAGTATTCTTTTTATCATGTCTTGTATTGCTCATGACAACCGTGGCTGCACCGTTATGTCATGTTAGTACTTAGTAATAAATCTACTACATCCACTCGAACCTGCTGCTTTTATAGTAGCAGTAAATTAATAAAATGTCTGTGTAATATTCTTACTTCAAAGGGCCCGTGGCACCTGCAATATGATATTAATGATATAAGTAGTACAATTTCTCTTACTTCCAATTGATATTTTCACTTTTTGACATTTTAAGGCAAGACGCTGTGGATGAATAGGAAGGAGGGATTTTGGATTTCTTAGTTTACAATTTGAGTAAACTATCTCACTGAAAATGGGCGTTTAAAAAAAGAAAAGTTAAAACCTTTAAGAAATTAGACACTTTAAGGACTGTGTGAGAAAAATGCCAAAAACCTTTAAAGTTACACTATCCCAGCGAAATCTATGAATGAAGTTATTTCAATGAAATTATAAAACATCTTAGGAACAGATTGGACAGTGCTGTGGTTTCCAAGTGAAAGCTTACACGACAGCAAACTGACAGAACTTTGGTCTTGTCTGGTGTGGTAGATCTGGGCCTCTATTGCTCTGGTGCTCAGGGCCTGTTCCTGTGCAGCCATGATGAGTGCCTCTGTGCTGTCCTTCAGATTTCTTGATATCAGCCACTTCAGTTATGTTCCGGTGGTGCATCCCATGTAGGGGCGTGTCCTCCCATGATGGTCCCTCCTCCAGCACCTCATCCTCTGTTCCCCATTGCCTGAGACATTCACTGAGTACGTCATCTGTTAGGACCTTGTCCTTGATGTACTTGTGGATCTTGGATGTTTCATCCTGGATAGTGGCTCACGCTCACTAGTCCACGGCCTCCTTCCTTACAGCTAGTGTACAATCTCAGGGTGCTGGATTTTGGGTGCATGCATGGTGAGCAGCTTTTGCGTCTTAACATCTGTTTGCCTTGAATGGCTAACCGAAGGGCTATGATCCTTCAAGGTGAGCCCCATCCCAATATGGGCATCTGGTTGTACCTTGTTTTTTCATTGCACCTTTTTTGGCTCAGTTTGCTCACTTCTCTCCACATGGTTATAGCCAAGCATCTCTAGGATCACTGCTCAAGTGTGTATTGGTCTCAGTGATGGTTGTGGTAGGAATCACACTTAATGCTTAATTCACATCGCCCAGGAGACTTTCTGATGGCATTTAATTTAGCCGCTGTAACGGGTGCAACTGTGGTTGCCTTGTCTTTATTCTCACCATGATCTTATCTTTCAGGGCAGTTGCTGCCTTGTTCAGCATAATCACATTTATTGGGGCTTTAATTGTACGGCAACTGTCAGAACACTCTCCAGTTCCAAGGCAAAAGCTTAACCCACTACACCACTGCCGACCCAAATTCTTTCTCTCTCCTCCATGTAACAAGGTGAACTTGAAACACTGGAGTATATAATGTCCAAAAGAATGGAACAAATACTCCCAAATTGTATTCACAATGATCAGTTATGATTTAATAATAGACGACAAACGCAAGATAACATGAGAAAATCTTTACACATAATTAATTATATACAAAAACAACAGAATTAAACTGTAATAATTTGTTAGGCCGCTGAGAAAGCTTTTGATTCTGTTAGCTGGTCGTATTCATTTGAAGTGACTAAACAAATTTCGAATAGACAACTTAATTATAAAATATATTAAGGCTCTTTACGATGGTCCAACATCAAGAATTAAAATCAACGGGCACCTGACCGACCCACTGACTCTGGAAAGAGGGGCGCGACAGGGGAATATTATCTAAATTATATCAATGCATTGCTAATCTAGACAGCTACTCTACTAAATATATTTAAATATATATTTATATGTACAAATGGGAAAGAGAGGGTATCCTTGTTTTGACAGACGAAGAGTGGGAAAATGTGTGTACATCCCAGTGGAGGACCACAAAATCACTGGAGACAAACCACTATCACATGATTTGGGACTGTTCTGTCGTTCAAAAAATTGGACTGAAATTAACAATGCACTTCAGACTGTTTTTGACATTGCCATCCTACTCGAACTATGCACTTGGGCCTCAAAACTCCTGCCATGGACACAATAAACAGATACCTTAGTTTGGAGCGAACATTTGGTGGCAGGAATAAAGGCTATCTCAAAGAAATGGAGGACGCAAACCTCAAAGATCAAGATCATTGGACTGTCATAGTAACAGACATCAGACAAATGGAAAAACTGACATTCAGACTAAATTTGGACATTGACAAATTTGACAGACTTTGGACCAAGTGGCCATTGTTTCTATTGATTTTTAGTTGACATCTACTTGTGTTCTTATTTTGATTTTCGCTCTCATGTTATGTTCCATGTTTATTATTTTAAAGAAAGACACTCCAGTATATATGTATATAAATATGTATATATATATAATATATAAATATATATATATATAATATATAAATATAATAAATAAATATAATATATATATATATATATATATATATATATATATATATATATATATAATAATAACCCGCCTGCTATGCTAATTCTTAATAAAATAGGACACTGGATCGCTGCTGTGGCAGGGCTAACAACAAACACAAACACTACGCGTTCAATAACTGGGAAAAAGGAGGGACCAATTCGATCACGGCGACAACATGACAGCACAATGACAAGGGGGGAACGGAGGTATGAAGAGATGGAGGGAAGGATATTAAGACCAACAGAGAAAGATGGAGAGAAAAGAGAAGGGAGGAGACCTGCTGGCCACAAAGAATGATAAGGTCTGTGTTCAGGGCAGTTCTGAAATATTGAGCAAAAATAAAAGAGGCGAGACATTCATGTGATATGTGAGGAAATGACATCTCAGTCCAAAAAAGCGCAGTGTAGGATACTGTGCAGAACCCTCAAGCTCCCAGGCCTCTGGTAAAAGGCATGAGACCACCAACAGAGGGGAGAAGGGATTTTATGTTTTTAAATATACACATACATATAAAACAAAATATAGAAATATGAAAATAAAACAAACAATATTCTGTAACAGAACAAGGATGAAATTTCAATGTAAATTGATACTATGTTCTGATGTTGGATAGAACCTTGTAATCTGTGAAAAAATCTGCACATGTGTACAGCAGAAAAACACATTTCCAGCTGTACTGTAACCAAAAGGGATTGGGTAGAAGCAACTTGCTTATATAAGCCCATCTTAAATATTACACAAACGATAACTCAACAATTCAGACAAGCTCAGCATTTGATCAAAATAAGTATCAGAATACCCTTTCTTATAAATATTTTATTCAGAACAACAAATTATATGTATTAATAATTTCACATTATAGAGTTAATTTTTTATTTTGACAGAGTATTAATTAACTTAAGTTCATCACTAAGATCATTCCATAGATTCCTAAAATGTGAGTAATACGTAAGTAAACCTCGGTGGTTATGGCGACTATTTCATGATTTAAAGAAAGACTGAATGCCAATGGAAATGTCCTTTCTCACAACATAAAACTAGAACAAATTTCCAACAATTTTAACTTGACTATAAATGTTAATATATTTCAGCATATAAATAAGTAGAATCATGGAATCCGGCTTTATTGTTTATTCGCATTACCCTTTTTGTAAGGACCCAGTGTGTCCCCTGGATAAAAGGGCCACTTCGGCTGCCACCTCCCTCTCTCACACACATGCGCCTCAACACTTTCACCACACATGTTATATAACTGACTGTCATTCACATACACAAACCTACAGTTGTCCCTTTAATGTTGGGTGAGCACATTCTAAGTCACTGCATTTCATAGAAAAATGTGTTGAGCGAAACCCAAGCTGATTTGCCCTTCTCTTCCATCGGAGGTGTACTGTGTTAAAAAAGAACAAAAAAATCCACTAAGGGAAGCGCTGCTTTTTCACAGTTTAAACTCATGATTCCCACAGGAAGTTAGCGACAGTTTTAGGGTTGTTTTTGATAGACCAGACCATGTGTCAGGCACAACTCAGGGTAACATCAGACATTTAAGTTTGTTATTACTTAAAAACACAAAAAATATTAAATTAATTATAAATTAAATTAATAGCAGAATTCCACACAAAATCGAAAATCGCATTTTGGAATGTCCCTGGCATTCTGGTGTGCATTGTTTTGTCTGTTTTTGTGTGTCAGCGTGCTCTTACATCAGAACACCAACTCCTACGGCTCTAGTCTCAGTTTTTTTTGGCCAAAAGAGTGAGACGCCTCAGACGAGGAAATAATAATAATGATAAGAATAATTATGTTCTTGGCCAGTCGCATAGTGTTTTAATGGTATGAGGTCTAAACAATCCGTTCAAGGGTTGACCCACAATCTTTGAGCATATTTGAAACTGGTGTCTCAATCCAGATTTTGCAGTACCACACAGCACTACAGTATTGCAGCACACTGAGGATGATGGAGCTGAAGAACAGCAGGAGCACCTGTTGTGTGACCCCGAATGACCTGAGGCAACAAAGGAAATATAATCTCTGTTTGGTCTTTTTACAGATGACGTCAATGTGATGTTACCATGATAATTGTGAGTTGATCATGACACCCTGTCAGCATTACTAATAGTAGTGGGAGCTGCAGATATGGATTTGGAGCTGAAAACATTTCTTTTGGTGATGCAGTGCATGTGCAACGTTCGCTCACTCAGTAACAAGATGGATGAATTGGAGCTGCTGATAGGACAAAACAGACACTTTTCGTCCTCTCCTGTTTTGTGCGTCACAGAGACGTGGCTCAGCGGACTGTGCAGGGTAACTGGAGGGTTGCCAGCTGCTCCACGCCGACAGGCAAAGAGATCTCTCCGTGGGAAAAACAAACTGCAGAGTTATCAAGGACAGAGGGGACCGTGCGGACAGCTCAGACGTGTTCTCTGTATGTTAAGCTTCAAAGCTTTGTTTCATTACAATCACTCATATTCATTGAGAAATGAGTCTAATGAGGACCTGACACACAGACATATGATACAGTGGTCTGTATTTTATGACCATCTTTATGTGTAAATATCTCATGTTACAATGTGGGCACCTGCGGCTTATTGTCTCGTATTTTCAAAATTGTTGTTTTCAAAATTTAACAATTGTTGCTAACATTTTCCATGATAATAATTAGAAAAAAAAATCACTCTCAAAATATTTTTGTTTGGTAAAGAGCATAGTCTTAACTAGTTCCTGTGAGGTAAGGTCATTAATTTCTACTCTTATCTTTTTAATTTCCTGCAGCATTTGAGGACTCCCCTTCTTGGCATGATTTATCTCCCACAATATTTTTTTTTTTTGCAGATCTTTTAGCTTTTTCTCCCTTTGTTTCTTTTTTGCCAAGGCCATGGCTCTGATTTTTCCTCTCAGAACTGCTTTGGAGGCATCCCAGAGGATGGTTGGGGACGTTTCCCTAGTATCATTTTCCTCCAGATAAGTCTTAATGTTGTTGGGTATTTTTTTCTTAAACAAAGGGTCATTAAGCAGACTGGCATTGAACCTCCAAAGTATGTTTTTTTCGTCTTTCCTCCAAGTCTACAGAAATGTAGATAGGCACATTTAAGTAATTTAAGTCTATTGCGCCTATATCTGCCTCTGTGATTTTAGATCTGTCTTTACTGAAGATAAAGAAATATCGTACTTTATGGGCTATACAGCGCTCCTGAATAAAAGCCACGGCAACAATATTTACAAAGAAAAAGATTTTGTACATATACGGGCCTGTCATTAGACCGCAGGTGCATGAGATATTTACACATAAATAAACGAGTGTTTAGTTTAGTTTGGTGATGCGACTGTTATCTTTTGAACCAGGAGTCTCACAACCCACCGTAGGTCTAATTAGACTAATTTCTCAGTGAATATGAGTTGGATTGTAATAAACACACAGTATTTTGAATTTGAACATTTAGAGAACACCTCTGAGCTGTCCCTTCTGTCCCCTCTGTCCTTGATTACTCTGTGTGAGCTGATTTACCTGTGTCTGTGTCTTCACCCCTGGTTCATCTGCTCCTGAGCTTGTGCTTAGCGAGTGAGTATTACGTTGTAACATGAGATATTTACACAAACATGTTCCAAAGTAATAATGCAGGGTTGTCTTTTGACCAGGTCGGACCAAGAAAGTCTCATTTCACTGCTGCAGGTTCTAAACTGCAGACTGCAGTATATCCCATGTCCACGCTCCATGTGTGTCTATGCGTTTCGTCGCGTCTAGATTCACTTCCTAATCGGACTAATTTCTTAGTGAATATGAGTCTGATTGTACTAAAACACAAAGCATTTAGAAGCTTAAAATATAGAGAACATGATATGTCCCCTGGACAGTGTGTTCACTGACGTCTTCTTCTATAGTGTGTCAAACGCTTGCGCTTCCTGCTAGAGTGCCCCCTAGTGGCCGTTTGCCAGTAAAAAAATTATAAATTAACCGTTGTAATGACCGCAGGGTTCAAAGCGTGGGAAAAAAGTAGCAGCTTATAGTTAGAAAAGTACAGAATAGATTGCATGTGGATTCAAAAACTTGGTATACTGGCGAGAGTTTATTGCCATTGTCAATGAACAAAATTCACAAACATAGGAACTATTCTTGTGGCGGGAGGTTCTGGTCCAGATGGACCGTAGCCTCCTGCCTGAGGGGAGTGGTTCAAATAGACCATGTCCAGGGTGAGAGGGGTCAGCTGTGATCCGACCTGCTCGTCCCAGGGCCCTGGAGACGCACAAGTCCTGCAGAGATGGAAGTCTGCAGCCGATCACCTTCTCAGCAGAACGCACAATGCGCTGTAGTCTCTGTTTGTCCCTGGCTGTGGCTCCAGCGTACCACATGTGATGGAGGAGGTGAGGGTGGACTCAGTGATGGCCGTGTAAAACTGCACCATCATCTGCACTGGCAGCTTGGCTTTCCTCAGCTGCCGCAGGAAGTACATCCTCATGGTGTACATGGTGGGCTCCCTTTGAGTTTGACACCCCTGATAATGTGGAGGGAAGTTAATTTCTAATGAAGGACCCCCCGAAAGCTCCCTGGCCGCTCCTGGCTCCAATCCTTACAAAGAACTGAATACAATACCTCCTCAGTCCACCAAGCCCCCCAGCCACCCTCTACATGTATTTTTCCCCCAAATCCAATCTGGCACTCCGATGAGTAGGTGCAACAAGACATCGAGTTTATGTCCCAAAGCAGACAGCCAACATGGAACATAAAGTCTGATGTCAAAAACAGATAAATCACATCTCTATCATTAGTCTCTTAAGATCAACAGAAATGTATGTGACTACAACCTGAAGTCACATACCCCACACTGGCGGCTCCATCTTTTGCCACTGTTCAGTTCTCTGTGTTTTGCATCTTCCTGAGGAGCACCTCTGTATCTCCCGGTGTTCTGAGCACATGTTTTATACCTTGGAAAGTCACCAGAAGAGTCCATAGGATAGAAAACCCATGTCTCAGTTTTCTCTTCCTGAGCTCCTCTCAGATGTGGTGGAACTTTTCTCATTGTTGACAAACCTTGTGTGGGATATCCGGAGCAAAGAAAACATGCTTGCCTTTTTATTGGAAGTCTGCTGTAACTTTTGCAGCCTTCGCATGATTGTTAAGAAACCTCATTATCAAGACTCATGGTTTATCAGTTGCTGGTCTTGTTTTGTCCATTTGATGAGCTCTTTCTATTGTGATGGGGAAACAACTCCAGAGGGTGAAATTAGTTCTTGGATGACCTTCTCAAGAAAACTTTTAGTGTCGTCTCCCCCCTCATCCTCCTCGCCCCCCTCGCCCTCCTGTACCCCACAAGTCTGACCAGAATATGAAGGGGTTTACTGCCAAACATAGGAACTTGTCTCGGCATTAAGGTACAATATAAAACACTGAGCAATGATAAAAACAACATATATGAAATCAAAAGGGCATGCATTAAGAAAAAGATTAAGTGAGTGATTGAATATTTGCAGTTAAAGTGGAAGGTGCTAAGAAGTGTTCATGAGTCCAACGGCAGAGTGAAAGAAACTGTTCTTGAGGTTCTGGTCCGGATGGACCGTAGCCTCCTGCCTGAAGGGAGTGGCTCAAATAGTCCATGTCAAGGGTGAGAAGGGTCAGCGGTGATCCGACCTGCTCGTCCCAAAGTCCTGGAGATGTACAGGTCCTGCAGAGATGGAAGTCTGCAGCTGATCACCTTCTCAGCAGAACGCACAATGCGTTGTAGTCTCCGTTTGTCCCTGGTTGTGGCTCCAGCAGAGGGCGGTGTAGTCTCCGTGGGTCCCTGGCTGTGACTCCAGCCTACCACCTGGTGATGGAGGAGGTGAGGATGGACTCAATGATGGCCATGTAGAACTGCACCATCATCTGTGCTGGCGACTTGGCTTTCCTCAGCTGCCGCAGGAGGTACATCCTCTGCTGGGCCTTCTTGATGAGGGAGCTGATGGTGGGCTCCCACTTGAGGTCCTGGGGGATGGTGGTGCAGAGGAAGCGGAAGAAGTCCACGGTGGTGACTTTCCTGAAGTCCAAGATTATCTGCACTGTCTTCTGGGCGTTGAACTCCAGATTGTTACCGCTGGACCAGGACACCAGCCGGTCCACCTCCCTCCTGTAGACAGACTAATCCCCGTTCGAGATGAGCCCAATGAGGGTGGTGTCGTCCGCAAACTGGATCAATTTTACGGAGTCGTGGCTGGAGGTGCAGCAGGGGGGTCCAGCAGGGAGGAGGTGAAGGACTTGAGGTGGGGCAAGACCAGGAGCTCAAATGACTTCATGACAACAGACGTCAGTGCCACTGACACTGACATTAAGTCCAGTGATCCTGGGCTTCTTGGGGACAGGCCCTATGATGGCAGACTTGAATAATTAATGTGGCGGGAGAAACTTGGTCCAGCAGCTTTTCGGGGGTTGGATTTCTGATATAGCCTGTTAACAGGCTATATCTATGTATGTGTGTATATGTAACCTCCTGGGTTATTTTGTGCTCACAAATTAAAACCCTAGAGTAAAGTAAAACAATGCATTGTACAATTTACCTGTTTACGTCATATACTTTTCACATTCAACATATGTGTACTACATTATTGTTTAGGCTTATGTTCACTTTTAGTGATACATTCATTTTTACGCATTCACATTAGGATTCACACCTTGTATTAGCTGTTAATTGTTAATTTGTTTCCTCACTTGTCAGTCAAGGGCAATAGCATTGTAGCACTGTTGTGATTGGCTCTGGGTTGGGGGAAGGGAGTTACTTCCTGTCGGCGTTTTGTGCAAAGAGGGTGGCTTTTTGGCTAGCGGGGCGCAAGGACTAAGCTGAACTTTTACGCGCTGCGTCATCTGTTGAACCGATAAGCGTGCGCTGAACCTTGTTGTCCAAAGACGTTGATTTCCTGTCTCGATGAACTTACCGGCTGAAAGAGTCTAACTTTGCGGGACCCGTTACCTGATACCGGTGAGGACAGAGTGGGATTCTTTGTTCCCGGCCGTGCCCAGCGCGTTGAGGACAGCGCGGGACGGTTCGGGCAAGACGGACACGTTTTCATCGCAGCCGCGTGTTAGCACCACTGTTGTTGTTTTTCCGGAGTTGTGTCGGAGCGCCCTTACAGACAGGTAACCCCGATTTGAGGGTGAGTACTCCGCTCTTCGTGCTAGTACGGGCAGCTGCCTATCTTAAAAGAGCCGGTGGTGGTGAAGCTCCACTGAAACAGGCCTGCAACGTATAACTTCACTCGGTACCGAGTAGGGACATCGATTACGCATCCTGTCTGTTTTTACAACTGTTATATTGCATTGTGGATGTTTTTTACTGTTGCTTGGTACTATTGCCCATGGTGAGAAGTGTTGGCCTGGTCAAAGTATTAAATTGGTCAGATTTAAAGTTAGTCAATTGTTTTTCTTATTCCTATTGGTTCACCTTTTAAGTGCTAATTAATTAACGTAGCCTTTCACGCACTCTACCCACCTTGTAGACAATACACCTTTCTATACATTAGTTATACAGTCTTACTGGGGTTTATTAGACAGTCCACTGGGGTTAGAGTGTAAGTAAATGAACTTGGGCGCTGTTCAGAAGCGGTAAAGCGGAACAGGCGTTACATAAAATGGAGGCACTGCTGGGATCTACGGAGTGACTGCGCTACTATTTAAAATTTAAAAAAAAATAAAAAATAAGAAAAAAATAAAAAAAAAATCATTAAAAAAAAAGAAAAAAAAGGGGAAAACAACATTTTACTATGGCTGACTCTACTTGTCCACTTTCATTCCTGAGCTCCAAGCCTGGTGTAATGAAACAGAAGTTAATCCAGCTCATGCCGTTATTGTTAGTGGTGTCCCTGGTGACACAAGTTTGGCTGATGTGGAAGAAGTACTTGAAACAGTCAAAGTTTTTGGCAAAGTACGAGTTAGAGCACAGAAGTCTAAAGTTAAAGGGGACATATTTCTGTGTGAAATCCGCAATGAAGTTGACTCAAGCAGAGCTCCGACTGAAATACTTCCTCCGAGTGGTGAGGTACCGTGGAAACAAACATTGCTAATGAAACATGAAGCCAAAGCTGCCAACTTTACAACCAAATTACAACAGCTGCTAGAGAGTGAGGGCAAGACAATGACAGACATTGAAGTGCTACTATCGCACCAAAGACAAGATAAACGAGAGGACACATCATCTATGCTCCGTGCTGTGGGCGACTTATTGGAAAAAGTAAGGCCCCAACAAGAGAGCAACACCTTTCGCCGGTTACGTGTTTTCTCAGGAGTTAGCCCTACCCCTGCTGGTGAAGACACACTGGACAACTGGTTTGAGCAGGCGCAGTTGATGCTGGATGAATGTGATTGTTCAGGAAAAGAAAAGAGAAAGAGGATTGTGGAAAGTTTTAAAGGGACCAGCCCTTGAAATTATTCAAGCTATACGCTGTAATAATCCGGAAACACCCCCTCAAGATTACCTCTCTGCCCTTGAAAATGTGTTTGGTACCTCTGAGTCTGGTGAAGATCTCTATGTCAAGTTCAGATCCATGCAGCAAAAGCCAAATGAAAGACTTTCAGATTTCGTGAGAAGGCTGGAGAAAGTGCTCACCGAAGATGTGAAGAAAGGTGGCCTTACGCATTCACTGAGAGACCGGGCACGTGTCGAGCAGTTGCTGAGAGGAGCAGTGGAGTCTGACATCATGCTACTGCAGCTACGCCTAAAAGAAAGACTCAACCAGCCCCCTTCTTTCATGACTCTGCTCTGTGAGATCCGTGCAGAAGAGGATAAAAAAATGACACGACGACATACAAGTTCAAGTGTGCGTCAACTGGCCGTTGCAGACCTAAAGACAAAGCTCATCCTCCTGCTCCAGCCAGACCCAAAAGAAACTTCTCTCAAAAGTACCAAAATGTCAGAGAGTCTGCTAACATGTTCAAAGACCGTTCAGAAGTGTTCTGTTATCGTTGTGGCGAAGATGGGCACATAGCCACCAATTTGTGCCAGCTCTGAAAATTCCTCTAAAGTCATTAGAAAGCTCATCCAGTCCATGCAAAAATTTCAGAACAGTCAAAAAGAGGCAACAGCAGACCCTTCCAACTTCAAAAGAAAAGGCGGCCACGTCACTGCGAGTCAAGTTGGTTCTCCTGAATCCTGCCACATTGCGACTGGCTTAATCGGGGCCCTACTGTGGGCCGCATAATAATCGAAGGAAAGGGCTGTGATGCTTTAATGGACAGTGGATCTACAGTCTCCATCATATTTGAAGAGTGGTATTCCAAGCATCTTTCTCACCTGCCGTTACGCCCAATCTCCAGTCTCGATCTCTGGGGGCTTGGCCAGAACAGTTATCCTTAACAAGGTTTCATCACTGCTCAGATGCAGTTTCCGGACGATCATACCCAGAGTGAGCCTAAAACAGTCTTGGCCCTTGTTTGCCCAGAACCTAATGGCCCAGAGCAGCTGCCCATCATCATTGGCACAAATGCCCGTTTTTGACCACAAGCCTCAGCTAAAAAGTTACTCCAAGACCAACCAAGCCCAGTCCTTGCGTGTGTCCGCTCAGTCTGGTCTACCCGTCATGTCAATGCCGAACAACCATGATGTTGTGGCTCAAGTGAAATGGACAGGTCCTGGTCCGCTGACTATTCCTCCGGGTGGTGAACTCTCAGCTGTCTGTAAAGTGTCAAGTTCAGAGCTGCTACAAGACAGTATCCTTATGATTGAGACTCCTCCTACTGGTGCCCTTCCTGCCGGTGTTCTGATGCCCCCCTTGTGTTCTCCTCTCCACCGAGATGGACAAAAATAGATTTGTACTGTTCCTGAAAAATGAGTCGGTCAAGGCCAAGTCTATTCCAAAAAGGCCAAGCTCTATGCCCACAAAACAGACATTGTCACCCAAGTCCAGCCTAGTCAAGTCCCCAGTACAAGACTTGACCCAGCTATTTTCAGTTTTGGTGACTCCCCCATCCCTGAGTACTGGAAAACAAGGTTGTCACGGAAATTGGCAGAGCGTCCACAAGTATTTTCACTGTCAGAATGGGAGGTTGGACTAGCAAATGGGGTGGAGCATCGCATCAGACTAAAAGACGAACGACCTTTTAGAGAGACCCTCTCTCTAAAAGGGGTTCGTCTTTTAGGCTGGCCCCCGCTGATATTGATGATGTTCGCCGACACCTTCAAGAACTGTTGGCAGCTGGCATAATTAAAGAATCTCGCTCTCCATACGCCTCACCAATCGTTATTGCTAGAAAGAAAAATGGCAAGATAAGAATGTGCATTGACTATCGCACCCTAAATGCAAGAACAATACCAGATCAATACACGCTCCCCAGAATCGATGATGCTTTGGCTTCTCTCACCGGAAGCCGCTGTGCTCGACCTTCGCAGTGGTTATTACCAAATTGCCATGTCGGAAGAAGATAAAGAAAAGACTGCCTTCATTTGTCCTCTGGGGTTCTACCAGTTCGAGCGCATGCCCCAAGGCATTACAGGGGCCCCAGCCACGTTCCAGAGATTAATGGAGAAGGCAGTGGAAGACATGAATTTGCTTCAGTGTCTGGTGTATCTCGATGATCTCATAATTTTTGGCCGCACTTTAGAAGAACATGAGGAGCGCCTCCTGAAAGTCCTCGATCGCTTGGCAGAGCAAGGTTTGAAACTCTCCATTGACAAATGCCAGTTTTGCCTGCCTCAAGTCAAGTATGTTGGTCATATTGTCTCTGCAGCGGGTATTGCCACCGATCCGGACAAATTAAAGGCTGTAGCTCTGTGGAAGTCTCCAACCAACCTCAAGTCACTCCAGTCCTTCCTGGGTTTCTGTGGATACTACAGGAAGTTCATCGCCAACTACTCAGCCATCGTCCGCCCTCCAACTGATCTAACAAAGGGGTATCCGCCGACGCAAAAAACAAGAAAGGCCTTAAAAATACCTCCCCGCCTACTTTCGTCCCTCTGGGCAGTTTGGAGACCGCTGGACCCTCGAGTGTACAGAGGCTTTCCACCAAATAGTCCAATCTCTCACTCATGCTCCAGTCCTGGCATTTGCTGACCCCACCAAGCCGTATGTGTTGCACGTTGACGCCAGTCTCGAGGGGTTAGGGGGAGTTCTTAACCAAGAACACTCTAATGGCCTACGTCCTGTGGCATTTGCCAGTCGCAAGTTGAGCCCGTCTGAGAAGAACTACCCCGTTCACCAACTAGAATTCCTGGCTTTGAAGTGGGCGGTAGTCGACAACTTTCACGATTACCTGTATCGGGTTCGTTTCACTGTGAGGACCCGACAATAATCCCCTCACTTATGTACTTACTACAGCTAAGTTGAGCGCTACAGGCCAGGACGGTGGGCTGGCAGCCCTCACCACTTATGACTTTGATATTCAGTAAGTGCAAGCCTGGCAGAGAAAAATGTTGGATGTGGACTGGTTGTCCAGAAACGCCATTGATGATGATGGATGAGAAACATCTCGCCCTGGTGTCAGAGCCCTTTGCCCTCCTGTCCGTGTCTCTCAGCCACCAGAGTCCCCTAGCCGGCTCATTTGACCAATTAGGGCCTCGCCAAGTACCGTTCCTGAAGTGTTTGCTGGTTTCACTCACCTGCTGCTAACTCCTCTTGAACGACTAAGCAAAGATGACTTGAGCAAAGCTCAAAATCTCGACGCCTGTGATCTCTATCCGCTAAAAAAGCAGTAACTGTCGGTTCCTGGCCTCAGCAAGCTAACATTCACCCCGATCTCGTGCTCCTTCAAAGACAAAGTCCGAAGCTCTGGCCATCATCAAAGATAGGTTTGTGTTGCACGAAAGATTAGCAGGCCTGGCGGCCACACTGTTCTCCAGCTTGTCCTCCCAAGTCAATTCAAGCCTCGAGTACTTAAAGCCTTGCACTCGATGAGTCTGGAACATCTGGGGGTTGAACGCACGGTAGATCTTCTTAAAAGACCGGTTCTACTGGCCTAAGATGGGTCCCGACATCACAGATTACAGTCAAGAATTGTGGCCGGTGTATTGCCACACAAGACGCACGTGCCTCACAGAGCTGCACCTTTGCATCAAATTACCCAAGTACAGGGCCCGCTTGATCTTGTCTGTATAGGGACTTTTTATCTTATAGAGTCCGACTCAAAAGGTGTGGTGAAGTTCTCGTGGTTACTTGACCATTTCACTCGTTAACGCCCCAGGCCTATGCAACCAAAGACCAAAGAGCCTCAACGGTAGCCAAGGGTCCTTGTTGAAAAGTTCTTCGTGGCATTTATGGGCTGCCAGCAAGAAATCCACTCTGATCAGGGGCATGATTTTGAAAGCCGCCTTATTAAAGAACTCTTGCAGTTGCTGGGGCATAAAGAAAATCAAGAACCACTCCTTATCACCCCCAAGGTGACCCCACAGCCAGAGCGTTTCAACCGCACCCTCTTGTCCATGTTGGGTACACCTCAACCCCTGTGAAAAGCAAAAATGGAGTCAACATATTAGTCTTCTTGTGCACGCCTACAACTGCACGCGCAATGATGCCACCAACTACTCACCATATTACTTAATGTTTGGCCGCGAAGCTCGTCTGCCCATCGACCTCTGTTTCGGAACCTCTCCCGACGGTCAAAATGACCATGACCCCAGCGAGGTGTTAAAAATGTCCCTGAAGACGGGGTTAACTCTCCTGCGCAAAATCATCTGTATTGTCTGAAATACGCTGTTCAGCTTCATCGATGCTAGCTCCATTTCCTCCCCCCGCTTTCAGCTCCCTTATGTTGCATTCACATCGGTTGAATCTGGCCGCGTGAGAAGGGCTGTTTTCCAGTTTACCAATGGAGCTGTCAGCTTTGATTGTTTGGGTCCTGTAGCATTACCAGTCTTGTGTTTCCCCGTTTTACTCATCTCTTGTTCATTTTTTCTGAGATTATGTGGGTCAAATGGTGGTTTTAAAGCAAATGTCTGCAGCTGCGGAGCAAATGCGTCTGTTTCCATAACAGGAAGTCTAAATAACTCAACTTGTCACTGAAGATCACAGGGACCAGCCTACTGCAGGTGCCACAGTTCAGACTAAACATGGGCCGGCCTCCTGCTGATGCCCAGAGCCAACATCAGCAAATTGAATCAAGTGGCTGCAGGAGCTCTATATCATAAAGGAAAAACCACAAATGTCTTGCTCGATTTTTCTGTTTACATTTGACCTGCCCACATCTCAAATAGATCATGCCTATAGAATTACAATCTGAAATGGTGCAAATCTTGTATCGTGTAGCATTTCATCAAAAGTACCAAACAGAAACTCTAACTTAATTTTGCAAACAATATATAACACACTCACAACCCGGCTTCGCTGAGAGCATCATATTTGGCCCGGTGCCAGCAGAAGCAGAAGCTAACTCTAGCTCGTCCCAGGCCTTTCTTTCATTGTGCTTGCAGACAGACAGGAGCCTGCTGCACATACAGGCTTCCTCTTCCACATTAATTAAAGAAGGGATCAATTAGGAGTGATGAAAAGCATGGCGCACGCTGACGAGCCGATAGGCCAATCACGCCTTGAAATGCAGACGACTTGGCATGTTTTATCTCTCCGAAACTTAATTGCAATTTTTCCAGAGGGAGTGACGTGAGCAGAATGGCAGCATGAAATTAGCTGAGCGAGGGTAGAGAATTTGAGTGCATTTGGAGTTCTGACGCTTTCTATTGCTAAATTTAGACAGAAAAAAATATATATATATTTGTCGTGTACTACTGATTGAAAGCCTTAACAAATTATGAAGACTATACATTTTTAGAGCTGGGAATCAACAAGGTCTCTCAGTATTTGATACAATATATGGTTGACGATACGATTCTATAATAATTTTGTCAAGCATGCGGTAATCAATCAGTGAATAATAATGACATTCTGTGATATACCCCTGTGATATAAACAAAATACATTTAAACAACAGCCTTTCTTTGTTAAATCTCGACCTGCACAAGTTTAACACACTCTATTTTATTATCTGAACAGTGAATATGTCAAATGTTTTCTAAAAACAAGTTTCCTTTGTAGTGCAGTCAAAAAATGTTTTTAGTAAAATATAACCAAAAATAACGGAACAAAACCTGGAAGTAACCCACCCTAAGACACACATGAGACTCAAAATCTTAACTCCTGCAGAAAGATGTGAAAGTAACAGGAAATAGGCAGAGTAATGCAATCTTAAACAAACAAGACCAATTTCAGTCATCATTTGAATCTTCTATTTACATGGGTTTTTTTTTCAAAAATCTCAGGACATAAAGAAGATGAAATAAATTATTTTCTGGACACCCTCAATTTGCCTGCTATGACAGAAGAACAAAATAAAAATTATGAGCTGAAATAACCAATCAAGAGACTAAAGGACAGTAAATCTCCGTTGAGTGATGTGTTCACCACAGTGGTATAAAGGTCTAAAATAAACACTATCCCCTTGCTTTTAACAACTTTTAACTGGGCACGAAAAAAAACTCAGACCCCTTGTAGTTGGAAAGAAGCAATCATATCTCCTAAAGAACCTAAAGAAGGGAAGGACCGACTTGACTGTGCCTCATATAAACCTATTTCTGATCTGAATATGGATTACCGTATATACACCTCAATTATGTCCAAAAGGATGGAAAAAATACTCCCAAAACTCCACAATGATCGTGCCCATCTGACAGGATTTATTATTAGATGACAAACGCAAGATAACATAAGACGATCCTTACACATAATGAGCCAAATACAAAAACAGCCGAACAAATCTGTAATAATAAACTGTAAATTCTTGTGTACATAGTAAGCTTATTTTTATTTTATACTATAGTAATTTTAAATCTAATGCATGCCCTTTTGATTTCATATATGTTGTTTTTATTATTGGTTGTTTTTATTATTGTGTTTTATGTTGCACCTTAATGCTGAAACAAAGTTGCGATGTTTGTGAATTATGTTAATTGACAATGGCAATAAATCTTTTTCTGATTCTGATTCGGATTCTGATAATGAGTTTGGATGATAAAAAAATCTTTTGATTCTGTTAGCCGGCCTTAATTATTTATTTTATTTCTTACGATGGTCAAACATCATGGTCAATTAAATTAAAAACAATGGTCACCTGACAGATCCACTGATTCTGGAAAGAGGGGTGAGACAGGGCTGCGCTTAGTCCCCCCTCCTGTTTGCTCTGCACTTGGAACCATTGTCCCAATATATTAGACAATCAAAAACAATTCAAGGTGTTACAATCAATGGGATGGAACATAAAACTGCAGACAATGTTCTATTAAACTTGACCAAACCAGAAATGTCCATACCCAATGCATTTTCTTCCAAAAAATGCCACAATGTCTGGATACAAATTAGATATTCAATGAACTAAAATGCTCTGATTCTGGCGACCCCTTTGACCTTTAAAAACATCCATCCATTTAAATGGCAAACGGAATCTCTTAGATATTTAGGTGCAGCCCTCCATAAAGATATATCAACAATTTTGGAAAAAAATTATACCCCTCTTTTTACTACTGTCAAAAATATCTTGAAAAATTACTCTTATCCCATACTTAAGTCTAAGTCAAAGGATTTAAACTATAACAATGAATGTTTTGACCAGATTACTCTATCTATTCCAGACTCTTTCAATTTCAATCCCCAACCGGTTGTTTGATGAGTTGAAAAAAAAATCTCAAGATTTGTATGGCAAGGCAAAAAACCTTTTAAATTCTCAAATGACCCCAAAAAATTGTAAGTTCAAACACATTAACAATCCTCTTATTCTCAGAGAAAGTCACTGTGTTTTGCAATGGTTTCAGAAACAAACATCTTAATTTATCTAATGTTTAGGCAAAGACTAGATTGCTTGAGCCATTCAGCCACATCTTACATCGCTTTGGAGAGTTATTCAGCTGTTTGGCCGGTCGACTTTTTTTGGCTTGTCGACCTGTTTTGGCTGGTCGACTTGTTTTGGCTGGTCGACTTGTTTTGGAGTGAGTATATAACACGGTATCATCAGTGTACAGTTGTAACTGTACACCCTGTGTTGTGGAAGATCATATTTGACTTTAACACCCTGGATCCTACTGGACAAATATGAAGTCACCCAGGACAGTTTTTCCACTGAAATTCCAAAGATTTATTAACTAAATCAAAAGCTATAAGCAAATATAAGAAAACTGTACTAACCACTCCATTGGGCACCTCACCTGTGGAATACATATAATGCTTTTTTTTTTTTTAGCTGAATTACAACTAGAAACTCAATTTTACAGAAAGTTATTGGATAATTTTTTTAGTTTGCGATTGGCTCGATTGGGACATTGCCTCAGTCTAAAAAGGCCAATGTGAAGAGCATTTTACTCAAACATTTCATGTAATGTTAAACCTTTAAATACCAGGTAATCTGGTTTGGGGGTTTGGGAGGTCCTCACCCAAGACATTTTGGAGGAAACAGGTGTAATTTTTGTAATTTGGTGGGTCTTGGATGAGTACATTCAGTTAGCCTAGCCTAAAATATGGCACAGTTTGAATATACCAACTTTTATTTCAGCATTAGTTCATTATTTATTGGACCCTCAACCACTTTCACTTAAACTATAAAGCTTCTAAAGGAAATTTAACAATTTAGTGCCCAGACTTCATCTGATTTTTCCACTCCCTAATACCAGGTCCTGTGTCTGTCTTCATTGCACTGAGAAATCACATTATTGAATATGAACATATCCTTTCCACAGATATTTAAAAGCTCACAAGTCTGTAAATAAGGATTGTCCAAAAAATGAAAGCCTAGAAAGTTTCTCTGTACATGTTAATAACATGTTCTATAGTATGGCATATAAGTATGGCATTAAAACTTCCATGGAAACAAGCAGGTAACGCATCCTAGACCACGTTACAGGTCAGATCTATGGAGAGTTCAGCCCGCTCACAATAAGAATGCATAACTTTCCAGGTATTTTAAGGATTAAAAACACCTGTAACATAACATAATTTAATAAATTCAAGATCAGGTCAATTTTATAACAACATCAACAAAGCAGTAAAGAGCTTTATAGACGTAACTAGGGATGGGATGATTCACAATTCGATTCTTGTCTCGATACATACGTCACAATCTCAATATAATTTAGGCAATTCAGGAGTCAGGAGTTTGTTATTGTTTTTTTGTTTAATTTGTAAAAAAAAAAGTTATTCTTCCCTGTCTTGATAAATAGCTGTGGTTGGATCCCAAGCTATTAGAGTTCTTTTGGCGACCCCTTATTCCAGACCCTTCTGCATTTGAACAGACTGTAGAAGGGACTGGCTGTTCAGGAAACAGAGACATATGAGTAACACGCATTTCTGACTGCCAGTATCGAATGATTCAATACTATTTTAAGAATTGCCCTATCCCTAGTAGTACCACTATTATCACACAATGAACCAGACATGTGGAGCTAAGCCTCTAGTCTGACCGGTTTTGCACTGGTGGTCCTGGAAATTTCCTCGCATTTGCTTGTTTTTAATAATTGATCGGGTTATTATAACAATATTAGCTGAGATTAAACACACACACACAGCGATTACCTTGGGAACACAGCCTGGAGAAGCTCATTTCCTGTTCAGCGGACGCGCTGACCCCAAACGACCCTGGCGTTCCCATTACCACAGGCCCAAGCAGACCCCTCACACCTTTAATCACTGCTCTGCCGCTGAAACACGAGCAAACAAGCAGTCACATATGGAGCTAAGAATATACTAGCATTACAAAGCTTTTTTCCTCCATGGTCAAAAGCACTCTCCAATTAGCAACTTGTATTATGTGGACCAATAGACAATATTCTAAGTAGACCAACAAACATTTAGAACTTCCTTTAAAGGTCACAACTGAGACTAAACCAGGACAAGTGTCAAGTGTGAACACACCTCAAAGCAGTGTTACAAAGCAAACTAAAGTTGAAGGTTTGCATCCTCAGTTTATGGCATGTAACACTTACCTTTGTATGGAAATGGAAGAGCCAAAGCCATGTTAATGCCAGCAGGCTACATCCATTAGCTTGAAGTGAGCAGGTCATGCTCATTATGCCGGTGGAGGCTGGAGTGCTTCTGGTCTGTGGTTCCCTCACTGCCACTCTGATACATGAGAGACGCAGAGAGTCTTCAGTCATACATGCATTTAACGACAGAAAAGAGGACTTCTAACCAGTGCTTAGGGAAATGCCTGACTATATACACAATATTTCGAAATATCGTCATTGAAATA
Source organism: Chaenogobius annularis (assembly GCA_015082035.1). Classification (NCBI taxonomy): domain Eukaryota; kingdom Metazoa; phylum Chordata; class Actinopteri; order Gobiiformes; family Gobiidae; genus Chaenogobius; species Chaenogobius annularis. The sequence continues at coordinate 693,025 of BJKM01000128.1, read as the reverse complement.
TCGGAGTTGAATAATCATTTGAAATTATTTTATGTATTAATCATGTGTTTGCTCCATGCAGGCTTGTTTTCACTTTTGACCAATCAGACACGTCATCAAACGCCCACTGCAGAAGGAGCTGTTACATACGCACAGCTCTAGAGACAACACTTGAGAGATGGACAACTCGGGACTGACATTGCTCCTCAAATGCATTGCACGTCGGAAATGGGACAACTGCTGCGGCTTTAGAAGAGAGTTTGACGGGCGGTCGTACTATCGTAGCCTGCTGCTAACTGGTGTTTCATGTGATGAAGAACGGGGTCAGAGAGGGACATGATTATGGTGCACATGATGCAAGGTTATTGCAAGAAAGGCCAGAATGGCCAGTGCAATCAAAGGTACCAAACACACTAATGTGGGAACTGTGAACAATGTTAAGGTAATATTGGGACAGTTGAGGCTGATTTTGTCCACTAGATCATTATTTTTAAGCCTGGTTGTTATGTTTAAGGTCTTGCTGTCCCATTATTCTACGCTACCGGAGACTGGGGCTTACCGGGAGTGTACATCAGTATACGTTTGCGAAATCTGTAATGTATATTTATTTATATTGTTTATATGATTTATATTATTTGTGGCTATATTATAAAATCAAAGTAGAAAACATAGCATAGAGAGAGCAGAGTAAACTTGTACATTGAGAAATGTTTTTCTCTTGTTACAGAGAATAAATTCAGCTAATGTGACACTTTTAAGTCTCATAATTCAAAAATGCCACACAAATTTAACTTGGCCAAGTAACATATCATGTCATTACACTAGATCTGCACATCCCCTGTCCTTGCAGTGATGTGAAATGTAAAGAGCACAGAAACAGGGCTAGTGATGAACACAGATGAATCTCAGTAAATGAACACCACTCAAAACAAGACTTCCCTCATATTATCTGACTACAACTGAGCCTACAATGAAACACTCCTGGATGAATGATGAATTACACCGATTTATAACTATTCGATGTCATCCACACTCTAAAGCAGATTAGCCAGAGCCCCGTGGGCCTTGCCCTCGGCCCAACACTTGAACTTAGTCACTGTACCAACAGTGTGTATTTTCAGACAATTATATACAAGCAGGTGCCCTCTAGTGCACACCGAGGTCAGGGGGCATGAACAACACAGTCATACTCAAAGTAAAGTTTTGAGAATGGGTTTCTGTCGAGCCACTGGGTAAGAGAAAAAGCAGCTCAGTCTCACTTCCAACTGAACAGTCCTGCACACATATAAACCTGAAGCATAACTGAGTAGGCTCACGGACACCAAAGGAAAAGGACTGGCACAGAACCCCAATGCTCTGCGGAGGACTTGCTACACAAGCCGGAGCGAGCAGGTGCGGAAAAGCCAGAGACAGCTGTACTGTGGCAGACCTCGCTTGCACATTGATCAAACCACTACAATAGTAGAGTTCACCTTAGACACAGTGCATGACTTTCGATGCTCACAGCTCAAGCCTCGTCCTGGAAGTCTGGGTGGGTGCTCCAGAGACCAAGCAGCATTATTAATCCCGGGACTCCCAGGCTGAATGGCTTTTTTGTCCCAAAAGCATATGGTACCCCAGTCAAACCAGCTGGCTTCTCACTCATAGTTCCAGCTTGGCCCCAGACTTGTGCCAAATGCCATGCCAAATGTCATTGAGGTTTCTTTAACAGACTATCTCTAAGACTAATACATTTTTGATCTTCACCACTACTGGGATTGGATTTCAAAGAAAGAAAGAAAATAATAGAATTAGTCCATTAGGTACTGTAAATCTGTTTTTAACTTTTATCTTTATTTAAAAAATAAAATAAAATAATTTTCCTATATCATCGTCATATTTAAACTAAAATTATTATTACATTATTATCACTAGACGTAAGCCTATGGATACAGCAAACAGTGTATCTTTTTGTGTTAACTAACGCAAAGCAGGATCCGCCTGATGGCTGCAATCTCTCTGCTCGGTTTGTCCCTCGCTCCTTTGCCCACTGCAGCCCTGGAGTGCTGCGGGGGGCTGCAGGGTGCAGGAAGTGCAGGATCGGAGTGAGTGGTGGAAGTACATACAGTACAGACATATTCCGAGTTCAAACAGCTTAGAAGTGCTAATGTCAGTGTTGTGCGGTCAGGGTAATTCAGGCAAGCAGTGATTGACCAATAAAATGAAAAATTACCCTGTGTCCCAACTATATATAAATAGTTCCAAAATATATCCAAATAAACCCGTTTTCCCCTCACTTCTGCTACTGAAGCTTGGCTGAAGTGACAGTGTCTTTTAGTAGCCTCTACAGGTCGCTGGACAGTACTGCGTGCGGAGCATGGTTCTTCTTCTCCCACAGCGGCTCAGTCTGTGGCCGTGTTCAGAGGCCCGTTGATGCTCCACTCTCTAACATGAGCTTTTAGAACCAGAGCGATCAGCAGCTTGTTTTACAGGTCTGCACACGTGCTCTGAGGACCACACAGCCTCAAACCATGGATCTATGCTCAAAGCACGCAGAAAAAACCTGTGTGGGAATCAAGGATGTTTGCAGGGTTTGCCCTAACTGAGCATGTGCAAAGGAGAAGCGACCCAACAGCAGCTGAAAGTTTACTTAACAAATTTACTTAAAAACGATCTTTTTGAGACAAGTCTGTGTTTGTAGCTAAGGCTCTGTTCATGTTTATGATAAATGTAAAGTAAATGTTAGTTAGAAATACAGGCAGTCATTTACCAACATAGTGTTAATTTGTGTAATGACTTAGTCGGCAAAGTGGGGCCATTGCATATCAGATGTTATGTTATTTTTTTCACTTTTGTGTTATCCACTAAATATTGATGAAAACCCCGAGTCTGCAGCTTTAGTTATTTTGTTTAACCTGTTTGAATGCTACTACTAGCGCATCAGCCTTTTCTATTGTTTAATGTTATTGCACTGTAATATGGGGATCAAATAGATAAATAAATAATTCTTGGCCCTATGCATTTTAGGCTCTATTTTAGCAAGGCTTCACTAATTAATTTCATACATCCATGGACTTCACTCACATAAAGTTCATGACCTTCATTTTCAAGCACAGAAGTATTAAAGGACAAATGTTACGCATTTGTATTGGTATTGGCCAATAAAGGTGCTCTTGAAAGCAAAAAACAGTATTAGTTTGTAATGAAATGCTAGAGTAACAGCCTTTACCACCTACTGGTTGCAGAGGGAATTACACAAGTTTAATATTATCACTTAGCTAGCCTCAGACTTCCTGCTTCGATCGTGATTAGATGGGAGAAATGCACAGAATGAGTCTGGTGATGATTCTCAGAGCCACGTCACAGATCAGGAAAACATCAGTCATCAGGGAATATAGAACGATGGTGTTTTTGATGGTTGGGAGGGAAGGGGTTTTCTAACCAGGATTCATCAAACTAGTGTGAATGAAGCTAAATGCTACTCCAGATATGTTTTTGACGAGGGAACAATGTTAGAACAGGGTTAAAAGAGAGAAAAAGTAAATTTAGCATAATATGTGTCCTTTAACAGTTGGTTCCTCATGTTCAGATAAAAGGAGAGGAAAGGTAAACTCCGCAGTCACATCTGTAGCGGATTCAACTGCATGAACTACTCAAGTGTGTCAAAACATTTCCCTTCACCAGAAAAGTTAATAGCCTACTGTAAACATTTTTGTTTGTATTGTGATGAGACGATGAGATTGAAAAAGAAGCTGGTATGAGACACGAGATACGTGAAGAAAAGGCCAACCTTCCTATTTCCATAATTGGCAGGATAGCAGCAATAAACATGACAATTTTGCCAAAAATAAATGATTTATTCTCAATGATCCCAACCCACCCCACACTCACCTGGTTCAAAGCACTAAACTCCAGCATCACTCACTTCTATTGGAAAAATAAAACACCAAGGATTAAACTCAGTACATTACAAAAGAACAAAGCTCAAGGAGGACTAGAAGCACCAATTACTCCTTAGCTAACCAACTACAATACATTTACAAATGGACTCACCCCCCCAATCTGATATTACATGGCTGAATAGACCAATCATTATGCAAATAACTAAATACAGCTGACATCCCATTTCTCACCAAATCAATAAAATGACACACATGCTTTAATGTTATAACCATAGCCTCTACTCTGACAGCGGTGGAAATTTCACCAATTCACAAATTCATATTCACAATACCTACAAATCAAATAATCAGTTATGGAAAAAATAAATGTCAGACCCACAAATTTAGAACTCCCGCCTGCAATATCAGACTTGATTAATATCAATTCTTCAAAGACACTTCTCTCTAAAATATACAAAATAATTTCAAAGCCATCTCAGACCATATGCCTACCAACAATATAATGGGAAAAGACCTTTCAATAACTCCTGATGCCAACTTCTGGACCCAAATCTGTAAAAACATTTATCTTATGTCCAAAAAGGCCAACTTACAATTAATACAATACAAAACATTTCACAGAACACATTACACGGGTAACAGATTAGCTAAAATGGGTTTCACATCAGAGATTTGCACACATTGCACTCAGAAAAGTATAGACACATCCATGCAACCTGGCACTGCACTTTTGGGAAGAGGTCACACAGTCACTATCCACTATAGTGGGCTGCCACATCCCATTATCCCCCTCTCTCTGCCTGCTAGGGGATCTCGCAATAACGACTGAAAAGACAGCTCTACTCATCACCAAGAGCCTGAAACCAACTAGCCTGAAAACCCGCAACAGCATACATATTAACCACTGGAAAGATCTCATCATCGACTTCATTACAATAGAAATAACACCTCCCCTATAATCACCCATCTGAAACCCACCTCCCCCACCCAATGCTTTCTGACCTATTACAACTCTGATTCCCTTCTCTCCTTCCTCTATCTTCCACTCTTTACACATTTCAGTCGTCTACCAACTTTATGTATTTGTCTGTGAGCCAACTCCTACACAACCACACAACCACCACTCTGCCACAAAAACATATTCTTAACACATACATGTTTTTTTGTTGTTGTTTTATCATATCATCATCATCATTGTTGCTGTTGTTTGTACTATTATCACTGTAATCATTTGTATCACTACTATTCAGAATCAGAATCAGAAGGGGTTTATTGCCATTGTCAATGAATAAAATTCACAAACATAGGAACTTGTCTGGGCATTAAGGTGCAAAATAAAACACTGATCAATAATAAAAACAACATATATTCAATCAAAAGGGCATGCATTAAGAAACAATTTAAAATGACTATTGTATAAAATGAAAATAAAATAGGCATTACTATGTACACGAGAGTTACAGTTAAATTTACAGTTTTGAGTGCAGAAAGTGACAGTGAGTGATTGAATAGTTGCAGTTAAAGTGGCAGATGCTAAGAAGTGTTCATGAGTCCAACGGCAGAGTGAAAGAAACTATTCTTGTGGCGGGAGGTTCTGGTCCGGATGGACCGTAGCCTCCTGCCTGAAGGGAGTGCTTCAAATAGACCATGTCCAGGGTGAGAAGGGTCAGTGGTGAGCCAACCTGCTCGTCCCAGAACATTTGTCAGTAATGCTTTACCCAATCTGAGAAATTTGATTCATATTCCCTGCAAAAAAATAACGCCCAGTCCCACTGAAACTTGCTGTGCTAAATGTCAATGTCAGATCCGTATGTAACAAATCATTCTTAATTAATAATTTATTTCTTCTTATAATCTTGATTTTATGTTTTTAACTGAACATGGCTTGACAAAAACACAGGAAATTTAGTTCAATAGAATCTGCTCCACTCAACTTTATGTTTGAATCTGAAACACGAGAAAACAAAAAGGGAGGAGGTGTGTGTGCTTTTGTTAGAGATGAAATAGTTACCTGCAGGTTGACCTTTGGGGTGTTTTCAACATTTGAATACATGTCCTTTAAAATTGAGCTAAAACAGTCTCCATCCATTCTCTTCATTGTTTCATGAAAGCCTCTCCAGCACTGCCAAAGTTGTATTGATTTTACTGAGCTGCTTTCAGTCGTATGCACAGAGTTTGATGGTTTAGTCATAACAGGTGATTTCAACAATCATGTTGATAATATTTGTGACAGAAACGCTAAAGAGCTTCATGCTGTCCTTGAAACTTTCGGTCTTACTCAGCACAGTGAGTGGCCCCACTCACAGCAGAGGCACACGCTAGATCTTCTAATTACAAAAGTCAAAATCAAAAGTATAGTGCCTAAACCAGACTTGGAGAGACTTATCCATGCGTTTGTCTCTAGTAGATTAGACTACTGTAACGGCCTGCTCACTGGCCTCTCCAAACGAGCTGTAAAACAGCTGCGGTACATCCAGAACGCTGCTGCTCGGGTCCTGACTAGAACCAGGAAGTACGATCACAATTAGTCCTGTGCTCAGGTCTCTGCACTGCTCCCTGTGGCTCAGGAATAGACTTTAAAGCAGCTCTGCTTGTATACAAGTTCTCTCATGGCCTAGCACCAAAGTACATCTCGGACATGTTAGTGCCATATGAACCATCTCAAACTCTGAGGACCTCAGGGACCGGCCTCCTGCTGGTGCCAGAGTCAGGACTAAACATGGGGAATCTGTGTTTTAGTTTTATGCAGCTAAAATCTGGAACAGTCTTCCTGAGGATGTAAGACAGGCCTCTACTCTGTCATTGTTCAAATCTAAGCTAAAAACTGTTTTGTTTAGCTGTGCATATGACTGAAATGATCTTATTTGCACGATTCGCTTTTATGTCTTTAAACTATTCTGTCTTGTCTTTGTGATTTTAATGCATTTTTTCCTGTTGTGTGAAGCACTTTGAATTGTCTTGTGTACGAATTATGCTGTACAAATAAACTTGCCTTGCCTTGCCTTGCCTACTCTGAAATGTAGGTGGTGCCCCATATTGGTAAAAGATGCAAAAAACAGAAAAGAAACAGGAGTTATATTTCAAGTTGTAATCATGTCTCCTCACTTTTCCCTTTACACATTATCTTCATTTTGAGAAGCTTGAAACCAGAGTAAACCAGAGTAATTAGTTTGAGCCAATGCCACTAGAGCTGGGAGCCATTTTACAGTAATTTATGTGAAAATGGCCGCATAATCCAATCCCATTTTGGACGTCACAGTTATGATTGGGACGGGATAAAGAGCCAAGCTGCTGTAAACGTGCTCACTGGAGCTGCTTTGGTGTCCAGCACTCGAGGTAACCACTGGGCTTGAGTTTCATGGCTTTTTGGATGGAATCAAATTAGTCGGCCAGACATCCAATTTGTGTGTTTTGTGTAGTCAAATGTAGTGGCTGCGTGGGTGCCAGAGGAGAGAGACGAGACCACTTCCCCTCAGTTACATAACAATGAAGAATGCTCTTGACATTTTTCCCGTTGAAACAAATAGTTCTTCTCTTGATGTTTCTTTTTTAAAATTTAAATATTTTTATTTTTTATGTTTAAGAAAATATAAAAACAGGGAAACAAAACATGACCAGAGAGCAGTTACAAAACAAAAGCAGCAGACATCCAACAAATCCAATTTCAAGTTGAGTCCAAATATAATTCTTTCCATTTTACGACTGTCCACTATAGTGTTAGTTCAGTCCTTGATTGTCGGTACATTTTATGTCATCCATTTTTTTTGTTGGTGCCTTTTTCCATAGTTCTGAAGTCCATCGGGATGGTGATGTCATAACTTGTTTGTAAGGCTTTGTTGATCTCAGTCCAATATTTGTGAACAACAGGAAAATCCCAAAACACATGATAGTGGTTTGCCTCCTGCTGCCACATCCTCTCCAACAGTCTGCATTTTCCTGTGAGTAATGGGCACTTTGACATGGGGTTATAGAGAAACAAGACACATTTTTCAAACAGAATTCTCCCCCAACATGTGATTTTGTGGTTTTCCACTGAGATGTACATATACTTTCCCATTCTTCATCAGCCAGAACAAAGTGAGCCTCTCTTTCCCATTTACCCTTAATGTAATCAATAGAGTTAATACATTTATATCATTTAGATATTAATCCCTTTGAAAGTCCAGATTTATAGGCTTTAATATATATTTCAGTCAAAGGGCTCTGATGGTCATCATTCTTTTTCATTTCTTGATTAAATAACTCCTTATTTTTAAATACCTATAAAAGTCCTGTTCCTCTAAGCCAAATGATTCTTTCAACTCATCAAAGCTCTTCAGATGATTACAATCTGGTAAAAGACCTTTATACCTTTTGTTGTCCAGACTTTAAATCTTGACTCTGTGCTGTTAGGTGCGAAATTTTGATCATAGGCCAGCCAATTTAAGATTTTAATATCTTTGTTTAGTTTGTGTGTCTTGATCAGCTCCAGACTTCACCCAAGGGTTCTCCAACTCCCCCAAGTAACTCAACCTTCTGTCATCTGCCAGTACCTGCCTGTACAGGAACCCCCGGCAAAACACTAATCTCAATATTCTTCCATTGTGCTTCATATTCTGGGTCACACCAGTACAGCAATGCTCTGATTTGATCTGAATTAAAGTAATCTGTCAGACAAGGCAAACTCCAGCCTCCTTTTTTTTTTGATAACTAAAGTTTTGTATGCAGGGTTTACAGGGTTTTTTCCCCTGCCATATGAATCTTTAGATTGCATTATTCCATTCATCAAACAGCCGGTTGCGGATGGAAACCGGAAGAGTCTGGAACAGATAGAGAAACCTGGGAAAAACATTCATTTTTATAGTTTCAACTTGGACTTGGATCTCATTAACTTGTGATGCGGGCTGTTTTCCAACGGGCCGTGGGCCGTCAGCGTTGTCTGTTTTGGTCCCGTGGCACTACCGGACTTGTGTCTTCCTTGTTTACTCATCCCTTGTCCTTGTTCTTTGGGATTGGGTGGGTCAAACGATTTTAAAACCACGTTTTGCAGCAGTGGTGTAAGGTGCGTCACCATAACCGGAAGTCTCTTCTCTTGATGTTTCATTAACACGAGGACTACCAGGATTTTAGAACTACTAGAACTCCCAAGCCGTCAATTTGATGGTTGCGCTCTGGCGATGACGTAATCAATAGAATAATTCTTCTAACACGCTAAAAATTGGTCTATTAGTCTCTTTAATGAATATTATCATTATTCAGAGTGCCGAAGTTGACCAGGCTCAGCGGAGGAAGGAGGAAGGAGGAGGAGGAGGGTTGTTTGCAATAGCGAAGACGCTTTTACAGAGAATATACGCATATTCATTCATTGATCTGGACCCATCTTCTTAAAAAAAGCCCGTCAAGCCGTTGCCAAGATTATGCCGCTCACCTGGCGATGTTACCGGGGCAGCTGAAGCAACAGGCTCTTAGTTTATTGAACTCGACAGCCTAAAATGCCATAAGTATGTTATAAAGTTTTTCATAAATACCTTGAACATTTACAATAGATCTACTGCCAGGGAGAGATTTTGCCGGCTTTTTTTTGCAGGGGTTTGTTCTTTGTCCTGTCTGTTCTGTCTGATTTGGCTGAGCTACCCAAAACCCACCGTAAACGGTGTTGGTAGAACACTGCTTCCCCTTCCTGAGGCGCCGGACGGTTTGCCAGAATTTCTTTGAGGCCGACCGATAGTCCTCCTCCAGGGCCTCCCCGAACTCCTCCCAAATCCGCATTATTGACGATACCCGTCAACGGCCTCAGGAGTCCCACACGCCAAAGAGGCCTGATAGGCCTCCTTCTTCCGCCTGACGGCATCCCTTACTTCCGGTGTCCACCACCGGGTTCGGGGGTTGCCGCCGCGACAGGCACCTGAGACCTTGTGGACCAAGCTCCGAGCAGCCGGATTGACAATGGGAGGTCGAGAACATGGTGCCACTCAGACTCAATATCCCAGCCTCCCCGGGATTTGGGAGAAGCTCTCCGGAGGCGCGAATTGAAGACCTGCTGACATCGGGCTCCGCAAGAAAGTTCCCAGCAGACCCTCACTATACGAGGCTTGGGCCTGCCAAGTCTGTCCGGCTTCCTCCGCCGAGCGGATCCAACTCACCACCGAGGTGGTAATCGGTTGACAGCTCCGCCTTTCTTTACCGAGTGTCCAGACAACGGCGCGGCAGGTCAGATGACACGACAACAAAGTCGATCATTGATCTCCGGCCTAGGGTGTCCTGGTGCCACATGCACTGGTGGACACCCTTGTGCTTGAACATAGTGTTCGTTATGGACAGTCCGTGACTAGCACAGAAGTCCAATAACTGAACACCGCTCGGGTTCAGATCGGGGGGCCGTTCTTTCCCAATCACTCCTCTCCAGGTGTCACTGTCGTCGCCCACGTGGGTGTTGAAGTCCCCAGTAAAACAAGGAGTCCCCGGTCGGTGCACTGTCCAGTACCCCTCCCAGGGACTCAAGAAGGCCGGGTACTCAGCACTGTTGTGTTCGCCCGTAGGCCGACACCACAGTGAGAGACCTGTCCCCAACCCGAAGGCGTAGGGACGTGACCCTCTCGTTCACTGGGGTAACTCCAACACATGGCGCTGAGCTGTGGGGCAATAAGCAAGCCCACGCCAGCCCGCCGCCTCTCCCCGTAGGAAACACCAGAGAAGTGGAGCGTCCAGCCCCTCTCGAGAGGATGGGTTCCAGTGCCCAAACTGTGCGTGGAGGGTGAGGCCGACTATATCTAGTCGGAACCGTTCAACCTCCCGCACAAGCTCAGGCTCTTTCCCCCCAGCGAGGTGACGTTCCATGTCCCCAGAGTTAGTCTCTGCGTCTGGGGATCCGGTCGTCGAGGTGCCTGACTCCACTGCAGTTGGATCACTGACTTCTTGACGGATCTGAGGTGGGTGAAGAATGTCTCAGACACTCACAGGACGACACCACTCTCATCGGGCTCATCTCGGACGGGGATGAGTCTGTCTACAGGAAGGAGGTGGACCGGCTAGTGTCCTGGTGCAGCGGTAACAACCTGGAGTTTTAATGCCCAAAAAGACAGTGGTCGTGGACTTCAGGAAAGTCACAGCCTCCCAGCCCCTCCTCACCGAGGACTCCTTCCGCTTCTTCAGCACCACCATCACCCAGGACCTCAAGTGGGAGCCCACATGTACTACCATGAGGATGTACTTCCTGCGGGCTAGCTGGAGAAGCCAAGCTGCCAGTGCAGATGATGGTGCAGTTCTACACGGCCATCATTGAGTCCATCCTCACCTCCTCATCACCGTGTGGTACGCTGGAGCCACAGACAGGGACAACTGGACAGCACTTATTTGCTATCATTATTATTATTATTCGGCCCAAGCGAAGGACGAGAATCGTTCGGCGAAGGACTTAAGAAATTTTAAACGAAAGCCACAAAAATCGAGTAGTAAACAAGGACAAATATGCCCGTGAGTGGTATCGAAAATTAGAACTCAGTGAGCACTAATTTTGAGTGAAGACCCTGTAAAAAGTATTGAAAGACGGCTCAGTAGTGCCACCTCAAAAATCAATTAACATGGGGCCAATGGGAGCCCAAAGCAAAAAAAAAAAGTCGCAGTAAGAATACCGACTCTCCCAAAATAGTTCATGTGAGGACATATAAAAAATTATTATGACCCCGCCCTAAATTATATGGAAGTCAGCCATATTGCCTCAAACATGGCACTGAAAAAAGTGCCCTCGTCGTACTTTTGGCATCTCCTCCTACAAAAACACTTCAAATTTGGCAACATGACATAAAACCCATGAGCAAGGAAATGTTATCAGTCAACAAAATTGAAAAAACAACAAACAAACAACAAACAATTAAATAAATTTTGTAAACATTTTTAATTGGAAAATGTTAGCGTTTGTGAAGATTTTCGAGCTGACAGCAGAGAAAAAAAACTGCAAAAAAAAAAGTTTCTGTTTTTATTATTATATATATCCTCTCGCTCCCTCAGGTCTCCTCCTCTCTCTCAGCTCTCTGTCCCTCTTTCTGTCTTATCTCAATGGGTGGCCGAGCCTTCAGCCGCTCTGGCTCCTCAGCTCTGGAACTCTCTCCTCCTGACCTCCGCAACATATGACACCCTTCCACTTTTCAAATCCAGACTCAAAACTGACCTGTTCAGACAGCTACATCATATCATCCTACAACACACATAACTCAGTCACTCCAACACACATAACTCAGTCACTCCAACACCACATAACTCAGTCACTCCAACACCATCATCCAGTTCTGTACTGTGGTTTATTCTGCTGTTTATTCTCTTGTACAGTGTCCTTGGGTCAGACAAAGATCGGTTCACAAGCCCCCTATGATGGAAAGAAAACAAGGCCAGTTACGTCGCCCGGATTGGCGTTACCGGGGCCCCACCCTGGAGCCAGGCCTGGCGTGGGTGCTCGACGGCGAGCGCCTGGTGGCCGGGCCTTTCCCCACGGGGCCCGGCCGGGTGCAACCCAAACGAGTGACGTGGGGCCGTCCTGCAGGAGGATCCGTAAGGGGCTGGTGCGGAGGGATCTGGGCGGCAGTCGACGGCAGGGGCCTCGACGACCGGATCCCCGGACGCAGAGACTAACTCTGGGGACATGGAACGTCACCTCGCTGGGGGGGAAAGAGCCTGAGCTTGTGCGGGAGGTTGAACGGTTCCGACTAGATATAGTCGGCCTCACCTCCACGCACAGTTTGGGCACTGGAACCCATCCTCTTGAGAGGGGCTGGACGCTCCACTTCTCTGGTGTTGCCTGCGGGGAGAGGCGGCGGGCTGGCGTGGGCTTGCTTATTGCCCCACAGCTCAGCCGCCATGTGTTGGAGTTTACCCCAGTGAACGAGAGGGTCGCGTCCCTACGCCTTCGGGTTGGGGACAGGTCTCTCACTGTGGTGTCGGCCTACGGGCCGAACAACGGTGCTGAGTACCCGGCCTTCTTGGAGTCCCTGGGAGGGGTACTGGACAGTGCACCGACCGGGGACTCCGTTGTTCTACTGGGGGACTTCAACGCCCACGTGGGCAACGACAGTGACACCTGGAGAGGGGTGATTGGGAAGAACGGCCCCCGATCTGAACCCGAGCGGTGTTCAGTTATTGGACTTCTGTGCTAGTCACGGACTGTCCATAACGAACACCATGTTCAAGCACAAGGGTGTCCACCAGTGCACGTGGCACCAGGACACCCTAGGCCGGAGGTCAATGATCGACTTTGTTGTCGTGTCATCTGACCTCCGGCCGCGTGTCTTGGACACTCGGGTAAAGAGAGGGGCGGAGCTGTCAACCGATCACCACCTGGTGGTGAGTTGGATCCGCTGGCGGTGGAGGAAGCCGGACAGACTTGGCAGGCCCAAGCGTATAGTGAGGGTCTGTTGGGAACGTCTTGCGGAGCCCGCTGTCAGCAGGGTCTTCAATTCACACCTCCGGGAGAGCTTCTCTCCAAATCCCGGGGGAGGCTGGGGACATTGAGTCCGAGTGGACCATGTTCTCGACCTCCATTGTCAATGCGGCTGCTCGGAGCTGTGGTCGCAAGGTCTCAGGTGCCTGTCGCGCGGCGGCAACCCCCGAACCCGGTGGTGGACACCGGAAGTAAGGGATGCCGTCAGGCGGAAGAAGGAGGCCTATCAGGCCTCTTTGGCTTGTGGGACTCCTGAGGCCGTTGACGGGTATCGGCGGGCCAGGCGTGCCGCAGCTCGTGCTGTCGCAGAGGCAAAAACCCGGGTCTGGGAGGAGTTCGGGGAGGCCCTGGAGGAGGACTATCGGTCGGCCCAAAGAAATTCTGGCAAACCGTCCGGCGCCTCAGGAGGGGGAAGCAGTGTTCCACCAACACCGTTTACGGTGCGGGTGGGGACCTGCTGACCTCGACTGGGGATGTCGTCGGGCGGTGGAAGGAGTACTTTGAGGACCTCCTAAATCCCACTGTCACGTCTTCCGAAGAGGAAGTAGAGACTGAGGACTCGGAGGCTGACTCATCTATCACCCAAGCCGAAGTCACTGAGGTTGTTGGCAAACTCCTCGGTGGCAGAGCTCCGGGGGTGGATGAGATACGCCCCGAGTACCTAAAGTCTCTGGATGTTGCAGGACTGTCTTGGTTGACACGCCTCTGCAACAGGATCTGGACTGGCAGACCGGGGTGGTGGTCCCTCTGTTCAAGAAGGGGGACCGGAGGGTGTGCTCCAACTATAGAGGGATCACACTCCTCAGCCTCCCTGGTAAGGTCTATTCCAGGGTACTGGAGAGGAGAATATCCGACCGATAGTCGAACCTCGGATTCAGGAGGAGCAGAGTGGTTTTCGTCCTGGTCGTGGAACACTGGACCAGCTCTATACTCTCCATCGGGTGCTCGAGGGTTCATGGGAGTTTGCCCAACCAGTCCACATGTGCTTTGTGGATCTGGAGAAGGCTTTCGACCGTGTCCCACGGGGTGCCCTTTGGGGGGTGCTGCGGGAGTACGGGGTCCGGGGCCCTTTGCTCAGGGCTGTCCGGTCCCTGTATGACCGGAGCAGGAGCTGTGTTCGCATTGCCGGCAGTAAGTCAGATCTGTTCCCAGTGCGTGTTGGACTCCGCCAGGGCTGCCCTTTGTCACCGGTTCTGTTCATTGTTTTTATGGACAGAATTTTCTAGGCGCAGTCAGGGGGCGGAGGGGGTCCGGTTTGGAGAGCACAGGATCTCATCTCTGCTGTTTGCAGATGATGTTGTCCTGATGGCTCCATCAAACCTGGACCTGCAACATGCACTGGGACGGTTTGCAGCCGAGTGTGAAGCAGCTGGGATGAGAATCAGCACCTCCAAATCTGAGGCCATGGTTCTCGACCGGAAAAAGGTGGCTTGCCCTCTCCAGGTGGGTGGGGAGTCCTTGCCCCAAGTGGAGGAGTTCAAGTATCTCGGGATCTTGTTCACGAGTGAGGGAAGGATGGAGCGTGAGATTGACAGGCGGATCGGTGCAGCGTCTGCAGTGATGCGGTCGCTGCATCGGACCGTTGTGGTAAAGAAGGAGCTGAGTCGAAAGACAAAGCTCTCGATTTACCGGTCAATCTACGTTCCTACCCTCACCTATGGTCATGAGCTTTGGGTAGTGACCGAAAGGACAAGATCGCGGATACAAGCGGTCGAAATGAGTTTCCTCCGCAGGGTGGCTGGGCGCTCCCTTAGAGATAGGGTGAGGAGCTCAGTCACACGGGAGGAGCTCGGAGTAGAGCCGCTGCTCCTCCACGTTGAGAGGAGCCAGCTGAGGTGGCTCGGGCATCTGTTCCGGATGCCTCCTGGACGCCTCCCTAGGGAGGTGTTTCGGGCATGTCCCACCGGGAGGAGGCCCCGGGGAAGACCCAGGACACGCTGGAGGGACTATGTCTCTCGGCTGGCCTGGGAACGCCTCGGGATCCCCCGGAGGAGTTGGAGGAAGTGTCTGGGGAAAAGGAAGTCTGGGAGTCCCTGCTTAGACTGCTGCCCCCGCGACCCGGCCCCGGATAAAGCGGAAGAAGATGGATGGATGGATGGACAGTGTCCTTAGGTGTTTGAAAGGCGCTTTTAAATAAATGTATTATTATTATTATTATTATTATTATATTATTATTATATTATTATTATTATATATTTTTTTTTTCATTTCTCAACAAACACCCCGATTTTGGTGTTGTTGTGTTACTTTTAATGGCAGTTGGAGCCGACTGAAAAGGTGCATTTACTGCACCTACTATAGTACATCTTCAAAGTATGTGTTTTAGCGTTAAAACCGTAAAAAAAAAAAAAAAAGGAGAGGGAAAGAGAGAGCGAAAACCACCCCAGTTTTGATACAATTCCAAATGTGGGCGTGGCAAGCTTTAACAAAAATTGAAATTTTTTTCAAATGTTAAAACATGCGAATCTCTGGCACGAGATGTCCTATTTTCCATTAAGATACGTTTTGTGCAAATTGATAAACTGAAAGCAATGATACATAATTTATAAAGGCTTTCCAGCGCCCCTTGAACATTTGACTTCAATCCAAAAATTTGGTTTACAGGCATTTTGAAGGGGATGAAAACATTGACTTTGTCATAAACAGTTGATATTTGGCACACTTATTCTCCACATCACACGGAACATTAAAGCCAATGGGGACATAACTATCTCGAACCTGCGTCGTGAACATTTTGAATAAGTAGGATAAAGTGGGTACTGTTTGTGGGGGAGGGGTGATGTAGGCGGGGGGATTAGAGGTGTGCTCTTCGCGGTGGCTCGTACCCTGTGGTCACAAGGGGGGCCGAGGGCCTTTATCGCCGCTTGCAGCTTTAATTATTATGACTGCACTCTGAGGAAGGCTTCATGCCGAAATGCATTAGAGTTTACTTGTCTGTTGTAGCAAAATAAAAAAGTTATGTGAGTATCTTTGTCCTAATTTATTTTTTTTTAAATGAAGATGTGTCACCCCTAAATGTTTTTAATAATTGCTATCTTTTTTGGGTTTAGCACTCAAGCCTTGAGGACTTGCAACTTTCACCCTTTTACAATAATATTGTTGTATGTTGCTTCTTACCACCGAGTCTCTAGCCTGTGAATTTTGCTCACTGACAAAGGCAAGAAACCTTCTTCTGATTCTGATCTCCGGTTGTAGATGCACTGATGGACATGGTGTTTGTTATGGACAAACTCTGACAGAAATCCATTAATAGAACAGCGCTCGGGTTCAGATCGGGGAGACCAGTCATCCATTTACGCCAATCCAGGTGTCACTGTCAATGCCCATGAGCACCATCCAGGGCCCATCCCAGCCCAGGGATCCCAAGAAGGCTGGCTCAGCATTTTAGGTTGACAAAACCGTGAGAGAGGCGGAGGGAACCAACTCTCTCGCTCACTAGGGAAAAGTCACCTACAAAGTCACACTTAGCTGTGAGGCTGTAAACCCACAGCAGCCCACCGCTTGTGGGCTTAAAGCCCTTTGAGCCCAGGTGGTGTTTGGAGGTGAGCCCAACTATGTCTCGTCAATACGGCTCAACCTCCCGCACAAGGTCGGGCACCTCCTCCTCAAATAAAACAGACAAATGTGTGCCATTTAACAAGAAAAATGTCTCCTCCAATATCTAAACTCTTCTCCAAAACACATGTGTTTACTAACAGAGGACTGACTGTATTCCTCTCCATTAATAAGACCTGGCACTGATCATTGAGGATTAGAAATGGTACTGGTCAACCAGTTCAAAATGTGAATAATTAAATAACCCTAACTGATATTGCTTATAGGTATATTACTTAAGAGGAGTATTTTTCATACTAATTATCTCTTATAACCGCCACTACAACTACTACAAATGCATATCCATTAAAACTTCTCATTACGATAATTGTCGGTCAATAAATGAGTCACATGCAGGTTTCCTCGGCGGTGTTGTCAAAGCTGTGCCTTGAACACTGAGCTAAATCATATCAGATGTGCTATCGACAGCCGCTTGTCAATAACCCAGCCCTCTGAGGGTTAGCTATCCGCACACAGACTGATTGACTGTTTCTTAATAGACACATAATTGGTGACAAAGACCTTCCAATAGAGTGTCATTAGCCAGAGCGTTGGCCGTGATTCACAGTCTGTCCTGTTTTACGTAGCTGGATTGGCTCACACAGACGAGGCTGGGACCAGGGACACCAGCGACAGGAGAGGGAAGGACAACCACTATCTATAACAGATGGAAATTAAGAAAGCAAAAAATATATATAAAAATTTAAAGAGCAGATATATTTTTCAAAGCAGCCCCAGTTTCAGTTTGTCTTCAGTGAATCAGATGTGTCTTTTTAAACAGTTACTTTTTAACATTTACTACAATAGCCTACATTTTGACACATTCATGACAACTTTAAGCAATTGTGTCAGTTTACTTTTCCAGCAAACTGTAACTTTTGCTACAATTGGCAAGAGTGCTTTCAGACGTCAGGGCTGGAGATACTACATGCAAAATACAGAGACTACAGGCCAAAGTAAATTTAATCTCTCATAATTTAAGCTTTCGTCTGGAAAAATCAACACTTACTTTTTGTTTATTATTTCCCAGAATCCACTTGCATTAATAGCTTTGTCATTGTAACTTCAAAGGCTGTTGCATTGCAATTTTCATTTTTAAGATCAGCCCAAAAGGACAAATATTAGACATTATTAGGGCCCAAACTCGAAAGTGCGAGGGGGGTGAGTCAGCGACTTGTCCGCCTCATGTGAGAAACTGTAAAAAACGCAAAAAACAAGTATAAAATGTAACAAATATTCGTGTAATTGGTATAGACATTTGGAGTTTTTTGAGCCCTTATTTTGAGTGAAGACCATGAGAAAAATATATTGAAAGATGGCTCAGTATTTCTTGAAATAATTCCCTTTGCCACCAGTAGATAGAGCCAAAAGTCATTTTCTAGCATGGGAAACGCCAGAGTGTCTGTTTGTTTCTTTTATAAAAAATAAATAATATATACTTATTTGTTCTAAAGCATAAAATGCCAAAATAAAAAGGTACAAAAGGTCAATAAAAATACAATAACAGTGATAAAGTGCTCCCAACCATTGCGAATGCGACTTCATATGAACCTTTATATTTGATTCAAAATTGCAACTGTAACACTGTAGATCATTTTTTCTGTTCGAGCTTAACTTTGCAGGGGATGCTGGAGAGCCATATTTAATTTATCTAAAAACTACACATGGAATTCTCAAATAAGTCACACATAAAGATCCAAATTGCGTGTTGCAAAATGTTTGCAATATTTGCACGGAATTTCATGATTTTAAAATGGCTGCTTTGTTATGAATTCGTTATGACCACATCCAGAGAACTTTTGATGTCCTGATGATGCTGCTGCAGTTTGGAGGCTTTTGGATAAAACCCTAGGACAAGTTTGTTAAAGGACACATAGGCGACATTGAGTTTTCTGAGCTTTATACATGTACTAACATTGTTCCCTCATCAAAAAATATACCTGGAGTTGGATTTAACTTAACTCACCCTAGTTTGATGAATCCTTGTTAAAAAATCCTCTCACCTCCAATCATTAAAAACACTCCGTTCTGAATCTACTCAATCTGTGGCATGGCTCAGAGAATCTTCTTTGCTGTTTTTAAGTCATTAATCATCGCCAGACTTGTTCTGTGCATGTCTGCCATGAAATCACAATCATTGCAACTGTGTGCTTAAACCAGAAAGTTAACAAGCAGCTGCATTAGCAAACTATTGATTTTAAGATTTAGATGTATTTATTTATAAGCCCATTGGCTACTTTCCATCTATAGTCCCTGGCAGGTCAGGGCGGGAAACAACATACAGTGAGGAAAATAATCTTGGGTGCATTTCTACAGTAAGAAATATTTAAAAATATATATTTTTAAATAATGTATTTGTAAGTTATTGCAAGTATTTAAACACCTGCCAATCAGCAAGAATTCTGCCTGTCAAAGACCTGTTAGTCTGCCTTTATAATGTCCATCTCTACTCCACTTTAATTAATCTAAATTAGCAGCACCTGTTTAAGATTATTAGCTGCATAAAGACACATGTCCACCCCACAATCAGTAAGGCTCCAACTACTACCATGGGCAAGACCAAAGAGCTGTCAAAGACACCAGAGACAAAATTGTAGACCTCCACAAGGATGGAAAGGGCTACGGGACAATTGGAAAGCAGTTTGGTGAAAAAAAGATCAACTGTTGGAGTAATTGTTAGAAAATGGAAGAGGGTAAAGATTAGTGGTGGAAATTTTAGGCTGATACTGATACGGATGTAGTTGGGCCTATAACCGATATTGGGCCGATACTTTCTATACTTTGTACACAAAAAAATATTTTAACAAAGAAATATTGCTGTATTTTAAAATAAGGATCAAATCTATTTTAAAATGTTGAGTTAGATCACATTATACCCTGATATATACATGGGCTATATCATTCATTAATTACTTTTTTCCATCCACTGATTTCCCTGTTTTATTAAGATTTTTTCTCTGTGATAGTGCCACTCTGTACCTCTCCAGTCCGTGTGTCATCATCGTGTTGCTGTTCCTCAGTCTCTGTGTCTCCTTCTTCAAAGCTCTCTCACTAAATTTATCTGGAGTAAACATGTCCAAACTGATCGTTTAGGAGAAAAACTTGTCTAATAATGTCTGGAAAAAACATTGCGTTTATCGCGGGTCGAGAGTGAATTTGTCGCAATAAGATTGGTCTATGACTTTTCTAGAGCTTTTAAAAGTCTAACTTTGTCATTTCTGGGATTTTTGGTTCAGAAGGAAGACTGGATTAAAGTTTACATTCTGTTCGTTAGAATATAGCAGCAGAAAACCTCTGTCCATGGAGCTGTTGTTTTCTTCTTTGTTTTCTTCCTGTTTCTGAAGGGACGCAGAGTAAGCTCTTTCATTTTCAAGGCATTACATTGCGGACTGATATCGGAAGTTTTGGACTGAAACTGATATTACTCAATGGCATGAATATTGGCCTAAACCGATACTGGGCCGATATATCTGCGCACCCCAAACAAAGATGACAGTCAATCTCCCTCGGACTGGGGCTCCATACAAGATCTCACCTCGTATCAATGATGATAATAAAGGTGAGGAATCAGACCTACATAGGAGGAGCAGGTCAATGACCTGAAGAGATCGGTATTGTACTACGCCATCATGTTTTGAAATCATGCATCAGAATCAGAATCAGAATCGGAATCAGAATCAGAAAGAGTTTATTGCCATTGTCAATGAACAAAATTCAAAAACGTAGGAACTTGTCTCGGCCTTAAGGTGCAACATAAAACACTGAGCAATAATAAAACAACATATATTCAATCAAAAAAGGGCATGCATTAGGCATGCATTAGGAAACAATTTAAAATTACTGTACAATAAAAATAAAAATAGGCATTTCTATGTTACACAAGAGTTACAATTATGTTTTAAAGTTGTAGTGCAGAAAGTGACAGTGCAGTGAGTGGTTGAATATTGCAGTTAAAGTGACAGGTGTTTTGAAGTGTTCATGAGTCCAACAGCAGAGGGAAAGAAACTATTCTTGTGGCGGGAGGTTCTGGTCCGGATGGACCGTAGCCTCCTGCCTGAGGGGAGTGGTTCAAACAGACCATGTCCAGGGTGAGGAAGGGTTCAGCTGTGATCCGACCTGCTCGTCCCAGAGCCCTGGAGACGTACAGGTCCTGCAGAGATGGAAGTCTGCAGCCGATCACCTTCTCAGCAGAACGCACAATGCGCTGTAGTCTCTGTTTGTCCCTGGCTGTGGCTCCAGCGTACCACACGGTGATGGAGGAGGTGAGGATGGACTCAATGATGGCCGTGTAGATAGAACTGCACCATCATCTGCACTGGCAGCTTGGCTTTTCCTCAGCTGCTCCGCAGGAAGTAGTAATCCTCTGCTGGGCCTTCTTGATGAGGAGCTGAATGGAGGGCTCCCACTTGAGGTCCTGGGTGATGGTGGTGTGCCCAGGAAGCGGAAGGAGTCCACGGTGGTGATGGGGGAGTCTGTCATGATGAGGGGGGGCTGGGGGGCTGTGGCTTTCCTGAAGTCCACGATCATCTCCACTGTCTTCTGGGCGTTGTGAACTCCAGATTGTTTTACCGCTGCACCAGGACACCAGCCGGTCCACCTCCCTCCTGTAGTCAGACTCATCCCCGTCCGAGATGAGCCCGATGAGGGTGGTGTCGTCCGCAAACTTGATGAGTTTTTACGGAGTCGTGGCTGGAGGTGCAGCAGTTTGTGTACAGGGAGAAGAGCAGAGGGGAAAGTACACAGCCCTGAGGAGCTCCGGTGCTGTTAGTTCGAGTGTCTGAGAAATTCTTCCCCAGCCGCACGCACTGCCTCCGATCCGTCAGGAAGTCAGTGATCCCCCTGCAGGTGGAGTCAGGCACGTTGAGCTGGGAGAGCTTGTCCTGGAGCAGAGCAGGGAGGATGGTGTTGAAAGCAGAGCTGAAGTCCACAAACAGGATCCTGGCGTAGGTTCCCGGGGAGTCCAGATGCTGCAGGATGAAGTGGAAGTGACCAGGTTGATGGTGTCGTCTACAGACCTGTTGGCTCTGTAGCGCGAATTGCAGGGGTCCAGCAGGTAGGAGGTGAAGGACTTGAGGTGGGGCAGGACCAGGCGTTCAAAAGACTTCATGACTACAGACGTCGTCAGCGCCACAGGCCTGTAGTCATTAAGTCCAGTGATCCGGGGCTTCTTGGGACAGGGACAATGATGGCAGACTTTGAAGCAGGCTGGGACATGGCATGACCCCAGAAGAGGTGTTAAAAAATGTCTGTGAGAAGACGGGGTTAACTCTCCTGCGCAATGTCTTTAATGTAGCGGCAGAGACGCCGTCTGGTCCAGCAGCTTTTCGGGTGGTTGGATTTCCGAAAAACGCTCGTGGAACATCCTGTTCCTGAACTGAGAGGGTGGTGGGGGAGGTGGGTGACCAGGTTTGGGTTGGCGGAGGTGACCACCGGGGGGAGGGTGGGGTCACATCAAACCTGGAGTAGTAGAAGGTGTTAAGTTGCTCAGCCAGTTTTCGATTGTCTGCAGCAGGGGGGGCTCGGGGCTTGTTGTTGGTGAGGAGCCGGAGCCCCTCCACACGGAGCGGGGTTGTTGTCAGAGAACTGCTGCTTTCAGACGCGTTATTGTACTGTGATCTCGCTCGAGAAACCTCTTTGCTAAATCCATACTTTGCGTCTTTGTAGCGCCCCCTGTCCCACAGCCCTATGCGCTGCCTCCTTCTGCTGCCTTACTGCCTCAGTTTTGGAGTGAACCAGGGTTTGTCATTGTTGAAAGTGACTTTGGTTTGTGTTGGTATGATGCTGTCCTCACAGAATCGAATGTATGACGTCACAGTGTCCGTGTACTCATCCAAACTCTCTGTGTGCAGCTCTGAAAACCTCCCAGTCTGTAATGTCCAAGCACGCACGTAGCTCCTCCACTGCCTCATTGGTCCACTTCTTAGAGGTCCTCACTGCAGGTTTTGAGAGAGCTTTCAGCCTCTGTCTGTAGGTGGGACTCAGTGGGTGACCATGGCGTGTATCCGGAAAAAGCCGAGAGCAGCGCGAGCCACGGCGCGGAAGGCGTTACTGACTGTTGTGTAACAGTGATCCAGCGTGTTCTGCTCTCTGGTCGGGACTTTAATAAACTGTCTGTACTTTGGTAGTTCGTGGCATCACACAGAAGGTTCCCCTGCTTAAGTCAGCACATGTCCAGGCCCGTCTGAAGTTTGCTAATGACCATCTGGATGATCCAGAGGAGTCATGGGAGAAAGTCATGGGGTCAGATGAGACCAAAATAGAACATTTTGGTATAAACTCCACTTGCCGTGTTTGAAGGAAAAAGTATGAGTACCATCCCAAGAACACCATCCCTACTGAGAAGCATGGGGGTGGAAACGTCATCATTTGGGGGTGCTTTTCTGCACAGGGGACAGGACGACTGCACTTTAAGGAGAGAATCAATGGGCCATGTCTTCCAACATGCCAATGACCCGAAGCACACGGCCAGGATAACCAAGGAGTGGCTCCGTAAGAAACATATCAAGGTTCTGGAGTGGCCTAGCCAGTCTCCAGACCTAAATCCAACAGAAAATCTTTGGAGGGAGCTAAAACTATGTGTGGCTCAGCATCAGCCCCTAAACCTGACACCTGACACCTAGAGAAGATCTGTGTGGAGGAGTGGGCCAAAATTCCTGCTGCAGTGTGTGCAAACCTGGTCCAGAACTACAGGAAACGTTTGACCTCTGTAATTGGAAACAAAATCTTCTGTACCAAATATTAACATTGTTTTCTCAGGTGTTCAAATACTTATTTCCAACAATAACATACAGATACATGATTTAAAAATCATACAAAGTGATGTACAGATTTTTAGATTCTGTCTCTCTGTGAAGTAGTGTAGCATTGAGTGGTCAAAAGTGGCTTAGGAAGACTCAAAGACCAAAAGTCATGTCCAAAAAAAAGATTTTTATTTATCGTGCCACCAAATAATTAACTTCTGCAGAGCTCCAAGCAATCCCAAAACACCAAAACCAAATCTCCCCCCTGAGGCACACACCTGCCTTCTATAATGAGGCCAATTGGGCCGGCCCATTCCACATAGCTGGAACTAACACATGTAAAAACAGTAACAATCCAACATCTGAACATTTTAAAGAGTGGACAGACGGTAACAAACGTTATCAATGTAACTTGCTCTCCCACTTTACACAAGGGAACCCAAACCTTGATTATATCATTAACACCCCTGCTCCAAATAGTACATTCTGGTGATGTCATAAGTGACAGGGACAGGGTTTGAAACAAGGAAATGACTGGTCGGCCCTCCCCTTTTAACCTCTATGGATCAGGTAAGTCAACAAACTAAAAGGGACAAGTGGAGTGAACGCCTCACTTCGTCACACTCTCACAGTGGAAATGCACCTATACTGCAAATTCCCCCCCTTTATAATTTCTAAGTGGGAGAATTTTACAAAATCTCAAAACACAAACACAAACACAGTACACACGCTCAATATAAATAACATTTCAGGAGCCAAAGTTTGAGGTTCGCTTTAAATGCACTTAATGGCACATGTTGATTGAAGGCTGAAGGAACTGCACAGTCACCTCGAGTAGACACTCTGGGTACTCTGTCACTTGATCCAGATCTGATTTTAATAAACTCATTCAGAGGTGGCAAAGAAAACCCATATACGCTTTTATAAATTGAACAAGGTACTTTGAATTTTTTAAGATTTTCTATCTAATATTCTAAAGGTCTTTTGTATAGCAATTCAATTGGTTTTAAGGCAGCATAGTTTGTCATTGACCAATGTAATGCAATATTCAACTAGAAAAAAAAATCATACAGTGAAGAAAACTATTCTTTTGTAAATTGTGTAAGTCCCTCTACAGCCAGTAGATGGAGACAAAGCTCAGTTATTCTAGCGCTTCATAAGATTTTGACAAAGTTATACTGTCCCACCCCAAAGTTTGTCAAGTTTGTCCATTTACAAATGGAGTCCAAATGTACTTGTTTCCATTTGTCTGACGTGCGTTACTATGTCAGTCCAGTCCTTGATCGTTGGTGACGTTTGTTTCATCCATTTCTTTGTGATGGCCGCCAAAAGTATGTTCCAAATATATCCATTTATTATTCTAAAACTGAGAGGGATGGCAATGTCAAAAATAGTCTGCAGTGCCTTGTTAATTTCAGTATGGGCCGCTGCTAGTCATTTGGGTGCCCTTTGCAGAAATGCTCAGTGGTCCCCAGATGCTTCTAACCCACTTTGAATTGGTGTAAAATACATAGGTGTGTTTTTAAAGATTGTGTTACCCGTAGGCTTTATCAGACAGGAAAGGATAGGGTGAAATTGGGAATGAGAGAGAGTCAGGATTCAAACTCTGCGGATGGCTGCAAATACGTTTTCAACACAACTTATTTCATTTTCTGTATTCTACAGTTTAGATGCAATAGTATTAGCAACTCATTTTATTATGAGAGCCCCCCACAGTCCCTAAATATCCTTGCTCCGCCCCTGCTCCAGCATCACCCAAAACCTTTCTCTTGATCTTCTGCAGAACAGATCGAGGCTCTAGGAAACACTACAGGTTGCAAACTATTCATGCTTTCTTTTGCATTTATGATAACAGGATTTAGACGTTTGTAAGAAGTTGAACCACTTTGGCTTCGTGAAAGCAGCTCGCAGCGAACGGCCAGCTCGACGCATTTTGGACCAGAACCTCCCGCGACAAGAAGTTTCTTTCCCTCTGCCGTTGGACTCATGAACACTTCGAAACACCTGCCACTTTAACTGCAATATTCAACCACTCTGCATTTCTGCACTACAACTGTAAATTTAACTATAATTCTCGTGTAAATAGTAATGCCTATTTTATTTTTATTTTATATTATTGTAATTTTAAATTGTCTCTTAATGCATGCCCTTTTTTATTTCATATGTTGGTTTTATTATTGATTAATGTTTTATGTTGCACCTTAACGCCGAAACAAGTTCCTGTTTGTGCATTTTGTTCATTGACAATGGCAATAAACCCCTTCTGATTCACATTTTGTTTCATTCACTCTTTTTCATGGATTCTAACTGAATATCGTGGCCAGTTCTCATCTAAAGATTGTATTGCACCTTGGGGTGCCTAAAATACCTCTGCTGGGTGAAAAAAGCAGCTATGCCCCTGATCTGTCTACGTCTGTCTAACCTATTGCTTGTAGCTGCCCCTGCACATATCACACTCGCTATGGAGAGAGAGCGAGGCGACGCTTGAGCCCAAGTTTGTATTGTTAAAGAAAGGCAGACTATGCCAACTGTAGACTCCTGTTTAATTACAAAAGGAACAGTGCTGCACAAACAGCCCATGTCAGTCAGTCCAAACTACCTGGTCAAGCTGGTGCCCCTCAGAGCACTTGATGCCCTACGCACTGCACGTTCTGCTGCTGTTCCTGTGTGTCATGTAGCCTTGGAACAGTTTGAGCCTATAGCCCTCAGTGAATTGGCAAAGATAGTTAAGACGCTTAGACCCTCCTTCTGTCTTATTGCCTACCTTCTAAACTTCTCAAAGAAGTCTTTGAGGCAGTTAGTCCAAATGTTTTTACTTTGATTAATGCATCACTTTCCTCTGGCTGTTCTCTCTGTTTTTAAACATGCTGTTGTCCAGCCCCTTATTAAAAAGCACAATTTGGAACCTAATGTTCTTACAATCTATAGGCCAATATCTAAACTTCCCTTCCGTTCTGAAGTTTTGGAAAAGGTTGTGTATCGCCAACTGCAGTCACACATTGCCTGTAATGACAGTTCTGGAAAAAAATCAGTCAGACTTTAAGCAACAACATAGCACGAAACCACACTTTTACATGTTTTTAATGATCTTCTTTCAATATTTGATTCAGGATATCCTGCTGCCCTACTGCTTTTAGACATGTTCTCAGCTTTCGACACAATTGACCACAGTATTCTGTTGTCTCGTTTAGAACTGTCTGTTGGTGTTAAAGGCTTAGCACTTAACTGGTTCAGTTCATACTTGTCAGAACGAACCTTCGGCCCAAATCAATCTAAAACTGCTCCTTTGAACTGTGGTGTACCTCAGGGTTCTATCCTAGGTCCAATTCTCTTCAGCATGTATTTGGTGCCATTAGGATCACCCTTTTTAAAAACACGATATCTTGTTCAATTGCTTTGCTGATGATGTGCACATTCATATTCCCCTGCAGTCTAATACCTCATCATTTGAGCCTCTGATTCACTGTCTCAGAGACATTGACTCTTAATATTCTACATTTCAATGAAAAGAAAACTGCAATAGTTGTTTTTGGCGATTCAGATGTATGAGGAGGGGCGGACAGTGTTCTTGGTCCTCTGTCTTCTTTTAACCTCCCATTTGTGAGAAATCTTGGTGCTGATGGATTCATCTCTTTGGCTGGTCAGTGCAGTGTTCAAAACCAGCTTTTTTTCAGCTGAGGTCGCTGGCTAAAGTAAAAACCATACTTACCTGCCAAGGACCTTGAAAGAGCTATTCACTCATTCATTATACATCACGCCCAGATTAATGCAAGTCTTTATTTATTGTCTCGATCTGACCTCTTTTAACGCTTGCAGTTGGTGTAAACCGCCGCGGGCGGCCCGGCTGCTCACAGGTACAAGGCGTCACCCACACATGACTCCAGTCCTGACACACACTGCACTGGCTTCCAATCATTCCAGAGAGAATTCACTTTAAACGTAGCTCATAGTGTTTTTAAAGTCATTAAATGGTCTGGCTCCCTGTTTTGCATTGAGCTATTGTCCACCATGTTCCTGTCCGTACCATGCGGACCGAGCTTTCTCTGGGTGGGGCCAGACTCTGGAACAGCCTGCCTCTGCATGCTAGAGCTGCTGAGACACTAGAGCAGTGTTCATGTGAATTTTAAATTGTTTGTATGCATTATTGCACTTTTCTATACACTTTGGCCTTTTAGTTGTATGTGTGCTTTTTTTAAATACCAAGACTCGAATATTAATTTTTGTGGAACTCTCGGAAATATAAACTTTGTAGCATTTACTTGCGCATAACTTCTCTAAGCAGATTAACTGGGGAGAGCAACTCAACCAGCATTAATGTTCATTAGTGTGTAAACTTATTGCTTGTCATGTAAATTTAGGAATGCCATTGTAACTTTGCTGCTCGCGATGCACTTTTTTAAGATTTTGCCATTATGTTAGTCAAGAACTGTGACTATGACTTGGCTTATTTTGAAACATAAACAGTAACCTTGTTTCACTTGCACTTGAAAACTGGAAACACTGACTCGGAAATGTACATTTGACGGTAATGTAACTATTAACACTGAAGCTTCAAAATTATTTGGATAATTGTATATTCTTATTACTTCAGAAGATTTATTTCATTCGAGAACATTGTCTATTGGTGCTAAACTAAAGAGATTTTGAGTGTGCAAGACTTGATTGGACAAAAGACTTGTACTAAATGCACACGTAGTTGGGGATTTGACTGAACTAGAGGCTGACTAGGATTCCTACTTTACTGGTTTGACTAACAACGGCTACAGTTGCACATAGGGACGACTTTATGAAACACTAATTAAACAGAACATAGACGAAAAGTGTATAGATTTGTCACTAGTGAAAACTCCCACCTCAGTTGACAAAAATTTTTCTAAAAATAACGTGATAAGGAATTCACTCTTAAGTCATATAAGATTTTAGACCAAAATGTTCTTTTTAACATATATTTCAACTTTTTATTCACTAAAGTTCCAGAAAATAAACGTTTGCAACATAAAATTCTTATCAACGCATATTTAAATGTTACTGCACAAAGAAAGCAAACAGCTCTTCGCTGGACAAAAAGTGTGTGATGCTTGTCTTCTGCTGGAGGCCGAGCAATATGATGTTGACTCACGGACTGTACAGGCACAGAGACGCTTTAGGAAACATTTCAATAAAACAGGAAAGTCATAGAATGAAAAAGTGTAAAGGCTGATTTTCCTCTAATAAAGCTCACAAAGTAAAGTACTGGTGAATCTATAAATAATACATTTAGTAATACATAACATAGGGTTGATATCTGGAGAGAGATGAATCTTAATGTCCAACAATATACAGTTTTTCCAACTCACATGAAATCTATACTATAATAAACTACTTTTTTATTTTCAACAAAGATAGGTCCAAAATAACAGAGGCCGAAATAGGTACAATAGCTCTGAGTGATCCTATTTACATTAACTGCAGATCTGGAACAGAAACAAAAAAAACACTTTCGAGATTTAATGCCAGTCTACTCAATGACCCACAATTTGTAAATAAAAAATGAAAAAGGACATTGAGACGTATGTAGAAGAAAAAGACAATGGTGAAGTTTCTCTACCCATTCTCTGGGATGCAGCAAAGGCAAACTAAAGCTGATTTAAGCTAAACATGCCACAAATGCAACAGGAAATTAAAAAGACAAGACCTGACCTCACAGGAAATAATTTTAAAAATGCTCTTCAAAGATATTATGAAAGCGGTTCAACATTATCAAAATGATTCACTTGGAAACTTATAAAACAGGCAGAAAGAACATTTAAAAAAATAAAATGGGATAGACAGAATAATGTCATTTTAACAAAACAAGGCCAAATACAATCATCGTTCGAATCCTTGTTAAAAAAAAAATCCACCAAAATATTAGGAAACAAAGAAGAAGAAATACAATCTTTTCTGGACACACTCAATTTACCTGCCATGGCCGAAGAGAAAAACCGAAAATTAGGTGCTGAAATAACAAATACTGAAATTCAAAGCGCAATGGAAATACTAAAAAATAATAAATCTCCGGCGAGTGACGTGATATAAAGCTCTTACTCCATTGCTTTTTTTCTCATTTTAAAAAGCTCAGAGCCCACTGAGTTGGAAGGAAGCCATCATATCCTTAATACCTAAAGACGGGAAGGATCGACTTGACTGGG
This sequence comes from Chaenogobius annularis, assembly GCA_015082035.1. NCBI lineage: Eukaryota > Metazoa > Chordata > Actinopteri > Gobiiformes > Gobiidae > Chaenogobius > Chaenogobius annularis. The sequence continues at coordinate 663,252 of BJKM01000128.1, read as the reverse complement.
CCTCATACAGACCAATCTCAATTCTGAATGTGGACTATCGTAGAGACACCTCAATTATGTTCAAAAGAATGAAACAAATCAGAATCAGAAGGGGTTTATTGCCATTGTCAATGAACAAAATTCACAAACATAGGAACTTATCTCGGCGTTAAGGTGCAACATAAAACACTAATCAACAATAAAACAACATATATTCAATCCAAAGGGCATGCATTGAGAAACAATTTAAAATTACTGTAGTATAAAATAAAAATAAAAATAGGCATTACTATGTACACAAGATTACAGTTAAATTTATAGTTGTAGTGCAGAAAGTGATGAATAGTTGTAGTTAAAGTGGCAGGTGTTTAAGAAGTGTTCATGAGTCCAACGGCAGAGGGAAAGGAACTATTCTTGTGGCGGGAGGTTCTGGTCCGGATGGACCGTAGCCTCCTGCCTGAGGGGAGTGGTTCAAATAGACCATGTCCAGGGTGAGAAGGGTCAGCTGTGATCCGACCTGCTCGTCCCAGAGCCCTGGAGAGCCCTGGAAAAATGTGTAATGGCAAGGCAATAATACGCGAATTCCGATTGAAAACTCTACAATTATCAAAAGAAAAAGGAGGTTGGAGTTTACCTTGTCTGAAAAAATTACTTTATTTCAGCTCAAATCCAAGTGTTGAATATGAATATGAAGCTCAATGGAAAAATATTGAGAATAATGTGCCGGGGTTCCTGTACAGGCCTTATTGGCAGAAAGTTAAGAATCCCTGGGTTAAATCTGTGCTTATAACATGGAAGGAGCCAATCCAAACGTACAAACTAACAAATATTTATGTAAAATCTTAAACTGGTTGGTTTATGACCAAGGTTTTGAACCAAATACAACAGACATGAGATTCGAGGTCTGGATTACAAAAGGTATGACATTTTAACAAGATTGTTAAGATAATCACATCATATCAAAAGATTTGATATTTTTAACTATCATTTATTAACTAATTGGGAAACTATTACACAAAGTAATGACCATTATAACACTGCCTGAGATATTATCAAGGTTGGTATATATCTGAATAGCAATGCATTAATAAGATGGACAACTACTCTACTAAATATATTAAGAACAAATGGGAAAGAGGTGATCTTGTTTTGACAGAGTGGGAAAAGGTGTGTACATCTCAGTGGGGGACCACACGATCAAATGTCTGGGGGGAATTTTGTTGGGAAAATGTATTACGTTTTTTAATAACACCATGGCAAAGTGCCCATTATTCACAATAAAATGCTAACTGCTGGAGAAACTGTGGCAGCCAGGGGGCAAACCACTATCACATGTTTTGGGACTGTCATGTTGTTCTAACATATTGGACTGAATGCATTCTGGACGTCTCCAGGTGAGGAACATTTGCGCACAAGGCACACATGGTCTATGATCAGTGACTTTCTTTCTTCGATCCACTGAGACTGATCTGCCCTGCATGCTGGTTACAAGTTCAATTTAATTCAATTTATTTTTGTAACGTTCAAAATTACAACAGCAGTTGCCTCGAGAGGCGACAGTGGAAAAAACAGAATAAACAATGTTCATAGGGACTCGTGACAAGAGCTGAAGAGGAGACACCTGGTTTCACTTTTCCAGGCACTTTGTTGGTGAAAAACACATACTCAAAACACCAGCGGAAGCAGACATGATCCTCAAAAGAATACAGAGCACAGAGAAATTAAGAACAGAGGTAAGATGTGGCTAGTTGATCCAACAGGGGGTATGTGGACCCTGATGATTCCAAGATGGCTGCTACATGACCTATGATTGGATTACACCTGAAACAAATTAAGTTATTATGAAGATACTAAATTGGAACTGGTAGCTACGTAGCCTATTTGTTCTATGCATTTTACTTTTTCAACATCATATACCCTCAGCCAAGTGCCTAATACTGGTTTTGCGTTTGTATTGTTTGGATAATGTTTAGTTGTCATTGTAGAAAAAGATTTGTAACATAAACTTAGTTAGGAACCCCAGGTTGGCATTATGATCATGCTCCCAAGATTAATAGAGCTACATAAACTACTTGTTTTATGCATTTACTTTGTTTCTGGTTGCATGTACTTTATGGAGTGTAGTGGTTTGGGGAGATGGTGTATCCAGTCCTTACTGTAGTGGCTTGGTGCCAGGTGATTGCAGGGGGAGTTGCCTTGGCCTCTTTAGGAATGGTTTCTCTCCTTTTTTTGATCCAATTTTGGTCGTGTTTTGGGTTCATTGCATGTTTCTGGCGTGAAAAAAAAATTCCCGCCCAGGGAATTGGTGCATTGTTGACTTGTTGGTGCACATAAACATTGGACATTTTACAAAAATCAATTTACTTTACAACATATTTTAGCAGCAAGACTTTTCCCTTGTTTTCCATTTAAAAGATCGGAGTTCCTACTCGACCAGAAGTGGGATTACAACGGAAGTGACGATCCGTGGGCGGGGCAGAATAAGGTCACTACAGGACCGGGGAGCAGAGGCAGCAGTCCCAGACTCCCCTCACCCTAGACACTGCTGCTTGGTATGGTGAAATGTGACTATGAATATCGGTTCTGCAGTTTTGAACAGGAAGTCAACGGACCTTTTCTATTCTTCAGGCGTTTTAGATCAATTTTGCGGTTTACACTGAACAAAAAGTAAAATCATGATCTACTTATTTTATAGTTCAGGACTATCAGAAAATGTTGGGTCTGTTTTAACACAAAAGGACCAAAAATAATGTGTCTGAGTGCCAAATTTGTCCCTTGAAAGCCCGTGTATGTATGTTAATAATACATTTTCATTTAACCACAATACATTTATTTTGGGCAATAAAAAAAAAGAAAAACCTTGTATGTGTATGTAGTCCCTGTATCACTGCAGTTTTGTCTTTGTTTTTTAACTTCCAAAAGATCCTGAGCTATTTTCCTGAGTGTTACCCAAGTAGCAGCACATAACACACACGGAAACAGGTCTCAAATGCAAAAGAACCAGCTCCTGTTAATCCTTTTTTTTCTCCCCAGAATCCACAGAGTGCCTCACAGCTGCTGGGAGGAACATCTTTAACATCTATTAATACAGAATTACTCCAATTACAGGTCTCTTCTGCAGCACAGCCCCCTCTCTGCCGCTGCTGCCAGAGACAGTGCACACCTCTGGGATTCTCTGGCAGCAGATGTAAGCAATTTACTTGTGATTTCTTCATATTGGGCGCGAGACGAGTTCCTGGCGACCTCGCGACCCCAGAGCCTGCAGGATTCTAACCCGATCAAATTAACGCTTTCTGCTCACTTATTCCCCTGCGCGGCTACCGTGCTAACAGCCATCCCGGTGCATAGCAACGGTGCCGGGCCGTGCGCACTCATCGCTCTACCTCATCAAGCGCTATTAGGGAAAATATACAGTGGCCTAATTGGATGAGATTCAGCTAAGGAAGTGCAGCTAAAGGTCGTCCTCCCGCGTGCGCCTGCTGCTCTCCAAACTCATTTGGCCATCCTCTGTCTCGGCGAGGAGTTAAACAATAGGGTTTAAGTTACAGGGGCCTTGGGTGTGCAGGCGGAGTGATACTGCTGAGGGTAAACAGGCACAACCTGGGTCAAATGCACTGGACCTCGCCATGTCCCTCCAAGTGCCACGGAGAAGAGTCACAACCTCGTCGTTAGCCAATTTCATCAGTGGGCAAAAAGGTGCCAAAGACCAGCTCCTAGTGCAATTATTGGGCACTTAGTGGTGTGAGCACGCAGTGGAGACATGGGCCAATTCAACATATGCTTTTGTCTGTTGGACTAGATATTAGATGAGTATAAGTGCGGATTTGATTTGAGGAGTAAAATGGTAGAACTTCAAATTGTCAGGAGCTTACTATGAGTCAAGCAGATGTCGCAAATCTTTCCCATGGATGAACAGTTTTTAGATGAATATGTTGTAGCTGTTTCGCTGACATCTATAAGGATTGTTATATTGTTCTTTTTCGCAAAATTCAGATTAATAAAGATTCATCATGCAACATTCAGGCTGCTTTTTATGGATGTCTTTTATATTTAAATAAGACATAACTAAGGCCGCACAATATATAGCCTATTGTATTATTGATAGGCCTATAGCAATAATATATGTCCATAAGAAATAATGTAAGAGTGCTTGCTGGTGGTGCAGTGGTTTAAGGGTGTTGCACATGTGTGTTTGATTCCTGGCCTCGATCATTTGCCAAATACTTCATCGGGCTCATCTCAGACGGGGATGAGTCGATCTACCGGAGGGAGGTGGACCGGCTGGTGTCCTGGTGCAGGGATAACAACCTGGAGTGCAACGCCCTGAAGACAGTGGAGATGATCGTGGACTTCAGGAAAGTCACAGCCCCCCAGCCCCCCCCCATCATGACAGACTCCCCCATCACCACCGTGGACTCCTTCCGCTTCCTCGGCACCACCATCATCCAGGACCTCAAGTGGGAGCCCACCATCAGCTCCCTCATCAAGAAGGCCCAGCAGAGGATGTACTTCCTGCGGCAGCTGAGGAAAGCCAAGCTGCCAGTGCAGATGATGGTGCAGTTCTACACGGCCATCATTGGAGTCCAGGGACAAACAGAGACTACAGCGCCCTCTGCTGGAGCCACAGCCAGGGACAAACAGAGACTACAGCGCATTGTGCATTCTGCTGAGAAGGTGATCGGCACTTTAACTATATTTAATCATCAACCACTCATTGCACTGTTCACTTTCTGCACTACATCTGTATTTTTTTTTTATCTTATTAGTAAATTTAAATCGTTTTTCTTTAATGCATGCGTTATTTGATATATCCTGCTTTTATTATTGTTCATTGTTTGTATGTTGCACCGAATCATCAAAGCAAGTTCGTAGCCTGTGAATTTTGTTCACTGACAATGGTAATAAACCTTTTCTGATTCTGAAACGTCTCAACAATCTCTCCCATTTCACTCTATGACTCTCATTTTTAAGCATCTCAAAATGTCCATTATTCGCAAGGAAATTCTAACTGCAGGAGAAACTGTGGTTGCCGGGAGGCCCACCATTGCTATGTGCTTTGGGACTGTCCTGTTTAGAAATATTGGATTGAGATTAACAAAGCAAAATTGTAAATTTTTGACATCGCCATCCCACTAAATTACAGAACTCTGTATTTGATCCCCAAAAACTATGCAAGAGACTCAATAAATGGAAACATTTGGAACATATTTCTGGCCGCAACATAAAAGGCCTGCAGTGGTAAAATTGGTCACTCTCACTCACTCATACTGTTTCGCCATGGAGATGTCTAACTGACAAACTTAAACTAACAGGGAAACTATTACACAAAAAATCACACTAAAAAATATCTACAAAAAGAACCTTGAATTACAAAAATCAGACAAGAAATGCGCCCTGGGAAACAGTCCAAAAAACGTGCAGACGAACTCTGCAATGTAAACTAATAAGGAAACTTTTAACTTGTCATTCTGAAAAAACTACAAAACCGACAAACACCAAAATTAATACCACCATGATCATTGAATGAGAAAACACTGCATACGCTACAATTACTACTAAAACAACAAAGTAGGTCTAGTAGTTCTGGACAGTTGCTATGATCATTGCATAACAAAAACAAGTATTAGAACTAACTACTACTACTACTCCACCATTCTAAAAGATAGGAAAAATTGCAACTTTGACAAGAAATCCCAAAAGATACCAAGGAATACACAAAATAATTGCAGGAATCACACGAAAAAATGTCTACACACAGAAATGCGACCTGTGAAAGGGTCTATCTATAATAATAATAATAATAATAATAATAATAATAATAATAAAGATCTTATAGAACTAATTTAAAAACATCAAGTTCAAGGTATTTTCTCCATAATAAAGTTAGTGATTATGATGCTATCATGCGGCGATATTAAACACAGTACAACAAATTGTATTCATATTTTCTTAGTACTTTCTTGGTGCAACAGGCCAGATTAACCCCTGCCCAGAATAACGCTGTGTATAGTCCGGTCTAGGCCAGAGTGCACCCAAGGATAAACTGGCCTAGGCCAGAATAAACCCCTCTATTTGTCAATATCATGTCAGGTCAAATTCAACTCAATTTATTTTTGCAACGCCCAAAATTACAACAGCGGTTGCCTTGAAGGGTGACAGTGAAAAACAAATTAAACATAGTTATAAGAAATTAGCAAATGTCCCAACAAACCTTGTCCTTAGACAAGGAAAAACTACCAAACCCTTTGGAAGAAAGTAGAAACCTCGGGAAGAACCACAGTGAAGGAGAGATCCTACTCCCATGGACGGACCGACTGACACGCTTTTAGACTAATGAAGTCCAAAGGTAATTATGCATTGAATACTTGACCAGGTAGGGCAGCTAAGAACCCATTCTCATTTATAATGATTACCTGGCCAAGAAGCAGCACAAAAACAACATAAGAAGAATACACTCACACCAATCAAAACCTGCTATGGTAAAACATTTCAGGTCAAGATATAAGAGTGTGAACTGACCTTGAATACTCTGGGTAGAGTTTTTGAATGAAGATAAAAAGTACAAATGTAAATAGCAACAGCTACAAATAGTTGTAGGAATACGCATATTTTTATCAGTGGCCTTAATGTCAATGCCTAATTCAGTGAGCTGTATTGATTTATATTGTTTTTGCTTTTAAAAGCTGTTATCCAATTATTATCCAACACAAAAGTGCAACCAGTCCTCATCAAACCCAGCAAACAAAGAGGGCCCAAACCAACCAAAAGGGTGAACGCCACAAATACATATTTATAAATAATAACTCTCAACCACTGAAGTAATAAAATTATAAAGTACTAACCCTTAAACATAGCTATAGCATAAAACCCAAGCAAATAAAAATTGAAAATAAAGTATCAATAGACCAAGACCCAAATTTACAAATATAAAAGAATTGTCTCCATGCAAAAGTAGTTCATGACTAAAACCAGTTTGCAATTAACCAATATGAGCATCTAGGCAAGGCAAGGCAAGGCAAGGCAAGTTTATTTGTAGAGCACAATTCGTACACAAGGCAATTCAAAGTGCTTCACACAACAGGAAAAAATGCATTAAAATCACAAAGACATGTTCAGCACAAACAGGCCAGGAATAGAAATAAATCAAAAAAGACATGAGAGAAATCACAATCTTAGTTCAAAGACATAACGAAAAGAGAAGAGTGCAAAGAAAAGCAATTTTCAGTCAATGCATGCACAGCCAAACAAAACAGTTTTTAGTTTAGATTTGAACATTGGCCAGAGTAGCGGCCTGTCTCACATCCTCAGGAAGACTGTTCCAGATTTTAGCTGCATAAAACTGAAACGCATTCCCTGTCCATGTTTAGTCCTGACTCTGGCACCAGCAGAGCAGGAGGGCCGGTTCCCTGAGGTCCTCAGAGTCCGAGATGGTTCATATGGCACTAACATGTCCGAGATGTACTTTGGTGCCAGGCCATGGAGAGACTTGTATACAAGCAGAGCTGCTTTGAAGTCTATTCTCTGAGGCCACAGGGAGCCAGTGCAAGAGACCTGAGCACAGGAGACTAATGTGGATCGTACTTCCTGGTTCTAGTCAGGACGCCGAGCAGCGGCGTTCTGGATGTACTGCAGCTGTTTTACAGCTCGTTTGGAGAGGCCAGTGAGCAGGCCGTTACAGTAGTCTAATCTACTAGAGACAAACGCATGGATAAGTCTCTCCAGGTCTGGTTTAGACACTATACTTTTGATTTTGGCAATGTTTTTTAGATGGTAAAAAGCGCTGCTGATGTGATTGATCTGACGTGGCTGTTAAAATTCAAATCTGAGTCCATTATTACCGCACCCAGATTTCTAACTTGATGTGTAGGTTTTAGAGCGAGACTCTGGAGGTGACAGGTTAAACAATTTCTCTTTGTTTCTGTGGGCCAAAGACGATGAGTTCAGTCTTTGTCTGAGTTCACGCCGGCTGGAGAAAGTTGTTTTGCATCCACACACTGGATCTGTTGGATGCAGTGACAGAGTGAATCCACTGGTCCATATTCACCTGCCGTCAGTGAGACATAGATCTGAGTGTCGTCTGCGTAATTGTGATAGGACACATTCTCGCTGCGTATCAACGACTGACTACAAAACGGCAGCATGTAGAGGTTGAACAGAAGGGTTCCCAGGATTGACCCTTGGGGACACCCACAGGTCAGGGGCCATCTGGTCTGAGATACAGAGTTTCCCATTTCGATAAAGAATTTCCTGTCTTCCAGATAGGACTTTAACCTGTAACCAGTTTAGAGACAGTGCCAGTGATGCCCCGTCCTTAGTCTCTTCTGTAAGAGGATCCATGATCGACAGTGTCAAAAGCAGCACTCAGATCTAACGAAATTAAGAGGAAGACTGAGGCTATTGCCCGGCGTCAGTGTTCAGGTGGATGTCATTTGTCACCTTGACAAGAGCAGTCTCAGTGCTGTGATGAGGTCTAAATACCTGACTGGAAAACGATCAAATGAAGTTTGTTTTATTAAGAGGAAATCATGAAGTCTGTTGGTAAAACAACCTTTTTCAGAGGACTTTGGCCGCAAGAATGGCAGATTAGAGATGGGGTACCGGTAATTACTCCAAATACTGGCGGCATCAAGAGACTGCTCTTATCTTTAGGAGAAGGCTTTAATGACCGCAGTTTTCAAAGACATTGGGAATCGTTCCAGATGCTGAAGCGACATGTTTAAACTATTTGAAGTGGAGTGGTTGCTAACAAACTGTTCAGTCACAGACTTTAGAAATCTGGTGGGTAACACAATCGAGGCAGCATGGTAGATGAAACTCAGGCTGGTGATGATTCTCCTGGACAGTTTTTGTCAGTTTACAGGTGCAAAGTGAGTCAGCTCTAAGTGTGTACGGTGGTTTGAGGTTATTTTTATGCATTGTAGAAGATGATAGCATTTTTAAATACCCTGAACTTTGTCATTAAAGAATAATTGCACAACTCATTACACTATGGATGTGGAAATGAGTTCTAACGGCAGCTGAGCTGGAGGGTTTTGTTAATACCTGTTTAACTAGTGGGAAACCAGGACCGCAACCGAGTTTTATATTGCAGAGACGCTCGTCAATTATTTCAAGCAAAAATATCCTTCCTTAGTTCTACAGATACCAAGCGAGGTTGTTACATGTACAACTTCTCTCGTAAGATCTCTTTCTGGAACCCTGGAGCTGTCGACTTGCGCCAATTTCCGTTCGGCAGGGCCGGCGGCACTCCCTTTTATCTAGTGTAGACCAACCGACCACATCATCAATTTACCTCCATGGCGCCTTCTGCTATTTTTAACAATTTAGCATTAACATACGGGGGCATGGTGTCCAGAGAATTCAAACATAGATGTACACCCCGAGTCCTCACCCAAATCATTTACTTAGAACACTGACAGACACTTTTTCAAAACGTTTTTCACTCCTCTATCACACTAAAACCCACGCTACACCAAATCAAATATAAAACACCACCATCGACACTAGTACTCATCTATCGTGTCTCCCCTACCGACCAACAACTTGCCAGGACCAGTGGTGGTTATCGTGACACGAGACAGGTCAACGGAGACACACGAAAATGAATCAGACAGAGAAAATTACAGAACAAATTGACAGAATAAATAAGTAGAAAAAAAATAAATTTATTATGAAGTATTAAAGAAAAAATAAATAAAAAAGAGAATAGAGATAGAAGAGATATAGAATAGTAGAGAGAAGAGAAAGAAAAAAAAAAAAAATAAAAAAGAAAGGACAAGACTACACAGAAAGCAAAGAACATAAAGAGTAAGGAAAGGCACCGAAATGTGTTTAAAGGACCAGAAACAATGAAAAGAACCATCATAAAAATAAAAAAAAGCGTTCTGTCAGAAAAAAAAAAAAAAAAAAAAAAAAAAAAACCACCACAACAACACCACACCCACAACAACAAAAAAAAAAAAAAAAAAACAAAATACCAAAAAAACGCCACACAGGATAATTATCACCCCCACCATCGCAAACATTAAGAACACTCCACAGCATCTCAATAACCACAAACATAAACAAAGTTGTGCACACGAACTCCCCGAAGCATATCAGCTAAAATCATCATCGAATCAAACTCTCTCATCGCAAGTGAATCGCCAGGAGCTTGTATAAACAATGAAGAGCAATGTGGAGACTGTTTCAGCTCAGATTTCTCCAACCCCCGCTACATACTTCAACATCCACACCACACATTTGAACACAACAACACCACCATCCACGTTAGCTGCGTTACGTCTAGAAGGAGCAAAACCTTCTTGGTAATCTTTCCATCGTCAGTTGAACAAAAGGCACGACACACCTCCTTCGCGCTTTTTGGTTTCTCGTGTTTCAGATTCAAACATAAAGTTGGGTTTGGAGCAGGACTCTATTAGAATAAATTTCGCTAGTGTTTTTGTTCAAGCGCATGTAGTATCAGTTAAAAACATAAAATAAGGTGAATGGCACACCATATAAAAATTTAATTAAGAATGATTTGGGTTCTAACATAGGAGGATCTGACATTTATGTACAGGAAGTTTTTAAAGAGACGAAATTCTCAGCTGAGAGAATTGGGGCGCCGTGTAATCGTATTTAAGCAGGGAATAATGAATCAAATTTTCCAGATTGGGCCGTCTGATTGCATTTTGTTTTCCCATCTGTGTGATGTTATTACAGAATAGCACTAGGGGGAGGGGGCTGTTTTACAACAGAGGCCCCGGGTTGGTTTGATTTTTAATATGACTTAGTCCGCGGAAGCTGAGACCAGTAGAATACACTAGTAATAAGAGAGAGTAACCAGGTGAACAAGGACGGGGAGGTAAGATAAGGGGGGAACTTTTAGTTGGTGTAGTGAAGACGCCAGCCGCGCTGGTGAGCCGTCATTGTTGGGACTACAATGCAGAAAAAGACCGACAAGAAAGTGAACTGCGGGAGATATGGAAGTTCTGTTGTTGTGTGTGTGCACTCTCTCATTTTGGAATAGGTAGAGATAGATGTGTGTATGCGATACAGGTTATATACCGCAGCACTCACACAAACTAATTGATAGAAAAATTAGAGGGGAAGAAGAATCTTAATGGCCTGATTTGAAATAGGATAGTCAATGATGGGCTGATGGAAGACCCTGGTGGTGGGATGGAAGGAGAGTGGGATGTGAGTATGGGCGGAGATAAGATGTGCAGGGGAGGGAGTTCAGGCTGCTCCGGAGGGAGGGCGAGGAATGTGTAGAAGAATAAGCTATGGCATCTACACAGAGCACGACACACGGATGAAGACCAAGAGGACACATATGATTCATGTATCTGCAGCAGGTCGAAAGAACTGAATGACTCTGTGTCTAGCCGTGGTGGAAGATTGTTGTGTAGAGAGGGATCGCAGCACAGAGTCCGCGAGCGGAGAAGTTATGGCATCCAGGTATATCCGGGTCGTAGAGCAGCGATGGGATTACCGTTTGCTGGAAGAGTAGGGAGCGCTCGTGTAAGTCGTAGGAGCGGCACGCAAGATGTGACTTGAATTAAGATTCTTATTGCTTGCACACCTGGTGGGTATCCCGGGCGCACGAGGACGCCGGACTAGGACTAATGCGCACACATCCTTATGTGAGGAAGAGAGTGTTGTGGTGCTAGATGTCTCTTGTTTAATTGCAAGCCACAGAGGCGGGCTCTGGGTTCTCATGGGGGATGGAGGAATTATACTTTCTACTCATTCCTCCTCGTTCTCTAATTAGCTAGTGAATTTTTTTTCCTCCTCATTCACTACCTTCCGTACTATCATATAGCAAGGAATTTTTCCTTCTCATTCCTCTCTCTCTAACTATCTCGCATACAGACAGCACCAGCCTAAACAACAAAAACTGTCCAGCGCCCAGACTGTTCCACACGCCTCAGTCCCTCTCAGAGACGTGGATGAGCACGTGATCTTCCTCTGCAGCACCATCACGCACACCTCTAATCCGCGCAGTGTGTTTGGCGCCATTTCTTCTAAAAACAGGTCCTCTCTCTCCCGAACCACAAAAATTATCAGTTTCCAGACATCGATATAGCGCACACTCCCTCACACTCAGTAGCTTCGCAATTCTCTAAAAGACCGCCGGTCCCGTCCCACCCCCACCCCGGTTATCCGTTTCCCCAGAATAGATGAACGTTCTCAATGTAGTGCACACTCTTTAACAGCATTCCACACAACCGTCGTTCCGCTGAAGCAGCCGGCTAAATCTTGTTTATTCCTTCCCTGTCAATGTTTGAAGAGGGTCCACTTATGAATGTTTTTATTTTCATTTTATCAAGCACGTGCCGAATAACTCCCCAAGAAGCTCTCTTTCAAAACTTCAGTCTCTTCGCTGTGTTGTGGTCCATGCCCTACGTGCACAATCCAGCTGTTTAATATAAACTCCTTTATGTGTGGGCCAAAACATGTAGAATATACGTGACGTAATCTCAGTGACTGTGTGGCGCTGGGCACAAAAAATGTGTTTTTGATTTTTTCATGCATCACAGTGACTTATTTAATCGCCCTCTCCCCAGATCAAGACGACCTTGACGTTAGGCACAGATTCTCTCTCTGTCTCTGCTCTGCCTTTTCTCGCCAGCATTCATGTCTCCCATTTTTTCCTTTGTTCAAGTTAATTTCAGTCTTTGAAAGTGGATAAAATAATCTGTTTGTAAGCTGATATTGCCCAGGTGGGTTAACATTTTCTTTGTCCACCCTCTGCGCCCTTCCACGCCCCCCGCTCTCGAACCACGCTTTAGCCAGCAGTTTTTGGAAACGAAACAGAGTCACTGATCCCTCCTTCCACGGTTTAACCATCCCTGCAAACACGCTCTCGCTCCGCTCTCTCCCTTTCTCCCTCCCCTCCTGCTCACAAAAAATGCTCGACCCATCTTTACCACTGGATGACACAGGGAATGTATTCGTGCAGTCCTTTTTTTTTCTCTCCAGATGCCAATTGCAAATAGTCCGGTCGCGTTTCGTAGCTCACTGCCATCCAGATTCTTGTTGAAATTCCAACAGCGTTTACAGAGTTGTTGTTTCCCTTCTCACGGACATGTCGCTGGTTATTCGTCAGATTTGTTGATTAAAACTCTAAAAAATTTTAAATGTTCTTAAAATCCTTGGTTGACTTAATAAAGTCCTAACAACCCAATCCAAAGAAAAAAAAAAATGTTTGGAAGACACAAAAACTGATTTAAAAGCAAAATAAATAAGGAAAGCAGCTGAAGTAGGCAGGAGCAAGCAGGGAAGCGTCTGCACTCTTCGGAAGCAGGAAGTAAGACATCATCTATGGGTTCTCAATATTTCCCAAAAAGCCCTAATAATGCAGTTCTAAACTACCAAGACAAGAAGAAAGTTCTATGGGCTGTGAAGATCAAACGAACTATCCACAATGGATAACAAATTACAAATGTAGATGACCTAAGAATAATAAAGAATATTGCACGACCCCATACCCAATATTCCAACATCGAGAAGTTTAAAAAATAAAATAAAAATAAAATTACATTTATTTGGGTGTTGACACCAGAGCCGGTCCACCTCCCTCCTGTAGACAGACTCATCCCCCGTTCCGAGATGAGCCCGATGAGGGTTGTGTCGTCCGCAAACTTGATCAGTTTTACAGAGTCGTGGCTGAAGGTGCAGCAGTTTGTGTACAGGGAGAAGAGCAGAGGAGAAAGTACGCAGCCCTGTGGAGTTCCTCTGCTGATGGTCCGAGTGCCAGACTCCAAGTGCAACCAGGCTGCAGAGGCCGTCGTAAGTTCAATTCCTCACTCCGAAATGTACTGCATGCCCTCCCTTCTCTCTCTCTTCCCACATTTCACACCACTTTCCTGTCAGTAAAGCCTACTAGGGCATAAAAAATAAATAAAAAAATTGTCATAGCACCTCATTCTGACGACCTGGGAACCTTTGACCTTTAGAAAGACCTATCCATTTAAATGGCAAACAGAGATCTCTCAGATCTTTATTGAAGACTGCCGTACCTAAATATCTATGGACAATTTTGGGGAAAAATTACCTCTCTCTTTTCTACTATAGAAAAAAAATAATAATAATTATCTTGAAAAATCCCTTTTATCCCATACTTAAGGCTAAATCAAAGGCTTGAAACTATATACTCTCAATTGAATGTGTTTATGCCCACATTCTCTCAATCTGTTCCAGACTCTTCTAATTTCCACCCCAAGCGGCTGATTGACAAGTAGAATAAATCAATCTCAAGATTAGTATGACAAGGAAAAAAAATTATCTGGTTCAAAACTCAACAATTATCAAAAGAAAGGAGGATAGGTCAGGGCAAACAAAGAAGATTAGTTTCAGGGGAAACTAAGGCAGTTTAAACAAATAGTTAAACAAGACAATTATCGGGATCTCCGCCCGGAAGGCAGGGCTTACTCAGCTCAGCCAGTAGCATAAAGTCTGAATTCTCATACCAGGTCCACTATCAAAAACAGTGAGGTATTTTTGTCAATATCACCCACCTCCTGGTTTATTGTTGGTTTAGCCCCGGTTCAGCCCCAGTTTAGCCCTTTTTCACCATGGTCTCTATGCAGTTCATTGATCTGGTGTGCGTGGTGCCTCCTGGCTTTCATTCGGGTCAGCCGAGCCCATTTAGGTGAGCTGTGTGGGGGCTAATGTGAGCCACGCTCAGCCAGGCACAGCCTTGGGGACTGGGCCTAAGTGCTACTGGAACACACACCATGACAAGGAAGTCTTCTATATTTTTGGAAGCGCCACGTGCGCTTTGGAAAATGTGCCAGAATGTAAACAACATGGAGGTGTGGATGAGCCAGGGGAAGACATGCTGACGCAATACTGCTGTATCAAATATTACTGGGTTTAAGAAGGCAGTAAACTATCAGAATCAGAATCAGAATCAGAAAAGGTTTTATTGCCATTGTCAATGAACAAAATTCACAAACATAGGAACTTGTTTCGGCGTTAAGGTATAACATAAAACACTGAGCAATAATAAAAAGAAGATATATGAAACGTATATGAAATCAAAAGGGCATGCATTATTCTGCATTATTTGTATTGTTTTTGTCCTTTAAAACGTGCACATTACTTTCAAAACAGCCAGGTGTTCCCTCATGTTATTATTAATGTTAATATTTGGTACAGAAGCCTTTGTTTGCAATTACACAGGTCAAACGTTTCCTGTAGTTCTGGATCAGGTTTGCACACACTACAGCAGGGATTTTGGCCCACTCCTCCACACAGATCTTCTCTAGATCTGTCAGGTTTCAGGGCTGATGCTGAGCAACACGGAGTTTCAGCTCCCTCCAAAGATGTTCTATTGAATTTAGGTCTGGAGACTGGCTCCACTCCTGAACCTTGATATGCTTCTTACGGAGCCGCTGCTTGGTTCTCCTGGCTGTGTGCTTCAGGTCATTGTCATGTTGGAAGACCCAGCCACGACCCATCTTCAATGTTCTGACTGAGGGAAGGAGGTTGTTGCCTAAAATACATGGCCCCATTCATTCTTTCCTTAATACACTCTCCTTTCCCCTGTGCAGAAAAGCACCACAAAGCATGACGTTTCCACCCCCAAAGCATGACGTTTCCACCGTCATGCTTCACAGTAGGGATGGTGTTCTTGGGATGGTTCTCATCCTTCTTCCTTCAAACACGGCAAGTGGAGTTTTTACCAAAATGTTCTCGTTTGTGCTCGTCTGACCACATGACTTTCTCCCGTGACTCCTTTAGATCATCCAGATGGTCATTGGCAAACTTCAGAGGCATGTCAATCTTTTGATTGCACTTTGAATTTCAGTAGTTGTTATTTCAGTACCTAATTTTTTGTCTTTCTCTCCGGTCATGGTAGGTAAATTGAGAGTGTCCAAAAAATATTGTATTTCTTCTTCTTTGTTTCCTGATATTTTAATAAAACGTTTTTTTATAGAAGGATTCAAATGCTGATTGTATTTGGTCTTGTTTGGATTCATGTTTTAAAAATAGTTCTTTCTGCCGGTTGTTTTCTAAGTTTCCAAGCTAATAACTTTGTAAACTTTGAGCTGCTTTTATAATATCTTTGTTTGGTGAAAAGCATTTATTTTATTATTTCCTGTGAGGGTAGGTCATTAATCTCAACCCTTGTCTTTTTAATTACCTTTAGTGTTTGTGTATCCATGTTTTTGGCATGTTTAGCTTCCAACAGCCATTACCCTGCCCCACAAAACTGTCTTTGCTGCATCACAGAGAATGGGTGGAGAAACTTCACCATTTTCATTTTCCTCTTGTGGGTCATTGAGTAGACTGGCTTTAAATCTCTAGTGCGTTTTTTTGTTTCATTTCCAGCTCTAGAGTGATGTAAATAGGAGCATTATCACTTAAATCTATTGTACTTATCTCTGCCTCTGTAATTTTGGACCCATCTTTGTTGAAATTAAAAAAGTAGTCTATTATAGTATATATTTTATGTGAGATGGAAACATTTGTATATTGGCGGACATTTGGATTAATCACTTTCCAGATATCGATCAACCCTACATTGTATTAATTTACAAAATGTTTTATTTATAGATGTACCAGTACTTTGTGAGCTTGAGACGTCCAATGTCGACTTAACATGTAAGTTCCAGTCACCGCCACTGGCATGGGTTCTCTCAGAGTGGTTTAAAACAGATTTTTTTCCACGGGTACGACTGCAGCCTGACAGACACGTCAGCACTTCCCTTCCCTTTTTGATCATTTACATGATCAGGTTTTGGGTCCGGTGCATGTTTTCAGCATGAATCCTTTTCTTTTCAATGTTTTCATTTCGTCTATATCCTGTTTTTATACTTCTTGTGTGTATTTGTTGTGTTCGATCACAGAGTTTAAAAGCATTCGGAAGTTGTCAATGGCAAAATCAATACGATCAATCCAAAGGCATCGGAAGTTTTACAAGTAGCATCCTTTAAAGTTAACGGCATTACTGCAAACTTGGATGAGAGATAAAAAAAAAACACACTATGGAGGTTCAATTTCAGTTTGCTTGATGACCCAGTGTTTAAGGAAAAATTGTCAAATTACATAAAGACTCATCTTTGGGGTGCTGCCCAGTGGTCGAGTGGTTAAGTCTCAGCACATGTATGTGACTGCCAGGCCGCAGTGTCGCGAGTTCGACTCACGACGATTTACTACATGTCTTCCCCCATTTCACCCTGTCCTCTCCTGTCTACGAAAAAAAAAAAAAAAGACTTATCTTTAGGAAAATGATACTAGGGAAACTTCCCTGCCTATCTTCTGGGATGCTTATAAAGCAGTTATGAGAGGAAAAATTATAGCCATGGCATCAGCAAAAAAGAAACAAAGGGAGAAAACGGTAAATGATCTGCAAGAAAAACTTAAACTACTGGAGGTGGATCATGTCAAGAAGTCTTCCGATGCTACTGGAAATGAAAAAGATAAGAGGATAAATGAATTATCTGACCTCACAAGAAATAGTTAAGAAAATGCCCAAATAAAGATATTTTGAGAGTGGACCAAAATGTTCTACATACATACATACTCCTGGAAATATAGAAAACAAAAAGCTGAAAGAACAATCTTTAAAATACAGGACAGGAAAAATGATGTAATCTTAACTAAACAAGACCAAATCCAATCAGCATTTGAATTCAGGAGATAAAGAGGAAGATATAAATTCCTTTCTGGACACCCTCAATTGCCAGTTATGTCAGCGGAGCAAAATACAAAATTAGGAGCTGAAATAGCTGTGTCGGAAATGCAAGGTGCAATCAAAAGATAATACATAATAAATCTCCGGGGAGTGATGGGTTCACCTCAGAGTGGTACAAAGCCCTAAAAGAAACACTTGTCCCTTTGCTTTCAACATCTAACTGGACACTTACAAAAAAACATATTCCTCCGAGTTGGAAAGAAGCCATCATATCCTTAATACCTAAAGAATGGAAGGGCCTCATACATACCCATTTCTATTGTAAGTGTGGATCCGCTGGCGGCGGAGGAAGCCGGACAGACTTGGCAGGCCCAAGCGCATAGTGAGGGTCTGTTGGGAACGTCTTGCGGAGCCCGCTGTCAGCAGGGTCTTCAATTCATACCCCCGGGAGAGCTTCTCCCAAATCCCGGGGGAGGCTGGGGACATTGAGTCCGAGTGGACCATGTTCTCGACCTCCATTGTCAATGCGGCTGCTCGGAGCTGTGGTCGCAAGGTCTTAGGTGCCTGTCGCGGTGGCAACCCCCGAACCCGGTGGTGGACACCGGAAGTAAGGGATGCCGTCAGGCGGAAGAAGGAGGCCTATCAGGCCTCTTTGGCTTGTGGGACTCCTGAGGCTGTTGACGGGTATCGGCGGGCCAGGCGTGCCGCAGCTCGTGCTGTCACAGAGGCAAAAAACCCGGGGCTGGGAGGAGTTCGGGGAGGCCATGGAGGAGGACTATCGGTCGGCCCCAAAAGAAATTCTGGCAAACCGTCCGGCGCCTCAGGAGAGGGAAGCAGTGTTCCACCAACACCGTTTACGGTGCGGGTGGGGACCTGCTGACCTCGACTGGGGATGTCGTCGGACAGTGGAAGGAGTACTTTGAGGACCTCCTAAATCCCACTGTCACGTCTTCCGAAGAGGAAGTAGAGACTGAGGACTCAGAGGCTGACTCATCCATCACCCAAGCCGAAGTCACTGAGGTTGTTGGCAAACTCCTCGGTGGCAGAGCTCCCGGGGTGGATGAGATACGCCCCGAGTACCTAAAGTCTCTGGATGTTGCAGGACTGTCTTGGTTGACACGCCTCTGCAACATCGCGTGGCGGTTGGGGACGGTGCCTCTGGACTGGCAGACTGGGGTGGTGGTCCCTTTGTTCAAGAAGGGGGACCGGAGGGTGTGCTCCAACTATAGAGGGATCACACTCCTCAGCCTCCCTGGTAAGGTCTATTCCAGGGTACTGGAGAGGAGAATCCGACCGATAGTTGAACCTGGGATTCAGGAAGAGCAGAGTGGTTTTCGTCCTGGTCGTGGAAAACTGGACCAGCTCTATACTCTCCATCGGGTGCTCGAGGGTTCATGGGAGTTTGCCCAACCAGTCCACATGTGCTTTGTGGATCTGGAGAAGGCTTTCGACCGTGTCCCAAGGGGGGCCCTTTGGGGGGTGCTGCGGGAGTGCGGGAGTTTGCTCAGGGCTATCCGGTCCCTGTATGACCGGAGCAGGAGCTGTGTTCGCATTGCCGGCAGTAAGTCAGACCTGTTCCCAGTGCGTGTTGGACTCCGCCAGGGCTGCCCTTTGTCACCGGTTCTGTTCATTGTTTTTATGGACAGAATTTTCTAGGCGCAGTCAGGGGTCGGAGGGGGTCCGGTTTGAAGAACACAGGATCTCATCTCTGCTGTTTGCAGATGATGTTGTCCTGATGGCTCCATCAAACCTGGACCTGCAATATGCTCTGTGACGGTTTTGCAGCCGAGTGTGAAGCAGCTGGGATGAGAATCAGCACCTCCAAATCTGAGGCCATGGTTCTCAACCGGAAAAAGGTGGGTTGCCCTCTCCAGGTGGGTGGGGAGTCCTTGCCCCAAGCGGAGGAGTTCAAGTATCTTGGGGTCTTGTTCACGAGTGAGGGAAGGATGGAGCGAGAGATTGACAGGCGGATCGGTGCAGCGTCCGCAATGATGCGGTCGCTGCATCGGACTGTTGTGGTAAAGAAGGTGCTGAGTCGAAAGACAAAGCTCTCGATTTACCGTTCAATCTACGTTCCTACCCTCACCTATGGTCATGAGCTTTGGGTAGTGACCGAAAGGACAAGATCGCGGATACAAGCGGTCGAAATTAGTTTCCTCCGTAGGGTGGCTGGGCGCTCCCTTAGAGATAGGGTGAGGAGCTCAGTCACACGGGAAGAAACTCGGAGTAGTAGAGCGCTGCTCCTCCACGTCGAGAGGAGCCAGCTGAGGTGGCTCGGGCATCTGTTCCGGATGCCTCCTGGACGCCTCCCTAGGGAGGTGTTTTCGGGCATGTCCCACCGGGAGGAGGCCCCGGGGAAGACCCAGGACACGCTGGAGGGACTATGTCTCTCGGCTGGCCTGGGAACGCCTCGGGATCCCCCCGGAGGAGTTGGGAGGAAGTGGTCTGGGGATAAGGAAGTCTGGCAGTTCCTGCTTAGACTGCTGCCCCCGCGACCCGGCCCCGGATAAAGCGGAAGTAAAGATGAGAAAGATGGATGGATGGATATAAAGTGATGCGATCCGTTCACAAAATTTGGTCCAATGTCTGGATACAAACTAAATATACAAAAAATTTAAATTATCTTTTTGGGGAACCTCTTTGCCCTTCAGGAAGACCTACTCATTTAAATGGCAAACGGATTCACAGAGATATTTGTGTGGTCCTACATAAAGATCTATCAACAATTTTGGAGGAAAATTATACCCCTCTTTTTCCTACTATAAAAAACATCTTGAAAAATTGAATTTCATCCATACTTGAGTCTAAGTCAAAGGCTTGATACCCATAAAAATGAATGTTCTGTCCAGATTTCTTTACCTGTTCCAGTCTCTCCAGAAATGGAATGGAATAAAACAATCTCAAGATTTGTATGGCAAGGCAAAAAGCCAAGGTATCAGAGCATTGCTGTACTGTGTGACCCAGAATAAGAAGCCCAGTGGAAAAATATTGAGAGTGGTGTTTTGTGCCAGGGGTTCCTGTACAGACCTTACTGGCAGATGACAGATCGGTTGAGCTCTTTGGAAGATGTTGGCCATCCCTGCGTAAAATCTCAGAATCAGAATCAGAAAGAGTTTATTGCCATTGTCAATGAACAAAATTCACAAACATAGGAACTTGTCTCGGCCTTAAGGTGCAAAATAAAACACTGAAAGCAATAATAAAACAAACATATATTCAATCAAAAAAGGGCATGCATTAAGAAAACAATTTAAAATTACTATACAATAAAAATAAAAATAGGCATTTATATGTACACAAGTTTACAGTTTATGTTTAAAGTTGTAGTGCAGAGTGGTTGAATATTGCAGTTAAAGTGACAGGTGTTTTTGAAGTGTTCATGAGTCCAACGGCAGAGGGAAAGAAACTGGTGCTCAACATTGAAAGAACTTATTCAAAACACACAAACCTAAACAAAAATATTAAAATCTTAAAACAGGATGGCGTATGACCAGGGTTTTGCACCTAATAGCACAGATTTGAGATTTAAAGTCTTGATAACAAAAAGGTATGAAAGTTTTTCATCATATTGTAAAAGATAATCATATGAAAAGTTTTGACGTGTTGAAAGAATTCTTTTGACTTGGAGAAACAAGACTTCTACATATAAGGAATTATTATAGCCAATAACTTAATTCAATTAATTAAACAATGACCACCGTAAACCTCTGATTTAATTATTTGTTAAAGCTTATAAATAAGAAATAATAATACATTTTTATTTTAAAAGCGCCTTTCAGAACACCCAAGGACACCTGTACAAGAGATAAAACAACAGAATTAAAACAACAGAATAAAACCCACAGTACAGAACTGGATGATGGTGTTGGGAGTGACTGAGTTATGTGGTGTAGGATTGTCTGAAACAGGTGAGTTTTGAGTCTGGATTTGGAAAGTGGAAGGGTGTCTATGTTGGCGGAGGTCAGGAGGGAGAGAGTTCCAGAGCTGAGGAGCAGAGCGGCTGAAGGCTCTGCCCCCCATTGAAATAAGACGGAAAGAGGGGACAGAGAGCTGGAGGAGAGGAGGAGGACCTGAGGAGAGCGAGTAGGGAGTTGGAGATGTGGAGGAGGTTTCAGAGATGTACGGTGGAGCCAGGTTATGGATAGCTTTGAAAGTATTTAGGATAATTTTGAAGGGAATCCGTTGTTTTTATGGGGAGCCAGTGAAGTTTGTTGAAGGATGGGGGTGATGTGAATGGCGGGAGGGCGTCCTGGTGATAATGCGGGCTGCAGAGTTTTTGGAGAAGCTGCAGTTTCTGGAGGGATTTATTGGGGAGACCAAAGAGGAGCAGAGTTACAATAATCGATCCGGGAGGTGACTAGACTATGGACAAGTATGGCTTGTGGTGTGAGGAGTGAGAGAAGGACGGAGACGAGAGATGTTGCGAAGGTGGAAGTAGGCGGAACGAGTGATGTTGTTGATGTGGGAGTGAAAAGAAAGGGTACTGTCGAGGATGACACCCAGATCTTTGACTTGAGGGGAGGACAGTGGAGTCATTGATAGAAATTGTTGAAACTGTTTGATTTTGAGAGAGTGGAAGGGGTTGCCTACCAGTAGGACTTCGGTTTTAAGAGCTGTTGAGTTTGAGGAGATTTGAAGAGAACCAGGAATTGATTTTTCCTGCAGAACTCTCAACAGGAATAATATCACATTTATATAAATATAATTGATGATCCAGGCAGCCATCTAACTAATTATAGGCAAGGCATTGGCAAGTTTATTTGAGAAAGCACAAATTCGTACACAAGCGATAATTCAAAGTGCTATCACACAACATGAAAACAATGCATTAAAAACTAACAAGGAGATGGGCAGAAATATCTTAATATTAAAGAGTGCCATTTTGGGGGCTATCCGTCAAATAGTTTCAAGACATAAAAGAGAAGAGTGCAAATAAGATCATTTCAGTCATATGCACAGCCAATACAAAACAGTTTTTAAGATCTCACGCACTCTTGACACTCAGGTTGCCAGAGTAAGCGAGATGATCATATCCTCAGAGATAGACTATGTTCACAGCATCTCTCACGGGACTCATAAAACTGAAAGGGCAGATATAGCCCCATTGTTTAGTCCTGACTCTGGGCACCAGCAGGAGAGCCGAGATCCTTAGAAGAAGATCCTCAGAGTATCCGAGATAATGGTTCATTATAGAGCACTAACATTGTCCGAGATGTACTTTGGTGCTAGGCCATGGAGAGACTTTGTATACAAGCAGAGCTGCTTTGGAAGTCTAATTCTCTGAGCCACAGGGAGCCAGTGGAAGAGACCTGAGCACAGGACTAATGTGATCATTACTTCCTGGTTCTAGTCAGGATGCCAAGCAGACAGCGTTCTGGATGTACTGCAGTCTGTTTTACAGCTCGTTTGGAGAGGCCAGTGAGCAGGCCGTTACAGTAGTCCTAATCTACTAGAGACAAACGCATGTGATAAGTCTCTCCAGGCTCTGGTTTAGACACTATACTTTTGATTTTGGCAATATTTTTTTAGATGGTAAAAAGGCTGCTGATGTTATTGAAATTTGACGCTGGCTGTTAAGAGTATAAAGATCTGAGATATATAAAAATAAAAATTATCTATACTTGATTGTGTAGGTTTTAGTAGCGAGACTCTGGAGGTGACTGTTAACACTTTCTCTTTGTTTCTGTGGGCAAAGACGATGATTTCAGTCTCTGTCTGAGTTCAAGCTGGAGAAAGTTGTTTTGCATCCTACACTGATTCTGTTGGATGCAGTGACAAGAGTGAATCCACTGGTCATATTCACCTGCCGTCAGTGAAACATAGATTTGAGTGTCGTCTGCAATCATTGTGATAGGACACATTCTCGCTGCGTATCAACTGACCTAAGGGCAGCATGTCGAGGTTTGAACAGAAGGGTCCCAGGATTGACCCTTGGGGCACCCACAGGTCAGGGGCATCTGGTCTGAGAACACAGTTACCAATTTCGACAAAGAACTTCCTGTCTTCCAGATAGGCATTTAACCAGTTTAGCACAGTGCCAGTGATGCCCACCCAGTCCTCTAGTCTCTGTAAAAGTATCTCCATGATCGACAGTGTCAAAAGCAGCACTCAGATCTAACAGAATTAAGTCTGAGACTTTTGCCCGCGTCAGTGTTCAGCGTGGATGTCATTTGTCACTTACTTGACAAGAGGCAGTCTCATAGTGCTGTGATGAGGTCTAAAACCTGACTGGAAAACATCAAATGAGTTGTTTATTAAGAGGAAATCAGTGAGCCTGTTGGTAAACAACTTTTTTCAAGGACTTTGCCCCAAATGGCAGATTAGAGATGGGCCGGTAAATTACTCAGTACTGCGGGATCAAGACTGCTCTTCTTTAGGAGAGGCTTTATGAGCACAGTTTTCAAAGAAATTGGGAATGTTCCAGATTGAAGCGACATGTTAACTATGTGAGTGAGTCAGTTTTGTCAGTTACAGGTGCAAAGTGAGTCAGCTCTAAGTGTGTAGGTGGTTTGAGGGTTATTTTTTGCATTGCAGAATTTTATAGCATTTTTTAATGCCCTGAATTTTGCCATTAAAGAATAATGCAAACTCATTACACTTGGATGTGGAAATGAGTTCTAACGGCAGCTGAGCTGGAGGGTTTGTTAATTCTGTTTACTGTGGCAAACAGGACACGCGAGTTGCAGCTTCCAACTATTTCAGAAAAATATCCTTCCCTAGTTCTACATAAAATGAGGTTGTAAATGTACAACTTCTCTCTGTAAATCTCTTTCTGAACCTGGAGGCTTTGACTTGCGCCATTTTCGTTCGGCCCGGCGGCACTCCTTTTCTGTGCCCTGACCGAATTATCATTTCTCCTGAAAAAGACTGAAAGTTTCAAGGACAGCATGAAGCTCTTTAGCGTTTTTGTCACAGATACTATCAACATGAACATTGAAATCACCTGTTATGACCAAAACCATCAAAGTCTGTGCATACAACTGAAAGCATCTCAGTAAATCATCAATAAAAATTTTGCAGTGCTGAGGAGGCTTGTATAAAACAATGAAGAGAATGGATGGAGACGGTTTTAGCTCAATTTTAAAGGCTACAAACTCAAATGTTGAAAACACCCCAAAGGACAACCTGTGGGTAACTATTTCATCTCTAACAAAAGCACACACACCTCCTCCCTTTTTGTTTTCTCGTGTTTCAGATTCAAAACATAAAGTTGGGTGGAGCAGGTTCTATTAGAACTACTGAATATTACTCCTGTGCTAGCCGTGGTGAAGATTGTTGTGGTGCTGCTGCAGATGAGTCCTTACGCTGGAGGCGGTGGAGGTGAATCGTGGAGCA
Organism: Chaenogobius annularis; assembly: GCA_015082035.1. Taxonomy (NCBI): domain Eukaryota; kingdom Metazoa; phylum Chordata; class Actinopteri; order Gobiiformes; family Gobiidae; genus Chaenogobius; species Chaenogobius annularis. Next base: position 638,309 of record BJKM01000128.1, on the reverse strand, counting down.
GCTGGAGTTGAATTATTTGCTGGTGGTGGTGGAGCGGCTGCTAATGAATCTTTTGGTGGAGGTTGTGGTGCTGCTGATGTTGAAAATATTGGCTCGGTCTCTGGCTGATGGAGCAGGAATTCTTCTCTCATTCCTTTCTTCTAACTATCTGCTCCAATGCCTTCAGAGTGTGGAGCAGCGTTTCTGTCAGCACCCTCACTCCACTCTACAGATGTGCGGGCCATTTTCTCTTAAACAGGTCCTCTCGTTTCCAGAATAGATAGAAGTTCTACTCTTTGGACAGCCATGTGGTTCAGCTGAAGCAGCCGGCTAGAGTGGTTTATCTTCCTGTCGATGTTTGGAAGAGGTCCACTTATGAATGTTTTTATTTCCATTCTATCAAGCACGCCGAATAACTCCAGAAGTCTCTTTTCAAAACTTCAGTCTCTTCGCGTCGTGTGTCCACTGCGCCCACGTGCACAATCAGCTGTTTAACTCCTTTATGTGTGGCCAAAACATTAGAAATACGTGACGTAATCTCAGTGACTGTGGAGCTGAGAAAAGAATGTGTTTTAATTTTTTCATGCATCACGTGACTTATCGCACCATCCCCAATCAAGACAACCTTGACGTTATTATATTAATTATTTAAAAAATGTATGGGAAAGAGAGGGTAATTTTTATTTGACTGACAATGAATGGGAAAATATATGTACTTCTCTCAGGGGAGGACCACAAAATCACATGTTTGGAGGGAATTTTGTTATTTCTTCATAACACCATTCTTCACAGGAAAAGGCAGACTGTTGGAGAGAAAGTGGCAGGCGGGAGGCAAACCACTATCACGTGTTCTGGGACTGTCCTGACATTCAGTAACATTGAACTGAAATTAATTTCCGTCTCAACTTTAGGACAATGTACTGCCCCTCAAAGCTCCTGCCATAGACACAATCAATGGATACCTTTGGAATATACTTTTGGTGACAGGAAAAAAGGCCATAACAAAGAGGTGAATGACGCAAACATCACCAATGATCAATGACTGGACTGAGATAGTGGCAAAAAAAAAAGAGAAAATTACACTCTTAATTTGGAAACGGACAAATTCGACTGACTTTGGACCAAATGGAACTATTATTTTAATTTAAATAGCCGTGATTTTGTTTTGTATTTATGTTTAGTTGATGTCTACTTGTGTTTTTCTTTTGATTGGCGCTCTCTGGTCGTTTTGTGTTTTGTTCTACTTATGTTATGTTCTATGTGTGCAGACTTGACCCTGGGTGCACTTTATACGTGGCTCTCGCAGGGACTCAATGCGCAGAGGCTTGCATACTTAACAACCGCTGAATACTTATATCAGTTTTGCCGCACTTCCCAATAGTAAGTTATGTGCAACACATCCACAAATAGCACATGCTATTTTTTTCCCAGGTGCCAACCCGCAGACCTAACTAACCCACACACACAGTGTCTCTGCCCTGATGTCTCTCTGCTCATGTCTCTCTGCTTCTCTGTCTCTGGTTCGCTGTCTCTGCTCCGATGTGATTGCTGAGTAAACACTCCTGCAGCACCTCTTGACAGATGCTCTTTGAGTCGTATTGGCTTGGATCTGGCCGCCTGTCACCTTCACATCTTGGTGGGCCCCTGGGTGACCTCGCCGGGTGACCTCTGCACTGCCTAGGATCACAACACATTATTGGCCCTAACACAATCAAATGCAGGTTCAGCAGAGGAAAGAGGAAGGGGGGTGGTGACCTGCTGGACCTCAGGCACCTGACCCATGACCCTCATTTATATACAGGTCACTCCTACAACACTTTCGCTAATACTGTACATCCATAGGAATAAAGAAGCAACTAATCCAGGTTTTGTTTATGATGCAATACTTAAGGGAAGAAGACGCTGCAAGTGGATAGGAAAATATCATAAAATTAGACTGTTCTTCTGTAGTTCACAAATATAAGAAAAAAAATTATTACAGACGTTTTTCATGACGAAATAAGGCATATTTGGGACAAATACATTCAAAAAATTGATAAAGCCAGGTTTAAAATCAATTTTGTTGACAAATAAAGTTCTTGCCACTGCACCAGGACACCAGCAGGTCCACCTCCTCCTGTCCCAATCTCTGTGTCGTCACGGAGATGAGCCCGATGACTTGAATAGTTTTATGGATCCATGGCTGGAGGTGCAGTAGTGGTGTACAGGGAGAAGAGCAGAGGAAAAAGTACACCTGTGGAGAGTATGTACAATGTGTCCTGTTTTTTTAACACCATGTCAAAGTGCTCAGGAAATGCTAACTGTGGCAGCCACGAGGCTCACCATTACCACTTGTTTTGGCACTGTCCTGTTGTTCAAAGGTATTAGCCTGAAGCCTTTGTATTGAGGCCTCAAAACTCCTTCCATAGACACAATAAATGGATACCTTTGGCCCGGACTTTTGGCCACAGGAAAAAAAGGACATCACAAAGGAATGGATAACTAAAACAACACCAACAATCAAAGATTACTGACTGTATGAGATTTTAGACAAATGGAAAAACTGACATTCGGACTTAATTTGAACATGGGAAAATTTGATAAACTTTGGACTATGTTGACCGTTTTGTGCAGTTTTTGTTGGATGTCTTTGGTTTTTCCCTGTGCGGTTTGCTCTCTGTGCCATGTTCTGTGTTTTGTTTTGTTTGCATACATTTTTGTATTCGAAAAAATATAAAAAGATATGAAATAAAATGATGTGTACCCTAACCCACCAGTTTTTGCCCAGAACTACACTGATAAAAATGTGTATACATTTATGTACTCGCCTTGTATCAGCTTATATGTTCAAAAACCCACTCACTTTTAAGATTCTGTATATATCATTTTATTGTGTGACATTTTCCACAATGTCGTAATAATTGTCTTTCCATTCTGGAAAAAAAACATTTAAAATATTTTTAATTAAGCTTTGCTCAAACTTTTTTCCCCCTCAAATTCAACATTTTTGTAATTTCTCCTTTCTTGGCCACCTCTGCACTGACATGGGGGCAGCTCTTTGATTCCAACTCTGAAATTCTCGAAAAAGAAAGGACAGAACATATTGCACTCATTCAAATCTAACTTTGTTCTCCTCAAACTGGAAGATTGGATTTTCTTAATTAAATTATCCCCCTTGTTCACATACTCAAGGGGGTCTTTGGCTGGCGGCAGTGAGAAAAATGTGCCTGGCTCTTTTTGGATGCTTTGCGAACAGAATGAAATGTTTTGTTGTGTTTCCCCCCCCCCATTCCATTTGGAAGCAGACGCTTTCTTCTGTGTAGCTTCTGTGTGCGTTGCCAGCTTCTTTTTGATGTGTCCGCTCAGGCCACCGCCCCCACCGTGCTCTGATTGGTGGTCGGTGTGATGAAAGAAGCGTTAGGGGCACGAGGGCACCTGCACACACTCACTCACACATACACACGGGCAGCTGGCCTTGACCGCTGGCTGAACTGCGTGGCAGCTCACCTCTCTCGTCTCTGGGCTTTCATTTATAGCTCTGGTCCTGGTGCTGGACCGGCTTTTGTCTGCTGCCTGCGTCACTATCAAAGTGCTGTGGGAGAGCGGGTGATGACAGGTGACCATCAGCCTGTTAAGCTTTTAACATTCTTCACCGATTCGTGTTTTTAATGCAGCGCGGCACATTTTTACCAATTTCAGCTCCACCAATAAGGACAGGCCATACCGCAAATTAAAGCCCAGAACCTCTCAATAAAGTTGATTTTCCACATTTTCCACCGATAATTTGATCTAATAATTATAAACCCAAAATTACATAGATTCAGCCGAGCTTTCTTCCTCACAGCGCCACTGACTCTGAGCTTGGTTCCACCCCCTGCTCCAGCCACACACACACACACACACACACACACAGACACACACACAGACACACACACACCAGCCCCGGGCCAGAGGCGGAGGGAGTGAAGGAGGAAAGTTTACATGTATGGGCTTCTTTTATGCTTTGGAGGAAAGATATTCAGTGAAAATGCTTTGTGCCGGCCCCACGAAACCGGAGAGGGATCTATTAAGTCATCTAAAAGTTTTCACCATGCCAACAGGAGGCAGCTTTCATCAGCGCTGAACACACTTGATGCTAACCGGGTCGGACTTTTAGAGGGTTGTCTTTTATTTTAGTCCTTGATAAAACCAAAGAAGCGCGATAGTCCTGCTCTGTGCAGGAGGTGGTCCGTGTCTGAGCCGCTGCTGTGATGACTGTTCTGTGCACGTTGTTATCAGCTCAATGCAGAGCGGACGGACTGTCTTTTTTCACTGAGCAGAGATTGTCACTCACTGCCCATGTCATGTTAAAGGAGCTCCATAGTCAGTGCTGCAGGTACCCAAGCCCTTCCCTGTGTTAATAATTTCTATGAAAATGAAATAAAACAACATTAACATACCTTAACATGTGGCAAGTGAAATGAATGTAGGTCCAGCCTATTTGAAACGTTCATCTACCTGAAAGCTATAGATATTCAATTATTGCACATAAAAGCAGGCAGATGTTGCTGCCTTATAAAGTGTCTAAAGTGGCTTTATTTGTTACATCTGGGCTCATATAAACCTGGTTTGGTCACACTTGGACCTATAAACGAAATAATAATACAAATATTTATTCTCAAAATGAGGTGAATTAAAAAATATATGATCAGGTTTCCTTCATCACTCATCTGTGGCAAACACGTAGACCGGTTATTGGTAGAAAATGTCATTACTGTGCATCACTTGTCAGCATCTTTAGCAAAACCTAATAGAGGCAGAATGACCTTGAGCTTTATCAGATCCAGTAAAAGACCACATGGATACAAATCCAAGTGATATGATTTTGTGTTGACAATGAAACTCTTTATTTTATTTATTTATTTTTAACATTGTGGTATCAAAACCGGTTGTGATGTAGGTTAGCAGTGAGCGGTTTGGAATGCAGTGACAAAAAGGTAAAACTAAGCATGTGGTCCACATTTTTTACTATTTTTTGGTCAAAGCTAAATATTAACAAATTGTTTTGTGCAAAAAGTGCATTGTGCAAACGGAGGTCAGGTGGCAGTTTCTTCTCCAGTAGCAGCAGAACAGACTGATTGAATCAGGCACTTTTAAAAAAACAAATGATGTTTTATAGTGCTGTGTGTACTATGTGTACTTTAAGTGCTCAAATGAAGGTGTTTAAGGGTGTTACTTCTGGTAACAAATGGCCTGTTTGTTACAATGGCATCATGTATGAGACTATGCGTTCGTATTGAAATAGAATATTAATAATATATAATATATTAGTTTCTTTGTGGTTGGCAAAAGTTATGACCTTTGTGGGTTTAGGACAGTTTTTGTGCTGCCCGGTGGTCGAGTGGTTCATTTTTATTACTACCATCCGTTATACGTATACTTACGATTATACGTAGGGTTAAAAAATGTGCCATCATAGATATTCTGTATGAAAAGAAAGTTTCTTAAAAGATAAACATGGGGAATCACTGTTTTGGATTTATGCAGCTATAATCTGGAACATTCTTCCTGAAGATGTGAGACAGGTTCTATGTTCAAATCTAGGATAAAAACTGTTCTGTTTAGCTTCTGTTCGACTGAAAAGATAGAATTGGCTATTTTCTCGTTTAAAGTCATTTTGATATTTTTTTTTATGTATTTGTCCTGCTTTTGTAACTTTAATGCTAAATGTTCTGTTGTTTAAAGCACTTTGAATGACTTTGTGTACGACTCGTGCTCTACAAATAAACTTGCCTTGCCTAAAAAGTAGTCTAAACATGAACAAATGTACTGACCATCGTTTCAAGTTTCCCGGTGCTTTTTCATGGCTGACTGCTTGGCTCTCCTGGCTCTGTATGGGAACTCCTCTGAGGGCAACGCTGCACCGTATCAGCTCCCCGAGTGAGTGTGAAGCACAATCCAGCCAGCTTCTGCATATGTTAAGGAGGATAATAGGTTCCTGAGGGAGACGAGGCGAGAGCCCAAAAGTGAACGCGACCGTGGAAGTGCAGAGGAGGGGACGCACACTACATGCTTAAGTCTCCCAGAACAAATCCCACTTTGAATCTTGCACCACATCAAGCAAAGAATGCCGTGTGTAAGATAATCATGGTTTAAAAGGTTTAGCGTCACCTTCCCCAAGGCACTGTCAGTAATTTGAACAAAATGTCACTCAAAATACAAACAGTAGAACAAAGCGAAGAGAGCCTGCACGGCCGTCTCTAAAAGAAGCCTCTTTGATTTTGTAAATGTTCCTGCTACTGATCTGTTCCCCAAGCATCAAGCGCAACTTTAACATCAATACTTGACAAAAACAACTGCGAAAAAAACAACACCCTGATGACTGGGTTTGGATGGAGTACAGCAGAGCGTTTAGTGTGAGGAGCGTTCTGAGGCCCATCAATAACACACACAACACACACGCGGGCTCCACGTTTAGGCTGAAGAGGAGGAGGGCCTTACAGCAGCTTGACCAGAACTCAGAACTCCCAGAAGTGTGTGGGACACATTTAAGGAATGATGATCACGAGTTACGTCTGACTGTTGGTGGGTTTCTTCTCGGTACTATATACTCTACACAGTGCTAATCCTCCTGCATAGTACTCCTGATCAAGATTCTAGCTCAAGATGGGTCTGAGATGGTCCCCACGGGGCTGCACAGTGGCTACACGGCTCCTGGCAGTAGCCCTGAGGCACTGGTTGAAGGTTGAGTCACATGTAGAGAGCAAATTCCCTACTGGGACAATAAACTGCAGATGGAAATTAGCTTTCAAAGCTCTAATCTCGTATGAGCATCTTTACCCTCAGGCGTTATGTAACTCTACGTTGTCCTGTTAAATAAATAAATACAAATATAAAGTGTACAAATAAAGAAAAAAATTGAGAAATCAGTTGTAGCATGGGGAGGGGACACCTTTGAGGAAACCATGAACACTGGTGCGTGAGACACCTGCCAGCACCTTGAAGCCTCTGCCGCAGAGCAGGGATGCTCTCATCCTTTCCTGCCTTCAGAAGAAGGTGTGGAGTATTGACTTGAGCAGGTGCAGAGTGTGTCGAGCTATTGATGGAGATATCAAAGCAGCAGACAGGAGCTGTCGAGGATCCATCACATGAGCTGAGCGCTGCTGCTGGGCACAGTGCAGGGGCTCGTATAGACATGGCATCTCTGCATAATGGAAACCTATTGATGATGGAATTGACTGAATGCACAAAGACATTATTTGTATTATTCAGGCGCTGACATGAGCCAATGTCCCAGTAAAAGAGTCTTTTATTTGAGACTACAGGATGTAGAGCTGCTCTGTGAAAAATGACACACAAGTGCCTAATCTGAGGATTTATCAGTGAACAATGCGAGTGGCGCGCCACAGGAAATGGGACACCCTGGACACATGTTCTGGAGTGTGGGGCCCATGTTCGGCCCAGCTGAAGTCCTGGCACCTCCTCTGCTTCTTGTATGCTGCCAGCGCCTGTGTGGTCTTTGGCACTATAGCTCGGCTTCACTCTCTGCATTCACATCAGTGCTCTCAATAGGGCCTTTTGCTTAGAGAGCGGATAACGTGGAAGACATGGGCAAGGTCGCCCTGAAAGTGTCCCGTTTAGCAGAGCGAGTTGTCAGTGCGGGGCTGCAGAGTTCCAGCCTGTTTTTGGTTTGACCTTCTCTTTGTGGAGGTGCGGAGGCAGCTCTGTTCTCAGCGCTGGACCTGCGGCCAACCTCATCGCACAGTGCATCGCACCTATCCATCTTCCCTCATTGTGCACAGAGGTGACAGCTGGCATTCAGCTGTTTGTTAAAGGCCTTTAAAACACGCAGGGCCTCTGTGCCCGGCTACATTAAAGTAATTAGCTGCCAAGCTATTCGAAAGCACCCCCCACCAAGTGCCAGCAAGACTACGGATTGAAGTCGGCATCCTGTTTGACACATCTGGGCAAGAGAGAGTAATGAAAACAGCTGCTTGTGCCCATATGGCATCCAAAGGCTGGCAGCGTGGCAGAGCGCTATGCCAACCTCAGGCAAATTATCTATCATTAATCCCGGGATCTGACCAGCATACGAGTCGCTGCTAATCAAAACATCTGGGGACGGTGGCACAAGGAGGAGGAGGTCTCCTTTAAAACAGATCTGTGTGTGAGAAGAAAAAGTCAACAGCCATCTATCATATTTTGGACACGCTGCTCTGTGGGATTTAGACCAATATGATGCACAGTGTTGTAGTGTTGATGAAACCTGGTGCTCCAAACATTTACTGTGAAAATCAATGTGCTGCTATTCTTTGATTAGCTGCAAATGTTTCTGCATCTGTCTATTGTGTGTCCTTTGCGTTCATAGGCTGCCCGCTCTAAACCTGCCTGCAAAGTCCCTCAGAAAGTGGCTGACATTCAAATGTCCTTTGATGTGGCTTCCCCAAGCAGGGCGCACCAACAGTAATAGTCATTCTATCACTTAATGCTTTTCCGGGGATCAATAGCTCTTAAATGCTAAAGTGGGACAATTAAAAATAAATGGGAGGTTGCTCGAGTCTAAATCAGATTATACATTGCTCCTCAAAAGCACAGTGGGCCTCCTCAGTGAGCTGTCTGCATGCGCCCCGCTCTGCTGATGCATATGTAAGTGAGCACACATGCAGACGCTAACACAGTCAATACATTCACATCAGAGAGCATCTTTCTACTGTTTCAAAGGGCACATTAGTTCGCATTAGCATTAGCAAGTATCCAAATAATTAGATGCAATTACACGCAGATATCTAAACTGTGTGGCGTGTGTGTGTCCTGGCTTTATGGGGCAGTGTCTTCAGTCACTTTGCCGCTCTCCCTGTTACAACTGATGGCAGCCTGACAGACACCACTTGCACTGGCACAATTAGCCGCCGACAGCAGGTGCCTCTGTACTGCTCTGCGTTAACACGTCTCCGGTTTCTTCGTAATGGCCACAAAGTGATCCTAACTTTCAATTAGCACATCTCCAGCCCCGGCAGCAGCAGCAGCCGCCCGAGCGACACAACTGCGTGGGAAGCACCATGGCACAGCGCGCTGTTTCTAAAAGAGGCAACAGTCTGCAAACAAAGAAGCTCTCAGGACTGCCAGCCACTTACTCCACTACTCCGACTTTAACACTATTGTGAGGACTAGAATCACAGAATGTCCTCAAAATGTTCACTCATTTACAGTTCCCAAATTGTGCTTTATCATACTTTTTGGAATTAGTGTTGGACTTATTATTCCCTATCAATTTGTTCTCTGCATTTAATTTATGCAGGTGGTGGAGTAGCCAAAAGAATCCCTTTATTTAAAATAATATATCAAGTAGTGGCCCAAATAATTACTCACATAAGAGCCAGAAAGTAAGCAAAAGTAAAGGAATAAACCATTTATTCCTGACCCGTACAAACCACTATTACTCAAGTAGTAGAGTAAGTATGATGTCAAAACTACTACTACTACTCGAACTGAGCTGTCGGCAGCCCCGGGGACTTTCTACCACATGCCCAATCTCGTCAGCTCTCGGAATGGCAGGACAGAGGTGCCACAGCGGGCGCTAGAGGAAATGTTGTTGTGTCCTAAGGCAAGACACTTCACCCACATTGCCTAGTAAAGAGCCCTGAAGGTGAAAAAGCGCTATATAAATACACTGTGATAATAATAATAATAATTAAAAGCTGCTCGCGGGGAATAGAGGCCCTGCTTGCGACTGAGGGGTACGAGCCGCTGCAAAGAGTACACCTGCTGCCTACAGCACCTCCCCCCACACATACTACCAACTTTATACTATGTCATTCAATGTGTGTTATTGGCTTCAGTACAATAATAAATGTTTATTTATTGCATTAAACATGTTTATTTGCACGGGACGTTCACGAGTTGGGGAACGCAATAAGCGACATAAGCGCGTAAAGAACTTGTTTCGTGCACACTTTTGCACAGGCTTTGCTCGTTTACAACGATAATGTTTGATTTTCCCACTACTAATTAGTATGCGCGAGATGTGCAAAAAATGCACTAAAATACAGACATACAAAACCATTAAGACATAAAAGAGAAAGCGCAAATTAAATCATTTCAGTCATACAGTATGCACAGCTAAACAAAACTGTTTTAGCTTAGGTTTTAAACATGTTCATAGTAGAGGCCTGTCTCACATCTTCAGGAAGATTTTAGTTGCATAAAACTTAAATGCAGATTCCCGATTGTTTAGTCCTAACTCTGGGCACATCAGGCCCTGAGGTCCTGAAGTCCGAGATGGTTCATATGGCACTAACATGTCCGAGATGTACTTGGCCATGGAGAGACTTGTATACAAGCAGAGCTGCTTTAAAGTCTATTCTCTGAGCCACAGGGGCCAGTGCAGAGACCGAGCACAGGACTAATGTATCGTACTTCCTGGTTCTAGTCAGGACCCGAGCAGTCGTGTTCTGGATGTACTGCAGCTGTTTTACAGCTCGTTTGGAGAGGCCAGTGAGCAGGCCGTTACAGTAGTCTAATCTACTAGAGACAAACGCATGGATAAGTCTCTCCAGTCTGGTTTAGACACATACTTTTGATTTTGTTATTGATTTGACGTGTTAAAGTACAAGTCTGAGTCCATTATCCCCCAGATTTCTAACTTGATTTGTAGGTTTTAGAGCGAGACTCTGGAGGTGACAGTTACACACTTTCTCTTGTTTTCTGTGGGCCAAAGACGATGATTTCAGTCTTGTCTGAGTTCAGCTGGAGAAAGTTGCTTTGCATCCACACACTGATCTGTTGGATGCAGTGACAGAGTGAATCCACTGGTCCATTTTCACCTGCCGTCAGTGAAACATAGATCTGACTGTCGTCTGCATAATTGTGATAGCACGCAAGAGGTCCCAGGATTGACCCTTGGGGCACCCCACAGGCCAGGGGCATGTGGTCTGAGACACGGTTACCAATTTCAACAAAGTACTTCCTGTCTTCCAGATAGGACCAGATAGAATTTCCAGATAGAAATTTAGGGCCATGCCAGTGATGAATAAGTCGATGAGTGCATTAGTGGGTGTTTGGAAGCGGGCAAGCCCTTGATTTCCTGCGCACTTCGCACGGCCTTACTGAACTAATCGGCCTAATAATAATGATAATTAAATCCCTGCGCGCCGATAAAGGCTCATGCCTCCTTGCGACCGCGGGACACGTGCCACCACGAAGGGCAGTCTTTCTCGCCTGCATCACCTACAAACAGTACCAACGTTATACTACTTCATTCAACATTTTCCCGACCGCACGGTTCGAGATAGAGTTATGTCCACATTGGCTTTTATTTTCAGTGTGATGTCGGTGTAATCCCTCATTCGTCCAGGAGTGTTCCATTGTAGAAAAATATTCAGTTGTAGTCATCCGGACTCTGTTTTAGAAAAACAAAACGTTTCGACTCTCATCCAAGAGTCATTCTTAATTTGTGAATCAAGTCTCGGAACTCAGGTTTTATATCCTCCTCTGTGTGGACCCTGCCCACCGGGCGGGACTTCCTGATAAAGGGCGTTATTGGTTACACTAGAAACCCCTAATAGCCCTGAGATGACTACAACTGATTCTACAATTTCAGTGTGATGTGGAAAAATGTTTTCCAAATTGCAACTGTTTACGACAAAGTAATTTTTTTCATCCCATTCAAAATGCTAGTAAACCAAAACTTATGTCAGTCTATGGCAATATTGGTCAGGTTGCCACTGTGACATGCTTGCAGATAGAGGTATGCCGTCATTGGCTTTTTTGTCTCTGCATGGCAAGAAAGATGTCTGTGCCAAATTTTTGATTGGATCACATCACGTAACATTTTCTCATCCTATGTTGTGACCCAAAGTCAACAGTACAAAGCCTTAATTCAAATGTTCAAAGGGGCGCTGTAGAGCCTATGTTAATATACTATATATATTTTTATATCATTGTGTTCAGCAACATCATTTTGTACAAAATTCATGCTGGACAAATAGGACATTGGCATGCCGGAAATATTGTAAGTTTTAACATTTAAAAAAAATGCTGTTTTGTTAACGAGATTGCCATGCCCACATTTGAAATGGGTATCAAAAATCAAAATTTTATTTTAATCGCAAATGGGTTGTAGTTCACTTAGAACACATTTTCAAAATTAAAAAAATTATAACAACGGAAACTTTTCTATTGGCCATTATTTTCCAACCTAGTGAGGACACAAGAACTGTCCAATTGTGCCCTGTCACAGATGAATTCCTTACAATTGTTGTCAGTGGTCTTGCAAAATAGATTGTCTTTTATGAATGTTTAAAAATCAAACATGGAGAGCGGCGCTAGGAGCCATTTTATGAGTAGCCATTTAATTTGCGTTCATTGCCTTCAACGTGGAAATATTACAAATGCTAAAACATGATCCTTCGTTTATCGCGGAGAGTTGCGTTCCAAAAATACACATGCAAAAGTGAAATCCGGAAGTAGTCAGCTTTATTTTTTTAATTATTTTACAATGCAATACTGAACTATAGAATGAAACCAAAAATCAAAACCTGTTTTAAAGTATAAATATAGTAATACAAGGTTGGAAACATTGTCCCTGCATATGTACATCCCAGCTTTGCCTCTTGTCCTGAACTCCGCCTCTTCGTCCTGACTCCGCCCCGCTGTTTCTACTGAAGGCGCAGGGTCTTTCTCCAGAGAAGAACATCGTTATGGTCGTTGTTTGGCGCTCTTTCTTTTTCTGAGCAACAGAAGATTTTTATAAACGGATATGCCACCTTCGATTATATTTGAGAACTGCAATGAACGACTCATCAAAGGGTCCCAAAGGGTCCATTCTTGTGCCGTGCGCTGACATTGTGGTTTTTGTCACCAGGAGAAAAAATGCAACGTAAAGTTGGCAGATGTACAGAAACGAAAACTGTTGACAAGTGAAAACCAAAAATACAGTACAGCGTCAATATTTGAAAGATGAAACGCGATATAGCGAGGGATCACTGTATTAACATTTTCCAAATAATAAATGTTTAAGAAACTTTTTTTTTAATTTTCCCCAAATGCGATTTTGTTTAAAATTCACGATGACCACACCCAAAGGCGTATCAGCTTCAAACTGACACATTTCCTTGCTCATGGGTTTTGTGTCTTGTGGACAAATTCGATGTGTTTTCGATGAAAATCGTAGGAGGAGATGACAATAGTACGACGAGGTGCACTTTTGTCAGCACATGTTTGATCCAATATGGCCGACTTCCTGTATGCGTGATGATATGATTTATCATTTAGGGTCATGATATTATTCTTTACATGTCCTCACATGAACTATTTTTAGGTGTGAGTGGTGTATTTTGACTGCAACTTTTTTGGCTTTGGGCTCCCATTGGCCCCATGTTAATACATTTTTGAGGTGGCGCTACTGAGGCGTCTTCCAATATTTTTTCACGGGGTCTTCACTCAAAATTAGAGCTCACTGAGTTCTAATTTTTGATACCACTCACATGCATATTCGCCCTTGTTTTCTACTCAATACGGATATAATTTTAATAAGTCCCTCGCCGTAACGATTCTCAGGCCTGATACATTCGGGGGGTTAGGGTTAGGGTTTGGACTTTGGTTATGGCTCTGGTGTAGATGGTTGCAAGCTCGCCATGTCCCCGTGGGGCAGACGGAGGAGAGGACATCCCCCAGTCATTTTTTGTAAAAAACCTTTCCTGTTTTTGCTGCCTTTTTACAGTTTTCCTATTGCTTGATGAAGTGTGAGTAAAATCACAGCTTTTAGGCTTACCATATTCTAAAGACTACACCTCAGGTCCACACCTAGTTTTAAATTGCTTAACCTGTGCAACTAATGTGAAACTTACTTTGTAAAATAGTCCTTTACTTCAATTAAAATATTGCACAGATGGGCAGACTTCTAGGGAGTCTTTAGAGCAAAATAGTCGGGGATTTTCCCATTCACATTCATGGTGCACTATGCAACTTTTCTGGTGGGGATCCACTATCTGCTTGTCTCTATAGAGATGGTATTGGTTTGGCTGGAATGATCCACTCTGGCATTAAAGGTATTTATCGTACATTTTTTCAATTATCTTCAAATCTGCATTCTTACTGTGAGCAGGATCACCTCTCCACAGATCTGACCTGTAACTTGGGCCTGGAGCGGACCCAACACCTCGTGTCCATTGGAGATATCATTAGCATACAGAACGTCGAGGCAATAAGTTGACAAGGCACTCCCTCAGAAAAGTTGTGCACCTTTAGCATATGAACTTCCTTGATAAAATTGTAAAAACCATAACAACGCCCTGTATAGAAGAATTATTCAAATTTTGGAGAACCTATACATTTATCTATATGATACTTCTATCTGCTTTCCTCTTTCTTCTTCTCATTCTAATACCAAGAAACCAACATAAAGTTCTGACTGTATGTCTATTTAGTCATATTATATCATAAATTAAATGAAACATTCTGAAAAGATGCTGCGTGTCGAGTGCTACAATCTTATTTGTAACAAGTTTTAATCAACTGTTAATTAATGTCATGACAAGTTGAACTTTAGGCCTTTGTACTTAAATGATCAATGAAACTGATTGCTTCCTTCTCTCCATGCACAATTACAAAAAGCGCAGGCAGCTCTGTTCTGCTCTGGTGCGTCACTGGTGCAGGTAGCCGCAGAGGAAAGACTGAGACTCACGGAGCCCCAACTCAGTAGTTTCACTTAAAGAGTGAGTTTCATATTTCAGACTAAACGGATGAGTTATGGAGCAGCTGAGAAACCAAGGGGTGAAAAATGTGGGCGAATAACGAGAATATCAAGAAACCATCTAGAGTCATATGTGTCCCAGAGGATGAGGAGAGGAACAACACTGAGGGCGTTTTCTGGGACTTGTGAATTCCTGGAACTTGGTAGCCAGGACTGGAGCTGAGTCACAATATTTACTAATGCGTTGATCAAAGAAGAATCGTCCACATCAAAACTCACAAGGTAAGGACAAAATGTTTTCCCATCACTCCTTATTCAAATCTAATCTTTCTCAAATTGAATGATCTGTGTCATAGTGAAGCTTCGGTTTTGCACGGTATAGAAAAAACTCTCTCCTTGTTGTGCTTTTTCTGCTGCTGCTAAGACTGATTCTGTCTATAACACTACTGTGCTAATGTATACACAGTGGTTATTTATTTGAGTTGTGAAATAGCGAGAAATGAGTTCTGTGAAATGGCACCTTTGTATTGCACTTTACAAGGGAGTGATCAAATATATTAATTGATTGTGTCCATAGAAGGGGCTTTAAGGCCTGGCATGGCATGGCAATGTCAAAATTAGTCTGCAGCTCTTTGTTGATTTCGGTCCAATATTTCTGAGCAACAGGACAGTCCCAAAAACACATGGAAATGGCTTGGTTCCCGGCATCCACAGTTTCTCCAACAGTTAGTTTGACATGGTTTTAAGAAAAAACATTTTTCATTTTTCATTTTCACACTTTTCCAACTAAATTCCCTCCAACATGTGATCCTGTGGTTCTCCACTTGGATGTACATATATTATCCCATTCTTCACCAGTCAAAACAAAAATACCCTTTTTTTTGCCATTGGGTTAATTATAATGATTTGCCATTAATAATTTTTGATTAGCTTTAAACTCTCTGGTCAAACATGACATACAAAATATGAAACAGATGAACGGATAACATAGAAAACAAAAGGAGTTCATGCTAAAACCATGCACTGAAGCCAAAACCTGATCATGTAAATTATCAAAAAGTAGGGGAAAGACCATCCGTGATGATGGGCCCCCTGAAACTCCCCACCGCTCCAGGCTCCAATCCCCACAAAGAACTGGACAGATCGGGCCGCGTCAAGCGCAATTCTCATTTCACTTTTCATTTCACGCATCATAAGGGAAAATTGGTATAAGGTGATCTTCCGTTCCGACAAGAGCAAGCTTTAAGGCCCTACTTTGGGGACGGACCTGGGGCGGATTTCTGGCTGTCAGCAGCTGCGTCGGGACTGCTAGCCATGTTAGCCTTGTTTGCTTGTGAGGCGGGCTTTTTTCCACCAGCGCCACGGACCGTTAGCTTTGTTTGTTTTGTTCCCATAGCGTTACCAGTCTTGAATTTTCTGTGTTTGCTCATCTTTTGCTCCTCCTTTCTTGGAATTTTGTGGGTAAAACTGTATTTTCAAGATAAGTTTCGACAGTCTCAGAGTGAGCGTGCGTCCTCGCTGATGACAAACCGGAAGTTACAACAAAATCTTGAATTGAATTGATACTATAATTATCGTGATACCTGGAGACTCGGAATTAAATATTTTAACGTTGGTAAAAACGTTGCTTTTGTTTTACAGCAGATTAATGTCCTGCTGCTGTTTAAGTCATGAGGAGACCAGTGAGAAAGGCATGCCTACAGAGACACTGCCTGAGTGGACAGATGAAGGAGGAATGTCTCAGTGCATGGTGAAGAAAAGCAGCTGCAGATCAACTGTGACAAAACTCGGACACTGTGTGTTTCTAATTAAAGCATTAATCAAAATGTTAAATGTTGTTGTCTGCCCCACAGGTCCTAATAATTATTTCTTATTTTTGTGACGCTTTAGGAGCCTGAAGCTTGAGTGCAGTTGAACGCTGACCGTCCATAACCCTCCTCATCAAAACTCACAAAGTAAACACAAAATTAATAAATGTATGTAATGCATATTCTCCGGTACAAGCGATTACATTGTGGACACCACTTGTGTAGTATTGCAGGTAATTAATGTTCAGGATTATTTTTAAAAGGGCACCAGCTGAAACTTGTCCAGCAAAACATCACTAATCTACTCTAGTGTAGAAAAAGATTCAGTTCTGTTTTTCTACAATGGAACACTCCTGGACGAATGAGGGTTTACACCGACAATCTACTCTAGTCTCATTTTCTGAAAGGTAGTTCTGACTGACAATTCTAACTCCAATAAGATCAATAAACCAGAATGATTTTGAGTGGTTTAATTAACAAACATATCAAAGCAATTACTCATAAATTTGGTTATGCTATGCCTGGGCTCAAGTTAGTTAAAAGAAACGCTGGTGTTGAAAAGTAAGATTTGATTAATTCTCGAATAATTGAAGAGAAACCTCAAGTACATTTAATGCCAGATGCTAATCTTTGTACAGGGTTTAGCGTTTGAAGAAGAGTCCAATGAAGCAGCATGGTTCTGAGGTGTTTTTAGGAGCAGATTTTGAGATCCGCAGACTTGTCCATTCTTTAGCTGGGAACATGGCAGCTTTGACCATTGCCTGAATGCAGAAGTTAGAGACAAAGGACAGTGTGGGGGAGTGGCACCTGGTCAAAAGACCAGTTGTTTCTGTGTCAAATGTCCAGCAGGAAGCGAGAAAGAGAGTGGCTTGCAGTGGCTTTTTATCTGGCCACAGAGGTGGGGCTTAGAGTGGGTGTGACCTTAAGACTCTGGCTTTAACTCTTAATCAATCATTTTGGAAAAGTTCAACTCAAACCATCAGAGTGACATATGTAACCTTAAAAAAATATTAACATTGTCAATTACCACACACACAACACATCATTAGCAGGTAATAAGAAAATGTACATTATGGCAAATATGTTCTTAATTCTTCTGTTTACCAAACATGGTTTGGTTACGAGTTAGACCACACAATGAAACATGGAGCCATTTAAATGTGAAATATAGCATAAGAACTTTGTCTTCTTTCCTGGGACAAGTTGGATGGATAACTTTCTCAAAGACAAAAGGTTTTTTGGCTGAAGTGGAAGATTCCAGTTCACCACAGGGGCCGTGGTCGGAGAGGTGTTTCTGTCTTATGGGGGATGATCACATTCCATCCAAACCTTTGCTTTGTTCTGCAACCGTGACGTGGACATCATTGTTGTTTTGAATTATGAAAAGATAATGTCCTTTTAAAGATCTTTTGGGATGTACAGATACTACATTCTCTATAAGTTTAATGATCTTTATGTCATAGTGAACTTCACTTGGCTCATCTGAGCTTCGGTTTTTCACGTTAAAAAGGCAGTACGGTAGAATTAATGTGTTGAAATATGGCTTTGATGCTGTGTTAGTTGTGACTAGGGCTGCCCAATTTTTAAAAATAATGTATTGTGATTGCAATTAGATTTATGATATATGTTTGAAACAACATACGTTAACAATTAAGAGAAAACCGAATTACGAGCTGTTAAATCCCATACATTTCCGAACATGTTTGCAGAAGTCTAAGAAGAAGGTAGAACAAGATTTTTCCAAACAAATACATATTATTTTGTTCTTTATAGAGGACATTCTCTTTCAGACATAACTAGGCTAATTCAAAAATGTGATTCGATCGCGATCTATTGTGCAGCCTTTGTTGTGATAGGAGACTAGAAATTATTGTTGGGGAAATATTTTGAATTTATATTTGCGTTTTTACAGAAGCTGAATGTATCAAGTCAAGTGGAGACCAGGGCTCAAAGTCCAGCTTGTGGTTTTAGTTAGGAAGACATCAGTGAAATGGGCCAGTGCACAGAGAGAGAAGCATGTGTGCACGCTCAGCAGACAGACAAGTGCATTATGGATCCAAGCAGTGCAGTGGAACAAGGCTCAGACTCAAACTGTGCCCCTGGACCATGGAGTCATTCTCACGACACAATCATATCTGCTTTTAATGTCTTGTCATAATAGTAATACAAAATCTCTTGCGGACCATAGGGTAACATACAATGTTTTGTTTTCTGTATTATTAACCATGATTAACTGTATCAGAAATGTATGATCTGACCTCACAAGAAATAGTTAAGAAAATGCTCTTACCAAACAAAGATATTATGAGAGTGGATATTTTTTTTTAAATTCATTGCTTAGAAACTTTGACAATAACAAGTTGAAAAGGCCATTTTTAAAATACGAGACAAGCAGAGTGATGTCATTTTAACCAAACAAGACCAGATTTAATCGTCATTTGACTCTTTCTACAATTTTTCCCCCCTAAAATTTAAGGAGACAAAGAAGATGAAATCATTGAATTGAATTATTTTCTGGACAATATCAATTGCTGCATTATGACAACATAATAAGCACAATAAAAATCAGGAGCTGAAATAACAGTGCTGGAAATACAGGGAGCCATCAAGAGATTAAAGGACATTCAATCTGCAGGGAGCGATATAAATCTTTAAAAGAAACGCTCCATCCTCTGCTCTTAACACCTTTTAACTGGGCACTTAAAAAAAGTCAGACCCCTCCGAGTTGGAAAGAAGCCATCCTATCTCCCACCTAAAGAAGGGAAGGACTGACTCGACTGTGCCTCATACAGACCCATTTCTATTCTGAATGTGGGTTATCGTATATACACTTCAATTATGTCCATAAGAATGGAACTCATACTGCCAAATTGAATTCACAATGATCAGACAGGATTAATTTATAAACGATAAACGCAAGATTACACATAATGGGCCGAATTTTGTCCCCGATCTTAGCGGTAACGGAAGCCTTGGCCATGGGACGGTTCTACGTTGGACTACTGCTACCTTCATGATGTTAACGCTAGTGTAAAGAAGTTGCACTTGGCCGCTGGGGGCTGGAGTAGGATGGTGCAATTACTGTATGATGATTTGAACCAATGACTGATAACTATGGCATTCAATTGTACCACCTGTACGTACCACCTGCAGTCAATGCCTCATATCCATATCAAACAAAAGAAACAGCCAGAAAGAACGTGAATCCGTGTATGATTCTTTTCGATAAAAAAAGGGGTAAAATGTTTGTTGATTTTCTTTTACAACCTGGTAGACTTGGTCTCCAACCCCCAGAGAGCTACTGTTACGAAATGAAAAAGCAGAGCTACTCCTTTTAGAGGTTTCAAGAAATTGAGTGTTGCATGGGATTTAGTCAGAAGCCTGTAAAAAAACCAAACCATTTTTAATTTCATTTACTTCTTGTACGTTAGCTCCAAGTATATAATTTAATCAATTTAAAGACATTTTTGTTGTAACACCCAAAATCCCAACAGCGTTGCCTCGAAGAGGTGACAGTGAAAAACAGATACTAAATTTTTTCATAGAGAAGATATGCAAATGTGGCCGAGCATCCCATAGTCCTTTTGACCCTTCCTTCATTGGAAAGGAAACACCCAAACAAACCTTAATATTGTGGAAAAAGTAGACATGTGAGGCCACAGATGCCAAACTCCTACGTAGGTCAAGCAGACGGACGCTCTTCAATTTGCAGATAGAGACTGCCTGTCTCCAGGCTTTTAAAAACGTTCCTCTTTGAAAATGCTTATAGGTCAGGCCAGTTCAGGGAACAGAAATAAAGAACCCATTAGTTCCCAGCACGGACTTATCCCGGCTGCCCTAAGGAAGAAGCAACTATACTGGGGGAGTATGGACGAGTCTTGAGCGAGCACTATCTCCATGCGTTTCTTCCTTACTACTGTTTTCCTTCTTATCAAACAATATTTAATAATTTAATTGTCACTTGCAATTTTGTTCATCGCTCTTCTTTTCCTCCACATTCCCCGACGCGGAAGAGGTTTGGTAGTTTTTCCTGGCCGAGAAGGAGGGTCTAATGGACACAGGATGCTGGACATTTCCAAGTCCCTATGAACATTGTTTATTTTGTTTCCACTGTAGCCCCTCGAGGCAACTACTGTTGTATTTTGGGCGTTACAAAAATAAATTGATGAATTGAATTGAAATTGAATTGAATTGAACTGTGAGCACGGAACCACTCACGGAGAGAGGAGCAGTTCTTTGAGGCAGATGAAGAACCGTTCATCTGGAGTATAGACCAGTTCTCCAGGGCAGTTGAGGAGCATCTGGATCCACAGGTCATCGCTGTGCCTGTTCCAAGTGGAAGAACAGAAAATAATGTGAACAGCAATGAACAAATTACAATTAAATATTAAATATTGTTGATAGGAAAAGTGATTCAGTTTTTACTTCTGTTCCTAACTGGCCTGACCATAAGCTATTTCAAGAGGAGCGTTTTAAGCCTGGTCATAAATGAAGAGACTGTGTCGGCCTCTTTAACATGGACAGGAAGCTGATTCCACAACACAGGAGCTTGGTAGCTAAACGCTCGACCTCCTACTGTGCTTTTAGAGACTCTTTGGGACCACCAGAAGTCCAGCATTTTGAGAGCGAAGTGCCTGTTTGGATAAAGGACTAAGGTATCTTGAGGTAGATGATGGGGCCAGGTCATTTATGGATTTGTAAGTCAGGAGGAGGATTTTGAATTTAATTCTAAACTTGACAGGAGCCAGTGAAGAGACTCCAGCACCGGCGTAATGTGCTCTCTTCCTGTTTTGAACCAGCTGAAAGCTTTTTATGGAGCTGCGAGCAGGGAGTTACAAGTCCCAAAGCCACCATACAATCGGCATTTCAAAGTAGTCAATTATAAGCATTTGGGATTGTTTCTCTTCAAACTAATAAAACACCAATCACCAATACACAACCTTAGTAGATTTTGACATATATATAATATGATGGTTAAATATATAATAATAAAAAAAACATTTGTATCTTAATCAGGTTTGACTCACGACTGGTCTACTATTTAGTTCGACAGAAATCTACTGTACTGTATTTGTAGATCCCAATGTGCAAAAAGAATTCACAATCTCTGAAACTGATCAAGTTTATCAATTTTGGCCCATGCAGGTTATTTTCTATGTGAATTCTTGGCTCCCATCCCTGCCAGTGTGGAGTTTGACAGCAACTATTTTAACTATTGTCCACAAGTTTTTCTCCTTTGTCCACTTCAGACACGGCTGATGGTTCTCCAGTGGAAACTGAACCTTTGATGTCACATGATGTCCCATCTCAGCCCTGATCTGTAGTTCCGGATGCTCCTCAACTGCCTGGAGGAACGTTCTCTAGTCTAGATGAACAGTTCCTCATCTGCCTGGATGAACTGTCATGCTAGAGAAACCTCCCTCTTTCCTGCTGAGTGGTTTGGGTCTATCTGCAAATGGAAGCACGTCAGTCCGGCAGTCTGTCCGTCTGTGGGAGTAGGATCTCCTTCACTGTGGTTCTCCTGGAGGTTTCTACTTTCTCCCAAAGGGTTTTGTGGTTTTTCCTTGCAGAGAAGGAGAATCTAAGGAGAGGGACATTTATTCATTTGCTAATTTCCTGTGAGCATTGTTTAATCTTCTTCTCTATTTCAATGTTGCTCTTCGAGGCAACTGCTGTTGTGATTTTGGGCGTTACAAAAATAAATTGAATTATAATCTGAGCTGGGATCAAACCTTCAGTCTTTGGGTTGGCAGGAAAACACTCTTACCACTGTCAAAGATAGATAAGAAAGACAAAGAATATAAAAAAACCCAACAACTATGAAACAGACATTAAGTTCACTTTTTGTCTAGTTAAAATGTCCTTAGGAAAAGCATTACCATGGCTTGCTCTGCAGAGAAGATACATCGTGCAGTGGTCTCAGAGGTGTAGCAGACATTAGCGTCTCTCTCACAGCTCTGACCTTGTTCCAGTCATTGCTAAACTTCAGAGGGAGCAGACGGGGCCCCTTGGAGACGGCAAGAACATGTGCGATGGGAAGAAGATTTTTGTTCTCTGCCCTTTTGCCTCCTTTAAGTGTGCCGCTTGATTGTGACTGTTTTAAATGCACACATCTGTCTTTGTTATTAGCGCCGCTCATTACTGCAACAGCACGGATCTCCCGGAGGACACGCCTCTTATGCGCTCACTCGTCCTCCCAGGCTCACTTAAATGTTGGGATTTTTTGCACTCAGCTATAAAACTGATTCTTCTGAAGCAATTAAAATATATCACCTAGTAAACACAAGCCACTCGTTCGCTCAGCTTGCAAAAGGAATGGTATGGAGAGACTATAGAAAATATAAAAAGTAAATGCATGTAATTTAAATGTTTCCAGTGTTAAAAAAGGTTCCGCTTTCAATTTCCAGGCCTTGTTTTGGTTAAGTTAAGGTTAAGTTAATAGTCATTAAGTTTACATGCATGCCAAAGCTAAATTACTGCCCTTGTC
This sequence comes from Chaenogobius annularis, assembly GCA_015082035.1. Taxonomy (NCBI): domain Eukaryota; kingdom Metazoa; phylum Chordata; class Actinopteri; order Gobiiformes; family Gobiidae; genus Chaenogobius; species Chaenogobius annularis. The sequence goes on along the minus strand of BJKM01000128.1, from coordinate 615,385 downwards.
CAATTGAAAGCATTTTTGAAAATGACCCATGTGGAGAAGTGCGTTTCTGCTGCATTTAACAGAGCAGTACCGTCACACTAGGAGCAGACGAGGAGAGCCTTCAACTGCACCAGGTCAGAAACAGACAGGAAAATATGTTTGGACGTGGACTCACTCATTTTAGATCAGCAGAGATGACCAACTGCGCTCCCTCCACCATGGACTAGCACGTGTACTTTTTTTTATTTTTTGCTGCAAATAAAAAATAACTAAACAAACAATGCAGTTCCTCATGTTGGAAAATAAAAAGTTCTATGTAAATACTGTAGGTGTTTAATTTATGTGTATGTGGAGGAACTGGGCATTAGCAGGAGTCCTTCCCTGCACTGCACTGAGGAGCACCGTTTAAAACGCTCATTCACTTAGTTTGAGAGCCAATGGTGAATGGATTCCTAATATTCCTACAGTTTTTAATTTCTATGTGCTCTTAATGACCAAAGAGATCAACCAATGATCACTGTTAATGATGCAAGGGACAGTGAAGACATGGTGGTTTACTTATGCGATAAGAGGGTTTACTTTAGGTTTTAATCAACTCTTTAAACATGGTGTTTCAGTTCTCTGTACTGCACATAGCTGTCCATTCTGCATGTAAAGTCTAAAGTCACATGCCACAAAGCTTAGTAATCATCCCAATGACAAAGTACAACGCAAATCTACAACATCACCACCACAGATGGGCAGCGTGAACAACATTGTATTCCAAGATCAAAATAATATCATTCAAATAGAACACAGTGTTGGTCCAGGAAATTACTCAAGTAAGAATAATTTGAAGATGCTTTACCCAAGTAATGGTAATTATAAATTAACATAACATCTGATTTATAATTTGAAGTGAATTTAAATTTAATTTAATTAAAAAATAATAACAAACTACTTCTGAAAGTCTCAAAAGAAGCAACGGTGAAAGAAACACAAATGTTCAAATCATCTCATATTGTCAACATAAAACTTTTGCCTAGATTTACTCACAGTGAGAAGAGAAACAAATGTTCTCTGTACTTAAGTAAGAGGATTTAGTACTATTTTGTAAAAAATAAATGTAATTGAGGATTGACCAATTCTGATCTCCAGTTGTTCACACATCTGATTGTAAAATGCTTAATTAATAATTTGATAAGCCTACTCCATTTCTGAATGTGGTGTCTATGTCCATGGATCCATCTTCTGGGTCTTCCCCGGGGCCTCCTTCCAGTGGGACATTCCCGAAACACCTCCCGTAGGAGGCGCCCAGCAGGCATCCGGAGCAGATGCCCGAACCACCTCAGCTGGCTCCTCTCGATGTGGAGGAGCAGCAGCTCTACTTCGAGCTCCTCCCGTGTGACTGAGCTCCTCACCCTATCTCTACCAGATCCACAAAGCACATGTGGACTGGTTGGTCAAACTCCCATGAACCCTCGAGCACCCTATGGAGAGTATAGAGCTGGTCCAGTGTTCCACGGCCTGGACGAAAACCACTCTGCTCCTCCTGAATCCGAGGTTCAACTATCGGTTGGATTCTCCTCTCCAGTACCCTTGAATAGACCTTACCAGGGAGGCTGAGGAGTGTGATCCCTCTGTAGTTGGAACACACCCTCCGGTCCCCCTTCTTGAACAGAGGGACCACCACCCGGGTCTGCCAGTCCAGAGGCACTGTCCCCGATGACCACGCGATGTTGCAGAGACGTGTCAACCAAGGCAGTCCAGCAACATCCCAGAGACTTTAGGTACTTAGGGCTATCTTATCCACCCCCGGAGCCCTTCCACGAGGAGTATGCCAACAACCTCAGTGACTTCGGCTTGGGTACTGGATGAGTCAGCCTCCGAGTCCTCAGTCTCTACTTCCTCTTCGGAAGACGTGACAGGGGGATTTAGGAGCCCTCCACCGTCCGACGACATCCCCTGTTGAGGTCAGCAGGTCTCCATCTCGCACCGTAAACGGTGTGTTGGTGGAACACTGCTTCCCCCTCCTGAGGCGCCGGACGGTTTGCCAGAATTCTTTGGGGCCGACCGATAGTCCTCCTCCATGGCCTCCCGAACTCCTCCCTGCCACAGGTTTTTGCCTCTGTGACAGCACAAGCTTCGGTATGTCTGGCCCGCCGATACCCGTCAACGGCCTCAGGAGTCCCACAAGCCAAAGAGGCCTGATAGGCCTCCTTACTTCCGCCTGACAGCATCCCTTACGTCCGGTGTCCACCATCGGGTTCAGGGGTTGCCGCCGCGACAGGCACTTGAAACCTTGTGACCACACGCTCCAAGCAGCCGCATTGACAATGAGGGTCGAGAACATGGTCTACACAACATTGAGAGACCTGTCCCAACCTGAAGGCGTAGGGACGCGACCCTCTCGTTCACTGGGTAAAAACTCCAAACTGGGGTAAACACCAGAGAAGTGGAGCATCCAGCCCCTCTCGAGAAGATGGGTTCCAGGTGCCGAACTGTGTGTGGAGTTACCGACTATATCTAGTCGGTACCTTTCAACCTCCCGCACAAGGTCAGGCTCTTTCCCCCCCAGCGAGGTGACGTTCCATGTCCCCAGAGTTAGTCTCTGTGTCCGGAGATCCGGTCGTCGAGGCCCCTGCTGTCGACTACCGCTCAGATCTCTCTGCACCAGCCCCTATCGGATCCTCCTGCAGGTGGTGGGTCCGCGGGAGGACGGCCCCACGTCGGGCTGCACCCGGCCACCAGGCGCTCGCCGTCGAGCACCCACCCCAGGCCTGGCTCCAGGGTGGGGCCCCGGTAACGCCAGTCCGGGCGACGTAACTGGCCTTGATGTATTACTATTCATAGGGGCTTGTGAACCGATCTTTGTCTGACCCGTACCCCAGGAGGTGTTTGCCTTGGGAGACCCTACCAGTGGCTTGAAGCCCCGCACAACATAGTTCCTCGGATCATTCGGGCTGCAACACCCCTCCACCACGTTAAGGTGTCAGTTCAAGGAGGGGTGGTGTCTATGTTTAATGAAATATTATGTACATTGCACTGGTGTGTGCTCTATGTGACTCCAGGCAGCTTATTATGTCTCCAAGACTAATCCACTGCATAGTTCAGGCAGAGACCAGGGTAGACTTTTCTAATGGTTTACTCATTTCTAATGGTTTCTAAAGGCCATTTGAGCTGACTGTATAAAGCATGCATCAGCATTATAGCCCTACTACGACATTTACTCTCCACTAGCAGAAAATAAACATGTTGTACTACGGACACAAACAGGAAATGAACAAATATGACGAATAGCGGCATAAATAAAGTGAGATCTTTACAGCAAACTCGGTCAGCACTGGTGAGCAGCCACTGACAAAGTCCGACTTTAGCTTCCTCACGTCCCAATTCTTCTATTTTCATGAAAACTTTGACAACTGTCATCTTTACCACGGTTGTGCATGCTTAAGGAGTCACAGAAGGCACTCGTTTTTGCAGCTTTGTTGAAACTCCTCTGTACATTACACACAACGTACGTCGCTTATTGTGTCCCTCCGTAAACACATTTAATCATTAGTTCCATACTCACTTCACCCTCAGGACCGTGTTGACTCTGATCAAGTTCAGGCTCAAACTGAAAAGGCTGAACAGAGTGGTTAATTTAGCTGTTAATAAAGATCTCATTTAGCTTAGAACAGAGCGCTGATGCGGCAACCACTTGACAACACTCCCAGAATGCACTGCAACCTAAACAAAAATGGCGGTTTACATGGAAAATTATTTTCTTACAAACTTGATAAAATGGTAAACTTTTCCAAAGGTTTTATGTACTAATTATATTGTTAACAACCTCACACACGTATAGGGACAGTATGTAATTATGAGTTGAGGTTCCCTTTAATATACAGAGGTCAAGGGTCAATAGTCATGAGTCAAAAACTGGAACTCAAAATGTTTACATTTTTTTTAGATGTTTAACCACACTTTTCACATTACGAGGCTACGGTTTGGTCGACTTCATTGTCCTGGCTGGAGGGAAAGCAATACATTATGTTTTTGCTTGATGAGAGAAAGAAAACTTTCTTTTACATGTCACACAAGAAAGCACTTTTTAGGTTCCACGACTCATTGAGGGTTCAGGGTTGAGCAAAAAGACAATGAGGTTATGATTGTACATATGACTACACTTAACATAACTACCAAATGCTGGCCTCTTTTCGTTCATATTGACTTTGGAGAGCGTGACTGGAGTTCATCTGACAGCGGTTAATGGCCATGGTTTGGATCCATGTTGGAGAAGGCGGGGATTGAGTTACAAGCTTTGTTTTCATCTTGACTTTGGCCTAATTTCTGGGTGAATTACTGACTTCCTTTTGGAAATACTCCTGTTGTTTTTTTAATATTGTTTGCACAGCTGTAGACGGAGCATATCACACGTACCTGCTGGTGGCAGGGCCCGTCTGCTCTGATCCCACGGCTGGGGAAAGTCATTGACTGTGACGTCTTCAGGACCAGATTCCTAAGAGGTTCAGAGAAGCAGGCCGAGCAGATGTGTAGAGAACAAGCAAGGCTAAAACCATGTTATTGTAGATAGAAATATGTTACTAGAAAGTTGAGTGGAGAAGAAACATCTGAATCACAATCATTTGGGTCACATTGAATTTTGAAACCATTATGGATCTACTGTACAAAGTTAAGGGATAAAAAACATTTGCGTTGTTCGGTTCATTCTCAAACATTCATTATATGAACAAAAATGTGGTCACAGATGTGAAGGTTTTTTGAACTTCCAAATACATCAGTGCAGACTCCTGTATGGCATAACCATACTTTTCCTCCCTCATTCACTGATGTATTTTTATTTGCATATATTTTTCCATTGAGCTTCATACTCTGGGTCACACCAGTACAGCAACGCTCTGATTTGACCTGAAATAAGTTTTCCAACAAGGTAAACCCCATCCTTCTTTTTCTTTTGATGATTGTAGTTTGATTGTAGAGTTTGAAATTCGATTCAATTTTTTTTTTGCCTTGCCATACAAATCTTGAGATTGTTTTTTTCCACTTATCAAACAGCCGGTTGGGGATGGAAATCAGAAGAGTCCGGAACAGATAGAGACATTTGGGCAAAACATTCATTTTCATTGTTTCAATCCTTTGACTTTGACTTAGACTTAAGTATGGCATAAGAATCCATTTTTCAAGATCTTTCTTTATTGTGGAGAAAATATTTTTTCTCTAAGATTGTTTATGTCGTGTAATCCCTCATTCGTCCCAGAGTGTTCCATTGTAGAAAAATATTCAGTTGTAGTCATCTGGACGGTTTTAGAAAAATGATACGTTTCGACTCTCATCCAGGAGTAATTCTCAATCTGTGAAACAAGTCTGAGAACTCCTGTTTATATCCTAGTCTGTGAAAGCCCTTCCCACAGGGCGGGACCTCCTGATAATAGCCCATTGAAACTTAACTGGGATGGGCCCTCTACATCCTATTGTTCCCTGACTTTGGCTCCCTCTCCCTGAATGCTTAGCATCAAAATGCCTCAGGCGTCTCCATGGTTTCAGCAGACCATTATAAACAACTGGAAGGTTGAATCTTAAACCTCCATTACGATTTAAGGAAGGATTCTCTTTTTTAACAAAGATTGACTGTAGATGGCCCATCCCAGTTAAGCCCCAGTGTCTTCATCAGATGGGATGTGAGAGCCATTGGCCTCGAGCTATTGAGGTCTCTACTTTTGTTACACAGCTCTCTGGTCGAACACAACACACTAACATAGGAACCACAACAACTGAACCCAATAGAACAAACAAATAGCACAAAAAAAAAGGGCTCATGCCCAAAAAGTGCCTCGAGCTTTCAGACTGATCCAAAAAGAAATCAGAGGGTGGAAGCAAAAACATTTTCTAGGTAAATATGCCCTCCGGTACGATTGATATAACATTTTCACTTTCGTATTTACAACCTAAAGTTGGAACACACTGGCTCACATTGGGCAAATACTGACATGTCTCCAGTTCAGTCCAGGTCCCTTTCATTGAAATGAAGAAAAATAAAAAGGAGAGAAGTTCAGACCAAATCCTGTACTGACTTGGCAAATGCTAACGTCTCTTCTGCTATAGGGAATCTTTTTATTTTTCCAGTCACGTTGATCCTCAGTAATGCAGTATAAAGCAGGGCATATTCCACATTCTTCTCTCAGGCGTCATTTCACCGGATCAAAAGCTTTGTGTTTATTGACCACTTGCACTTGCACAGTTGTCCTTGAAGAAAGAGACTTGGGGCTTGGTTGAACCGGGTTGGCTCGCGGCGAGAAGTCTGGATGTTGCCATGAGATGCTGTTTGTCACTGAAGTTGTGGAAGTTCAGTATAATAGGTCTTGAACGCTGGTTCATTTTTGCATTTTTGCGTCCACTGTCTTTGTAATCTTGTCAGTAATCTCCTTTAAGGCCGCCATGATCACCCGGTCTATCTCCACAACCGTGTCCGACCCAGAGAAGGAGCTGGAGCTGGAGCGGGTGCGAAAGGTGACCGAGGCAGCGGCAAAACACGGAGCAAGCTAGATTGATTGTAGCATTGCTAGCCTGATTCTCTGTGTTTTTCTTGTTTCTTAGTTGCACTGATGTTCACAAAATAAGTATCCATACTCTTCATTTGTCGGCTGGTAATATCGGCTCTCCCCAGGTGAACTTGTAATAGTGACTCAAGATTAAGAGTTAACTTCTACACAAATAACAACAGGAACACCATTGGACTCTTTTTTAAATAAAAGGGTCAAGAAGACTCTCATCCAAGAGTCATTCTCAAATTCTGTGAAACAAGTCTGAAAACTCAGGTCTTTAACCTACTCTGTGTAAGCCCTGCCCACAGGGCGGGACCTCCTGATAAAGGGAGTTATTGGTTTCACTTGAGGCGTCTCCAGGGTTTCAACAAACCATTATAAACAACAGGAAGGTTGAATCTTAAAGATCGGAAGTCGGAAGGATTCTCTTTTTTAACAAAGATGGCCTCCTTAACTCCTCTTTCAAACCATCTTTTCTCCTGCTTAGAATCTCCACCTCACAGAGTGGTTTGTGGCTTTGAGATGAAGATGCACAGCGCTCTGGAGTCCTGAACTCGAGTGTCTTCTGTGCTGATAAAGCCTCTTGTGAAGTGGCTGTTTAGTCTCCCCTATGTGGCGCTCTTTACTTTACAACCTTTCTTCACTGCATTGGATAGAATACACTACATTGCTCTGTTTTTGTGTCGGCATCTTGTCCTTGTCGTGAACCAGTTTGTGTCTTAACGTGTTCCTGGTTTGAAATAAACAGGGACTTCGTGTTGTCTAAAAATTCTTGGCAGTTTTTCCGACAGTCCCGAGACATAAGAGATAGAGACACCCTTTCTTCTCGGTTCTGTTTCCCTTTTGTCCCTTTTGTCCTGCTTTTTGGTTTCCTTCACTTTGTTAAGAGCCCAAGTCGGGTATCCACAGGCTGAGAGAGCATTCCGGACGTGTTTTTCCTCTTTCCTCTTGCCCTCTGAGCTGGTGGGCACCTCTTGTGCTCTGTTTTGTAGAATTTTTAGACATTCTACAACACACTTCTTCTAGGGCGCGGCAGAATAAAATGAATACAAATCCCCTTGGTTTCAAACAAAAGCGATACCGATTCTTTTTTTAATTATTATTTAAAATTGAACAGATAGCAAATGTTGCAAGAGGAGCACATAAAGCCTTCCTCCTCACACAAAGCCCCCCTGCTCTCCTACCTACCTGTCAGCGCGTCACATGACTCCCCTGACTCCCCACACTGTTTGAACCTCCAGTGAGCTTGCATGTGTGTCGTGTGGGAGCTGGTTTTGGAGGAGTCCCACGCTGAGATGAGAAGTCGTCATGTCTGGAGCCTGGGCACACGGTAGAGGGGGAAGCACCGGGATCACATCTGCCACCTCATTATACCATGCATATTTTATTGTTAATATTAGATACAGAGAAGATGTGAGATCCTTTTGTGGAAAATGCAATGGGAATTCACAATTATTTATAGGGGCACTATATGTTTTTGTGTAGAGTCCACTACTTCCTTGTTTCCATCAATGTTACGCTTCAAGGCAATACACTACAGTCAAAACATATACGCCAGTGGCGTGCAATTAGGGCAATCAAGGCAATCAGAGATTGACCAATAAAATCTAAATTACCATGTATCAACATCCTATTGTGAACTGACTTTTGCCTTTTGCAGGAGGTCCCGCCCAGTGAGCAAGGCCCGTTTAGTCCTGACTCTGGCACCAGCAGGAGGCCGGTCCCTGAGGTCCTCGAGATGGTTCATATGGCACTATCATGTCCGAGATGTAATTTTGGTTGCTTGAAAATTCACAAAGAAATTGATGACCATGAAACCAACATTCAAGGACTGGACTGACATAGTCACAGATATCAGACAAATTGAAAAAAATTACATTCAGACTTAATTTGGAAATTGACTTTGGACTAAATGAGACATCTACTATATTTCAGATGTGCAGTGATTTTTCTTTCTTTTTTCTGTTGATGATTGTTGGATGTCTGTGTGTATTCTTATTCTGTTTTTCATTCTGGCCGTGTTATGTTCAGTGTTCTGTGTTTTTTTTCAATAATCAAAAGAAAAATACAAACTCATGTGATCAAGATCTTTAGAACGTCCTGTAATATCAGGGCAGATCCGAAATGAGATCATAAAGGATTTCAGGTAAGTCGTCGAGATAATGGGAGTTGCCAAATTTGCATTCTTTAATTATGTAATCCGCATACCTTTGGATATGCTCCGTATCTTTGATGAATACAGGAATATACCGCATCAAATCTTAATGTATTTTCGAGTTTTGTCCAGTGAATATTTATTAAATCCTCTGGTTGTGAGGGCATTGCAGTGCAGTCGCCCACTGATTCAGGTCTGCCTCAGTCACGTTGGGTCAAATGCCAGGGGCAAAATTTCCTCAGTGAGTGTATGTCGGTGTAATCCCTCATTCGTCCAGGAGTGTTCCATTGTAGAAAAAGATTCAGTTGTAGTCATCTGGACCTCCTGCTAATGGCCCATTGAAACTGGGATGGGCCTATTGTTCTATAGTTCCCTGCCTCACCTTGAGTGCCTATTTAGCATCTGAATGCCCAGGGCGTCTCCAGGGTTTCAGCAGACCATTATAAACAACTGGAAGGTTGAATCTTAAACCTCCATTACGATTTAATGAAGGATTCTCTTTTTTAACAAAGATGGCCTCCTTAACTCCTCTTTCAAACCATCTTTTTCTCCTGCTCAGAATCTCCACCTCACTGTCTTCAATAGAGTTGGTTTGTGGCTTTAAGATGAAGATGCACAGCGCTCTGGGGTCCTGAACTTGCGTGTCTTCTGTGCTGATAAAGCCTCTTGTGAAGTGGCTGTTTAGTCTCCCCTATGTGGCGCTCTTTACAGCTTTCATCACTGCATTGGATAGAATACACTACATTGCTCTGTTTTTTGTGTCGGCATCTTTGTCCTTAGGGTGAACCAGTTTTTGTCTTAACGTTTGCCTGGTTTGAAATAAACAGGGACTTCGTGTTGTCTAAAAATACGTTGCAGTTTTTCTGACAGTCCTGAGACATAAGGGACAGAGACACCCTTTCTTCTTGGTTCTGTTTCCCTTTTGTCCCTTTTGTCCTGCTTATTGGTTCTCTTCACTTTGTTCAGAGCCCAAGTCGGGTCTCCACAGGCTGAGAGAGCATTCCGGACGTGTGTTTCCTCTTTCCTCTTGCCCTCTGAGCTGGTGGGCACCGCTTGTGCTCTGTGTTGTAGTGTTCTGATCACTCCCAGCTTATGCTGTAGTGGGTGGTTGGAGCCAAAGAGAAGGTACTGGTCAGTGTGTGTGGGTTTCCTATATACTTCTATCTGGAGCTTCCCGTCTTCTCCTCTGATAGTGGAACAAGAGAATGACTCTTGGATGAGAGTTGAAACGTTTTGTTTTTTCTAAAACAGAGTCCAGATGACTACAACTGAATCTTTTTCTACTCAGTGAGTGTAGTAAAGGGGTCTCCAGCCTTTTAGCCTCTGTGCGCTACTTTCACTAGAACAAACCAATCATGGGCTACTCCTGTTCCAAAAAAAAATTGTATAGCTTATTTTGACCAGAATAAACTGTAATTTCTATTTTCTGAAAATTTATCTCAATATATAATACAAACTAATCTATAGGACATGGTTGAACATTCAAGATATTTGTTTGTATAAAGTTATTTTATTTACAATGTTGTCACTCCCAGGCCCTGAGTTTTGCTGTACATCCCCTGGCCTTTCACATCTTCACCTCTTTTCTCTCCTTCCCTGTGGGCTGAGAGGCTCCAGGTAACACTCAGGACTGCTAAACTTATGTTTTTTGTTGTAGGTAAATTCATAACGTTTGTCTTTTGCCAGAATGAGTTTGACTTTGCGTCGCGAGTTTCAGTGCGTCAGCTGCATTGGCGTCAGTTTGGACCTCCATTAATTCACACTTTTGCATCTTCCCCGTCAATATGATGCTGATGAACATCAAATAAAATACATTTTGTAGCTTGCCACCAGCAGAACAAGGTTATGGCAATGTTATATTCTCCAGTTGCTCTCATATGCCTTTTTTTACGAGTCTGTTTCTAAACCTAACCAAGCCCACTGCTTGCTGTCTACGCCCCATCGAGAAAACAGAAAAAGGACAGGTGACACATCAAAGAAGCGCTCAGAGAAGTGACTGTGGGGAAAGAAGAGCATAAAGTTTGTGCAGGTCTACACAGTGCTGCAAGGGTAACAAAAAAAAAGTGTCAACAGCATGGCACCTTCTTATTTATTTGATCTTCTACAGCCCCATGTCCCATCTAAAGCCCTACGCTCCTGGTTATCCCCAGGACCAGGCTTAAGACCAGAAGAGACAGGGCCAAGTCTGTTGTAGAACCACAATTGTGGAACACTTTGCCTTTGCACATCAGAACTGCACAATCACTTAAGCACTTTAAATCTCTACTCAAGATTCCCTTTTTCTCTTTGGCATTTGAATCCAGATAGCGCGAGATAAGCTTTTACTATTGTTGTTTGTATTTGTTGTCACTTATACTATGTGTTGTTGTCCATACAGCCCTTTGGTAAGCGCTGGCTGTTTTTAAATGTGCTTAATAAGTTTAAATTGAAAAATGATTGTACTGTTAAAGTTAGGTGTGTTTTTGAAATCCCTTCACGAGTTACTCAAAATAGGAGCTATGTGTTGGAGACCCCTGGTGTAGTATGACATTTCATCTATCACTCAGACAAAATAATTAATCTTTATAGCAACATTTTTCACAGCATATTATATTTTTCTATATTCTCTCCAGTCAGTCAGTCCAGTCTTTATGGCCAGAGTTATTACCAGTGCGGGCCCACTTTGAATAGCCATCCGATCCACTGTGGCCACAATGGGCCGGCTGATAATATCATAAGCGCATATTTACAATGGAGGCGTTTAAGATTTCTCCGATAGAGCTGAAACACTAGAGCTGCAGATTTGTTAATATCATTAAAAGATGTTAGCTGTAACTGAAGCTGTGTGAACGTGATCTGTGCCGGTCTTTGTGCTGGAAATAATTCAAAATTTAACAGCTATAAAACATAGACAAGTGAACAGGTTCATGACCTGTCCCGGCTCCACGGCTCCGCTTACAAAAGCCACTGCCTCCAGAAGAGCTAAAACAATTAAGGAAAATGGCTTTCCTACTGTCCACAGCGGTATCCAGAAGTCCCGACATGATCACTACAGTCAAGGAACAAGATGGAGCAATTAGGGCCAAGCTTAGCTTCAATTTGAGTATTTGACCCATTCTTCAATGGGAGCAGGGCAAATAATTTCAGTGCTGCACCAGATCTTGAGCTAACTTCTTGGTCAAGACTACCCTACACTTCACTCAGAAAGACCTGCTCTGATCAATGATGTGCTTTAATTGCCTTCCTGTAGATTAAGGCAATATTGTTGGCCCAGATTACCATTAGTCCACTACTTTTTAAAGTAGATTCACGCCATCACTGCATCCAGAAGATCAGTGTTCGGACGAAAACCAACTTTCTCAAGCTAAACTCAGACAAGACTGAAGTCATCGTCCTTGGCTCAAAGAAACAAAGAGAAAGTGTTAGCATTCACTTCCAGTTTCTCGCTCTAAAACCTACAAATCAAGCTAGAAATATAGGGGTGAGACTTCCGTTTAAGACGTTGGAGTAGAGACTAGCGCACCAAAATTTGCCTTAAAAATGACTGTTTCACCCACAAAATCCCATAAACGAGGAGCAAGAGCTGAGTAAACACGGAAAATACGAGACTGGAACGCTACGGGAACTAAACATTCAAAGCTGACAGACCGAGGCCTCAGTGGAAAACAGCTCGCCTCATAAGCTAACGAGGCTAACATGGCTAATAGAAGCAGGCATGGGTATCTGTTCCCGGTGACTTCTGTTTTTTTTTTTTTAAACATAAAACAGAACAGACGCAGTACAGGACCAGATAGCAAAATGAAAATAATATTATTGCAAATAGACATCAACTAGGAAACAAACTAAACACAATCATGACACAGATAAATTTAAATAAATGATCCTTTGGTGCAGAATAGGTCAAATGTGTCCATTTACTATGTGTAAGGGTGTGAACTCTTCGTCACGCAGGATACAAAAGACAGGACACAGTGTGGAGTAGATCAACTTTGCTCCTGTGACAGACATAAAAACACAAATATGTCTTCACATCCAGCAGGCCCACTGGCTCCACTCTGCAGACCGCAAAACAACACAGAGAGGGGGGAGCTAACAATATGTGGCCGTGCTATTAACATGTTACACAGTATTTACTTATGTTGACTCTCAAAATAAATCTTGTATGAACACTATTTATATTTTACCTTGCTGGCTGTGGAATAATTATTTGGAGGGATTATGCACAAATAAAAACGTTTTTACATTACAAAATACAAATTAAACATACCTGTGACAGACATAAAAACACAAATATGTCTTCACATACAGCACAAACAGCAGTGAGATGGCTGCACACCACTCTGCACATGTTAAGCTAACAGAAAATGTAGCTCTCCAAATAGAATAGATAAAACTTTAAATTAGCACATCAACTTGCACTAAACTTCATCCACTACATGTAAAAATGTTGTTCTATCAACATGTGTTAGTGTTTTGTTGGATACAGAGTGTTAATTTAGTCAAATGTATTATTTTTCAACAGAGCAAACCTCACCCTTTGCAGACCGCAACGCAGCACTCAGTGGGGAAGTGAAGCTACTGAAATCAAACACCTGGTAGTGGGTGCACTTCCGGTCTTTCAAAATAAAATGCCAACATGATCAAATTCCCATTTTATATACTAAAAACCTAAATACACACAGTAAATGAAACCAAACAGCAATAAGTGCATTTTTAACTCGTTATATATGTCAGTCCAGTCCTTTTTTTGCCTACCACCTAAAGCACATTCCAAATATATCCATTTATTGTGCCAGTTTCTCGAACAGTCAGCACTTCCTTGTGAGTATTGAGTACTTTGACATGGTGTTATGAAAAAACAACTGACATTGTGACATTTTGTGGTCCACCATTGGGATGTGCACACTTTCCCACTCTTCATCCGTCATATCAAGGTTACCTTCTCGTTCTTATTTGTTTTTAATATATTTTGTAGAGTAGTTGTCCAGATTAGTAATACATTGATAAAATTTAGATATTATTCCCCTTTGAAAGTTCTGATTTATAAGCCTTGATATCTAAATCTCAGAGGGTTATAATGGTCATTACTTTGTTAATTTTCTTGGTTATAATAATTACATTTTTGTAAATACCTATAAAAGTCCTGTTTCTTTAATCCAAAGGACTCTTTCAACATATCAAAGCTCTTCATGTGATTATTTTTTACATTCTGGTGAAAAATGTATAGCTTTTGTAATCCTGACCTTGAAGCCAACCAGTTCAAGATTTTAACACCTTTGTTTAGTTTGCATGTTTTGATTTGCTCCTTCCATGTAAGAGTAGCAGTGTGCCCATCATGCCGGCAGATGGTGCACATCTGTACTATCTCTCGTATCTCTTGCGTTCCCTCTCTACCACTTCCGCCTTCCTGTTCGTTGGGGCTGTCGTCAGGTTGCGTAGGTTGTCTCGGAAGGGCCAGGTAAATATATTTCACAATGTCTTGCAAACTTACTGATTATTAGGACTGGATATTCACCATAATATGTATTTTAGTGCTGTTGCGAGGCAGGATGCCGCATGTCACCACCCTCTATAGCAGGGATGTCCAAACTATGGCCCGAGGGTCAAATGTGACCCTCAGACCAATTTTTTTTGGCCCTCAGGCTAGACCCAAACAACAAAAAGTAGTACTTTTTACTGATATACTTTTTATAATATTAATGTTCCAAGTCCTATTAAACCAAAACTACGTCAAACGCAACATTTAGAATAATTCACTTCATTGTCGGGTTGTCTGTGGCCCTCTGCTCCGTATAAGTTTCAAAATGCGGCCCTCAGTGAAAAAAAGTTTGGACACCCCTGCTCTATAGCTCCTCTTTCCGTGTAGTCCGGCTGACGGTACCGGAGTCCTCCGTGTAGCTGGTTGTAAGGTTGTCATGTCCCAGCTGGAGTCCTCGGTGTAGCTGGTACCAGGCGGGTCGGGCAGGAACATAATGGCTCGTCGTGGGGGGGCCTAACTGCATGCATCCTGGGCTGGGGCGATCCAACGGCACTGGCCCTTTTATAAATCACTGTTTTTTCTTTTATATCTGTAACTATCGGATGTGACCTTAGGGAAACCTCTGTGAACCTAGCATAAATGCAACATAAGCACAGATTTTACCCAGGGACAATAAGGCCTGTACAGGAACCCCCGGCACAGCATGATCTGAATATTTTTCCTTTGAGCTTCATACTCTGGATCACACCAGTACAGCAATGCTCTGATTTGAGCTGAAATAAAGCATTTTTTCAGACAAGGTAAACTCCAACATCCTTTTACTTTCGTTGTAAAGTTTTGAACCGGATGCATTGTTTCTTGCCCTGTTATACACATTCTGAGATGGTTTTATTCCACTCATCAAACAGCCGGTTGGGGGATCTGGAACAACAAAACATAATTTTTTTGTTTAAATCCTTTGATTTAGACTTAAGTATGGGATCAGAATACATTTTTGATATATTTCTTTATAGATTAGGAAAAGAAGAGTATAGTTGTCCTCTAAGATTATTGATAGTTATTTATGGCTGACTACACCTAAATATTGAAGAGATTCCATTGAAATAATTAATTCTTTCTAAAGGACAGAGGAGGTTGCCAGTAAGATACATTTTCATTTTATGTGTACATTATTTGTATCCAGACATTGGACCAATATCCCGAAGAAAATTAATCACATTGGATTGGAAATTTCTGGTTTCATCATCTGCATAGCAGGCAATTTCATAGTATAATTTTATAATATGTTCTGTCCCATTAACTGAGACACCATAAATTCTTTCCGATTGTCT
The DNA here is from genome assembly GCA_015082035.1 of Chaenogobius annularis. NCBI lineage: Eukaryota > Metazoa > Chordata > Actinopteri > Gobiiformes > Gobiidae > Chaenogobius > Chaenogobius annularis. The sequence goes on along the minus strand of BJKM01000128.1, from coordinate 599,935 downwards.
AATAGTTGCCAACGGTTCCAAGTACAAAAACGAACAACAGAGGGGACCATGCACAGCCCTCTCCAAAGACAGTGGGTCTGTCAAGTGACGACATTTTGATTCTTGATGTTGGGCTATCGTTTTTTTAGGTATTAAGGATATAGGAGATAGGAGGGCGGCCTTCCAATCTGAAGGATCTGAGCTTTTTTAAGGGTCCAGTTGATATTTAACACAAGCAGTGTGTCTTTTAGAGCTTTATTCCATTCTGAGGTGAACCTGTCACTCCCCGGAAATGTATTGTTTATTAGTCTTTAGATTGCACTTTGAATTTCCGTAACTATTATTTCAGCACTTACTGTATTTTCTTTTTTTTTTTTTTGCTCTTCTGTTAATGGAAGATAAATTGAGAATGTCCCAAAAATATTCAATTTCTTCTTTGTTTCCTGATATTTTGGTGTAAAGTTTTTGCGGAAGGATTCAAATGATCATTGTATTTTGGTCTTCTTTGTTTGAAATTACATTAATCTGCCATTAATCTATAGATTGTTCTCTCTGCCTGTTGGTTCTAAGACTTCCACCCTGTGACTGAAACTGGTGGAACTTCAGCAGAATAGGTCTTGAACACTGGTTCAGAGCCGGCTAGGAGCCAGGGAGCAATGTGCATGGTCAGCCTTTATTTTCCTAGCTTTTTTTTTTTTGAAGTTTTAGATTTTCAGGGATCCAGGTCTCCATATATGTGACCAACATCTTTACCTCATTTTCCTCTAGAATACTGACAGCCCGCAGATTTCCTCTGCAGTTACGGTTCTTAAAGTCGTCCACTTGTTCAATTAGGGCACGTACCTGGTTTGTCAATTGTGCCACTTTGCTTGTGATTTAGAGTCCTTGTCCTTCAAATCAGATATTTCATCCGCCGTTGCTATGGCTCGGGTGTCTAGTTCACCACTTTTTGGATTTCCAAATCACGCATTTCAACAAGGGCCGCATCTAGCTTTGTAATCTCGTTAGTTATCTGCAGCAAAGCTGCCATCATCGCTGGGTCTATCTCGCTCTCTTGATTCCTCCGGAGTTGAGAAGGAGCTTGAGCCGCAGCTGCTGGCGCTTGTGCTGGAGCGGAAGGCTAGGGCTGGCGCCGGTGCGGAGCCTGCTATCTAAGCTGGAGCATTGTAATCCTGTTTCTGTTGCTGTTGTTCTTCTTCAGTTTCATTTTCAAGAAATAAGTGTCCAGGCTTATTATATGTCTGCTCCCACATTAAAATAGTGGAGGTGGTGTATCCAGTTCTTTGTGAGGACTGATGCCAGGAGCGGCTGGGGAGACTTTCGGAGGGCCCTTCATTTGGAATGGACTTCCCTCTTCTTTGCGATCTTTTATATAATCGGGTTTTGGGGTCGGTTCATGTTTTTGGCTTGAACCCTTTTGTTTTCCATTTTATCTTTTCATCTGTTTTGTGTTTTTGTAGTTCTTGTATTTATATGTTGTGTTCGACAAGAGAGTTTAAACTCATTCAAAAATGAAAGATGGCAAAATCAATACAACCAAGGACATGGACAAGTAGCATTCATTAACGCTAACGGCATATTGAACCCAATCAAACAATGAAAACTATTAACTAAAATTGTGAAAAATAACTTTGACATTATATATTTCCAATAAACACATTTGGGCGACATGGAACATCAAAAACATATAGGTAACATTTTGTTATACAGCCGCAAACACAAGAGGGCAGTAGCGATATTAATTTCAAACCAAATAGCATTTGACCAAAGTTTGGCATGTAAAGATATTTACTAATATTGCTGCTAATATTATGGACTTGATTGCCTACCACTCTGAGGGAACTCTAATCTGCGGCGACGATTGGATATAGACACAATAGACTTAAGTGACCATACTCTGAGAATGGCAATGGTTAAACTTTCCAGCCCATCATTTGGCGTGTCGCTTGTTATTATATTTTATATTATTATAATATACAAAAGAGTCATTAACAGCTAGAGATACTAGATACGGTTGATCTTGATCTAGCTAGCTGTGTGTTAGAGTTAAAGAGGATTATAAAGTGATCTTATCAGCCAAACTGTGAAATGTGTGCATTTATACAACCAGAAGCAGAAGCTGTGTGATCCAGCCGAGATGGGCCCGTATGTCAACGTTTATAGAGCTGACATCTCCAAGGGTTCAGCTTTCAAGGGGTCACGCTGGGAAGTACGTGGGCTGCTCAGTCCGAAATGCTGGCTCTGATATATCAGGCTGAAGAAGAGCTGGATGAGAGCAGCTATACACCTTGATGAAAAAGCCGTTGCACTGGTCCACAGTTCAGACCAATTTCAAGATTGTCCGGGATCCAAATTTTGTTGTAGACTTGAGAAGTTACAAGAGTACTTTGCTTGAGTTTGCATGTTGCGGTTTGAAGCAAAAATCGTGTCTAAGGACGGGCAAATAATTAATCCATGGAAAAGAGTAAAGTCTTGGGGTGTGTCTTTCTGGAATGTCTTTTGTTCCCTATGCTTAGTTTAAGACTGGGGAGAGACCATCTCTCAGATCATTCCTCATGGACCTCTCGATAAAACTATTTTTGGTCTTCCTGTCTCTCTCTCACTGACTGACCCCTTGGGGGTTGGTTTGGCTCCAATATTCAACCAATCAGACCAGGTGCTAGTGTGTGAGTCAGCTGTCAATTTCACCCATGCACGCAATGTTTGAACATTAACTAGGCCACATAGTTAGACAGGTAAACAATTCCACAAGCGAGTCATAAAACAGTAAAATTAACATGCAGAACAACATTATGCACATGTAAATTCTCTTTAAATACGTTTTAATGACAACAGAATAGACTTTTAGCTGAGTCTTAGCTTTTGTTATAGGAGAGAAAATGGCTTTGAGAGTTAATTTTAATCCAGTTTCAAAATAAAAGCAGTCATTCTAAAATGAAAAGTTTATTCCAATGTTCAAAGTGAAGCCTCTCCTTGTGTTAGAGACATTAGAAAACCCAGAAGGAATGCTAATTTCCCTAAAGGGGACGCTATAGTAACTGAAAAGCCTAGTGTCCGGCATTCTTGACAAGCAATGCAGGTCATCGGCCAGTCCACCAAACATGACCAGATTCAATCATCATTTGAATCCTTTTTTTCCCAAAAAATCTTAAAAGAGTTAAAGAAGAGGTAAAGAAGATTTTCTTGAACACCCTCAATTTGCCTGTTATGACAGAAAAACAAAATTAGGAGCGGCAAAAACAGTGTTAGAAATACAAGGTGCAATCAAGAGGCTAAAAATCATATAATCTCAGGTTCACCTCAGAGTGGTACAAAGCTCTAAAAGAAACACTTACCGGTATTTATCCCTTTGCTTTTAACAACATTAAAAAAAATCAGACCCCTCCTAGTTACAAAGAAGCCATCATATCTCTCATAGCTGAAGAGGGAAGGATCGACTTGATTGTGCCTCATATAGATCCATTTCTATTCAGAATCGGAATCTGTAAAAGGTTCATAGCCATTGTTGTTTAACAAAGTTCAGGAACATTGGAACTTGATTCGGCTGAAGGTGCAAACATAAAATAATAATTATTATTAATAATAATAATAATTATTATATTTTAATAATAATAATAATAATAATAATAATAATAATAATAGCAAAGTCTATAAATCAATAAGGCATGGATAAATTAAGAATTTACTAATAAAATAAAAAATAAAACTTCTCAGTACGTACACTAAAATGGACACAAATTGTCGTAACTAGTGCAAAAAGTGAACAGGGCGTGAATAGTATTGCTTGAATCATTGTTGGCTGTGGCTGGTAAGTGTTCATAAATCCAATGGCAGAGGGAAAGAAACTTTTCTTTCCATCCCCGACTGGCTGTTCGATGAGTGGAATAAATCAATCTCAAGATTTGTATGGCAAGGCAAAAAACCTTGTATCCGGTTCAAAACTACAATTATCAATATAAAAAGGAGGTTGGGTTTACCTTTTCTGAATAATTACTTTATTTCAGCTCAAATCAGAGCATTGCTGTACTGGTGTGACCCAGAATATTAAGATCAAAGGAAAAATATTGAGAGTAATGTTGTACCTGAGGTTCCTGTTCAGGCTTTACTGGCAGATAATAAATGAGTAATTTGGAGGAAGTTAAGAATCCTAGGGTAAATTCTGTGCTTGCAACCTGGGGTTAAAAAAGATGTTAAAAATTTATCAGCAATTTTTACAGCACACATTCGAGATTAGAGGTACAAAGGTTTTCTCACAGATTGTAAAAGAAAATGACATTAAAAGCTTTTATATGGTGAAAGAATCCTTTGACTTAGAGAAAAATGATTTACAAATAAAGAGTTATTACAACCAAGATATTAAACTAACCAGCAACCACTGTTTCCTTTTGACTGAAATATTTATTAAAGCTTAAAAAATCAAAACTTTCAAGGGGAATAATATCTAAATTATATAAATGTATTAACAATTTGGACAGCCACTCTTCTAATGACATTAAAAATAAATGGGAATGAGAAGGTAATTTTATTTTGACTGACGAAGAATGACAAAATATATGTACTTGGAGGGAATTCTGTCGGAAAAATGTGTCAAGACCATGTCAAAGTGCTCATTATTCACCAGGATATTCTAACTGTTGGCCAAACTGTGGCAGCCAGGAGGCAAACCTTTATTATGTGTTCTGGGAACTGTCCTGTTGCTCAGAAATATTGGACCGAGATCAGTAAAGTACTACGAGTGTTTTTGACATTATTATCCCAATTGATACAAACTATGTACTTGGGGCCTCAAAACTGTGGCATAGGGCATAGTCAATAGAGATCTTTGGAATATACTCCTGGGAGCAGGGAAAAAGGCCATCACAAGAAAATGGATGACGCAAACTGTGCAAGGATTGGACCGACATTATAAATTACTTAGAAAATGGGGGGGGGCAGGGGATCACATTTGGATTAATCGGAAAATGCACAAATTTGACTCTGGACTAAATGGGATGTTTATTTTGGACTTGGTGTGTCTTGGTGTGTCTTTTTTGTGTTTTTGTATTATTTGGTATGTTCTCTCTGGGCTTGTTCTTTTTCATTTGTTTTTGTAAAGCGTTTTAAAATGTTTAGAAAAATTAAAAAATGTGTCCAGCATCCTCACAATCATAATACTGTTTCATAAGGTGTAATAACAAACGCCCAAACCAGAAAGGTAAAGTAACACTTATCTGGGATTCTTCTCAATAAAAGAAATATCTCATTGTGCGAAATGACATGAACTGTTTGAGTGTTTTGAGAACATGTCTTTTACTTATGTCGCCAACAGAGTGTCTAGAAAAGCAAACCCGTGCCTCCGCTCTAATTCCTCAAAGGCGTTGAAACTCAGCTTGTTGTTTAAGAAACACCATCTGGTAAATCCTGAGTGAAATACAACCTCTTGCCGTTGTAGTAAAGGTCTCCCTTGAGCCCATGATTTAGGGACTGCATTATCAGACCACATGGTGGATCAGCATCTCCTCTTCTTTTGCAGAGCCGGTTTGCCCTCTCCAGAGGAAAGCGGGGGATTGTCACTGCAGTCCTGGTCTGGAAGATCTGGAACCACGGACTCTAAGAAACCTTCAATGATGCTTTTTTCCGGGATCCCCACGAGTCTTAGATTGTTTCTGCTATACCTGCTCTTCATAGCCTTGTTCTCTGCCCGCAGCAAGGTTTTCAGTTCTCTCAGCTTATCCGTATTATCTGTGATGCCTCTGCTACACGTTTGTTGAATCCACCCCGGTCTGCTTTCTGGACTCTCATGCCTACCTCTATCTTACTAAAATGTGCAGAGTTCTCCGCCTTTATCTTAGCATTGATGCCATCTTGCAGCGCAAGAGGCCCGTCTTCTCCTCTGTCTTGCGGGCCTGCTCCATCTTTTCCTCCGTCTGCTGGGCCCGCTCTGTAGAGAATGGCAATCATTCTGCAGGTGAAATGGAGGTTTTGGAGCAAAATTGGCAGAGGCAAAGCTGTGTCACCTGGCTCATCCGGAGTCATTCCGGAAGTCACGACCCCTACTGTTTGCACATACAGTATTTTTCCAGAACACCTATGAGAAAACATCCCCTGATGTCTATAGCCTCATCTAAATCATGTTTTACACAATCCTTCCCAACTCCGTTGTGCCATAATTCGTCATACCATAAGTGGATTACACATGCATACAATCTCCTCTTGTACACGACCTATTTGAGCGTCTAAGGTGACACTTATTATGGCCCACAAATTAAATTGGGCAAATGGTTTAAAATGACCCATCAGAAGAGCCAAGAACAGGCCCCTTGCTTGCCCCGCTCCTCTCCTCCTCCTCCTCTGCTGTGCTCCCAGTGGTAATGCGATCTGTCACACTGCAGCTAATAGACTTCTGTACGCTGTCATGTGGCTTTAACGCTTATCAGGCTTGTGCTGGTGATGTGGCCCCCTGTCCGCTGCAATTATGTCTGTGCATGTCACGGTGCAGGGCCAGCTATCGGGGCCCCGGGATGGAGAAGGAGAGGGGCAGAGTTGAGGAGCGAAGGTGCAGATAGTGTAACTTTACTTTTGAAAGGAGTTGTACCTGTTTTTTACTGTGGTAAAAACGTGCAGAACAGAACTAGTTAATTTTGAACTCCATGTACATGTCCACATGAACTGCTCACTTACCTACTAAATTCTGAACATAATTATTCACTGTGATGAGTTCATAAGCGCTTTTCACAACTTTCAGAGCCCAGAGTTTACCACTGCGGTAAAGATAACAAACATTAGTATGCTAAAAGTGCACTTCTTGATTTGTGGAGAATGAAACTCTCTATAAGCAGGTGCAGATAGCACAGCGGTTTCATTTTTACCCTAAGAGCTGCTTTTACAATATATATAAATATGCAGATTTTTCTTTATTAAAGTACAAGTACAGCACCATATAAAGCCATTATAAAGTTGTACATGACTAAGGATAAGTTCAGACGTGGAAGTTTACATATAGGCCACAAATTGTACCCCACTGCTGTCCCTTTGTGTGTCCTAGAGTGCTCCAATTTCATGTGTTTTATTTCCTTAAATGAAATTGATCTGACTTGTGATTCCAAAGCAATAGTTGGCTTTTTCCTTTCAGATGTTACCCATCCTCTGTCTCTTGGCATTGGATGCCCTTCCTTTAATGGAATGAATAAAACAACTGAATCCAAGATAACATTTAAAATGCTCTGTCATCATTGTATAAAATTCCAGAATGGAAGCAACTCGAGGCTAAAAAGATCATACAACATTTCTAATTACATTTTAATTACTTATTGTATGTATAAATGTCAGCTAGTTTGCTTTCTTTTACAAAGTCTGGAATCAATGCTGTTTTCTAGCCTCAAATTTTGAAGTTCACAAAGTTTGAACTTCACAAAAAGATTTACCTTTGACAAAACTGCAAGTTTCAATCAGTAAACGTGTTTGAGTGGTTTTACTTTGACAAAACCACCTACATTTTTTAGGATTAGGATTAACCTCAGTTTGTTCATTGAAATCACGTATGTTCCACTGCACTTTTGCCTCCATGCTGGAATTTACAATGTTTACAAATTTTCGATGGTAATGGCTCCTATAGCGTTTTGACATGATGTACATATATTTCGTGTTCTGACCCGGAGTTGACCAGGCTGCCTGCGTCCCAGCCCGAGCAGCCGTCTCTAGGACTGGGCTGTGGGCGGACACTCGCGCCTGGAGCTGGGGAGGTCACGACACCCCGAGCCAGCATTGAGTGACAGGACAGCCTACTTCGCTTGTCCGCCTTTCACGTGGGAATCACAGCTTGCGGTGTTTCCGACTCCAAATCAGCTTGTGGGAAAACTCGATTGCAACTTCTGCCGTCCCTTTGTGCACCAGCTAAAGTAAACTTCACTTTGGAGTTTATTTGTTCAGATAACATTTTCTGTCCCGAGAAGTGCACAGCTGTGTTTTTGCAAATCTGAATCCCTGAGGTCGTCGACTAAAAATAGCTCTTTCTAAAATGTCTTCCAGTAATTGTACACCACTTACAATATATTTTGTTTTCGTTGAATTCTGTCGACTAAATCAACAAGCCTGTTTTTAATTCGCCATGACAAGAGGACAGAACTGGAGAGCCATATTAGCGCTGACATTTAGCAGAAGAGGGAAGCTTCAAAGCACCTTCTTCCCAGGTTTTGTTTGACAGTGAAGGCGTCCGTCGTGTCACACTTGGCTCTTTGCTGTCTAAAATGGTTGGCGTCGCTAATCAGTTTGCCGCTAGCGTCTGAAGCATCTCTCCACTCGCCATACATAGCTCAAAGACTTGCCTTACCTATGGAACAGCAGGGGTGCGGACCGGGGGGAGGAACATTCTCTCAACAGTCTTGTGAAGAAGTTTGCGGGCTTATTACTCGAGGAGGGGTTCCGCGCTGTTTTCCTGTCCCATGGGTGTCTTTTCTAGCTCTAACGAGGCCTTGTGGACCACAATGCACTCTCTCTCTCTTTAAGACATGGGAGTAATGAGTCCATGTTGGCAGAGGGAGCTGGGGATCCGCACTGCACTGGAAATGGAAGGTCATTGAGAAGAGCTTTATTTTGGGAAACTGTCTCCCACGCTTTGGAACCAAACAAAGCTTCAAGGCAAACGCTACAAAGTCTTAGACCGGGAACGCTGCTGCTGCTACTGCTGCATGGGCCGGTGCTGAGCTTCGGTGGTTTGTCTGCATTGGCTTGTTAGAGCAGAGACTGAGGTGGCAGAAGACAGCATCGTACATAATGGGTTTGAATGGGAGATGGAGGAATGTTCAAAAGACATGTGGTGTAGTGTGAGGTGATCAAAGTTAGAGTCGCAGTGGATCAAACATTGGTGGAATTGGAATTTGCTCAGGGCAGGGAGCAGCTGTATGTATGTATATGCTATTAGTACAAAACCTGCTCATGCAACATTACGGTGACATAAGCCAGATCCTTAAATTTGATTGATTTTTTTTTTTAAAGGTGATAAATTGCCTTTTCGAATTTTCTTAGTTTTGTCCAGTGGCCACTGGTGATACAAAATATAGGGGGGGCTATTTGACATTACAGTGTTTTTTATGTCCAAAAGTGAAAATTTTACATTGACTGTTTAAATACACATTTTAAATACACATGGCAATTTCAAATCTAAACTAAAAACTGTTTTTGTTGGCTGTGCATATGACTGAAATGCTTTTCTTTGCACTCTTCTCTTTTATGTCTTGAACTAAGATTGTGATTCTGCATGTCTTTGTGATTTTAATGCATTTTTTCCTGTGTGTGAAGCACTTTGAATTGCCTTGTGTACGAATTGTGCTCTACAAATAAACTTGCCTTGCCTTGCCTTGCCAAATTACAACTAATTCATGAAACAATCAAACTTTATTTCCACTTTTTTAATGCGAATACTATGACTTAGATTTGTGAGAAAATACATTTGACATGATATTTACACCTGATAGAATATCAGAATGTAGAGCAAAACAAAAATCTCAGTGATATTGTACCTTATAGTGCATAGTAGCAATTACAACATTAAGAGAAAATAAAAAACACAAACAATTGTTGGTGCCTGTTTCAAAGAACAGTATAGACAGTTGTCCATATGCTCTCAGAAAAGTCCAAATGAAAAACAGAAAAGAGCATTAGCTTCCCTACAGCCAGCTTTTGTCTTTTTTAACCTCCTGTCTGACCTTATCAGTATCAGTCAGTCTTGAGTTTGGACCGGTTCATCTTTCTTGTCACTGCATAATGAGCCAGGACACTGATGCTTGTGATGAGCGCGAAGGGGAAAAGGCGTGGACACTGGACTGATATGGAGCCACGATTCACCAAAGTAGGACTTTTCTCCATAATCTGTGCAGGACTCTTGGTGGGATTTGGTGAAAGCTGCACAAACCTAAAGAGCACAATGAGAAGCAGAAGAGCATAAGCACTGGTGCAGGTTTGAATGACAAGTCGCACGCTGCTCAGATAGCACGAGCTATCCAGGCTTCCTGGAGAAACCACGGTGACATGTCCGTGCCAACGGCACGCACCATGATATAACGCCCTTGTAACTCTCGTTACTGAGATTGCAAAGAGTCATATATTATATTACTGTGTTACTGAAAAATCCGATACACTTTTGTAGCACGTTACTCCCAACACTGGCCAAGACCGTCTCCTGGTTCCAATCCTCACAAATGATTGGATAAACCACTATGTTGTTCTGCCGCAGTTTGTTATTTATTCAATTTCCTGCAGACCGTGAAGTGCATGGTACCAGACACAGAGTAAATGTACAAATGCAAGTACTTTATGCAACTTTTTTAATCATCCTGGGAAAATAAAATATAAAATCGTCACATGTATATAGCGCTTTATTACCTTCAAGGCACTCAAAGCGCCTGTGGGTCAGTGGATCTGACCGCTCTTTCAAGGGTATTTATGTCAAGAGTGGGATTCGGATCAAAAGACTTGTATTTTGGTTTTGTTTATTGCATGCCTCATGACCAAGACATCAGCGTAACTTTTATTTCTCTGCCATCAAGTGTACTGACACGTAATAGTAACTGCACGTACTTCCGTCCATTTCAAAGTAAGTCTCTTGTTTACAATGTTATGAGACCATTACATCTTATTTCAACAAAAAAACACAACAAAATGTTTTTGTCACAGAGAAGTAAGTTGTATCATACAACTTCTTGATGCAACAACGTTAACTGTAATGTGAATTAATCGAAGAAGCTTTCAGTGTTTATCAGATCTGCACTACAGTACATTATCAAAGGCAGGATGTGAGCAGGCTCTTTCTGAATCCAACCCCCAAAAAGTTGCTGGACCAGACAGTGTCTCTCCCACCACCCTAAGACATTGTGCAGAACTGACCCAAGAAGCTCCAGATCACTGGACCTAATGACTACAGGCCCGTGGTGCTGATGTCTCTAGTCATGAAGTCATTTGAGCGCCTGGTCTTGCCCCCCCGCAAGTCCTTCACCTCCTACCTGCTGGACCCCTTCAGCTCTGCATTCAAAACCATCCTCCCTGCTCTGCTCCAGGACAAGCTCTCCCAGATCAATCTGCCTGACTCAAAGTGCACAAGATCTCCACATTGCTGTGTACTTTCTCCCCTGCTCTTCTCCCTGTAAATAAATGGCTGCACCTCCAGCTACGAAGTTTGCGGACGACACCACCCTCATCGGGCTCATCTTGGACGGGGATGAGTCTGTCTACAGGAGGGAGGTGGACCGGCTGGTGTCCTGGTGCAGCGGTAACAACCTGGAGTTCAATGCCCAGAAGACACTGGAGATGATCGTGGACTTCAGGAAAGTCACAGATGGATTGGGACAGACGGACAAATTCTGGATATGTAAAGCAATAGAGATCAGGAAACGAGGAACAACAACGAACAGAAACAATAGAGCTTTTATGCTCCCAAATGTCTGGGACACGCTTCTCCAGAGACCACCAGGAAGGGGGCGTGGCCAGTCCAGCAGATCTGTCAGGGAAGATCAACTGATAACTGACACGTTACAGCAGTTGGATGACGCTTATGAGGAAGGTGACAAATGCTCACCAAAACATGTGAAGGCGAAAAAACAACAACTATTTTGTAATCAGTATCAGCATATTACTCAGTACTGATGGGTGGATCAATATTATCATGCAGAAATATATATACTTAACATTTCTCAAAATAGTTCAGGTGGAGTGCAAACAAAGATAGCCTCTATCCATCTTATTCCGCCGCCATATGGCGTAATCCTTCTTCTGGCTGTATTAGTTAACATTAAACTGCTAACCTTGAGAGAAAATAAAAAAAGTAGTTTTCAGGGAGTCAGTGGATTGTTGACTTATTGGTCACATGTAAGGACATGGAATGCTGGGACATTGCCAAGTCCCTATGAACATTGTTTCTTCTGTTTCTCACTGCCGCCACTCGAGGCAACCGCTGTTGTGATTTTTACAAAAGTAAATTGAATTGAATTGAATGAACATTGGACATTTTACACAAATCAATCATGTTTTAGCGGCAAGACTTTTCCCTCGTTCCCAATGGACCGAAAGTGCCATTAGAAACGGATGTGTTGATCCGTGGAAAAAGAGGGAAAAGTGGGCGGGGCGGAATAAGGTCAATAGGGCCTTTAAAAAATGTGTACACAAGTACAATCCTGGAATGGAGTCAGCTGTAGGTAAAAGTCAAGTGAAACATTATGCGATTTCAATGGACAAATTGGGATTCATTCGGTAATTGAAAATATTTTATTACCTACTTCAATTTTGATTCCAGTCGCCTCTATGCCGGAATTGTCAACATTTTGGTAAGGGGTTTAAAGTGCTTTATATTAGAGGAGCCTCAATGCATTTTTATACAGTATTGGATTGAAATTGCAACATTTGCTCTAGTATTACTTGGTATCGGAACAAAACAAAAAACCCTAGCAGTATTTAACCTTACTAAGTTATTTAAACTTACAGGATGACTTTAAAAAACAAACAGTCGTACATCATTATGCTGCAGTGTCGGTGCTAGGAAGCCATTAGTTTAGTGTGACTGCGGTGTCTGTGGAGGTCAGCCTTCCTGACAGTTAGCGCAGTGGCAGATGGCTTCTCCATAAGATTTAGTAACACATGTCAAGGCCCGCTCCCCAAAGGGACCGGCCCAGCCCATTTATAGCAGCAACTTCAATCTCATCTGGAACAGAGAGGTGACTACAGCGCGCTTCTCTTCGCCAACACGATTGCTACAAACTGTAGAAGTAACGAACACAAGGAAGAAGGATTTCTACTGCTAATTAAATACAGACAGTCTGCAATGTAAAGAAGCGCCCAGGGATGAATCCTGCTGTCAAAATTGTCATTGCTTGGATACATTTTTACAAGTGTTAGTTTTGCAAGTGTTTTGCGTATAAGTTATTGTTGGGCAATTATGGCTCATGTCAGATCGAGATGGCTACTTACATTATATCTATGTTCTGAAAGCAGGAATGGTCTTGCACTGCAAATTATAACTCTGCTCTGGCAAGTTTGAGAATGAAGTCATTACAACAGTTTTACTTAAAGCAAAACTTTAGAAGATGAATGACTTTTTCTAGCAATTATACTTCCAGACAACTATTTCTCTACACATGGTAAAGTTGAAGTTCTTTTCACTCTGTCCGTCAAACATTCAGTCCATCAAAGCTCGGAGGCTAAGGCAAGCTAATTTCTTTGTATGGACCATTCTCAACCCACGTCACTGATTCCATGACTTGCACTTAAGTGACTTTCATGGGTGGCATAAAATACAGAATACACCACAGTGTCTGATCGGCTGCCACGTGTTTTTCCTCCTGAAACTCATCTTTTTTCCCCTGTGAAATGCGGCTGTTGATAGTCAAGAGCAAAAACATGAGGCTAGTCAACGTTTCCTGACTTTTTATTGGTTAAACAGTGTCATTTAATCTCTTGCCGACCAAAACAGAGAGTGTTGTGGAGGTACTCTAACTGTGTCTTTATGGAGAACAACACCTAAATATTTAAGATATTTAATTTGCCATTTAAGTGGGGTTGGTCTTTCTAAAAGTCAGGGAAGGTGCGAGTAAGAAAGAATTTCTGTTTTTTGTACATTTAATTTGTATTCAGACATTGGACCAATATTCTGAAGAAAATGCACAACATTAGCTTTGGAAATGTCTGCTTTGGTGTATTATGATCGAACATCATCTGCATAGCAGGCAATTTTATGTTTCATCCCGACAATTGTAACATCATGAATTTGTTTTATTGTCTAACATATGGGGCCAGTAACTCCAAGTACAAAGCAAATAGGAGGGGAGACCAAGCAGAGCCCTGTCTCACCCCCTCTTTCCAGAGTCAGTGAGTGTGTCAGCTGACCACTGATTTTAATTCTTGATGTTGGACAATCATAAAGAGGCACAATATTTTTTTTATGATTAAGTTGTCCATTTGAAATTTGTCTAGCATTTTAAATAAATAAGTATGTTTTTGTATATGACTCATTATGTGTAAAGATCTAATGTTATTAACAAACAACAAGTTTGTTAATAAATCCGGTCTTTTTATTGAGATTTATTGTGCTTTAATGTCTTGATTGCACCACTTATCTCAGCTCCTACTTAGTTTTTATTTTGCTCTTCAGTCATAACAGTCAAACTGAAGGTGTTCAGAAAATAATTTCTTTCATCTTCTTTATCTTTTGAAAAAAAAAATTTATAGAATGATTCTTGTGATGACGTTATTTGGTTAAGATTACATTATTCTGCTTGTTTCGTATTTAAAATATTATTATGTTATTAATCTATTTTAATTGGATTAGAAAAATTGATATACTGGCGTGCACTTGGGTTCATCATTCGTTCGTCATTCCCTAATTCTTTATTCATTTATACAGAATTTGTTATTTATTGTTCCTCATGTGCCCTGATAAATTTAGCTCGATAAAGCCAATGTAGATTGAAGGCAAAGATTCCAATCGCCGCCACAGATTAGGGTTCTCTCAGAGTGGTTTACTATCAGGTCTATAATATTAGTAATAGTATAGATAGATAATGGGTCTTCAATAGATTTTTGAATAGCTAGATAGTAGAATATGTTTATGATAAGTCCTTTCTAGTCCGTCTTTAGTATTTTAGTTTGTACAGTTTTGTGTAATTGTGCCCCCTACTACTTGTGCGCCCTCGTGTAGACAGCGGAGGGAATGAATCCCTGCGCTAACGCATTCCAGCAGAATGCCCTTCAAACCGAGGTTGGGAGAGCTGGGAGTGCGACTTTAAAAGGCAAAGAACTAAAAACTGTCAGCGCTCTTAGAAGATAAGCTCTTTTATATTTGTTCTTAATGTCTTATTGGTGTTAATGTTTTATGTTTTGTGTGCTGTCGTGTCTTTCCTTTTGCCCCAGGCCACCCTTGTGAAAGAGGTTTCGATCTCAATGATTTCTTACCTGGTAAAGTAAAAGTTAATAAATAAATACAATTAGTACTTTTTAGAACTGTTCTAGTTCTAGACTAGTTCTGTGTGGTTTATCTGTATGGTTTAAACCTGACGTTGGCCTAGTTCTTATTTAGACCTATTCTAGACTAGGCCTGATCGTCCTAGACCTGCTTTAGTCCTGCTTTATATCCTGTAACAATCCGCTCCTCAGAGCTCTAGTTACCATTATACCTTTAGAGTTAAATAGTGATGACTGATGCTTTTGTTCCTATTTTAGATTCCAGTAACGTTAAAAATAATACTTCTACCCAAAAGCTAGCGTTGATGGCTTGAGTTCAACAGTTTTCTGTGGTTCAAACCTTCATGGTGTCTCCGGATTTTAGTCAATAAATACAACAGGAAAAAAGTATATAATCTATCAAAAAGGGTCATCCCCATGAAAGAAGTCTTAATATGATCCAAGTGTGCCCCGCTCGTGTCAGAGCTTTCTCCATCGCAAAATAAATGTTTTTTGCAAATCTGCAGCAAAGTTCGCTGCCCGGGTCTAGCCCCAGTGGTCCTCACAGTTCCACTGAATCTTGTCTCACGGTGGGTTTAGGTGGCTTCCCAAAAAGTGTCCCCCCCTCACCTGTAGTAACCCTCATAAGCACATGGACCTGTTTCTCATTCATAAAAGAGATACAGAGCACAATAAAGAACAGGCCTGTTTTTCTGGTAGATTTGGTTTGTTTAGTCTTGGTTTAAACTGGGTAAACACTGGGTTTGCATTGCCTGGGTTTTACCGCTTTAGTCGTGTTTTTAGTAATATTGTTATGATATTTTTACTTCTCTGAATGCAAAGTAAGTCTGGCCCCTGGACCTTAGCCCGCCAAAAAAATCTGTCCCCCTGGAAAATATAATTTGAGACCCCTGGTATAGATGCTGATGTCACTCCCTGGTGGAGCATACACATTCAATAGTGTAAACGAGTATTTCAGCTCCTTCATAACCGGCAAATTGAGAATTTCCAGAAAATAACTGATTTCATCTTCTTTCTCACCTGAGATTTTAAGAAGAAGAAGAAGAAGGAAAAACAAATATGTAGAAAGATGCAAATGATTGAATTTGGTCTTTTTTGGTTCAGATTGCAGTACTCTTCCTGTCTTGTATTTTATAAGTTGTAAAACAAAATATATTCATGTGTTAGAATGGCCCAGTCAAAGTCCATTACTTTCCTTTCACTTTACAACTGTGTTGCTCTTTCACAAAAAGTGCCAATACAATGAATTTATGTCTGTAATAAAATTAGGAAAAGTTCCAGGGTTATAATTACTTTAGCAAGCCACTATGTAGTGTATCTGCTCCTCACCAGTCACATGTAAACGAGTATGTTTAGGGGCACTAGATTCTTATAGAAGCCCATCCGAAATCTCTACTTAAAGTTGAGACACAGCTGTGAAATTATAATTTTTTATTTTCGGGACAGTGCCACATACAGCAAGATGAAACCCAGGAATGTATAATGCAGTCTTTATGTTTCTAATCAACTTCTGAAAATAGCTCACTTCCCCTAACATGGTGGGCAATGATCTGGTGAATCCTGATAGCATTGGCCATGTCTTAAACGAGTGGATAATGAGTGCTGGTGTTGTGTATGGCCTGGTCAGTAATCTGCTCACATAAAGCACTGCGCACTCACTTGGACCTAATGGCTTTAAGCTGCTCTACCCCGCGGCCTTGCTAACCCTTGCTCTATGCTTGCACCACCACAATCAATTAAAACCACTGAAACGTTTAAGAGGCCATCGATAAACAGTCCCCACTGACTCGTAGATACCTGTTGACACGTGTGATAGCTTCATAAGTGCAGTTATTTGTGCTGAGTCCATTCAGCTCACTGTTACACGTGGACATTTAGATATAAATGTGCTAGTTACATTTCAACTGTCAGAAAGAAACTCTCAACACCTCAAATTGTTGTCATTTAGCAATAGATGCGCGACTTCCTCGTTCCCTTTCTTTTCCCCCGCCTCACTCCATCTCAGTGTCACATGTCCTGTGGAGTCCATATCTGGGCATTTAGAGGGCTTTTCTTAACAAATATATATTCATTTGTATGTAAATAGACATGTAAATGAGTGATGCAGTGTTCATAGCTGCATGTTCTCTCATTGAAGAAAGAGTATGGCTTCTTAAGAGTGTGTAATGAGTTCTCTCAGCATCTTCTTAAAGCAGAAGTTACAAACACTTTCTAAGAAAACGTTCTTGAGAGGGGCCCAATGGACATAAATAACAAAGCACTAGAAGTACCAAGAAACATGTTGACACTAAAATAAAGAAGCTAAAAATATTAAGTTGTGGGGAAAAAAGTGTTGGATCAACATTCAAAGTGCATTGTGGAAGCTTGTGACGCTGGTGGGGAGAAGCTTGTAGCCTGACCAGATGTCTTGCATTTAATGGAGCAATATCATCTTCCTGAGGGAAGAAGCTCAAACATGGCTCTGCAGGAGGCCTCACCTAGACACAGGGAGAAATGCAAAGTCCACAAAGACCCACCCGACTTGAGAGTCCAATTAAAAAAGCAAAGTGTTGAAAAGAGTGAAAACTTTGAATCCAACTCTACTCTATGTTGTGCTGTACGTGCGACAAAAGTTTAAACATCCATAACTCTAAATGGCATGAATATGTAACTATATGAGAAATAATGTATGTTTGTGTTTGCTTTCTGTATGCCATATTAAGATGTTGAATTGACAAGCATTATAAAAACATACAACATAAATAAATCTTATCACACCTTATCACTGCACTTTAAGTCACAATTTTTCCTGTAAAAAAGGCAGAGTTTTATTGACGCGTTTACTGTAAGTGCGCTTGTAGCCGTCACAATGAAAGTGGGTTATTTCCGTGATGAAAGCATTCTGGGTTTGTTTGCCGTGCTGCCAGCGTTTTTTTGTTTATCGATTTACACACACAGCAAATTCTGTTTGAGTGACAGAACACTGCAAAATGCCAAAGTTGCAGAGCGCTTTCAAGTGCGACGAAATGGAGTATGCAAGACTGACACTGACTGATTTAGCAAATGTCACATAGTTATCTCCAGCTACAAGAGGCACAATCATAATCGCAGAGGCTCACTTTCAAGTGCCTGTTGAAAGACGAGATATTCAAAAAAATGCCACCATATTTCATCTACTTTCCCTGTTTGCCTTCCAGCACGTATAATTCTAAAGATTTCCGCACTGTTTTAATGATAGATGGAGCCTTGATATCCCAGTTTCCCAGAATCACATGAGCCGGAAAAATATCTAGCAAAAAAAACTTTGGATGTCTGTGAGAAGAAGCTCGCACAACAACAACGTCAGTGTGGAGCTGTCAGGCGCTTGTCAGAGTACAGTGATGCTGACAATTGATTCATGTGCAAATGCTAGCGCGCGGCGGATGCTAGTCAGACTACATAAACCTCACCGGTGTCTGAGGCGGAGTGACAAGATGCACTGAGTCAAGACAACAAAGCTGTCACGAGCAGCTGTCGGCGCTGACAATTATCACGTTTATTTATTGACAATGATCGGGCAGAGGCTGGCTGTGTGGAGACAGGGACATCCTCCGCCCGAGACGCTGCAGCGATAATGCGGAGGAGCCACTCGCGCTGATGGGATGTTGTCAATCACATGGGGCTTTGAAAAGGCTGCAGACGGCCGGCACCAGGCGCCGCGTGCTCAGGCTCCACGTGCTTAGGAGGTCTCACTATGGGAGAAACACAGGCAAATATAGGTCAGAATACAGTGTGATGTGATGGGTCAATGATCTAAATGAATTACAATATACATAGAGCAGAGCTTCTCAGTGTGGGACCTGCCCGTTTCGGGGGACACAGAGCCGTGCCATGGGGGCCCGAGAAGTTTGGGGAAATGTGTTCACTTTCTGCGTGACCGAAATTATTTCAGGGGGTTCCTAGAGGATTTGGGGAAAATTAGGCTTGACACCTTTGACATGCAGTGGTAAATGTAGATTCCTAAATGTTGGCCAACCAAATGAATGTATCTAGACCTATATCCTGAAAAGAAGATCAGACATTAGACAGACTTTATCATTTTTTATTTTCTTGTATCTCTGAGCAGGTCAGATCACAGCTGACTCTTCTCACCCTGGACCAGAGCCTCCCAACACAAGAGCCGTTGGTCTCATGAACACTTAACCCCTGCAACTTTAACTTTATTATTTAAAGTATTTAAACCAATAACTATTCATTGCACAGCACATTTTTTTGCACCATTCTGAACAACTGTATTCATTGTTGCATGTTGCACCTTAATTCTGATTCTTCTGATTCCGATTACGGAGCACAATATAAAAAGCACTGGACTTTTTCATTAAAACATTTAATGCCATAACTGATAATCACGCCCCTCTTAAAAGAGTCAGGGTCAAAAACAAGAATAATCCCTGGTTCTGTCCAGACATCGCTGCATTATCTCGAGAACGGGACAAAGCCTGGGCAGAAGCCATGGCAACCAAATCAGCAGCAGATTGGCAGCAGTTTTGTCATAAGCACAATAAATATGTCTAATGTTTGTAAAGCCAAAACATCTTACTACGTCAAAACCTTCAGGAAATCTCAGGGCAATTCTGCAACATTTTGCAAATCTTTATCGCTAAATTCAACTCCCTCTTTACCAAATGAAATTATTAATGATTAAATTAGTCTGACAACAACAAAATATATTTGTGCCCAGCACTTTGAAACATCTTTGATGCTCCTGCCCCATCTGTTGCTGTATTCCAATACACGAGAATAGTGCTGATACTATCCTGTCTAGTAAAACTCTTGAAGAAGATAATAAGTAACCAGGTGCGTGCTTTCTTAACCAAATATTCAATTTGACATAGATAACAGTCTGGTTTTAGGGCATAGTACTATCATAGCTGTCACAAACATTAGAAATGCTATTGCTGTTGCATTGGACAGCCATGAAGAATGTGATCACGGGTCAATCATAAGCTTTCACCGAGGTCCAGTTTCAGAAAATGTCCTCAAGCCGAGGTCCAGAACTTCACTGCATTTCTGCCACTTTGCCACTTTTATATTATAGTATATATTATTATATTATTAAATACGTACGACAGACGGGTGTACAACACATCTGCTCCAATATACAGTAATGTGTACAGGAAGCTGCATTGTTATTATGGCACTGGAACGTAATGCTGTGTGTCCCCCTAACCCCATCCCCCAACCCCCCCTAAACCCCCCAGTTCAAATAAAAACAATCGGCCACTGATTATAAGCCATCTGCAAAGGTTTGTACATGCCATTTACTGCATAAACAACTGACTCGTTTACTAAGGAACCTTATTTTAAAGCGTTACCAAAAAATTTTTTCATTACGGAATGTTTTCAAATAAAAAAATAAGGCATTTTATGGTTGTAGAAAAAGATTCAGTTGTAGTCATCTGGACTCTGTTTTAGGCATTTTATGTGTAAAATGACCAAAATGTAATTTGCAACATTTAAATCTGAAAATGTTGCAAGCCAGGTTTCAATTTCTTTATTTTGTAAACATATTAGGCACAAATGTACAAACGGGATTTTGGATTTCTTATTTAGCATTTCAGTAAACTAGACTTTAAGTTTGGTGTGTGTAGGTGCTACTGGAAAGACTGATCTTTAAGTCTCTGTGGGAGAAAAATGCATTTAGGGAAAATTGTCTTTAAAGTTACAACGCCCCATATAAATCTATGGATGAAGTGGATTCAATGAAATAATACAAAATGTTAAGGGGCAGATTGGACAGTGTTGTTGTTTCCAGGTGAAAGCTTTTATGTCGAGAGCGCAAACGGACCAAAAATGTAAAAAGACAAAAACAAATGGAAAGTTACAAGTTTAAGCGGAAGCATCTCTTAAGTCTGTCTGTGATCCTTTCAAACGCTTCCACAGCGCCTGTAAATACATTCATGCACGCTTTAACACGTCCTCTTTGATTACACCTTCACCTTCATTTTCTGCCCGTCCTCTGAAGGCAGCAGCAGCAGCAGCAGCATCAAGTGGCACGTTTTGAACCGAGGCAGGCTGATATAATAATGTTCTTTGGCGAGGAAAAAGGGTCTGTTCTAATGAAGATTTACAGTTAAGCACATAATGACCCTGAAAGGCTACGTCCATCTCTGCTCCCAGGTTCACCTCTCTCCCCCGAGGCCGGCCTATAACGCGTCTCTTCACTGACTCAAGTGCAGGCCGCGGACTCACTGGCCTGTGGTTAATTTAATGATCTTCTCCATCCAAAAGCCGCTTACGAGGTGACAGTAATAACACTTGGAGTTATTCGACGCAGAGAGGAAAACGCGGGCGACTGGACCGCAGGGGGCGCCGCGGTTAATCCTCGGAGGCCCAAAGCCGATGGCCCTTGAGCTGCCCATTACCTGAAGAGCGGAAGTGTTTGTTCCCTTTTGTCAGTGTCAGAGGTACCTGCGGAAGTTCATTTGTATTAGAGGCCCCCGACAGAGCGCCCGGTCCCGCTCCTTAGGGCCACCAGCTGATCTGGGTAACAAGGTTTTGCGAAGAGTAAATGTTTGGATTGTGTGAGGATGAATAGTAAGTACAGACAGGCAGAGGTTAGACGGACCGGCTCAGTGCACTTAATATGTCCGACTGGGATTCGTATTTGAACATGGAAAATAGACTTTTGAATCAAGAATATTCACTGTGTTTTAACCAGGTGGCAGTGGCGCAGGGTTTTCTTATTTAGTATTTTACTATTTTTAACTATAGATCGTTCTGGCGTAACATAACATTGGCGTAAAGCATATTTT
This sequence comes from Chaenogobius annularis, assembly GCA_015082035.1. Classification (NCBI taxonomy): domain Eukaryota; kingdom Metazoa; phylum Chordata; class Actinopteri; order Gobiiformes; family Gobiidae; genus Chaenogobius; species Chaenogobius annularis. The sequence continues at coordinate 578,261 of BJKM01000128.1, read as the reverse complement.
GGAAAATTTTTTGGAGTTAAATTTGTATATGTTTCAGTTATCGTTAAATATAGTTCCAAACATCATCAACATTTGGGGAAAACAGCCTTTGAAATGACAATGTCTCATATAAATCTATGGATGAAGTTGATTCAATGAAATTATAAAACGTCTTTAGGTTCTGACTGGACAGCGTTTCCATGTGAGAGCAAACTGATCAAAAAACAAAAAATAAAGAGATTTGCCTGCAGTGTCTCACCTCGTAACAACTCCTGGAATGAAAAGTCTTTATAGCAAAAGTTTTATGAAAATTTCAAAAACATAGCATTTATGTCTTTGGAGGCAACCTCAGTAAACAAGCTTTTTTTCTTTTTTTTTTACTTTTCAATTTAACTTTGTGCATGTAACTTCCCCCAGCTTTAGGACAGTGTATGTGAAGTCAACGACACTCTTCATCGTAATATAAAAAGATTGAATATGTCAGCGACAAACGCTTGGATCTGACATTACAAAAGTCTAATGATGTTTCGCTGATCAAGAAGCACTCCCGTGACAATTTAGTTTCATTTACCATCTGTGCTTTGAATAGGCACAACAAACACGGCTACAACTAGAGGTCAAACTTTCCAATTATCTTCATCATATCCTGGCACGGAGAAAAAGTGTGAAACCAGACAGTGCGCTCGTGAATGGTCATCCAGCAATTGTGCCCCGTACCACGCAGCTGGGAACACGCCCAGGCCTCAACCATAAACTAAGTGCAATGAAGTTGTAAAAATGCAAAATGTTTGAAAAAAACTACACACTTCAAAGCTGAAGTTAGTATCTTTTTGACCTTGACTGTCCATGATGATAGAATGAGTTGTAGGGTTAAATAAATGCTCCTGCCATGTTCAAGCGACGACCGGTCATGAGTGAGCAGTGGATAGTCAAGTCACCATGCTTCAAATCCACCACACTTTTTGTCCAAGTGTGCGTCATCATTGTTCAGGCCCGAGTCCAAGTGTGAATCATTAAAAAAAAGTTGAAGTCCAAGTCTGAATCATTGTTATCTAAAACCAGTGTAGGGCAATGAAAGAGAAATCGCAGCTCAGTGTTTGTTATCTTGGCCTGGTCATCAGAGGTGGGCCTGTGGAACTCTATGGGAGATTCTCTGTTTTTGGAAGAAAAATATAAAATAAAAATCCATGAATGTTGTAGAAAAAGATTCAGTTGTTTCATCTGGACTCTGTTTTAGAAAAAACAAAACGTTTCAACTCTCATCCAAGAGTCATTCTCAATCAGAGAAACAAGTCTGAGAACTCTTGTTTATATCCTAACTCTGTGAGAGCCCTGCCCACAGGGCGGGACCTCCTGTAATGGCCCATTGAAACTGGGATGGGCCTATTGTTCTATTGTTCCTGCCTCACCTTGAGTGCCTGTTTAGCATCCAAATGCCCAGGGCGTCTCCAGGTTTCAGCAGACCGTTTATAAACAACTGGGAAGGTTGAATCTTAAACCTCATTACGATTTAAGGAAGGATTCTCTTTTTTAACAAAGATTGCCTCCTTAACTCCTCTTTCAAAACCATCTTTTCTCCCTGCTCAGAATCTCCACCTCACTGTCTGAGTCCAGATGACTACAACTGAATCTTTTTCTACAATGGACGAATGAGGGATTACACCGACATCCATGAATGTTGTTTGTGCTCCACAAACCTGCAATATTAATTCTATGTCTTAGAGTTCTTTTAACTGACAACCGCATCTTTGGAGTTGAATATTGGCATCATAGCTAGTGTTCACTTTTGTTTACTTGTGCTGAGAGAAAAGATGTTAAACCTGGCGAAAATGTGTTTCATTGATAGTTGTTTAAGTGTTTAAGGTACGACTTTGGTTTATGGCAGGGTTTCAAACATCCAGCCCCCCAGAGTTTAAATCCAGCCCACCGAACATTTTCCAATTTGGTGTGCTGCTGGTGCAAGTGCAGAGGGCTGAGAATCAGATCATGAAGGGGTTTATTGCCATTTTCTGTGAACAAAATTCACAAACATAGGAACTTGTCTCGGCATGAAGGTGCAACATAAAACACTGATCAATAATAAAACAACATATATGAAATCTAAAGGGCATGCATTAAGAAACCATTTAAAATTACTATAGTATTAAATAAAAATAAAATAGGAATTACTATATACACAAGGCACCGAAAGGCCAGGGCATCCATCTGCGGCGCCATCTTGGGCCATCTACAAGTGTCGACACGAACTAAACTAGACTTGAGCAGAGACGTCTGAGCGGGGAAAATGACGTGTGGTTTTGGGAAACACGTGGAAGAAAGAAAGGAGATGGTTTTGTGGGCGTTAGTGCTGTGCTAAAAGCGGCGCTAATGTGGAGCTAATGTGGAGCTAATGTGGAGCTAACAACAAGAAAACAAACTTCTGTGATGACAGCTCTGTGAGGAAAACATCCAACCATGGACAGATCAGGAGTCACAGGTAAAGAGTATCCAAGTCCACTGTCCCGTGGGGTCAGTCCCCATGCATATGGATTATGTACAGTGGAGAGAAAACTTTCATGTCCAATTGTTGGAACCTCTCATTAGTGGTTTAGGATTGGCTCCACAAACTTGGCATTTACATTTTTTGTCTTCACGTTTCAACTGTCAAATAATGTGTACTTGACGTGACATAATTTTTTTAAATTCAATTTATTTTTGTTCCATTATCACTTTAAATTACTCATATTTTTCTTTCTCCAAAACACTTTCTTCCTTTTTTTGACCTGTCGTCTCATTTATTTATTCAGTAATTTTTACATGGTTGCACATATATTTATATTATAGAATAATTTGAACATGAACAAATAGGAATCAGAATCAGTATTACTTTTATTCATCCCAAAGGGGAATAATTTTAGTTACAGACATGCAGCCGACCAGCAGAATAATAAGAGTTATCACCAAATTAAAAATTAAATTAAATATCAGTATCACAGTCAATGATTATATTCTTATTATTTTTTTTTAAATCAATAATAAAATATTATAAATCTGTCTTTTTATCAGCAAAATAAATAATTTAAACAGAAAAAAGGAAGGAAGATACAGGAAACTGTATGTAAGTTGTACTTGTTTTTTGTTTTGCACATTTAACATAAATTGCAAATAAAATGTAAAATCAATACAAAAATAGACCAAAATAATCTTATTATTGCCAAACTGCTATGCTAGCCACGTCAGGTCAGCAAAGGACTCCGAGCCTTTCACCGTGCGACTTCTGTCCTGCGGCGTACGTATGGATCAGTAAACAAATCATTGTGAAATTATGCCGCGGATGGCTCATTTTCACATCGACTCCCAGGTGCCGCTATTTTAATCATTACCTAATTGTCTGGCCAGCCTATCGACAGCGCGTGGATTTGCTGACGGCGGCACCGGCCTCCAGATCTAGGTTAACCTTTCGATGTTCATTGACGGCGCGCCGACTGATGGTGATTGATCGAGGTGGCCCGGGCCGTTAGATAATACCTAATCAGCGTTCGGAGTAATTTGTGTAAATGAGACCTGGTTATTGATGGTGTGTGTGCGCGACTTTGGGAGAGAGCTGGATCCGAACAGTCATCGTCAGATCAGCAATAAAAAAAGTTGTGGTGAGTGGTGTTGGTGATTGAGGGCAGCCAGGTGGAATGGGGAGAGCGCACGCAGGAGGAGATGAGATGACACGGGCCACTGATGGAGACTGGGAATAAAAGAGAATTGTGTTGTGGATTGTGGTCACTCGTCAGATACGTCTTAGGAATGACTTCACATGCAGTTTGGAAGTCCACGACAGGTTTTGTAATAAGTGTTTACTAGAGTGTGTTGATTATGTCTCGCAGTATTCATTCGTTCAACACATTACATATATATGTAAACAAAAATAGTGGATTTCCAAAGGCAAAGTTTTAATGTTCCATCTATAGCATTAAACTTCATAGCCAGATCATGGACATTTGTTTAATTTATTTGTTACAATAACTCCTTATTTGTAAGTACCTATAAAAGTCCTGTTCCTCCAAACCAAAGGATTCTTTCAACATATCAAAACTGTGCAGTTGATTTTCTTTTAGGCTCATATAAAAAACTTGTATACCTTTTTTTTTTTTTAGCTTGGAAAGCTGATTTTAACCAACAATTTTTCACTTGTTCCAAACAGCTCAACTGTTTGTTCATCTGCCAGTAAGGCCCTGTACAGGAACCCCTGGCACCACATTACTCTCAATATTTTTCCATTGAGGCTTCATACGTCACACCAGCACAGCAAGCTCTGATCTGAGCTGAAATAAAGTGCATTTTCATACAAGGTAAAACACCATGAATCAGATTCAATGTTTTTTTTCCTTGCCATACATTTGAGATTGTTTTGTTTTACTCATCGAAAATGTCAGTTGGGATGGACATTGGGAAAGTCTGGATAAAGAAAGATAAATCTGGGCAAAAACATTACATTAATGGTTTCAATCCAACTATTTTAAGGTCTCTTTTTATCGTAGTGTTGATAGATCTTTATGTGGACCACACCGAAATATCTAAACAATTCTGTTTGCCATTTAAATGGTACATTCGAAGGACGAGGATTTCAATTTCAGAATCAGAATCAGGAAAGAGTTTATTGCCATTGTCAATGAACAAAATTCACAAACATAGGAACTTGTCTCGGCGTTAAGTGCAACATAAAACACTGAGCAATAATAAAACAACATATATGTCAATCAAAAAGGGCATGCATTAAGAAACAATTTAAAATTACTATACAATAAAATAAAAAAGGCATTTCTATGTACACAAGAGTTACAGTTAGATTTACAGTTGAGTGCAGAAAGTGACAGTGCAGTGAGTGGTTGAATATTGCAGTTAAAGTGACAGGTGTTTTGAAGTGTTCATGAGTCAACAGCAGAGGGAAAGAAAACTATTCTTGTGGCGGGAGGGTTCTGGTCCGGATGGACCGTAGCCTCCTGCCTGAGGGGAGTGTTCAAATTAGACCATGTCCAGGTGAGAAGGTCAGCTGTGATCCGACCTGCTCGTCCCAGAGCCCTGGAGACGTACAGGTCGCTGCAGAGATGGAAGTCTGCAGCGCAGTCACCTTCTCAGCAGAACGCACAATGCGCTGTAGTCTCTGTTTGTCCCTGGCTGTGGCTCCAGCGTACCACACGGTGATGGAGGAGGTGAGGATGGACTCAATGATGGCCGTGTAGAACTGCACCATCATCTGCACTGCAGCTTGGCTTTCCTCAGCTGCCGCAGGAAGTACATCCTCTGCTGGGCCTTCTGATGAGGGAGCTGAGATAGGGGCTCCCCACTTGAGGTCCTGGGTGATGGTGGTGCCCAGGAAGCGGAAGGAGTCCACGGTGGTGATGGGGGAGTCTGTCATGATGAGCGGGGGGCTGGGGGGCTGTGGCATTTCCTGAAGTCCACGATATCTCCACTGTCTTCTGGCGTTGAACTCCAGATTGTTTACCGCTGCACCAGACACCAGGCCGGTCCACCTCCCTCCTGTAGACAGACTCATCCCCGTCGAGATGAGCCCGATGGAGGGGGTGTCGTCCGCAAAACTTGATGGAGTTTTACGGAGTCTGGCGGAGAGGTGCAGCAGTTTGTGTACAGGGAGAAGAGCAGAGGGGAAAGTACACAGCCTGTGTGCTCCTGTGCTGATAGTCCGAGTGTCTGAGAAATTCTTCCCCAGCTCCGGGCACTACCTCCGATCCGTCCGGAAGTCAGTGATCCACCTGCAGGTGGAGTCAGGCACGTTGAGCTGGAGAGCTTGTCCTGAGCAGAGCAGGAGTGATGGTTTTAACGCAGAGCTGAAGTCCACAAACAGGATCCTGGCGTAGGTTCCCGGGAGTCCAGATGCTGCAGGATGAAGTGAGTGCCAGGTTATATTGTTCGTCTACAGACCTGTTGGCCTCTGTAGGCCGAACGAACTGCAGGGGGTCCAGCAGGGAGGAGGTGAAGGACTTGAGGTGGGGCAGGACCAGGCGTTCAAATGACTTCATGACTACAGACGTCAGCGCCACAGGTCTGTAGTCATTAAGTCCAGTTTTTTGTACATTTAACAAAAGTACAGCTGTATTTTAACACACTAGTTTGGCATTGTTGCAGTGCATTTTGTAAAAAGCATGACTTGTAGGTGTATGAAACTTTCGCTGCACTATGTATTATGTTTATATGTGATTTTGAGTTTAGTGCTTTGATGAAGGTTTTTGGTCATGGAAGTCATGGAAAGCTCCGATGTCTGTACTGACAGCCCTGCATGATGTCAATTGGTCAAATCTGACACCTCTCACTTCACATTTGTCAACCATTAATGTGTTCATTAAAAGGCAAAGTAGAAAGAGTAAAGATTCGTTGCTTCCCTCAGAAACAATATGTCGCCGACCCATAGATGAAAGTGGTCAAACCAACTTCCGACTCATCAGATCTCAGGGAGATCAAGGGATGAGCTTGGTTACTACTTGGATGGGACACTGCTGGAACACCATGTGCCACAGTGGGGCAGTAGAGCACATTTTCATTGAGTCCTTGGGCAAGACACTTCCCCCACCTTGCCTCTTGTATCTATTTTTGTGAGAGTGAATGCTGGACAATGGATGCAAATGAGCCCATGGCTACAATCCGGCGTGTTTCCAGCATGCACAGTAAATCCTGTATGTTCATCAACATGCATCGTCCCCATCAAATAAACAAAATAAAAATAATAACCAGCCACATTAGAAATCTGTTATTGAGATGTGACGTACGTTACCATGAGTCGTTTGCATTATCCATTAGCATTTAGCCCACAAGAAACCCACAAATTCTGAATGATCAAAAAAGAGTTAGTGCTGGTACAAACCCATCGAGCACATTTAAGCAGCTTCATTTGTATATCCATAGTTACAGGAACACTTGTGGACTGGGTGAACAGGCAGGGGACTCAGTTACTCAGGGGAAACAGTTACGGGAACACACAAAGTGTCCATATGATGACAGGACTCAGCCTGTCGCATGTCACAGTGTTAGATGTACTCGTTCTGCACAAAGTGTTGTGTTATCTGGGACCCTGAGGGGACGCTCCCAAGATGTACTTCAGCTGCTTTAGAAGAGACTTTTCATCAGATGGACATAAAAACAAATTAAACTTCATAAAGCTCTATCAAAAAAAACATTGTTCATCATATAGAGTACTTAAAGTAATAATAACAGTTTATGCAAAGCCCAATTGAAATACATGAATAAATAATAGTATTATATTATGTTATATTATGTTATAGAGTATTATAATATAGTATACAGGAAAAAGGAACACGAGAAACTGCCGAAATACCAAAGGCCCAGAGAAGAGCTGGAGAAGATGAAATGACATCAAAAACATGAAATATACATTTTACATACTTGGCTCTGATTGAATGTCTTTGGTAAAACTTCCTCTATCTCCGTGGAAACAAGCAGACAACATGTTTTCAAGCAGAAGTTAAGATCAATAAGATATTTCCAAGCTCTGTAAAAAGTAAAGTGTCTTTAACCTTTGCACTTATATGACAGTTATAATTTTTATAAAGAATAATTTATATTATCAATAATGTTGAGATTAGAAAGACAAACATTTACAAACATTTACTTAATCTACTTTACTCAGGCAGTATAAAGATTAAATTGTTTGGTTCATTAATTATTCATTTTCAATTAATTTCCCCAAGATTTTCTGTCAAATCAAAAAAATCTTAATATGGACACGCGGCAAAAATCGAATGAATTCATTCAAACACAGGCCATTAGCACGAGCTAGGTTTGAGAAGAAAGAAACTGCAATGCTTCGTGGTTTCAAAGTATAAGCGGCCGTGGAAACCCCTCCATTTCGTAAATAATCTTTAAATGCCAACAGAAGACTCCTGGGTGAATTTACATATCTCCATAATGTGACTTTAAATGTCCTCTCTTATCTTAATTGAGCTATCTGCGATGAACCAGAGGATTATAATTTCCCTTTTACCGAGACGATGTCGTGGCAGAACCCATTCATTCCGAGCCCTGTTGAAGTCCGTCCAAGAGGGTATTCAGATGATAATAGAGCCACAAGCCTTCCATTGGAGGCTCAGATTATTAAAAGTCACCATTATATTCAGCTCTTTACAAATGTCCTCTGTAAAATGACTGCCAGAAGATGCACAAAAGTCAGCAGATAATAAAATCGGCTCGGCATAATCAAAGAAACACGCTGGCAATAATTATATTTTAATAAAAGTTTTTCTCACCATAATGGGAATAATGGGATGGGACGATTTTCAAAGTAATATCGAATCCTTGGATACTGGTGTTTCGATCCGAGTTGGACGTGCTGTGTTCGATTCTCACGTGTCTTTTGTCTTCTCACGTGTGGTTTGGAAAGGTAAAGGTTAAGTATGTCATTTTTCCCTCTGATACAGGAAGTAAACGGCTCCATGGAAACTGTGACTATATTCTAACAGAAGTGTGTTGATCCATCTAAGAATGACCCAAAATATGAACTTTTTAAAAAACACTTTTGGCTTTAGTGTCATAAATAATGTCTCACCTAATTCACACGTGCTGCGACGAGCAAGAACAACACAATATATTTATCTCCCACGTTTTACTAACCTGTTTAGAAAGGTGTATTTCTTTTTGTAAGGTTTTTTTGGCTTTATTAGACAGGGCAATGGGAGTGACACATGGAGCTTGGCACGTGTGAAGGAAGCACAAGAATGTGTAATTCTTCTAACTTGTTTCGTGGTGAAGAGAGAAGAGCTGTGTGTCAGGGACAGAGCGACGAGGGGCGGATACAGGTGTGAGTCAGGACGAGCAAAGACTTGAGTCAAATAAATGACCCAAATATATCATAAATACATATGAGGAAATGTAGAATATTGATTCCAATCGCATATTTTGCAAGCAAATGCACACTTTTACCCAGGAAAGATAACTCTCCTCCAATCCTAAAGTTCTTTCTCACTCAGTTGTCTCAATCTCAAACATTGGAGAAACTACCTTAACCAAGGACACATTCAAAGTGGCCCTTAGCAAAGCCTACAGGGCAGTGATGGGCGCAAGTTTGTGCTTCTGGTCAATAAAAAGGATGTTTCTAAGAAGACATTCTACACAAGTCAGTTCTTACACCAGTTTTTTATTTAACATTCCCGGGCCTCATATTCGCGTTTACTCCTGCTTATTTAAAAAAATAATAATAATAATGTTCATGCAGCGCGATGCAGCGCTTCTTTCGGATGCATAAGGCCTATTTCAACATTCACTCAGCAAAGGAGCAAAGCGTTTTATTCTTAAAACATGGTCCTGATACAAGTCTATGAAGCCTGCGGTGTTTAGGGGCCACTTTAGACCTCTGCTTTTCATTACTGCAAAGACATCCAGGGGCGTTTTTAATAAGCAAACTCTGGGGGCACTAACAGGGGGACCTGATGAAAGCGTAATATATTTTATGTAGTATTTGAACTTAATACATTTTGATTTGCCGTCCTCGTAATTAAAATCAACAGTAAATATTTCTAGCCTATTCTAGTTTTTTAATAACTTATTTACTTAATTAAAGAAAAAAAGCCTAACTCTTTTTCAGCATTAGAGTCTGTGTTTTTTTAATCACAGCAGGCCAAGAAGGAAATCATTGGTTCGATTCCTGGGCGAACATTACATCACATGATTTCTCTGGGTGGAGTCTGCATGTCCTCCCCGTGTTACCGTGGGTTCTCTCCGGGGTCTCCGGCTTCCTCCCACCGTCCAAGACATGCATGTGTTAGGTCAATTGGCAACTGTAAATTGGCCCTAGTGAATGAGAGTGAGAGTGAATGATTTCTGCGTGTCTATGTCTCTGTGTTACCCTGCGACGAGTTGGCCACTGTCCAGGGTGTTACCACCGCCTAAGGCCCAAAGGCACTGGGATAGGCTCCAGTCACCCGCGACCCCTAACGGGAAACAAGCGGTAGAAATGGATGGATGGATGGCACAGCAGGCCACAGATTATACAAAGTATGAGCACTCTGAAATGCACTAAAGAGAAAAACTGTTCTGTTTTGGACCAAAATCTCCCCAGTTACATTTGAATGAAATACACTCAAATAACAAGTTAGTAAGCTTAGCTCATTGACAGAATACTTTTTTTGTTGTTATTTTTGTTATTTTGGCGGCCGCAGAGTGGGCCAGTCCAGACCGAAAAGTCCAGGGTCGATTTTGTCTCGCAGTCCAGCCCTACCAATTTAAAATCTGCTCAAACTTATATGATGTATGCTGCTAAATTCACGCCCTCATGAGCTAATTTCTGTGGGTGCCACGGGTCCGAGAACAGCTGCGTTTGTTCTTAGTGCACTAAATGGCAAAGTTAGTTAGCTCTGTTTGGTGCAGCCTACTGTAGGATATTATGCTTCTAATATCATTTAAACCAAATGTTGTAATGACATTTATTTTTAGGATAGTCCCGCTTTAGGCCTGCTTTAGACCCGCTTTAGGCCTGCTTTAGTCCTGCTTTAGTCCTGCTTTAGTCCTGCTTTAGTCCTGCTTTAGACCTGCTTTTAGACCTGCTTTAGTCCTGCTTTAGTCCTGCTTTAGTCCTGCTTTAGTCCTGCTTTAGACCTGCTTTAGACTGCTTTAGTCCTGCTTTAGTCCTGCTTTAGTCCTGCTTTAGACGCTGCTTTAGACCTGCTTTAGTCCTGCTTTAAGACCTGCTTTAGACCTGCTTTAGACCTGCTTTAGACCTGCTTTAGACCCGCTTTAGCCTGCTTTAGACCTGCTTTAGTCCTGCTTTAGACCTGCTTTAGAGACCTGCTTTAGTCTGCTTTAGTCCTGCTTTAGCCTGCTTTAGAGGCTGCTTTAGTCCTGCTTTAGAGCTGCTTGTCGCTGCTTTAGTCCTTTTTAGACCTGCTTTAGTCCTGCTTTAGAGCCTGCTTTAGTCCTGCTTTAGACCTGCTTGTCCTGCTTTAGACCTGCTTTAGCCTGCTTTAGTCCTGCTTTAGACCTGCTTTAGTCCTGCTTTAGAACCTGCTTAAAGACCTGCTTTAGTCCTGCTTTAGTCCCGCTTTAGAGCCTGCTTTAGACCTGCTTTAGTCCTGCTTTAGAGCTCTGCTTTAGACCTGCTTTAGTCCTGCTTTAGACCTGCTTTAGTGCTGCTTTAGCCTGCTTAGACCTGCTTAGTCCTGCTTTAGTCCTGCTTTAAGTCCCCGCTTTAGTCCTGCTTTAGTCCGCTTTAGTCCCTGCTTAGTCCTGGCTTAGTCTGCTTTAGAGCTGCTTTAGATTCTGCTTTAGATCTGCCCTTTAGTCTGTTTTAGACCTGCTTTAGTCCTGCTTTAGTCCCGCTTTAGGCCTGCTTTAAGAACCTCTTTAGTCTGCTTTAGATCTGCTTTAGTCCTGCTTCAGAGCTGCTTTAGTCCTGCTTAAGACCTGCTTTAGTCCTGTTTTATAGCTTATCCATGTTTTTCTGGTAGATATGGTTCGTTTAGTCTTGGTTTGAACCTGGTCTTGTCCCAGGTCTGCTTTGTACTAGTCAAGTCAGGTTCTGGTAAACACCAGGTTTTTAGTCCTCTTTTTAGTAATGTAATATTGTTATTTTTTTACTCGTCGAGTTTGTTGTGGATCTTCCAAGAAAAAAAAAACAATAATAATAACAATTGTGGTGCAATTTTGTAGTCTGTCCCCCGGACCTCAGCCCTCTGGAAAATCTGGCCCCCTGGAAAATATAAGTGGAGATCTCTGCCACAGTGCAAATAAAACATAAACTCCAGATTCATTACATTATGCCGAGATTAAGTAAAAGAGTAAGTACTTTATTGAAAAGTTCTATTTATGATGTTTTTGTTCTTCTGAGACACAACCAAATCTACATAATTGAAATCCTGACCCACGTATAGAGATAAGAATTCAATTGGGACAAAATAGTATGGTCCCAGCCCTAAACGGCGGTGGTCAACAAAAGCCAGCGGTCAGGTGCAGATGTTGACGATGGGGACGATGGATGGTTGGCCCCGGGATATGGCCCCTGTGCCTGTGCATAGGGTCCCGCTCTGACACCAGAGCACTGGGTCTTGATGATGATTGATCGTGTTGTTTTCTTCATTACTCCAAACCCAATCAGTGCTTTGTGTGAATGGAGTAATGACGGCTCGTTATTGGCAACTGCCCGGTTTGAGGTGTTCCCTCAGATCACAGTGTTACAGGATCAATACTGTTTTTGCATACACAGATACACATGCAACATCTCAACAGCCAGGATAAAATTAAGGTGAGACATTGAAGGGGAATAGGAAAAAAAACAAAAAGACATACATATACATTGTGTAGTTTACCTATATGAATGTCAGAATAAAATGTATTAAACCTTTTTTCATATATATAAATAAGGCAGTTTAGATGTAAAAATGTTGCTGATATTTGAGACGTATGCATCTCAACAATTCTTCCTTAATTTTCTTGACATATTTTCATATTGATATCAGTGCCGGTTCTAGCCCACTGAACTTGGGTGGGCTGACAGAAAACGTGGCTGGGCTTTTATATACGTGTGTAGTATCTATACACCTTCTTATACCCCACTTTTGGCAAGAACAATGGGTATTTAAAAAAGTATTATTTTGCGTAAATGTTAAAAGTAGATTGGCATCATTGTGTGGGGGTTCTTCTTCTTGTACTTAAATTGATTATAGATTGTGTGTTGTCAATTTAGGCTTACCCTATCTGTTTGGCAGATCACAGATACTGAACAAAAATTCCAAGTGCACATCTGCAGATAAGAGATGATGATATAGGCATATTAATAGTTAGATTATTTGTTCACTTTTACGTCGGCCCATTTGTTTTAAATACAAATGATGTTTAAAGACAAAGACAACATTCCAGGAACTGTCTGGTCATTGTCTAAGGAAAATGCTGCGCTTACACAAGGCATGCGCTGTGCATGGGTACCGGAGCACGCACAACAGCACAAATAATGGAGTTACCTGTGTTAACTGAGCAGGACAGCCTCTATTATCTAGAAGCCTCCTTATCCAGCACAAACGCCTCAGTCACCGCTTGTCTCTGTTCTCTCGAACACAGTCACGCAAGCACACGCATTACCGTCAGATAGCTAGTCTCAAAATCACCATTAGCATTAATGGACCTAGAGCTGAACATCAACCTATCAGAATCTGATAACGACCTGTTCTGCATCGGAGACCAGCAGTGCGCTCTGTGATACACACAGTGCAGTCATAAACTAGCCCGAACATCATTCCACTTCGGACTCAACACCGCAGGCCTCGGACATCCAGAGCCCGCACACTTCAGCACTACCTCGCTGCTCTCCTCCAAGACCTGCCATTGGCTTCAGGCGCCATGCTCCCCCGCGCATGTCACGTTGAAATCCACAACTGTCTCCTCCCAGGACCGGGCTCCTCCACATACAGGACTGGACTGAGGCCGCCTGCAGCATGAGCTTGTACGACAACAAATCCAAGCTTTTTCCAGCTGTAGTCATCCGCACTCACACCTCCAACAGTCCACTTCCAGTTCCTCTAACAGCAGAGCGCACCGACGTCATCAGTTCATCTGACCGCCTACGCAACATCAGGCTGCTGCTTCCGTTCCTCTTAGCAGGAGCAAGGTGACACAACCCTCCAGACCTGATCCCTTGGCTTCTGCATGAATGACTTCTGTCAACTCTGTCAGCGCAGGTTTGCTCATCTATCCAATCTGAATGTCTCTTCTCTCTTTTTCCAATGTGTTTAATCAGTCCAACCATCAGCTGCTGCAATCCAATGCAGATTCAGTTCACCTCCTAATACCTTCTAATAATTACTCTGCCTACACCTCATCCCATCTGTAATTTTCCCAATTTTCTCTTTCGATATCATCAGCAATTTCAGAAGCTTGCTCCAAAACTCTAACGTGCACCTTCTCCGGTCCACACCCTTTTGGCCAGTCTTCCATAGATTCGGGCTCCATACCCTCATGTTGGCTTCGCAGCGAGCATCTTCTTGGCCTTGCTTTTCATTTGCTTCCACATATCTTTTCCAGATGGAAATGGTTTCTTGTTACTTTCCAGCTCTATTGGCTCCCAATTACCTCATTCAATGTCCTTACGGTCTGCAATTTGGCTCATTTACTGACATCTTCCGAATTATTTGCCTACCAACTTTAGCCAGAAACTACCTCCTATGTAAACAGCAACAGCTACTGCTCCTCGTCTCACGTGCATTCATCGTTGTACATAAAGGTTTTTGCAAAACCTGAACCCTGCTCGTCCCCTAAGCATCTGCCTCTAACATCTAACCTCTAACCATCTGAAACGCTGAATACATACACTCCACTCAGCTTACATCTCTTCTATGCCAATCTAACACTCAAGCACATGTTCTCGCTTGGCACCTTCGGGTTCCTCCAGTGTTGGGAATTCGCTTCTTCGAGCTAATCGACCCATCCATATCATTCCACGTATTTGGACTCAAACTCACACTCATATTCACACTCAAAAGCAAATGATCCTTGCTATTGTGTCCCTCCCTTTATTAGTTCCGCTTGGAGTCCTTCCTCAGCTGTTTGAACCCAACCGAATTTATCGCCTCACTCAATGCCAAAGATTCCAGCTTCCTGATTACAAAGGGCAATGCCTCTAGAGTTGTTTTATGTATAACCGTATTTTCGCGGACCTTTAGCCGCTCCCTTATATAGCCGCATTTGCTCTATTTTTAAAAAACGATAATAAAACATACAATAGGCCGCACTTTTGTATAGGCCGCAGAACTCTTTCTTGACTTTTGGCATCGCATGAGCTCGTCCGCTGTCCCCCTCCAGCGTGCTCTCCCCTCCAGCGTCACCGTACATTCATTGATGTTAAGCTTGCGTGCAGCCGCGCGGTTTCCTAGCAAGATCGTGGCCTTCAGCTAAAAACTTGCTTCTACGAACTTCTTCGTTTGGGTTCATAATGATGGGGGCAAGAATTTGAAAATAATTTAGTTGGTAATTTGTCGTCCGTGTTCTATTTGCTAGCTGAATAAAAAAGCAACATCTGCTTCTTTGCTTAACTTTTCTGTTAGTTTTGATTTTAATTCCGGTAGTTATTCGCCCTAGCGGTGAAAGAAAAAAACACAGAAAAGCGCAGCTCTAAATAAGCCGCATGGCTAAAACATCTGACAAAAGTAGTGGCTTATGGTCCGCAAAATACGGTACTTAAAGACCATTCTCTGGCATATCATTGGGACACTAATCCATAACTTGGAATGCCAAGATGGGCATTCCATATAGTCCTCGGTTACCGGTCCTATTGGACTATGTTCATCACGACATCAGCGGTGTCCGTAGTGCTCACTCAATCTTTCTTAACTCATTCTTTTTGGGATCCTAAACCGGCTGGGTAAATTGCCGAGACGGAGCCCCACCCTGAATCTCTCGTCCAGCCATTGGCCTGCTGTTCGAGCCACCATGGATCACGAGCAATCATCTAACATCATTACATTTTTAAATTTATAACTCCTTGTTGTTGCGTGGTTTTTTGCTAATGAAATTGAATGAATATGTTGACTGAGCTTTGAGAGCAGGATCACGGTTATGTCCTAAGTCTTCGCCACTTTTACCCAGAATAAAACTTTTATACCAGTCTAACGCTCAGTCACCGCTTCACTTTGTTCTCTCGAACCACCTCCTCCCTTGTAAAATGCTTTCTTTCAGCATTCGGTCTTCTATGAGGGGGGGGGGGTCCTGACCGGCGGGTCCTGAACCGGCTGAGAGGGAGGTCAAGGAGGGGACACAGAGGTGCAGCAAGAAACGGACGTGGAGGTGCGGCGAAGAGCGAACGTGGAAGTGCGGCGAGGAAGGAAATGCGGTGGTGCGGCGAGGAGCAAACGCGGAGGTTAGCCGAAGAGTGGACACGGAGGTCAAGGAGCAGATATGGAGGTCAAGGAGAGGACAGAGAGGTTTTTCACGGCTCAATCGGATGCGCGTTGAGGTGGGGTAGAAGTTTTTGTTTGGGTGTGGGCAAGTCATCAGTTTATGTCCCCGATATACAATATTACAGAGGAGATTTTATACATCCTATTTAGTATTTGAGTAAACTAGATCTCACTGAAAATAGCTGTAAAATTGAAAATTTTGCATGACTTTTTGAAGTTAAAACTTGAATAAATCCGGTTTGGAATTATATATGACCAAATCCATCAGCACAATATCCAAATCTTCTTACACTCAAGATTGTAAAGTTTGGTGTGTGTAGGTGCAACTTTAAGGGCTGATCTTTCTTTCTCTGTGGCAGGAAAAGGCATTTGGAGAAGACGGCTTTTGAAGTGAAGTCGCAGAGAAATCTATGGATGAAATGGATTCAATGAAATAAAAATAATAAAACATCTTTAAATCCACATTGGACAATAAAAAGTAAAAGTGTCATGCCTTAATATGTAATAAGGACGACTTAAGGGAGACAATGCTTTGAAGAGTATAAATCATACAAATGTGCATAATAACAAATCAGCCAAAAATTATTTCTCGTAGTAAAAGCTGTCTTATTGTCTGTGAAAATATTCCACTGGATTTGACCAATGCATTTGAAGGAAATGTAATTATGGAAGCAACGCAGCACATGAAAAAAATGTAATATTTGTATCTTATTTCAATACAGTTATGGCTTATAGATAAGAACTGCAAGCTTAAAAAAAAACAAGGCTACGTGTTTGTTAGGGCAATAAAAGTAACAGCGATCACTGTTGATATAGCTTAAAGTCCATACTGTCTCCTGTTTTTTCTAATAATGACTTAGTTTGGTGTATAGCACCTGTAGTAAATATTTATCATAGTTTTACTTCTCCTGCTAAGTTGTAGTTTGTGAAGACATTCTGAAAAATAAGAGTTTAAAATGAGAGGAAATAAAGCTGAATCCCTCTGTGATGTCATCAATGTGCGACGTGCTGTTGAAAAAACAGACAATTTACACCTAACAGTTTATACGATCATTCAACAAAATGAAGGTGTTATATGGTATTATTGTTTGTCAAAGCATAACTTTTGTGTAATTTATATGGATTTTGGCCCATGTCCAACCAGGAAGTACAATTATAAACTTTACAAAAATGGTCAAACTGGGGACAAATAGGCAAAATGTTTAGTCAAATCTGAAATGTAATTTTGTTAAGTCTGATTTAGTGAAAGGTGTAGTCTAACCTGTCATATACACTTTATATAATATTATAATTGAATTAGTTTATGCGCGTGGTAGAATGTAATAACTGTGATATTTCAAATGAACGGGCAGATGGACAGAACACACATCTCTTCAAACATCCAGCTGGAATAGTATTATGAACATTGGTGTTGTCAGAAATGTTAGAATCAAATGAGTTGATCTCAGGCATACATCTAAAAACTTATATTACAGATTCAAATATGGGGATTTATCGACACACGAAATTATATTGACCAGCTGAGGTCAGTTGAGAACTAATTCTCATTTACAACGACGAATGGATTGATAATGCAAATATATGTATATAAATATATAAATATATGGATTGATAATGCTAATATCTCAATCTATATATTGCATTATTTTTATAACCTCGTGTCAAAAGTCATGAATTGTTTTATAATGAAGTGCCTTGTGTTTCCCAGTTTTTGTCATTTAATACATAATAATACATTTTATTTTATTTTCATTTCAAGGAAATCTCAAAGTGCTTCAGAGGTTCGATTAAGTGAGAGTTAGCGAAGACACTTTGAGGTCATTCACAGCCTAAAAGTGCAGAGCTTGGTCCTGGGCTATTTGTGCCTTTGTATACTTTGTGTACCACTGTGTACTTTTGCGTACCTCTGTGTACGATTGTGTATGCTTGTGTACCTGTGAAGCCATTGTTTTAATGCCAGGCGTCCTACTGTCCGTCGAGGAGTCGGATCTCTCCTTCACTGTGGAACTCCTACAGGTTTCTACTTTTTCCCAAAGAGGTTGGTAGTTTTCCTGGCTGAGAAGGAGGGTCTAAGGACAGGGGGGCTTGGGACATCTGTCTAAGGACACAGGGTGTTGGGACATTATCAAGTCCCTATGAACATTGTTTATTTTGTTTTTATTCTGTTTTTCACTGTCGCGCCTCGAGACGACCACTGTTGGGATTTTGGGCGTTACAAAAATAAATTGAATTGAAATGCCTTACACACAAAAAAAACTATAAATATGTCTTTGGCCAAAAGAGGAATTGTTTTTAATAGATCTGCAACGTTCATCAGAATAATCATATTTTAATAAAATGGTAATGGTTCTCTGGGCAATAATCTAAACCACATGCTAAAACACATTTTTGCGCCAAAGACAACATCATTATTAAGTAAAACTCTCCCAAAAAAATAAAAATAGTATATTAACACCCTCACGGGTGGTCTCGCCCCTTTTCTAAGATGGCGTCCTCTACCAGAGGCCTGGGAGCTTGAGGGTTCTTCAGTATCTTTGCTGTTTCTGCTCTGCACTTTTCTGGACTGAGATGTCTGATGTTTTTTCCAGGGATCTGCTGTAGCCCCTCCTCCAGTGTTGTAGTCCCTCCTCCAGTTCAGGGGTCACTGCCCGAGTGCTCCGATGACCACGGGCACCACTTTGGCCTTCACCCTCCACGCCTTCTCCAGCTCTTCTCTGAGCCCTTGGTATTTCTGCAGTTTCTCGTGTTCCTTTTTCCTGATGTTCCATCACTGTGGTGTTGCCACCACCACAATGTGTGGTTGGTTGCCATTACCATTCTGTTAGTCTGTATCCGGAAGTCCCACAGGATATATATATATATATATATATAATATATATATATATATATATATATTATATATATAAATATATATAATATATATATATATTATATATATATATATATATAATATAATATATTATATATATTATAAGAGTCCTTATATATATTATATATATATATATATATATATATATATTATATATATATATATATATATATATATATATATTATATATATAAGACTCATTAATGATTAATACACATGCATACATGTGTATTAATCATTAACTAATCATTGACAAAATAAAAAATAATAATATTGACCCTAACACTATAAATGATCCGATTGATTTCTGCACATTGTTTTGTCCTGCAACTGAGGCTTTAGTGCTCAGAAAGTGGCAGTTTTGGCCCCTATCCCCGCCCACATGTGGAAAAACGTATATTCCGAGTGACAGTTGTGCAGTTTTGAACAGGAAGACACTGGGAGTCGCCTGTTTCACCAATATTGTGGTTTACAATGAACAGAATGTTGATTATGTTATAGTTCGATCAAATTATAGTTCAATAAAAAACGGAATATGTATAGCATGTATACATGCTTTTTATAGCCTATATTATAAAGTATTACCACATTGTCAATTGAAATTATAATTAGTGTCAGATTCAGTTTGCTCTGGTGGTTGCAGGTTGGTTGCATGGTAAATGTGGGGATCCCGGCCTGAAAAGTTTGTGGACCTCTTCTCTACACCACACTCTCTCTCTCAATCTCCTGTTTTGTATTTATTATGTTTTTTAAATGAGGTTGCAGTATTTCATTACACAAATAATCCACTTGAGTATGTATCTTGATAAGGTCTGAAACCTACAGTCAGTACTCTCCGGAGGCGGTGTATCTGAGTGCAGTCGTCGCCAGGGTAAATTGGGATCATATATTCCGCGATGAGCCTGCAGAGAAGACGTGACCCCCGGAATAAGTACCACACACGCGTTTAACAAAACAATCAACAGCAAAGAGCATTTCCAATTTCACCGCGCGCCAACAATCAATCATAGGTCCGGGGATGGGACACTGCAATAAAGGCACCTGCGAAGCCATTAAGACACAGGCAGACGCAGATGTGTGGACTAAAGAAAGGTCGCGCCACAACTTTACACACTGTGGTTAGGATCAATAGAGAATGTGAGCCCGAATATCCAAGCGTTCACAAGCAACAGTCATTAATCATGCTAACGCTTCAATATTTAGGGCCAACATACAACATCTGGGTACAAAACATCTTTACAAATGAATATGTATGTCTAGCATTTTCTATTTGCAAATGCAAATTTATTATATGTTGTAGTAATAGTTTTTCCAGTAGTAGTAGCAAAGGAAGAAGTCATAGTGGTTGTAGAAAGAGGGTTTGAATGTGCGTCCTGTCAAGTGAAGCCGGCGTAAATCTCAGAGACACAAACTCCGCAGAGCTCATACATAAGGACATTTAGCAAGAATTAGTTGTCACAGCGACTCCACACATTTTCCAATTTCAGGAAAAAATAGCTATGAGTGGATTAGACAGTGCAAGTGTCATGATCGAATGTGATGTGTAATAAAACAACACATACAAAACATGTGTAAATATTGTAAAAGTTGTAGTAGTAGGCTCATCAACGCCAGCTTGCTGACAAATAAGACTTGTATTCTTCAGGACTGTTTCACCACGCAGCGCTTGTTACAGCGGTGGTCGAGTGGTTGGGGCACAGCGCACATATACTAGGCTCTAAATACAGCCACCGCAGTGTTGTGAGTTCGAATCCTGACTCTGACAATGTACTGCATGTCCTCCCATCTCTCTCATCCCGGTTTCACACACTCTCTTGTAATAAAGCCTATGGGCAACAAAATCTTAAAAGAAACATGGATTAACGGTACGTCCAGAGATTGTTCTTTCGTTAATACACCAAGAACCAGCGGCCGTGGTTGTGCCTGACTTGTGTGCAGTGTTTTACCGGCCCCCCCACGGACAACAAAGACTTTCCCTTTAAGCCCTATGGGCCCCTTTAAGGGCCCAGATCTCACGCCCACGCCCACCACACCCCTTAAAGATAGAATAATATAAACCCCATGTATCTCTCTAATCAGAGAGAACTCATCAAAACAGTCAGATATTCCATTTCCAGATTAAATGACCACAGCTCAATCAAAGAGCAAATGTGTGCCCAAATGTCAAAATTGATCCGCACCAAATTGTAATTTTTTTGTAAAAGCATGTAGAAAATAAACTTTCTTACACCTGTAAATACAAAAACTATAGATCAATGGAAAGCGGAAAATCAGCTGAATCCAACAATACCATAATCTTTACTCTAGCACTAATTATCATTAATATAGAAGTCAAAAGGTACAGATGAAATGAGGTAAAAAAGTCATGAATATCTATCTTTTGATTAAACCAGTCATTTAGATAATAATTTGTTTACAGCTTGTCGCCCCTCCCCACCCTTGTTGCTCCCCCCATATACATTGCTAGCTGTATGTGCTAGTGCTAACATTAGCATTAGCATTATTTCCATGTGCTTCAAAAAACTTTTCTCTCACTCTGTAGTTTAAAAATCCTTTTTTTCTGCTAAAAACACTTCTGCACACATTAAGATCTCAAGTTCTTTTTTCCATCCCTTGTTAAATTGCATTTTGTGTTTTAAACGTGAACACGTACGCCCAAGAGCCCGAACTGTGGCCAAATGACATTACGCGTGAAGCCAGGCACATGTGTAGAAGAGAAGAGCGTAAGTGGAAATCAGAAAGACCACTACATGTGTCCTAAGATATTCTGAAAGACAGTTGGCACATGTATCAAAAACTTGTCAATGCTGTGTTCTTTTCAAGACTGTATGGGCTGTTCTTAACCCTATCTAGTCCACTGTTTAAGAGTTGGCATCCGAAGCCTGCAATACTTTTCTTTTGTTTTTTACTGAAAAGGTTGCCAACATTAAGGCCGATGTAAAGAGGCTGTGATTGAACCTGGTATGGACATGTCAATTGTCTCCAACTAAAGGCCTATTTCTAAACTTCCTTTTATGGCCAAGATTCTTGAGAAATGTGTCCTCCTGCAGCACCATGGCACTTTTGACATCTTCCAATCGGGCTATGAGGCATTACATAGCACAGAGTCTGACCTTAGTGACAGGTGCTTTAACATTTGACTGCTGCCTTTGACACAGTTGACCACACGCTCTTGAGGAGTTCAGGTCTTACCTCAGTGGGAGATGTTGTCAGACTGGGGAACTCCTCATCGACCACTACCCCTCTAAACTGCGGCGTCCCCCAGGGCTCAATCCTTGCGCCTATACTTAAAGGGAAATCTTTAAGTATAGTACAATACAGATCTAGATCTAGGCTCTCATCCAAATTTACACTCCTCAAGTCCTGAAGTCGGAGGTCCAGCTCCAGCTCGTGGTGCCTAAGGTGAGACTTAAACCCATGGGGGTTTTAAACTCTGGAATGCTCTGCCTCCTCACGTCCGAACAGCCCCCACAGTGGAGTGTTTTAAGCTTTGCCTGAAGACCCACTTTTATTCTCTGGCTTTTTAACACTGCGTGAGTTGTGTGGTCTTCTGTGTTTTTGTTTCTTTTAATTCATCTTACGTATTTATTGCTGTTTTATGGTTTTGCTCTGATTTCATTTAGCTGGTTTTACGGTTTTGGGACTAGTGGACCACTCTGTGCACCACTTTGGAAACAGTTCTGTTCATAAAATTTGCAACATAAATAAAGTGGATTTGTATTTTTAAATTGATTTCCATAAGCATCAGCAGTGTACTGCTACTTCTACTCTTCTAAGGGTCCTTTTAAATTACAAATATGACAATTCAGATGTAAGCAAATATCTATAGCAATGCAATCTATTACAATGCAGCTACTTTTCACACAAATACACCAATACTTGCTGCTTTCAGGTTATATACAGTTTCAAGAAATGCAAAAATAATGTTACTTACAGACACATACTTATGTGGGTTCATACGTACTTTTTCACATAGATTCATACATCTGTAAATAATAATTCATTTTTTCATTTTGAGTTGCTTTTTGAAGCTAAAAGCACGGCTTGTGTTGGTGTCCTTTGCTTTTTCTGAAGTCTAAGAGTTGTCACTGGACTAGTTGTCACGAGACTACTCTAAAGGTATGTGCACATACAAAGCGTCAAAACGCACCAGATGCCTGGCGCTGGACACCTGATATGGATAATATCCTGGTGCAGAATCTAAACTTTATGGAGCTGATGGAATTATGTGAAAAGTTGTGAATTCTTAGAGCTGGGCAGGCAGAGGAGAGGAGGATTAAATCCAGGCTCTTTTGTTGATATGCCATGATGTTTTCTTCTGATGTTTTCTTCTCTACTGGCTCTAAAAGGTTAAGTCACACATTTCAAGTTCTTTTACTATTCTAAGTCCTCAAGTCCTGTGTTAAGTTTAAATGCTGGATTCAAAATATGTATAAAAAATGCTCATGCAGTTGCGTTCGGTGTGTCTACAGCTTTAGACTAGTTGTCACAAGCGACAATTGTAAAATCTTGGAATCTCACGATTTTAGATTTATGAGAAAGGACACCACAAAACTCTCTCATTAGATTACGAGCTACGACTCCCTGAAGTCGTGTTGAGGCAAATTTGATATCAAATCAGGCTACAAATGTCCTACTCTTTGTCAAATTAAGGTTACCTTCTCGTTCCCATTTGAGTTAAATATATTTAGGAGAGTAGCTGTCCTGATTATTAATGCGGTTATACAATTTAGGTAATAATCCTCTCGAACATTCTGATTTATAAGCCTTGATAAATATTTCAGAGGTTTATAGTGGTTGTTGCTTTGTTTAATTTCTTGGTTATAATAACTGTAAATACCTATAAAAGTCCTGTTTCTACAAGTCAAAAATTCTTCCAACATATTAAAGCTTTTCATGTGATTTTCCTTTACAATCTGATAGAAAACCTTTATATATTTTGCTATCCCGACCTTAAATCTCAGATCTGTGCTGTTAAGTGTAAAACGCTGATCATAGGATTTAAGATTTTAACAGATTTGTTTCGGTTATATGTTTTGATTAGTTCTGTTCAGGTTGTAAACACAGATTTTACCCAGGGATTCTCCATTTCCTCCAAATGACTCACTTGTGATTGCCAGTAAAGCCTGTAAACCCCTGGCATCACATTACTCTCAATATTTTTTCCATTGAGCTTCATATTCTAGGTCACACCAGCACAGCAACGCTCTGATTTGAGATGAAATAAAGTAATTTTTCAGACAGAGTAAACCCCAATCTGGTATAGATAGAGAAATTTAAGTATAGGATAAGAGTCCATTTATCTGTGGCATAGTTTCAATAAGCTCCTGTGATATTAAAAGATGTATTTCCCTCCAGTGTGTCTTTATTCCTCTCTCAGACTTGTGCTGATGGAGAGAGTGACCACTGCACAAAGCCTTCTCCAGCTCGTCCCAAACACTCTCACTGGGGTTCAGAGCTGTAATACATTCGTTTGCACTTCTCTGCAGATGTTTTCTCTGCTCGGTGCCAATGACTGAACATGCTGTGTTGTTTAAGAAATGAGAAGCCACTCAATTGTGTTTAAATACCGTGTTGCAGCTGAAAGATGCAGCAGTTCTCCAGTAGGAGGCTCGCACCTACTGTATTTGCCCAGTTGAATCCAAGTGGCAACTTTTTTTGGACAGGCAGTGTATAACTGAAATTATTGTGCTAAAAATTATAGTCCAATGTTTCAGCACGCCATGTCACAATAATTGACAATATTGTTCAGCCCTAATTTTCTATTTTTTTCCTCCATAAACACATTATAAACTTAAAGATTAAAGGGGGTTTCATTCAAAACAAATATTTTTTATAGTTATCATAGTCATTTGTCCAACATTGTGACACTGTGTTGTGTTGCCATATCTAAATTAATTAATTCATGTTTAAAATGTGTATTATATTATATGTCTAGACTCCTTGAAAATGGTTTGAGTCATCAGGAGAACCTCTTGATGAAACCCAAACACGAGGGAACACCAGACAAAGAAGATTGTGAAACACTGCTCAAACACACACTCTCACCCTAATACAATGACCCCTCTATCACACACTGTTATAAAATTGACTGGATTAAAGAATGCCGGGGACACATAAAAGAATGTCTGAAACCATTCCTGTTTGTAGCCTTGACAATGTTGATCCAGTGAGCCACTAATGCCCCGAATTACAGCAGATGAATGGGCCACTCCGGGGGTCACGGCAGGGCTGCCCGCTCTCTCCACTCCTCTTCTTTTCATCTCTCTCCCTTTGGTCCCCCACTCTTCTCTCCAAGTGCCTGTCCTCTTTCTTCTCCTCTCAATTTCTACTCATCAAAAGCCAAGGTGAACATATGTCCGATTCGGGTCGTCTTGGCCTGGTGTCATTAGACCTCAAATAGAAGGCAAAGAAAAACACAGATGCGCACTCATTGCTACCGTAATTGCGTAAAAAAACAGACATGGTATGGAATTGAGTGCACGGTTTTACGCACATTTTTATGTTGTTTGAAGGGATGGTTGTTATCACGGCTAGGCGCTGCTATACAATGTTCCATTTCCAGGCTTTTTGAGAGGAGTCCAGGTGCTTTCAAGTGCACGCCGCGGTCTATAGCCAGCAGCGAGCGAGTGATTGATGCTTAACATTTCAAACCCTTTCGCCTTATATTAAAACATGACAGGTACAACCCAAATGCCAGTGAAACCGTGCATGTGCCTAATAGACATAGAGCCATGCAAATCCACCACTGCACCTTCTATTTTAAGCTTTTTGTGTCACGTATAATGGCTTCATGAAGGGCCCCCTACTGCACTGCTGCCCACCAGTTCTTTCTGACAGCAGGGGGATGTTAGCTATTAGCACATAGCGGCCATCTTCTGTCATTTCTACAAGGTGCCACATGTATAAAACATATGGAATCTAAAGTGGGTATTGTTACTGTTGGATAGAATTGATTAGGGTAAAGTTTAAAGACTAACATGTTTATATGACAGCAATATGCTATAAATGACCTTATAATTAAATCATATTCCACTACTGATGATCTGCTATTATTATTACTACTTGAAAGAGAGATTAAATTTAATTTTACAGGACAGTAGTAGTTTTAAATGAGGAGAGAGAGGGTAGAGAAATGTGGCAGTCGAGGTCGGCAGGCGAACCCACAACGCCAAGATCATAACGGCCACATACAGCACATGTAACATCTTAAACCACTACACCACTGGTGAGCACACACATTTCTAATACTTCACAAACTTCTAATACTTCACGATGATGTGTATAATCTTGAACATGCATGTCTGTCTGTATCAAAACAAATATGGCTTACGAGGAAAAAATTGAGAAAAAACATAAAACAGGGACTGAAAAATATTGCAGATTTCTGCAGCATCAATGAGCAAGTCTCTGTCAATCTGAGGTGAGAGAAATTTGACTTTGTTTTCAATAATTGATGACCAATGAGCTAATTTGTTTCACATGCATCAAGTTGAAGAAGTAAGCACCTGTATATTTTATACAGAGATCCTTCTGTATTAAATATACATATGGCAAAAGTTTACCATCTTACCTCAGGCAAACGCTGTGTAAAGAGATAAACATTGGGGTGCATTTAACTACAACATGGTTCTGAGCGGTCTTAGGCTTTTACAACAGTTGAAAGGATCTGAACATAGTTGTACATCTTCAGCAGAAATGGCTGAAAAGGACAGGGCCACAGGTCGAGTGTGTGCTTAACTGCATTGTTCTAAAAATGTTCACTTCCTTTTCCCTCATATTTGATTTACTATTTGGCAGGATTTCAGTGCTCTTTTAGCCTCCATTTCCAGCAGGGGAGGAGTCAGTTGACACTCTGGATCCTGAACTGCGCTGAACGCTGCGGTGCTCCCTCGAGAATCGCTCATTCATTGGCCATTTCCCATCAGCCCATTAGACTGGCCATCAGCCAAGCGGGCCGCATCCTGTTTCTCCAAGACACCTTCTTCATCCTTGCTGTAATTCAGTTCTCGGAGAAAAACTTCTAAAAGGAAGAGGTGGAAGATTACTTTAGCCCGAGGATTCGCATGCATTAACAAAGTGGGTCTGAACCAAATATGTGAAGAATGGCCCTGTATTCATTGCTGCAATTCATGGGTTGACTGGGAGGATTGGAGCGAGATGTGAAGCCTCAGAATGTAGGGAGTAAGTGCAAAAGTACAGGGTCAGCTCCAGTAATTGGATTTTTTCTGAAGCAACCATTTCCATCAACTGTCTCCAGAAAGTGAAGCTTGTAGGAGTGTGTTACCGGCACTAACTAGGCGCCTCAGTCATTTGAAAAATCAAGTGAAATCAAGCCAACTTTTACCATTTGCACATTTAGAACATCCCTGGGCAATTGTGGAGCAAGCACAGAATCTAGATGTATCCAATATGATACTGTAAACATCAAACTGCTGGGATAATCAACTGTACTCGCTGATGGTAAAGAGCACTAACCAACTATTAAGCACAATACAAAAGTGAACAACTGTTTGAGCTATTCATTGTATTGTATCTGATCTACACAAATAATGCCTCAACCCACGTACATTCTGAAACTATGAGTATTTGTCTTAACAAATACTACATTCAATAATAGCATTCGACATGATCATGGCAAAGCACTGAAAAGTACTCAATTAAGGACAGAAGTTCGGCCTGGCCATTGTGTGAAGCTGCTGTATGTAAGAGTCCTCCTGAGCAGTGTACCTGCCAGCTCACAGATGTAAGAAGAAAGGGTGAAACTGCCACAGGATAGTGTTATTATGCATGTAGGGCATAAATTATGTCCGATCGTGCAACCTCTATGCCACCGTCCAACAGCTAGTCAATGGAGAGGGCAGGGAGAAGCAATGGAGCGGAGTAATGTGTAATCTTACTACTCAATGGGCTGTGCCCAGCAACGGGCCTCTGAATGCTGGAAGTGTCAGAGAGATAAATAGCAGAGTGTCCCACTCGAAAAACATGATTAATACGGTGGCTGGTGACGCTGCTGAAGATGAAGTGGGAGCAGCTGGCTCCGGCAGCGTAGGCACGCTGGAGAGGTGGAGGGGCGGCAGCCAGAGCAGCCAGGCAGAGAGGGCAAAGAGGAGGACACACTGGCAGCTCGGGGAGAGGAGGTAAGGCAAGGGCACTGTGGGCCACTGTAGGCTCACAGATCTGATGCTACTTATCTATACAGCTGACTCCTTAAGTCACGCTTTAGCGCTTTAAATACTCTCCATCTGACTGCAGGAGTGCACGCACATCACAGGGTCTGCAGAGATCTGGCAAAGTTCATCTTTGTGCGGTAATTAAAGTCTTCCTGGAGATCTCACCTCCAGAAAGCTCCTTCTTGCAGCAGAGCAGCAGATCTGACCCTGGCCTCCAGCCCCTCGATGCTTATCTCTGCTTCGCTGATGTGGACAGTGAACTTAACACTCATTGACAGCCCTAACATTTGGCTAACCCTGAGTACTAAAGTCCTCCACAGATCGGAAACAGTGAAAGTTGTGAAAGCCACTTATGTTTCTCTGTTGTGTAAGTAAACATGTCGAGGGGAGGGCTACTTCTGCACGGTTCACGGCCCCCACCCTCCCCTCACACATCTACTTTTCCTGTGTAATGAGATGATTGATATGCTGGAAGTGTGTGCTTTAAGGAGATATTAATCATTCCCTCTGGTAATTTTAATCATGCGTTCCATCATCCCCAGCTGCTGAGGATCACCTTCCTGGCAAACAAAGGGCGGCCACGCCACTTGCATAGTCATTCTGTTCCGAGTTTCACTTTATTTTATGCTGGTTCCTCCCATCTGTTCACACAAGCCTGCTCAGCCCACGTCGCGCGTTGACAAGCTGGGGAAGCGCGACGTGGGCGGGTGCTTGTACCGCAGGATGTGTGTAAACTTTGGAAACGCACACCGCTTTCAAATGCTAAACTAATCCAGGTCCACAACTAAAGCTGGTACACTGCATGCAACCTTGGTGACATGCACAACCGGAGAGAAAGGTAGGAGAGCGCATGCCCAACAAATGGTGCGGGTGAAATGCCAGAGCAAGGCTTCTTATGGCATTTGAACCACTTTTATAATGTAAGTGAGCGTTTGCCTGCCTGAAAAAGTGCTTCCTCTCAGAGACAGTTTAACTCAACAGGCCCACAACTAGATGTAGCCACGCTATAATGCTGGTAAAGTAACATGCCACTACTGTAGTGACATAAGAAATACATTAAAAAAAATAGCAGCAATTTAAAATAAATAATAAACTTAAAATTGAAAAATAAAAAAATTACCCAAACAATTTGGATTTAGATCTGAATCAGAGCAATACTGTTTAGTAGGGGTGTAATAATATGTTTATAGAATTATACAGTACATTTACAAAATGTAAAGTGACTTTTTTGGACAGATTCAATTCTATGCAATATTCACTTCTTTAAATCAATGTTTCAATTCAGCACAGTGATTTTGTGTGTGTGAATAAAATCAATGTAGAGACACTAGATGATATTAAATAGTAACACATTAAACACAAAATAATGCATTTACTTTTATTGTCCATACGATTATTCGTGGCATTTTTTTCCTTGTGTTTATTACTTTTACGTATATACAAAGAACAAAAAAGCACACAGAGTATGAACCAGAGAGAGAGCAAAGGGAATTAAAAAAAATAAAAAGACATCTGAAGAAGCTACAGCACACATTTGGTTCCCATTTTTTAAAAATCCATCTGGTCCAAAGTTTGTCAAACGGGTCCATCACAATGTTCGGCCCTCGCCACGCCGCCGCCATTTATACACACACACACACACACACACACACACACACACACACACAACCCTGCTTGTCCAAAAAAAGTGGCCATTTGGATTCAACTAAGCAAATATACAGTAGGTCTCTCCTCCTGCTGGAGAACTGCTGCAGGTGATGATCTTTCAGCATTCAAACCCGAATGATGCAGTGAGTGGCTTCTCATTTCTAAAACAACCATGAGGAAAGACAAATCCCGTGGTCATGGAAACAAATGTCAGTGTGTTTGAGAAGGATCAAATCACTGGCATCGAGCAGAGAAAACATGTAAGGAGAAGCAGAAACTAATGTAGTTACAGCTCTGAACCCCAGTGAGATTTGGGACGAGCTGGAGAAGGCTTTGTGCAGCGACTCTCTCCATCAACACAAGCTCTGAGAGAGGAATAAAGACACACTGGAGGGAAATACATCTTTTAATATCGCAGAAACGTATTGAAACTATGCCACAGCGAATGTGTGCTGGAATCAAAGTTTAAGGCAGAATAATAAGAGCGCGTGATCCTTTTTTCAGTGACAATTTTGAAATTGATTTTTAAAGCACATATGCATGTATTTACTATCTTTAATTTGGCAACGTTATCGTCACTGTGCCAACCAATTTTGGCAATCCAAAATACTTTACTCATCTCTTACTACGATACAGAGATTTTTAAGGCAAATGTCGGCAGGAGTGCGATAGATGCTTGCGTCTAGACCGGATCCATAACTGGAAGTCCAGTTTGTATTATTGTCATCAACAGTTTCTGTGTTTCTGATAATCCACTATAGATAATCCACTATAGATAATCCACTATAGATAATCCACTATAGATAATCCACTATAGATAATCCACTATAGACATATAACTGTTCTCTCGATCCACTTCTTGCTAAATACACTCCTCTTCATTCTCCACTCTAAACTCTGCTCAGAAGTAAACTTGTTTTGAAGTTTGCGTGCGTCCACCTCTCACACTGTGTCACCATGGATACTCGCACCGAGGAGAAAAGGGGCGTGGCTGAGCGAGGCTGCTCCTTTTTCTCAGAAGAGACAAGACACAAACTGACACAATCACTGTTCACTCACGAAGCACATGCTGTGGCTTTTGAAACGTAGTAAAGGCTCGTCAAAGACGACAGGAGATTGTTCGATGAACTCTTCTTTTTGGCAAGAAAGAGAGCTTAAAGCCGCTGTAATGTCCCGCAGCCGTGTGTCTCCACGGTCCTCCACGAAACAACTCTCAACTCTTACATATTTAACTACATTAAAACTTGCAGCTGTAATTCAGTGATGAAGGCTTGCCAAGTAAGTGCTTGGCTTTAGCTGGTCCTTTCTTTGAAAATAGTCGTGAGATGGAGGTGTGAAAAGACGCAAAGTTTGTCCACTCCGTGCGCACGGCTGGACACAGCGCAGGTGCCCTCGATTTCATGATTTAGCCCTTTTTCACATCATCAACAAAAGACCTGAATTAATCGAATTAATGCAATTCATCACCAGGCTCGAGCCCATTGATGTGAGGGGAGCAAACCTATGCAATCCTAATTTTCTCTTTCTCCTAGCACAATAAAAGAATACATACTTTCTTGCCTTGAAAGTCAAAGATATTCCCCGAGTACAAATTAGTTCGTGTTGAGTGCGTCCAGTATGGTGTACTGTACCTCTGCGTTGTTGGTCTGTGTTTCACCCAGGGCTATGTGATATTTGGAGGGCACTGGACAATCACAGGCACGTCTCCAGAGGCAACCCTTCTACTGTGGAGGACCTCAGGGAACAGGAGGTGACCAGGTGGTGCCATACTTACAAAGGAGAGCAAATACAAACACACACAAAAGCATGGCAGTAAATAGGACATCTGGGTATGAATGTAAGAAATGCGATGTATGAATGTAATGCTAAAATTGCTTTAGTTTATTGTATATATTGTTAATAAAGTATATTTAAAGGGGGCATACTATGCATTGTCAAATGTAATGAGCTTTTAACCGTGTACCCTTGTGTTTCCTCATCATTAGTTTACTCAAGTTGTATTCTGAATTCTGAATCTTTGAGTGCTCAGAAAATACCTGTATTCACCTACCCCCTATCCCTGTCTACATCTCTGTTCATAATTGTGATGATAAAAATAATGAAGACTTCAAGTGACATACCTAGGTTTCAGATATGCCTCAAAAATAAAAACAAATTGCTGCTTGTTACAGTGCAATGTCATAATGAAGAGGCGGGGCTTATCAGTTCTGCAGTTTTGAACAGGAAGTCAATGGCCTTGTCTGTTACTAAGCCATTTTAGATCAATATTGACACAATGACTAAAATGTCTAATGATAATCTACTTATGTAATAGGTCAATACTAGGGCTTGAAAAAACATTGTATGTCATTTAAAAGAAAAATAACTGCGTAACCAAGCCAACGACACTGCAAAAAGACGATGTCAATAAAGTAAAAATAAGTCTTATAATAAGAAATAATACATATATATTTTTAAATCTCTGAAAAGGAAAAAAAATACATACCATTTTCTTATTAAGCTATATTTGCTATAATCAAATTCTACAATTTTGTAGAAAAAGATTCAGTTGTAGTCATCTGGACGAACACTCCTGGACGAATGAGGGAATACGCCGACATATAATCAGTTACATTTACAAAGGTACAAAGGTTATTTTGGATCGTCTTTGACTTTAGACCAAGAGTTGTTTTCTTAATTTAAGAAGATCACGTATCATGTAAAAACTCATAAAAACACATAATTGATCACAGAAAATCAACTTGACAATGAAACAAATACAATAGATCATTCAGTAAAAACTGTATGTGACCCTATCACATCTCCCAGATCATATTTCACGCTTTTGTGCACAAAACTGTGATATGGAGTCCACATTGTCGACAGAAGATGTCAATTAATTTGCTTGTGCCATGTTTGGAATTTCAATATTATATATCCCAATCATAATCACAATATTGCGGCATATATATGAATTTACAACAAATGTGTTTTTAACCAGGCCAAACTCAATTAAGAAACCATTAACTTCATTTAAATTCAAATTTTACCAGCTAAATATTTATTCTTGTTCAAATTTAACCATTTATCAGACACTTCGTGACTGATATGATCGTTTCCAAAGAATCCTCTTACATTTACTTAAGATAGGGCCTGTTTTTAACTTCAGATGTGGGTCCCAGTACATATTCAGTTCACTGATTGTATTCTGGCCATACATTTGAATACGTCTTAAAGACTTGCATACATTTTGAAAATTGACTTTTGAGTCCTAAAGTTTGAAAAACAATGTTTGATTCAAGTCTCATACACCTGTGATGGAGTTTTTAATCTACTAGCTGTGGGAAGGCTTATAACAGCAGAAAAAAATAATAATTGAACAATCTTTATAAATTCAAGAATAAGAGCATAACATTCTGTATGTTTAGCTGTATCCATCAGAAAAGGCAGTATTATTAGAACAATCATTTGTCCTGATGACTGCTTTATTTTTTTGAGGCTAAAGTACTGTAGGAAAACATCAAGAGGAGAAACGGGAAACCAATTATTCCGGCATTTACGTCTTCCAAGTCAATTTGGCCTGGCCATATTTTACCCCCGGCGGTAGCGTTAACGTGAGCCTTTTCATGGAGGCGGAGTCAGGGCGCTATTTTGCTACCTTGCCGACCTTAGCGCTGGCTTGAAGACGCTTGACTTGGCCGCTGGAGGCTGGAGTGGGATGGTGCCAGTCCAAATATGGTGATAGTGTTTGAACCAATGACTGAGAACTGTGGCATTCAAAAGCACCACCTGTGTGGGAGATGTTTGTCATGGCCTCACGTACAGGCAATGAAAGAAGTGAGCAATAAAACAATGAGTTCCCAAAATTGAAAAAATAAAATAAAATGTTGAAATGCATTTTCGAAGCGTTGCATATTTTGGCATGCTCATGCCTCTGTTACTCCCTGCTTCCGAAGAGTGCAGACGCTTTCCTGCTTGCTCCTGCTTGCTATAGCTGCTTGCCATATTTATTTTGCTTTTTAATCAGCAAAATAAATTGTCTTTTAAATTGAATTTACTTTTTTTTAAGTAAACCAAGGATTTTAAGAGCATTTTTCGAGTTTTAATCAACAAATCTGACGAGCCAGCGACATGTCCGGGAGAAGGGAAGCAAACTCTTGTGAACACTGTCGGAAATATCAACAAGAAATTCATGAGCTACAAGCACGGATATTTGCTTTGGAATCTGAAAAAGGACTGCACGATACAATCCCTGTGTCATCCAGTGGTAAGAAGTCCACATTTTTTACAAGCAAAGAAAACAGCTATTTTTCAACCTAAACCGGAGTGACTCTGTGACGTTCCAAAACGTCCTAAAGACGGGCCGAGCACAATCTCAGTGCAAAGCCCAAGAGAAACAAAGATAATGTCACCTAAAATACACCTTACAAACAGATTTTCACAAACAGTGAAAATGGGAGACATGACTGGCGAAAAGACAGACAGAATCTGTGCCAAACGTAAAAACAAACAAACAACGACGCGAAGAGAATGAAGTTTTTGAAAGAGACTTCTTGGAGTTATTGGACGTGCTTGATAAAATGGAAATAAAAACATTCATAAGTGACCTCTTCCAAACATCGCAGGAAGATAAACAAGTTTAAGCCGGCTGCAGCTGAACTCATGGCTGTCAAAAGAGTGTGCACCAAGAGGATTGTTTTCAACATTTGAGTATGTATCCTTTCAAATTGAGCTAAACATCTTCATCCATTCTCTTTATTGTTTTATACAAGCTCCTCAGCACTGCAAAGTTTTATTGATGATTTTACTGAGATGTTTCGTCGTATGCACAGACTTTGATGGTTTGGTCGTAACAGTTGTTTTCAACGTTCATGTTAATACTTTGTGGACAGAAACGCAAAAGAGCTTCATGCTGTCCTTGAAACTTTCGAGAGTAGTTACTAGTAAGTAAGGAGATGTCACCAGTGCTGCCCTTGATGTGTTACCCAGAATTTCTAAAGTCTGTGCTGAACAGTTTTGTTGGCACCACTCATTGTTAGTTAACATGTCACTTCAATCTGGAACATTTCCAATGTCTTTGAGAAACTCGGTCATAAAGCCTCTCCTAAAGAAGAGCATCTGTGATGCCGCAGTACTGAGTCATTACCGGCCCATCTCTAATCTGCCATTTGACACTGTCGATATGGATCCTCTACAGAGACTAGAGGACTGGGTGGCATCACTGGCACTGTTCCTAAACTGGTTAAAAGTCCTATTTGGAACACAGGAAGTACTTTGTTGAAATTGGTAAGTTTCGAGACCAGATGCCCTGACCTGTGGGGTGCCCGGGGTCATCTGGGACCCTTCTGTTCAACCTCTAAATGCTGCCCTTAGTCAGTTTGATAATGTGTTATCACAATTATGCAGACGACACTCAGATTATGTTTTCACTGACGGGAGTGAATATTGGACCAGTGATTCACTCTGTCATCGCATCCAACAGATCAGTGTGTGGATGCAAAACAACTTTCTACCACAGCTGAACTCAGACAAGACTGAAATCTGGTCTTTGGCACAGAAACAAAGAGAAAGTGTTAGCAGTCACCTCAGAGTCTCCGCCTCTAAAACTACAAATCAAGTTAGAAATCTGGGTAATTAATGGACTCAGAC
The DNA here is from genome assembly GCA_015082035.1 of Chaenogobius annularis. NCBI lineage: Eukaryota > Metazoa > Chordata > Actinopteri > Gobiiformes > Gobiidae > Chaenogobius > Chaenogobius annularis. The sequence goes on along the minus strand of BJKM01000128.1, from coordinate 543,087 downwards.
TTCATTTAACAGCCACGTCAGATCAATAACACCGCAGCGTTTTAACATCTAAAAACATTGCCAAAATCGAAATATACCGTCTTAACGAGACTTATCCATGCGTTTGTCTCTAGTAGATTAGACCACTGTAACGGCTGCTTCACTAGCCTCTCCAAACGAGCTGTAAACAGCTGCAGTACATCCAGAACGCTGCTCGCTCGGGTCCTGACTAGACCAGGAGTACGATCACATTAGTCCTGTGCTCAGGTCTCTGCACTGCCCCCTGTGGGCTCAGAGATAGGACTTCAAAGCAGCTCTGCTGTGTATACAAGTCTCTCCATGGCTAGCACCAAAGTACATCCTGACATGTTAGTGCCATATGACCATCTCGGACTCTGAGGACCTCAGGATCGGCCCCTTGTTTGTGCCGAGAGTCAGGACTAAACATAGACGGGCCTCCTGCTGGGTGCCAGAGTCAGGACTAAACATGGGGTTCTGCGTTCAGTTTTATGCAGCTAAAATCAGTCTTCCTGAGGGATGTGAGACAGGTCTATACTCTGGCATTTGTTCAAATCTCAAGCTAAAACTGTTTTGTTTGGGCTGTGCATATGACTGAAATGATCTTATTTGCACTCGTTCTTTTATGTCTCAAACTATTCTTATGTCTTTGTGATTTTAATTATTTTTAATCCTGTGTTTGAAGCACTTTGAATTGCCTTTGTGTACGAATTGTGCTCTACAAATTACTTGCCTTGCCTTAAAATTCCACCTCCTGCCCTGTCATCATTGCGCCGACTGCGAGGTGTGATGCAATGAGTATACGCATATCCGGGGAGAAATACGGCCTGAAGTGTTTTATTACATTTTTTGTTGGTGGTTTGTGGATTGAAGTTTTCTGAAGTTATGCCATGTATCCGACTTGTCACTTCCTCAGACTCAACCAAATTAAAAGTTTTTTTGATCACACTGTCTTGCTCTTTGTGTTGTTGAAACTGTTGAAATGGATCTCAATCTGGTCAAACAACTGCCATTGCTCCTCTTCAAGTTCATTTCCTGGATGATGCTGGAAACACTGCTTTTTTCCATTATGCAGTTGTACTCTCGCCCACACTCTGTAGCAACGAGGGTAACTATATAATAACTGTTTGTAAATCAGCTACAATTTAATTTACTTTACTCTATAATAACATCTTTTATTTATAGACTTTGAACATCAGAAGAAAAATGCAATGCTTTTTTTGTTCAAATCCAAGGGTACAAGGCGCCCTACCATCAGCGTTTCTGGCAGTCAGACTCAGATTTATCAGGTTCAGTGCCACAAACTATTAGAGAAAAAAACATATCTGATCCATAATACACGTACAATATATTGATGGGTACGTATTTTGCTTAGGCTTGTTAGCTATGTATTTAGCTTAGCTAACTAATGCTAGCATTACACAACCTAGCTGTTACATTACAGCAATTTTCAAATAGATAATCAAATAGCTAATTATAGCTTGCTAGATGTTGTCAATCATTACATTGTCTTAAGAGGTAATACGTCTAAATTTATTTGAGATGGAGTGTAAAACACTTTACATAAGGTAAGAGTTACTTATTATTCTTCCTTGCATTGTGTGATTTAACTGCCGATGGTGGGAGAAGAACTACCTGCAAAACAGCTTCAGGGGATGACATCATATATTTGTTGCAGCATCCAGAAAGAGGCACTGGGCTTTATGGTTCTTGTGAATCGACAAAAAGGTGAGTTTAATAAAAAACATAATGACATACATGTAAATGTTTATTTTATATATTAGTGTAAATTGTGCAGTAATAGAATGCAGACAGTAATGTTGCGGAAGGAAACACAATAGCAAGATCAATCTGGTGGGATGCAAAGTCAAACTGAAAATATAAATGACTTTTTATGAGAACGCCATTATTTTGTTCAAGCTTGAAAGTACTAAAAATTCACGATATTGCTGACCTCAATATTCTAAAAAAGTAATGTATAAAGCAAATTACAAAAAGATAACATAAGATTGCTCTTCTTTCTGCTCCTTTTCATTATTCTTTGTGTAACTGTAAGTCACTGATAATGTATTTTATATGTTATAAATGAAAAACAAAAAAACCCAGTTAATGTTTTAAGAAATTGGAGCTCTAGACCATCTGGAACAGCAGTTAATTTTTAAATCTGTTAGTGCATAATAGACATCCATAGGTAGACTTTTTGAGAAGGAGAAAGAGGGACTAGCTAGTGGTTCATTTGATGGACAACCAGACGCAGTTATGAAATTGAAATCCACAGAGAGGCTAATTGAGGAGGAATGTTGGAGAGATAATTTCATCATTATTAACAATTATTTTCCTATTTTTCCTTATATCAAGCCATTTACATAGAGCAACTTGGTTAGATCAGACAAGCAAGACATTTTTGCTTACCTCATTGGCAGATCCCGTCCAAGTACAACCAGGCCCAGCCGTGCTGAGCTTCTGAAATCAGACAAGATTGGATCTTGACAAGGATATATGGCCACATGCAAAAATGCTTTACCACTGCTACACGAGAACAACCTTAACTGCCACTTTTCCTTGAATCAAACAGTCAGAGTTCAACTTCACTCACAAGGTAACACATCAAATAAGTGCGGAATCGACTGAAACATTTGAAACACAGCTTCAGTCCAGTTATTAAACTAAATTACACCTTTATCAATCGATGTAATGAACAACCCTTTCTTTTTGACAGAAAATGAAATCTTCTTCAAGGTTGCTTGTATGTTTAGAGTGCTCCAAACTTTCTCTTGACAAGTGTCACAAATGCACGCTTAATCATGTTCAAAATTAATGTCCTCCCTCTGACAGATATTCCATCATCGGCGTGGAAGTTTGAAAGTTGTAGCGGGGGGTGGTCTGCCTGCGTGGAGATTAGCGCTGCTCGCCTGCAGTCAGAGGCAAATGCAAAGCAGAAAGGTTAATCCCTGTGATGAGCCAAACCATCCCAAACCAGCCCAAATGCACTGCTTCACAGAGCCATTAACAGGCCAATGGGAGCAGAGATAATTTGATTTTACATGGAGTCCAGGCTCATCTGTTATCTGCAGAAACATACAGGGTTTCAGGGGCGATTCTCAGCTTATTATCTAATCATGATGAATGAATGTGAAGGCAAGTGACAGCTGTTCACTGCTGAATGACTTATTTTTTTCTAAATGTTTCAGTACTTTTACACTCTTTGAAGAATGAGCGTCGATACTTGGAACATCATGTACAGTATTGTTATGAACGAACTAGACACTACAAATGGCAAATTGCATCAAGAGAAGATGCTTGGCCTGGACTGACACCATTAGCAGCTCAATGACATAGTGAGGCCTACAGTTGTTGGAAAAGGCTTCTAGTGTGGTGGTCCCTTTTGTCCATAGACCCTTATACTACTGTAAGAATAACAATAATCATGTGTTCTTGTGCTTGCAGCTTGACAAGCCTCTCATAGCGCTATGACTCACCACACACTCTGTGATAGACACATCTGCCCTGGGGCAGACTGGCATGTTGCCTGAGTGGATAGCACTCTTGCCTCACAGTCAGAAGGCCAAGAGTTTGACCCCCAGGTGTGGGGCCTTTCTTTGTGGGGTGCCTGTTGTGTCTGGGTGGGTTTCCTCTGGTTTCCCAGCTCAACCCAAAACATAGCTAAAATTCTCCAGATAAGGTCTTGTTCAAAAGTAGTTCAAGATCTGGAGATGGGCCATGAGTACTGCACTGCAGGGCCACTGCTCCTGACAGGTTGCCTCATTGACAGTGTATCTTAACCTGATGGAAGAGAGGCCCCTCCGATCGCCACAAATCACTACCGCACAGATTCAAATATAAACGAGGACACACTGACAATTTCCACTCGTCTAACCTGGGATCGAACACTCTAACCACTAAGCCACTAGCCCTTCTTTACAACTATTACTACCATTACTAAAGGTAGGAGATTCATTGACAAATGTATAGTATCACAATATATGGTATCACTATTACAATTTGAAGTTTGAGTATTTTGAGTATTTTGAGTATTTTGACTATAATTTAAAAAAAAAATGAGCTCAAAAGGAGACGGAAACGTCTGGATAATCTCAAGTATAAAGTGATATTTCTGTATTTTTGTATTTCATTTTATAAAACATTCATGTTTTATGCAATACTTAAAAAACTCAAAACATTCACAGATATATTTTAGAAACATTCTGATGACCCGAGAAAATACTGTCTGAAAATCGGTATCAAGATGTTCATTCATTTTGTCAATATGGCCCTGCCTACTACTACTACTACTACTACTACTACTACTGCTACTACTGCTACTACTACTGCTACTACTACTACTACTAAATCTATCTTTCTAAAAAAGTAAAAGTATTATCATAAAGATAACATACTTTAGAGATACAGAGTACTGAGCAGTTTCGGAATGAGGTTATTCTTCAGCCCACAGGTGTGCAGTGCTGGACCACTGTTTTTTTGAAGAAGCAGACAGCATGTTAGCATGTTCTCACCTCCTGAAAGAGATCTGCTCATGACATGTTGTAAAAGCCTGGATGAGGGCTCAGAGTGCATACTAACGCGCTGTCTGCTTCTCCAAAAACATTGCTAACACGCTGTCTGCTTATCAGTGAAGTAAAACCACACTGATGGACCGTGCTTCCTTTTGGCCCGGTAAGTGGGGCCTTAAAGAAAACAGGCCGAGTGCTGCTGCCAGCCCCTCTATTATTTCCACCTTGCCTTCCCCGGGCAGGCACCTCTGCTCTGGTGCATGACGAGGAGACAATTAATCCTAATAATCATGGCCTTCAGCGTCATTGCTCATTCTGGCAGCCTGCTTTTCCACAGGGGCCGGCAGGAGGGAGCGCCCGGGCCCCCAGATCTGCCTCGCACATGCCCCTTGTACAGATGTTGAGTGAGCTGCGGCACCGTTAATCGCTTAGCTATCTCGCAGCCTTCACACTCGCTGGAACGTAAACTCGAGCCCAGCATTTTATCATCTGAAAAAGAGGAAAAAAGTTAGATTTCACACGCTGCAACAACAAAAAATAGCAATAGGCAATAATATGTTAGCTGTCATTAACTTGCAGAATATAAATAACGGTAAATGTACATAAGCAACACCAGATTTGTAGACTTCTGTAAATTAACTGCATTATTGCAGCTGTTAGGTGCAAACTGGCAAACCACCATCATGTGTTCTGGGACTGTCCTGTTGCTCAAAGATACTGGACTGAGATCAAAAAAGTGCTACAGACAATTTTTGACATCATCTTCCCACTTGATTTCAGAACTACGTATTTGGGCCTCAAAACTCCTGCCATGGAAACAGTCAATGGTTCTCTTTGGAGCCTCACTCCTGGCACAGGGAAAAAGGCCATCACAAAACACAAACTGGACTGGATTTACATTATAATTGTGATAAGGAAAATGAAGAGGATCACATTTAAAAAAAAAAGAAGGTTATTTCCTTTGCTCTCTGGTCGAGTTCCGTTTCTTGTAGTTGTTTTGCAAAAGCATGCCTTTATTAATTTACAAATCCTTTCCTTTTTGCTGCTTGAATTTCCTTCTGCAATTAATCTCTGCAATCAGCTTTTCCGTGGCCCTCCTGGTCCTCTTGGTGATGTAAGGCAAATAATGAAAGTGAATTTGTAAAAAGCTCTCTGATTGGTTTACAAGTTGGTTTACTAGTTGCTCTAACAAATCACAGAGCTCCTTACCACTTCAGCAGGACCACGAGTGCCATGTTTTAAAAACAGTTTTAATGCAATACAATACAATGTACTTTATTGTCCCCTTGGGGAAATTTGCCGTGGACTTGTGCTGTAGTGCTTTCAGAATAAAAGCTTTTGTTAATCAATTATCAATCAATATCAATTAAAATTCATCATAAAATTATTTGTTTTTTAACCAAAAATACAGTTTGACAGTGCAAAAGTTTTCCTAGTGTGGTTTTAAATGTAAAACAACTAATGCTAGTAATTGCTATGGCAACGGTAGTAGCCATATAACGGTAGTAGTTATAATCTATGACAAATGTGGATCATTAAGTAATATTTTGAACATTTTATATCACATCAATGAAAAAAATCCTAATAATGCTCCCATCCCTCCTTCGACGATCCAGACTTTGTAAAGCTGCAGATCACAAGAGATTGACAAGAGAGCTAAACCGAGAAGCTGAGATGCTAATCAGAGCAGCTAATACAGTTCGCAAACGTTTTGATCAAAAGTATTGGTTAAATGATTTATTAAATGTTCTTTAATTGTTTTTTTTAAAAATACAATCTTTTATTAAATGATTTACAAACATATGTTTAAATGTTTCAGGCAGTAAATCTAATTTACCTCTATGAGACATGGAAACATGGATTTTTCCCTGTAAACTCCATTTGGCCCTTAAGTATCACGTCAGGTTTAAACATTCGTTTAAAGAGCTGTTGCAGCTGTAACTCCAGCCAAATCCAAACTTTTAGGCATTCACGGTGCACGGTTAGTCGTGTTAATCCAGCTCAGGATTATCATTTCTGCTGTTATTTTTCCTTTGTCACATTGTAAAAGTAAAAAGAATGATGTACTCTCTGCTCAGTGCTTTCAAGTCTGTGTGCTGCATCAGCTGCATCAGCACACGCTGCACAGAGTTTAACCTTCAGGAACATAGTAACATAAGATTATAAATTGCGTAGTTTTATGAAGACTTTACCTTATCTCTGTTGGAATACATCTATTCTATGCTATTGCACCTTCTGCAGCCGTAGTTCCCGTGGATATGATGTTGAGCATCATTAGTGCCACCATGTGGATGGAGGGCTACGCCTCCAGTGCATCACAAAGTTCCTCAGTTATGCCTGTTACTCCTGGGAAGCACAGCGTAACAGATGATCAGTCGGGGACATTCATTGGGAGCTCCAGTTTGAGGAACTTGGCGATCCGAGTTCCTGGTGGGGCGTGCGCAGGTTAGTCCTCATGCAGGACAGTGTAGTGTCCCCATGGGGAGCTGAGCAGAGGGAGCATGGATGCAGGCTTTGAGGCGGAGTAAAAACGGTCACAACCAACTTACACAGAGCTCTACGGCGTAGTGCATCGTTTGCAGTGTAATAAAGTTAAGCGATTCGCATCAACGATGGAAACGGTTTCTCATCTAGCAAATCATGCCTGTTGGACACCCTCCTAAACTGAGGGTGATGTTTTTCAGTCTTTATCATATCCTTTGTGTTGTATCACTGTCCATATTGCAGGGACTCCCCTGGGTGGGTGATCTTTGGTTTAGCTCAATGTTTTTGCCATGGATCAGATCGTTGCAGAGCATGGTTGGACCATGGCACTGAGTCATCCAGGTGATCCACTGTGGCCTCATCTGCTTCTGCCTCCTTTGCCAAAACATGCTGTCATAAGCCTCTTATTGTCTTGAATCTGATGTAGACGGGATACTCTTTCCTGGAGTTTGGCAACCTGTTGGCTTTTTTTATGACATCCGTCACATTGTCCCGTAGAGGACTTAACACTATAGCTTTCCTTTTGAAGCTTTTGCAGCGTAAATAACTTGAAATGCAGGCGGCAGATGTTGTTACCACAGGTAACCACAAGATTATTAATAGTGCAGTAATATACAACATTTCAGCCACTTACAAATGTATTAGACCGGGTAAAATTACATTAATGCAGGGGCCTGTCATGCTGGGATCCAAAGACACCAACATACACTGCCTGTCCAAAACAAAAGTTGTCACAGGAGAAAAAGGGGCTTGCACTCACGCTCACAATATTTTGTAGGACCACCTTTAGCATTGATTACAGCTTCTGCAGTATCAAAAGATCTCCAGTGTGTCTTTATTCCTCTCTCAGAGCTTGTGTTGATGATGGAGAGAGTGACCACTGCACAAAGCCTTCTCCAGCTCGTCCCAAACACTCTCACTGGGGTTCAGAGCGTACATTAGTTTCTGCTTCACCTTAGATCAGGGGTGTCAAACTCATTTGGGCCGTGGGCCGTATTTCGATGCTCAGCCTTGGTCGCGGGTCAAACATAACGTACAAACTAAAACTATAAAAATGATAAGAAATAAATAGCTTTAAATAGCCTGTAATAGTTCTTTTGCGGACACTGTTGCACAAATGTTGCAAGCCGGTGAAAGACTGAGTCCATATTCATGCAGCAGCAGGAACAGGAACATGGACTCATGACTTGAGTTTGGACAATTCTCTTTGAAAGCTGAAGGTAAATTCACTAAAAAGGAGTTTTAGGGACTTGTCCAGGCGGAATCTATATAAAAGTCCTATTCATTTTACATTTTTCATTTTGGGTCATTTTTTACTTGTGGGTTTGGCGTACAAACTGACCCTGATGCTTCCCAGAATTATTGATTTGACTGGAAATAAGAGGGTTACAGCTTTATTTTTATGTACAGCAGATCAAGCAGCTCAAGTTTTCAAAATGGAATAAATAATGAAAAAGTCCAACGTCCCACGTCCCACGGGTGGGACGCACTAAGCATAAGGGGTTTTAACCCCTTACGGGTGGCCTACATTTGGCCCGCGGGCCTTGAGTTTGACACATGTGCCTTTGATGTTTTCTCTGCTCGATGCTAATGATTTGATCCTTCTCTAACACACTGACATCTTTTCCATTACCACGGGATTTGTTTTTCCACATGGTTGTTTCAGAAATGAGAAACCACTCACTGCATCAGTCGGGTTTAAATCTTGAAAGACCATCACCTGCAGCAGTTCTGCAGTAGGATAGGACCTACTGTCTTTGCTCAGTTGAATTCAAGTGGCCACTTTTTTTGGACAGGCAGTGTATATACGTTAACAAATGGCAACATGACAAATAACAATACATCTTAAAAACAAATCTCATTAAACAGAAGCAACATAGCATATCTCAAACTGTTTGGATGACATGTTCTAGCAGCAGCAGCAGCAGCAGCAGCAGCAGTCAGTGACAGCCCTTCCCGTCTCTGCAGAGAGGCTGTGATGCACTGTTTGACCTATCAGCATGGGGACCTCATCAGCTGAAATCAGGTCCCAAATGTTGTGAGTGCTCCCAGCCCGGAGAGTGGCAGCCCGGGGAGAGCTCTGTGCGGTCACAACAGCACAAGCTAACAGCTGCTCTCCGCTCATAGGCAGGGAATCTCCATCATAAAGCACCAATTATGCTCCTCTCAAGTCCAATGGAACACAGTTTGTTCTCAGTATCTCAGCAGCGTCCCACACAACCGGCTCATTATAGGACAGCACAGGGTCTGCCACCTTCTGCACTGAAGTGACACTTGTTCCCAAAAATAATACATGTGTTGCTGTATAGAGCTGAAACCAAATACAGTTTCTTAGCATGCAACTAACACAGCTCGCTGTTTGTGTACAGAGTGGTTACGGCCTGCCAGGGGCACAACCTTCAATTAGGCAAAGAAGGGAAGTGCTCGGGCCCGCTCCTGCGCCTCAATCTAACTTTATCATGTGAAAAAAGGAAACTTGTATGGCTCTATTCTTTTTTCTTTTTGTTTTTTTAAATTCACAAAGCAAAGTAATAAAAGCAAATCTGTTTGGTTTTGCATTTTTGTTTTGTTTTATCCCCAACAAATATAAATGCAGGCTCAGCGCATGGGTTTATGGTTCATTGCTGAGTGTGACAACAACAGCACAGGCTGTAGCTCTGCTCTAATTGAAAATCGATCAAATGAATGATACACAGATTCTCCTGAACTAATAGATACATATGAAACAGTTACATTTACACCTATTCCAAGTGACTCTGGCGGCAGCCATAGCCTTCTCACCTATTCACCAGTTACAGACGCATACTACAGTCGAGATAAAGACAAAGTATCAAATAACTCTTTAATTGCTTACAATCTGCATTCACACTTTTCTCACCAACTCATTAGGTGTAAATCACGGTTCCACTACATTACATTGCCAATTACAGTATGGTATACAGTATATTAATACTACTTAATAGCTCATTTTAATCACTTTCAATTACACACATCTTACACTTATAATGATTATTCAATTACTGTATTTTGTTTAATAGTGAGGATGTATTTCATTGTTTTTAGTCAGTGCATACCAGATTATATTACTGTGATGAAATTATGTTGGAATAAATATTTGATTAAAAGCAAATGGCAAAGGCTGCAATTATTTAGGCAACGCAAGATTTGTTCAGCACAATTTGTACACAATGTACAAAATTACATTGAAATCACAAAACAGATAAAGACATAAAAGAGAAAAATGCAGACAAAGTCCTTTCAGTCATATACACGGCTAAACAAGACTGTTTTTAACCTAGATTTGAACACAGAGTAGAACCTGTTTCACATCTTCAGGAAGACTGTTCCAGATTTTAGCTGCATAAAAGTGACATGCAGAGTAATTTCTATTTCATTGAATTTATTTTTATGGCGCCCTAAATCACAACAGCACTTGCCTTAAAGGGCGACAATTAAAACAGATTGAACAATGTTCATAGGAATTTAGAAATGTCCCAGCATCTCCTTAGACAAATGTCCCAAAGGATTCCCTATGTTTAGTCCTGACTCTGGCACCAGCAGGAGGCCGGTCCATGTTTAGTCCTGACTCTGGCACAAGCAGGAGGCCGGTCCATGTTTAATCCTGACCCTGGTACCAGCAGGACCTACAGCAGGAGGCCGGTCATGTTTAGTCCTGACTCTGGCACCAGCAGGAGGCCGGTCCATGTTTGTCCTGACTCTGGCACCAGCAGGAGGCCGGTCCTGTTTAGTCCTGACTGGCACCAGCAGGAGGCCGGTCCATGTTTAGTCCTGACTCTGGCAACAGCAGGAGGCAGGGTCATGTTTTTAGTCCCTGACTCTGCGCACCAGCAGGAGCCGGCCGATGTTTATCGGTGACCCTAGGATACCAGCAAGAGGCCGGTCCATGTTTAGTCCTGACCGCGGTCCAGCAGGAGGCCGGTCCCATGTTTAGTCCTGACTCTGGCACCAGCAGGAGGCCGGTCCATGTTTAATCCTGACTCTGGTACAGCAGGAGGCCGGTCCATGTTTAGTCCTGACTCTGGCACAAGCAGGAGGCCGGTCCCTGTTTAATCCTGCCCTGGTACCAGCAGGAGGCCGGTCCATGTTTAGTCCTGACTCTGGCACCAGCAGGAGCCGGTCCATGTTTAGTCCTGACTCTGGCAGCAAGCCGGTCCATGTTTAATCCTGACCCTGGTACCAGCAGGAGGCCGGTCCATGTTTAGTCCTGACTCTGGCACAAGCAGGAGGCCGGTCCATGTTTAATCCTGACCCTGGTACCAGCAGGAGGCCGGTCCATGTTTAGTCCTGACTCTGCACCAGCAGGAGCCGGTCCATGTTTAGTCCTGACTCTGGAAACCAGCAAGGAGGCCGGTCCATGTTAGTCCTGACTCTGCACCAGCAGCGGAGCCGGTCCATGTTTAGTCCTGACTCTGGCACAAGCAGGAGGCCGGTCCATGTTTAATCCTGACCTGGCACCAGCAGGAGGCCGGTCCCATGTTTGGTACCAGCAGGAGGTCGTCCATGTTTAGTCCTGACTCTGGCACCAGCAGGAGCCGGTCCATGTTTAGTCCTGACTCTGGCACAAGCAGGAGGCCGGTCCATGTTTAGTCCTGACTCTGGCACAAGCAGGAGGCCGGTCCATGTTTAATCCTGACACCTGGTACCAGCCAGAGGCCGGTCCATGTTTAGTCTGACTCTGGCACCAGCAGAGGCCGGTCCATGTTTAGTCCTGACTCTGGCACAAGCAGGAGGCCGGTCCATATTTAGTCCTGACTCTGGGCACCAGCAGGAGGCCGGTTCCCTGATGTCCTCAGAGTCCGAGATGGTTCATATGGCACTAACATGTCGGAGATGTACTTTGGTGCTAGGCCCTGGAGAGACTTGTATACAAGCAGAGCTGCTTTTGAAGTCTATTCTCTGAGCCACAGGGGGCAGTGCAGAGACCTGAGCACAGGACTAATGTGATCGTACTTCCTGGTTCTAGTCAGGACCCGAGCAGCAGCGTTCTGGATGTACTGCAGCTGTTTTACAGCTCGTTTGGAGAGGCCAGTGTGCAGGCCCGTATAGTAGTCCAAGGGTACACACCTATAGCTCGCGGCACCAATTTGAGAAGCTGTGAAAAGTGATTTCCAAAACATACCTAAATTTAGCAGTTTACTTTGAGGTGTCATTTTCTAAACGCATTACATGCCTTTGTACTATCATATCCATTGTTGGTCCGCCCTCTTCCTGTAAAAAACATACTATTTTGTCAATTAGCCGTCTGCTGTCCATGCCTGTCACGGCCCAGCCAAAGACATACTGTTTTTGTGTGAGTGGGAATCTGACTTTTTATTCACAACATTCACAAGTACATGTGTCTGATCTGCGGATCCAATTGGCTGTGGGTAAACGATGCAATACAGTGGTGTAGTCTCTCATTTTTTAAATTGATCACTAATGCCTCTGTTATTACCCTCGCTGTACTTTAGTGCTTTCTCTCCATGTCGACCTGCACAAATGTTACTCTTTTTCTTTCCCCGCAGTCACTTCTCGGAGTGCTTCTTTGAGGTGTCACCTGTCCTTTTTCTGTTTTGTCTTTACTGTAAAGCCCACAGCAGGCAGCAAGCAGTGAGCTTCGTTAGGTTTAGAATCAGACTCAGAAAAAAATTTTGCGTGGGTGAATCAGGGCCACTGGGGGAAATGACAGCCACATAGCCTTGTTCTGCTGGGTCCAGCTTAATTAAATTTACTGTGCAACAACATCATTTAGCAGTCCTGAGACTGAGTGTTACCTGGAGCCTCTCAATCCACAGGGAAGGAGAAAAAAGAAGGGCCAGGGGCTGTGCTGCCAAACTCGGGGGTAAGGGCAAATACAAATACATGGATCTCCAAGTTTGGATCTTGATGGCGATATTTTTTATATGAATGCTTCATCTTCATGTCTTTGGATGGTGGACATAGTTTATCATGCTTCTCTCAGGTTCATTACTAACTGTAGAGCCATGACACATCACTGTGACCTGTACTCACAAGTGGGATAGCCTTCTCTGGTCACTAGGAAACAAGGACATTGGTGCTTATTTATATAGAAGGCAATGCTTGGAATACTGCCACCGTACAGTTGTACTTTGATCACACATTGAAGTGTTAACTCGCATTCCTTTACAATCAAATGATCAGTTGTTGCTCATTGTTCCTTTTAGCGGCACAGAGCTGGGAAAGAAAGCCTTTGTCCACTCAGGTCCTTTTTCTTGGAATATGCTGAAGAAAGACTGGAAACTGACTAAGTTCTTGATATGAAATGCCTTCAAATCCAAGTTGAAAGCATTAGAGGCTTCATCAATAACCTGCAAATGTTATTTATAAAGTGTTATTTTAACTGTTGTTGTTGTCGAGGAAAGGAAGCAGGGGCTCTCCTGCGCCTTTGGAAGCGCAGTGCACGTATGCCCTTACCTGGGATTTTCCTTTCCAACGCTAACTCACTTTCCAACAAACTGGATGAAAAAGTCTTTTCTTCAACTCCTGTTTTGTGCTTCACAGAGACGTTGCTCAGCGAGTCGGACTACGCCATGCAACTGGAGGGCTTCCAGCTGCTCCGCGACGACAGACAAAAAGACCTCTTTGGGCCAAAAACACAGGGCTGAGGAGTTTTTACATCAACAATGCCTGGTCTACAGATGTGACTGTCATTGCCAAACACTTCCCTCCTGCTCTGGAATATCTCTTAATTAACAGCAAACCATCTTACTCACCACATGAGTTTTTTTTTGCCTGCTTTATTAGACAGAAGAGGAAAGTGTGAAATGGTGGATGAGAGAGAAGGGAGGACATGCAGTAAATGTTGGCGTCAGGATTTGAACTCACAACACTGCGGTCGGCTGCACCAGGCATACGTGTACTGTGTCTTAACCACTCGACAACCGGGCAGCACCTGTACCAGGTTTTGAGTGTGGAGCGGACCTTTCCGGACTCCTTGTGTATTATCCTGGGCGGTTTTAACAAGGGGAATCTCAGCCACGAACTACCAAAGTACAGACAGTTTATTAAAGTCCCGACCAGTGAGCAGAACATGCTTGATCACTGTTGCACCCCCAGTAATGCCTTTTGCGCCGTGGCCCGAGCTGCTGTGAGTTCTTCAGATCACGCCATGGTTCACCTGATCCCCACGTACAGGCAGAGGCTGAAGCTCTCCAAACCTGTAGTGAGGACCTCTAAGATGTGGACCAATGAGGCAGTGGAGGAGCTGCGAGCGTGGACATTACAGTCTGGGAGGTTTTTAGAGCTGCTACAGATAGTTTGGATGAGGACACAGACACTGTGACGTCATACTGTGATTCTGTGAGGACAGCATCATACCATCACAAACCAAAGTCACTTTCAATATTGACAAACCCCCTCCATCCGGACCAGAACCTCCCGCCCCAAGAACAGTTTCTTTCCCTCTGCCATTGGACTCATGAACATTTAACACCTGCCACTTTCACAATGACTGATATCAATAACTAATACTATTCACGCACTGTTCACTTCTGCATTATTCCCGACCATCTGTAGATTTTTGTTTAAATATCTAAGTATATACTGCGAACAAGGTTATTTTTTACCTTATTTTATTAGTAAAATCTTAAATTATGCATGCCATATTTGATTCTATAGACATTGCTATTATTATTATTTTATTATCCATTGTTTTATGTTGCACCTGAACGCCGAGACAAGTTCCTATGTTTGCGAAATATGTTCAATGTCAATTGAATGTCAATATTAAACCTTTTCTGGTACACCGGGGAGGGTGTGTTCCAACAACAGAGGGATAACACTCCTCAGCCTCCCCAATAAGGTCTATTCCAAAATAATAACCATTGGCATTCGCGATCCCTGACATAAATAGTAGGTACCTCCGAAGTAGACTCAGACTAATGTTTGATTTTATTTTGACGATATAGATGTAGTTAAATGGTCGGCCAACAAATTATAATCTACATTTGCCACTGCATTTGAACGCCATCAAGCCTTGTTTAAGACTATTGTATACACTTTACATTTTTCTCTCATATCATCTGGGGACCACCTGAAATAATTTCGGGACCCCCCATTAAACTATGACAAATTTGACCCATATTGTGATTTGTGAATATGATTCATGGAAAATTCCTACAGCAAAAATATAAGAAACTTTGCCAGCTGAAGTAGGGGAGGACAGCTCATGTAGGGGAGAACAGCACATGTAGGGGAGAACAGCCATGTAGGGGAGAACACAGATGTAGGGGAGAACAGACAGTAGGGCACATGTAGGGGAGACAGCTCATGTAGGGGAGAACAGCACATGTAGGCAGCACATGAGAACAGCACATGTAGGGGAGAACAGCACATGTAGGGGAGAACAGCTCATGTAGGGGAGAACAGCAGATGTAGGGGAGAACAGCACATGTAGGGGAGAACAGCACATGTAGGGGAGAACAGCACAGTAGGGGAGAACAGCACATGTAGGCGAGAACAGCACATGTAGGGGAGAACAGCAGATGTAGGGGAGAACAGCACCTGTAGGGGAGAACAGCACATGTAGGGGAGAACAGCACAGAGAACATGTCAGCAATGAACTTCTCGCACAGCTCTTAAGAAAGTGTTTATTTTTGGTCCTCCATTACATTTTTTAACAGGACTGAATTTTTGTTCATGGTGATATTCTGCTTAAAGGTTTTGCGTCCCAAACTTGAGCAAACACAATTATGTACTTAACGTTCATTGGGAGAGAAAAAAGGTAAGAGACTGATTGTATTGAGAGATTGCTTGTAATTGTTTCTGTTGCACAATTCTTAATCAAAATCACAGCACGTTATGTTCAAACATTTCTCAGAATTTGTGTGAAATACTGTGGCTCCTCTAACAGTCACACTCATGGTTCACATGTTCCTCTTTAAAAGCATGGACCGGCCCCCCTCTGGTCAGTTTAGGGTACACCTCTGCCTCTCCACAGTGAGAGAGGGCCAGGCAGATTCATCACACTCACAGGCGCTAATGCTAATGATCCGTCAGCACAGTTGGCTGCGTCGCCTCGTCTCTGTGCAGGGTCAGTGTCCGGAGGCCTGCTGTGTCATCCTGCTAGCTCTGCCTGTCAGTGCTTCTTTCGTACCTTTAGCTCAACTGCACTTGCAAAGACAGAAATAAGTTATTTTAAACCCATTATTTGTCAGTTTATGTACTGATATAATTTGTATTACGCACACCACACCAATAAGCACTACAAGTTATTATTATATTTCTTTAATGGCATCTTGTGGAAGTACAGTCAATATATGGTACCAGGAGTAAATTGTAAGAAAATAAGCAAATATGAACAACATTTGACTGCCAGAAGAGTTAAAACTGTTTGAATGATAAATGGAAGTTCTTCAGGCAGCATTTTGGGCTGTATTTGCTTGCAGCTGGACTGGAGAAGGAAGAGGAACGGCGCACTATTGCTAACAGTAGCTGGTCGTTCTGCCCTGGATGTGAATTTTGATAGCGAGGAAGATCAAGGTTAAGAAAATGTTCTCACTCGATTTGAGAAATACTGGGCACCAAGACAAAAAGAAACATATGAAAGGTATGTTTTCAGAAACAGGATGCAAAAAGAGAACGAGTCCATAGAGCAGTATGTGACAGATCACAAAAGTCAGTCATGCAACTTTGGTACTCGCACTGATTCAATGATTCCTGACCAGATAGTGATTTGAGTAAAAGACAAAAGAGTGAGAATGCTACTGCTAAAGAAACAGATTTGCACTTTGGAGAAAGCAATAAGCATTTGTCAAGCATCTGAAAGCAAAAAGCTACAGTTAAAGTCATTTGACAGTGATGGTGAGCCAGTGACAGTGGAAACCGTAAAGAAAGGCACCAAAAAGACAGAACATTTCAGAGATTCTAAAGAGAAACGAAAGGACAAAGACTGTGGAAGAAGCAGAAGAAAACATGCTGTAAAACAATGGCCAGCGGACGTAAAGTACTGTAGAAAATGTGGGGGCAAAAATCCTTCACCAGGTGCTGTTTTGTAAGTCACACATTGTGACAAGAAAAGACCACGAGCAGCAGTGATGAGGATGAGCCGCTGTATCTGGGATTATCAGACATGGACGGTAAGGAATATTTCAACATATTGAGCCCAAAACCACAAGCGAGACCAAATAGACTCAACTTTAGAGCCTATAACAACAAGCTTATCCTGCCTAAAGATGTTTCGAGTTATAACAAAAGGGAAGGACGTTCCTGCAATCCTGTGTTTGCCTTTGTGGAGGAGGATAGTTGATAATTGTTTCTCCACGTTGTTTCTCCACGTTGTTTCTCCACGTTGTTTCTCCACGTTGTTTCTCCACGTTGTTGTTTCTCCACGTTGTTTCTCCACGTTGTTTCTCCACGTTGTTTCTCCTCATTGCATTAAACTGCAAGAGAGAAACATCTATAAATCACCCTTGTGATCCTTTCTCCCTATTTTCAGGTAAAAGTTACCAAATGTTATTTCATCGTCATCTGTACATTGTTACGACGTTTTGCAGTTAACTTAGCATGATTAAAAGAAGCTAAAGCAACTTTTTATTTGTGTATTTTGGGAATTTAGACAACCCTTTTTTTTGTGCTCGTGAACTAGCGCTCCGCCATCTTGTGCTAATGCAAGCAATGTGGTGCTAATGTTACAAAGATAAAGGGAGATTATTTTGTCATTTGTTGTTGTAAAACCCCCTATGGAACGCCTTTCACAACTTTCTTCACTGCAGTGGTTAGAAGGGAGAGACTAGGGAAGACTAAACAGCCACTTCACAAGAGGCTTTATCAGCACAGAAGACATGCGAGTTCAGGACCCCAGAGTGCCGTGCATCTTCATCTCAAAGCCACAAACCACTCTATTGAAGACAGTGAGGTGGAGATTCTGAGCAGGAGAAGAGATGGTTTGAAAGAGGAGTTAAGGAGGCCATCTTTGTTAAAAAAGAGAATCCTTCCTTAAATCGTAATGGAGGTTTAAGATTCAACCTTCCAGTTGTTTATAATGGTCTGCTGAAACCATGGAGACGCCCTGGGCATTCGGATGCTAATAAAGGGACTCAGGGAGGAGGGAGCCAAAGCCAGTGAACAAAAGGCCCATTGCAGTTGGTTTCGTTGGCCCATTATCAGGAGGTCCCGCCCTGTGGGCAGGGCTTTCACAGAGTAGGATATAAACCTGAGTTCTCAGACTTGTTTCTCTGATTGAGAATGACTCTTGGATGAGAGTCGAAACGTTTTGTTTTTCTAAAACAGAGTCCAGATGAAACAACTGAATCTTTTTCTCCAATGGAACACTCCTGGAGGGATTACACCGACACTCACCCAGCTCACTCACTTTCAAACCCAAGAGCTTTTGAACACAATTTTGAATGTAAAGACAGATATGTACTGGCAAAAGGAACTATAAATGGAAAGGTTTTTACTTTAGCAAATATGCTCTACCAGAGAGTGATATAGGGTCACACCTTGAAGTCGGCGCAATTGATGACAGCGCAGGGCGTGGAATTCTAGACAAAGAGGTGTGATTATGCCAAAATATGAGGTTGAGTAAAGCAAACTGAGGGCGTGGTCTGGTGCATTCTGTGAATGGCCAGAATCGTAACTAATAAACTTCAAAACTAGCATTAGTTTTTACCTCAAGCTAACCTTATAGGTAAATGAACAAACGTCTTGCTTCTTATGAAGTATGAATTGGCCTCTAAAGCTCTTTGCGCCGTGTTGGACCTGTTACTGCGCAATCTGGGCCAGACTAGACCTGCAGAATCATGTGTTCAGCTTAGAGAGGAACGTCTGTTTGGAAAATTTCTGTCAAAGCACATTCACCCAAAATCTCTCAAAACAAATAAAGGTGAATTACATAAAAAAAAACAATGCATCTGCATTTCAATATTTTATCTATTTATTTTTAACTTTGGGAACTCATTGAAAAACGGGAAATCAACCTGTTTTATTGCTCACTTCTTTCATTGCCTGTACGTGAGGCCATGACAAACATCTCCCACACAGGAGGTGCTTTTGAATGCCACAGTTCTCAGTCATTGGTTCAAACACTATCACCATATATGGACTGGCACCATTCCACTCCAGCCTCCAGCTGCTAAGTCCAGCCTCTTTATGCCAGCGCGAAGGTCGGCAAGGTAGCAAAATAGCGCCCTGGCTCCACCCCCTGGAAAAGGCTAACGTTAACGCTACCGGCGGGGACAAAATATGGCTCCTGATGTTCAAAACATTTTCTAATGTCTGCCTTTAATAGACCAGGCTCATTACTGCAGCAGCAGCTTATTGAGTCCCCGCTGCTTCACGGTGCAGGGGCTGGTGCTCCTGCGTCCAACACTGCCCTGTGGGTTTGCCATGGCCTGGCCTGGACGACAAAGGCCTGGCCCACGGACCACATGAACGTGAACTCAGACCAGAATAGGGTGAGAGATTTGATTGAGAGCGTGCTGTTGAAGTTTGACATCAGGACTGTGTTGTCTGACAGTGACCGGCCCAAAAGTGCACCGGCTCCACATGGTTAGTGCAGCCCTTTTTTTATGGGACAGAATTCAGGAATTGGGACACATGTTTAAATTTCGGGACAGTCATGAATTTTAGGGGAAGTCTGGTCACCCTTTTAACAACTGGAATTGTGAGAAAGCACACACTACACCACTCTGAAAAAACAACTGGTTAAATGATTCTCCTGTAAAATTGTGTGCTTTATTTTACCTAATGTGGAAATTATCTGTTGGTCATTGATGAATTATTTATGCAGCCAGAGAGAAATCAAAAACAGGTTTGGTTTTAATGGAATTAATAGTTTATGTATTGCCACAAGCAAACACTTGTAGGACTGGGTCTGTGTTTTCAGACTTTTCATTGGTTAAACAGCGCCATGTGACCCCTGGCAGACCAAAACAAGTTGTAGTGCCAGCAGTGATGCTAACTCACTCAGGATTCTACACTTACAGTATATGCAGATGATGCAATTCTATATGCTAATTAACCTTCTTGTGCCCAAATGATGAGGATTTTCACTTCGTCCAACACAACCGAGTTAATTTAAAATTATTAATGAATTCAAATAAAACAAAATGCATGCTGTTCTCCAAAAGACACTCTATTGACCCAAAAAATATATCTATTCTCACACTTGATGGTAATATGATTGAACAAGTACCCCATTACAAATACTTGGGCATCTGGATCGATGAGAAACTCTCCTTCAACAAACACGTACAAGAGCTGACAAATCATCTTAAAGCCAGATTGTCATTCTCCTTTAGAAAATAAAGAATGTTTTCCTCTTAATTGTAGAAAACAGTTCATCCAGGCTGCATTTGTCCCAGTTCTAGATTATGGACAATTTATATATATGATTCTACAGCAACAGTGTTAGAACCTCTGAACTTTATCATTCAGCTCTAAGGCTCAACTCTAAGGTTCAGATCTAAGGCTCAGCTCTAAGGCTCTAAGGCTCAGCTCTAAGGCTCAGCTCTAAGGCTCAGCTTCTAAGGTCCAGCTCTAAGGTCCAGCTCTAAGTTCAGCTCTAAGGCTCAGCTCTAAGGCTCAGTCTAAGGTTTTTACAGGAGAAGGATACAGAACTCACCACTGTGAATTCTATTCTAAAGTAGAATGTGATCATTGGATGTGAAGAGAACAGCTCTGCCCTTTGTTTGTGTCTAAAGCTCTAGTTGGCATTTTGCCTGATTATTGATCCAGTTTATTACACATCAGAGATCAGGTATTCACAGTTTGAGGTCTCAGGACATTTTGATCTTACAATCCCATCGTTTTAACACAGAGACAGGAAAAAGGCTTTCAGACACTTTGCTCCTTCACAGACTTTTTAAATTAAATCATTTTATGCCTTTTAATGATTTTAAAGCACTGGTCAAGGACCAC
Organism: Chaenogobius annularis; assembly: GCA_015082035.1. NCBI lineage: Eukaryota > Metazoa > Chordata > Actinopteri > Gobiiformes > Gobiidae > Chaenogobius > Chaenogobius annularis. The sequence continues at coordinate 522,214 of BJKM01000128.1, read as the reverse complement.
CCGCAGTGCCGATGCACTTGTTTTATATATAATTTGATCTCATATTGCATGTATAAATGTGTTTTTATGTATTGGTTAATTTTATTGAATGTTTTATTTGTGTTTTAGTATCCTGTGTGTGTTGTTTTGTAAGGACCCATGAAAAAGAGAACTTTTCTCATTGGGTTTTCCTTGTATAAATACAATAAAATGAAAAATGGAATGGACAGGTGGCAATAGAAGTGAAGAAGTTGGACATGTTTCCTTAGATTTTATTAGATTTTATTCGAGGAAACTCTGTGTCATTTGGAGCACGTTCTAAACAGATGAAGACGTCAGCCACAAAGAGAGGTAAAGAGGAGGAGGGGTGAAAACGCAGTGAGCACAATCATTTATGTTTGATGCTGTGGTTGCAAATGTAAAAGTAGTTTGTATGCCTTTTTTGCTTTATACGTTGGATGTTTTGGCAGACGTGGGTGATACATGCCGTGACGCTGTTTCCAGTGTCTTCTCCGCTCACTTCTGTGCAGAAGTGTCAATACACATCCCGCTGCACCGGCGCATGGCAAAAAATCAGGCTTAAAAGTCAGGTTTGAATGACTGGAGTCTAGTCGTGTCTTTCTGCAGTCCACACTTTGTGACTCGAACCTTCAAGTCCAGATGTTACAAGACCTGAAGCAACTGCGACTAACTTCAACTAGTGACGACAGGGTGACTAAAAACAACTGAAAATGAGTGTGTGTTCTCAGCTTACGTCACAAAACATGTTCATAAACACATGTACATGTACAAAGTTAGTCGAATCTAACTTTGTATAACACTTGTAAAAAGAGCACATTGTGGTTAAGCTCTAAAAACAATCATCAGATTTCTAAACATACCAAATCATCATAAAGACACGGCCTGGTAATTCCTTCAGCACTTTTTGACGGGTGTTGTCAGGGAGACCTGTAGGAACAGTGTCACATTGAGAGGGAGGTTTATGTTGCAAATATTAAACAAATCATTTCAATATTTACTTTTTTGCATCGAGTATCATACTGTTTCAGACTTGAGACAATGGAGACTCTAAACCTGGTTCATTCTTGAGTTTTCCCAGAAGTGCTTTCAAACTGCTACAGTCTGACTATAAAACGCCTTCATCTTGTTACTCCTGTACTGCAGAAAGTGTTCGGTAGTTTTGATATGAGAGTTAAAGCTTTAAAATTGATATAAGGTTGTGCCAATGTAAGCAGAGTGTTTACTCCCCAGTTTTGGAATTTGTGTAAAAATGTTGTTATTGATATCAAAACGATTGGAAAAAACTGTAATTAAAGCTAGCTTGTATATACAGGTAGAACCTATATATGCAACTCTGTGGGAATTCCATCATTTTACAGTAACAATCGCTTTTACAACCTCATCAGGTGATGAATGCTAGATGTTTTAAAACATTTCATTATTTTATCTTAACTTGACTTGAGGTGTTCTGAGGATGGACTTGAGATTTGCTTTTGAGTAAAAAGTGTGACAACCAACCTCGCTTTCCCTGCACCTCGAATGTTCACACATTTAACATAGATGTTTCATTTGACTAAATAAACATGCAAAACAATCCTTCATACTTGTTTAGTTTTTACAGTTTTTTCTGTTTATTGATAAAACAACATATCGAGACACTAATTTGTCCATTTTAAAATTTAGTCCGAATGTAACCTCTCCATCTTTCAAATATCACTCACAATGTTGAATTCTTAACTGTTGGTTGAGTTTGTGTCATCCTTTTCTTCCCTCAAACTTTCTAACTACAAAATTATTGCGATAAATTAAAAAACCCTAGAATCACTTTGTTCGAAAACAACCAAGCATAATCAGGCTGAAAAAGCAAAATGTTATTGGAGCGATTTTTCCACAACATGGAAGTAACATATGTCAAACAGTCAAGTTTTGAGAACCCAACAGCTGGGTGGTTCAAGTGCGCGGAATCTGCCTACTGAGCAAGAATGATCTCTGTGCGCGTGTCAGCCGCTAGCAGCAGGAGCTCCAGCAGCGTGTTGGATCCCAGCACCACCACGCCTGGCTCTTGTCAACTCCAAGCTGACAAGTGGAACATTGACACAAATTAATACAAAAAAACCTGCACAATTAATTCCTGCCAGTGCCGCCGCTTGAAAAAAAATACATGAATGAACAAGGAGCACTTCGAAACAAGCAAGTTTCTTATGCAATTCCATGGGTGTTGTTGATGGTTGATGTTGTTGTCCCGTCGCGTGCAAAAGAGATGCTAATTATTGGGCGTCAGCTAGCGTAAAACGTGCAGCTGTGTCTGTCAGTGCTCGCTGGACTATTGCGTTGTTGTTCAGTAGACAGTGGGTGGTGTATCTCCAGATCGTTATGGTAATATCAAGAGGAATCTATGGCTAATGTCAATCAAACATCTTATCTGTGCAGTTAAGAGTACAAGTTATGTATTTTTCATCTCATCTATTTCCCTACAGAAATGAATGCTTATGAAACTAAAATAATGCAACGACCGTCGCTATACTTTAAACTGATGAAATCTACAGATATTTGGATAACATTGTGGTGGTTTTAGAGATGTTCAACCAGTATGCGCAGATTTTTAAAGACAAACAGGTGTTCGTAAATTTTATTTTATTAAATGAAGATGAAGGTGAATAGGAAAAAATCTTACATTTAGAATAGATACAGAATATCGGTTTAAAATCCTTCTGTGGTTTACTACTGCAAAAAAGGTATACATTTTTTATCCAGTAATTTGTCATATTTTAAGAATTCATTGTATGTGTAAAAATGGGCAAATGTTGTCTCTGTTTGTCCCTGGTTGTGGCTCCAGCAGAGGGCGCTGTAGTCTCTGTTTGTCCCTGGCTGTGACTTCAGCGTATCACATGGTGATGGAGGAGGTGAGGATGGATTCAATGATGGCCGTGTAGAACTGCACCATCATCTGAAGTACATCCTCTGCTGGGCCTTCTTGATGAGGGAGCTGATGGAGGGCTCCCACTTGAGGTCCTGGGTGATGGGTGTGCAAAGGAAGCGGAAGGAGTCCACGGTGGTGATGGGGGAGTCTGTCATGATGGGGGGGGGCTGGGGGGCTGTGACTTTCCTGAAGTCCACGATCATCTTTCCAACTGTCTTCTGGGCGTTGAACTCCAGGTTGTTACCGCTGCACCAGGACACCAGCCGGTCCACCTCCCTCCTGTAGACAGACTCATCCCCGTCCGAGATGATCCCGATGAGGGTGGTATCGTCCGCAAACTTGATCAGTTTTACGGAGTCGTGGCTGGAGGTGCAGCAGTTTGTGTACAGGGAGAAGAGCAGAGGGGAAAGTACACAGCCCTGTGGACTCCTGTGCTGATAGTCCGAGTGTCTGAGACATTCTTCCCCAGCCGCACGCACTGCCTCCGATCCGTCAGGAAGTCAGTGCTCCCCCTGCAGGTGGAGTCAGGCACGTTGAGCTGGGAGAGCTTGTCCTGGAGCAGAGCAGGGAGGATGGTGTTGAAAGCAGAGCTGAAGTCCACAAACAGGATCCTGGCGTAGGTTCCCGGGGAGTCCAGATGCTGCAAGATGAAGTGGAGTGCCAGGTTGATGGAACTGCAGGGGGTCCAGCATGGAGGAGGTGAAGGACTTGAGGTGGGGCAAGACCAGGCGCTCAAATGACTTCATGACTACAGACGTCTCTGTGGGAGAAGAAATGTCAGTGTTTATTAAACGTCAGATTTGAAATTGATTGCAAAGATGATGCTCTCCATTTTCTTGTTGTCCAGTCTTTAGGAGTCGGTTCAGTCGGGGAAGAAGAACAGTTCAATTATAACTTGAAAAATTATTCTTTTCAGGAGTTTCATGTCCCAGATACATAGTCTTAAAATTAAGCAGGATGTTAACTTTGAACATGATTTGTAGAAGCTTTATTCATCTCAGTCCAACATTTGTAGGGCGATCTGGGCAGTGTTAATTCCAATTCCAGTATATAGAATAATAAAGAAAAGCCGTCTTACTTTGTGCTGATTTTATTTAGGACTGTAAAACGATCTAAAAATCTGCTAACCCTGTTTAAAAAGACTGAACTGAACAGAAATCCCTGGGATTAGTTAAATTTACTCTCCTGGATGTGTTCAGGAGGTGCACAGTTTATTCAGTCGTGACTTTAAAACATGAAGTCCAAACCTAATTGTAAGTGTAGCTCTAATATAGACAGATATGATGCATTTAATTAACATAGTGCTTTTTCGACACTCAAAGACTTTGCATTGCATTATGTCATTAAAAAAAGGAAACTAGGGATGCAATATGCTCAAAATGTAGGATTTATTAACTTACAAAGTGTGAACAAAGTATATTTTTTCCGAAATCAAAGAGACGTGTGCAAGTGTTAGTGGTGTAGTGCGGGTGATGTGATGGGACTGAACGCGGTGTGTGTGTGATATGTGTGTACTGCATGGATGAGATGGTGAAGACGGAGGCCGAGGCAGCCAGCTGCAGGGTTAGTGTGGACTGGCCAAGCAGGAGCGTGGAGAGAGAGACAGAGACAGAGGGGGGCACGAGCGCAGAGGGTAGAGAGAGTAGACAACAGTGTGCGGGGCCATGTGGTCGAACGCTCTGCCCCTTCTCGCACAGACAGCCTCCACAATGGAGTGTTTTAAGTCTCATGACCCACTTTTATTCTCTGGATTTTAAAACACCATAAATTGTCTTTAAATTGTGTCAAAACTGAGAATGTATACCTTTATTGTTTGGTGTCTATGTAGAAACTTGGAAACTGTTGTTACAAAAATAGTGTATTTATTTTTATTTCTATTATTAAGTCATTTTAGATTACTATTGTGGCTTACAATATACTAAGTGTAACATTCCCATCCACGTATGTTATCACGTAACATCTCCTTTAATAACATTTGCCTTTGTCAGTCTGGATTGCCACTTCAAATGCTGTATTAGATGTTAGGCAGCATTCTATGTTTTTAGGGATGTCTTTCCTGTTACTATTAGTTTGTGACTAAACAGTAAAAGACACCGAGTTGTCTCACTGAGGAGTGACTGTGTGTAGAAGGTGTTCATGAAGTACTGTAATTGCAACACTGTTTTCCTCAAAAACGTAATCACATTCTGCTTAAACGGCCTGCAGTATCATATCTGCATTATCTGTTATAATCAGAGCTGGAATGAGTCTGCTCCAGGACTTTCGCAGACATTAAGGTTGAACTGGAGAACGGGTGTTTAGATGTTGTCACCTCTGCTCCTCAGACCAGATGTTCTCCGCAGCCTGTGGTCACACACTTAAGTGGGGTCTGCTCAAACATCTGCGCTTCTCTACTCCGTCGCCCAGGAGCACCGACAGTGCAATCTCCCGGGCCGGGAGTCGAAAGGGCGAAAGAGACGTTTAGGTAACTTCTGAAATGAGCCAAATATAATTGGTCACATTTCTCTGTACAGCATAGTAAGTAATAGTATGGGATGGAAATATCCTGGAAAGAAATGCATTTTATTTCCATTATATTACCAAGACAGTTCTGCCCGGTGGTCGAGTGGTTATGGCACAGCACACATATGCCAGGCTCCAAGTGCAGCGGCCGCAGTGTCGTGATTTCCAATCCCGACTCCGACAATTTACTGCATGTCCTTCCTTCTCTCTCATCCCCATTTCAGACTGTCTTTTCCTGTCAATAAAGCCTTTGGGCCAAAAAAATACTTTAAAAACATATATATGTCACCAAGAAAATACTACAATGTTATTTACAGTCATACGTGGGTGAATCACATTACATTAAAATAAAGTGTGTGTCCATGGCACTATCTCAAACTGACTGAAGAGAACAGAACCAGCCCATTTAAACAATCCAAAGCGGGCCCTGAGAGAAGTCTAGAGTCCAAAGCGGTCTGGTTCTCTTTCAGAACCTCCTAGAACACAGATAATTGGACAAGAGAGAAGACTGACTCAGATGAAACCAATACTGTAAATAGCAGAAAGAAAAAATAATCATTTCACATCAAACGCTGACTTGATCTTGTGATTAATCTCCATATTTCTACCTTTTATAACTTGTGTTTATACATGCTTAGCCAAACAAAGCTAGCGCACGTCAATACCTTCTGTTTAAAAATCCCCTCTGGAATATGCCACGTTCATATTCAACGCTGCAGCCAATTTCTCCATTAAATGTACATTTTCGGCAATTTGGCCGATAGTCATCCTCAGTTGGGTTGGTAAAATAGATTACATTTCATTTAAAAAAAAAAAACTAGTCCAAAAAAGCTGAAAACCTGTGAGAGCGTCAGCACAGTTCAAAGTTACGCAGCGCCCTTGAACCCATCATCACAGCGCCAAGAGCACATGCTGCAGGTCAAAGCAACAGTTTTGGCTCAAACAATCGAAAAGAAAGAGGAATATCACTTTTAAACATTTGAAAGTCGTGTGTGGAACGATGTTTTTGGAGCCGGACTCTGGATGCAGAAAGACTTTTCCAACTCTTCGGGACTTTAGAGAGCGTCGCTCAAAGTATTCTGTTGCAAGTCCCTCCTTTTCCCGAACGACATCAACAGCAGACTTTCCAGATTGATAATGTTTAGAACTAAGTTCAGTGAGATCAATCTGGCAGATCCCGGTTAAAAGTCTAATATCCAAACTCAACATCCATAGCGTGTGTATCCAGGTGCACCATGATGCACAAGCTTATCTTCACAGGGGAGAAAGATCACACATCACCAAAGGTTTAAAGTTCAAGGAGAGGAGTGTACACAGACCAAGTGGACGGAAAACAATAACAACAATACAATGTGAAATTCCAACATCATTGCACAACCTACAATACGTATCATGATGTGTTTTATTTCTTTCTTCAATAGAGTACCCATTCACTATCCATCTGACAGAGCTTACAGAATAACATGTTTTCAAGATACACCTTGTATCAATGAAAACATTGCTAAAGGGAAATGGAAATCTGAATCTGCTTGTAAGACACTATCTATTCTCCAAAGTCAAGGAACACGTTTACCTTGTGGAAGACGAAGCCAAACATCTCTGTAATCTAAATAAAGGCTTCATGTTGTGGAGGTCATCAGCAGAAGACTTTAAAGAGTTTTCATTTGAAAACCTTTGGTCTGAAATTTTTTTTTTACCAAATAACGAAAAACAAGTCACAGCATTCAACATGTTCAGCTGCTGCTGAGAGCCCTGCTTGTCAGCTTTACATTGATAATAAAAATAATTCTTCTGGATAGTGGAGCAAAAAAGGGCGTTTTTAAAAGACTGTGAAACTAAGAAGCTCCACTTCACACTTTGTGCTGTGTTGCAGTCGCATGTGAATGACATCTAAACTGTCAGGAGAACACAGCTGCTGCCTCATCTACTTCTACACCGGACAGTGATTTAGACTTTGAAAGGGCCAGAGAAAGCGTCTGAATCTTTCAGGTGAGATGTTTTTTCCTGCTAACATATTTTGATATTGTTTTAAGTATTTTTTGGATCGAATGTTTGCCACATTCAGAGCTCGTCAGCAGGCCATTTTGTGTCATCTACAGAAAGAGAAATATTTTCTTTTTTTATCATTTAAAGGTTTTGTTTTTTGTGACACAACAAGCCTTCGGAGGGCCCAGAGCAAAATTTTCCTTGGGGGCCCTCGCCACATCATCGGAATCGGTTTTATTGTCATTTTTGGTGATCGATTCACAAACTAGGAACTTGGTTCGACATAAACAAAGCGCACCAAAATCCGTTTGCGACGCCATCTTTGTTAGTTTATCATCAGCACCTCACAAGCTCAAATATTGACGACTCAAATCCCACAACGCAAATTGGTATTCCGCTGACATCATCTCTACTCCCTGTATAAATGACACACCTCAGAGATGTTGTTACAAATGTATTTGTGTGGGTGTTAAGGGTCTACAACAGGGGGGCCCACACTTTTTCAGTGTGCAAGCTACTTTTAGATTTGCCAAAGCCCGAAGATCTACCTGTAGATTTGTATTACTTTTTTTTCCAAACAGCTATAGAAACATGTATAGACGTGAAATATAAAGCAGGGGAGCGAAAATTGATATATTATTATATTATAACATAGTTATTTTTCACAATTTACCAATTTATTTTATTTTAAAACAAATAGTCTAAGCTGTACTGCTCCTTCTCCCTTAATGAGGGGTGTACACTGAGTGTGCACACTCAAAAGTTTCATGTCAGAGGGTCAGGTCGGGACGGCGCTTGGGTCCAGACCGGAGTCCCCCCTCAACAATTTTAGCCTAGCAATGTGGCACCAAACACAGGCAACAGAGAAAAAGGCAAAGGCAAAACTAATAAAAATACCAAAAACATAGGAGCGTAGTGGGCAGAGTACATTTCCCCCTGATTATCAATCATAATAATACACAAAGACTAAACATGCACACAGTCTGCTGCTGCTGCTAACATTACCAGGCTGGTGTAAATGTTATGGTCAAATGTATTATTAGTGGAAAGGGGTGCGGTGCGCGCTAACACAGGTATGTGCGAGGCCCCCATGGCGGGGCCCTGGCCCAGAGCTCTCATCATGCAGCCAGTCTCAGGGCGCTATCGGAGCACTACCAAGACAGACTCATGTACTTCCAAACATCAGCACTAACAGCCTCTTTCTAAATGAGTTCGACAATACCTGGAGAGTGTTGTTCAGAGAGTAGGTTTTTTTCGTCTTTTCTTCTTTCATTTTTCGGCACCAGACGGATATATTCTTGTGGACATGTGTTTATGTCTTGCTTTCATTTTGCTTGCTCACAATGAAGTTGACCAATCAGCGCAGGTCAGGTGTCATGGTTGCCAGTTTGTCATTACAACTAAATGCTGTTTGTGCGTTATATGTTACCGCTGTGTGCACTGCCGCGCCAGCAGCATTACTACACTGTTTATGCTGCGCTTGCACTCAGCATAAGTCAGGTTGCCATATTGGGGGCCCTTTATCGCCCCGGAGCTGCTTTGTCCGTTTATAGGCTGGGTCGGCCCTGATAACAATGTGTGTAAATTGAGAGGGAGTGCGTTTTATTTTTTTCAGGTAGAACCCACATGGACTGAACACACATGGTGATAGGCTGACAGAAGGAAACAATCGCAACATACAGTGGGCCTATGCAGGAGGAGACAGGATTGGCATGCCATTCAGAATGAATCTGCCCCATGAGTGCTCTGGATATTAGAGGTGAGTAGTACCTAGATACATACAGTTACATTTAGACTTCTTTGAGTACTTTTCAGACACCATACTTTTACTCCTACTTGTGTAATTGTACAGTGTAACAGTACTATTTAACTTGACTAAAAGTTTTTAGTTTCCTCTACCCATTGAGAGTGAATCTCACAAGTCCCACCTCTGCTGGATACTCAAGTATAACCACTAGATTTACAGACAGTCCCTGTGCTATTGTCGTTGTGCATCCTTCGTTGTGAATCTGTTTACATGCACACCAAAATTGGATTCATATCTGGTTTCTTTCTCTCTGATCTAAAGGAATAATCATAAGTACAATAATCATACAAAAAATCTTATGTTTTTGTAGTTTACATATAGTAGAAAAAGATTCAGTTGTAATCATCTGGCTGACTCCCATCCAAGAGTCATTCTCAATCTGCAAATTTTGAGATCTCTGGCTGTTTACAGTTTCACTTGAGACTACTCTTCTTTGATAATCAAAAAATTTTTAGTCAGCACGAAATTCCTGTTTATTTCAAACCAGGAACACGTTAAGACAAAAACTGGTTCACCCTAAGGACAAGATGCCCACACAAAAACAGAGCAATGTAGTGTATTCTATCCAATGCAGTGAAGAAAGCTGTAAAGAGCGCCACATAGGGGAGACTAAACAGCCACTGCACAAGAGGCTTTATCAGCACAGAAGACACTCGAGTTCAGACCCACCCCCAGAGTGCTGTGCATCTTCATCTCAAAGCCACAAACCACTCTATTGAAGACAGTGAGGTGGAGATTCTGAGCAGGAGAAAAGATGGTTTGAAAGAGGTAAGGAGGACATTTTGGTTAAAAAAGAGAATCCTCTTTAAACAGAAATGGAGGTTTACGGTTCAACCAATCAGGTTGTGTACAATAGTGTGTTGAAGCCATGAAGCTAGAGATGCCCTGAATTTAGATGCTAATCGGGTACCCAGGGAGGGGGAAGCGGAAGTCAGTTCAAAATAGGATTTTGATAGCCCATTAAAGGGCTGTTATAATACAAAGAAGCTTATTCTCAAGTGAAACTGTAAACACCCCTCATCAGGAGGATATGCCCGGTGGGCAGGGCCTACTCAGAGTAGTATAAATACCTGAGTTCCCAGACTCGATCTGCAGGAGGTTCTGGGGGATAGGAGTCAGTGAGGTTCTGGAGGGCAGAAGTAATCAGAGGTTCTGGAGGACAGTATTCAGTGGAGGTTCTGGAGGACAGGAGCCAGCGGAGGTTCTGGAGACAGATGAACGGTGACGAGGAATGTTTTTACAGTGAAACAAAGCAGACCTAGTTATTTGGTTGATGTGCTGCTCGAATGAGAAGTTGGAGTCTCAAAAAGAGAAGCAAGGTTGTGGAAGACGGGGGAGGGAGAAAGTGTGGCGCTGTCCAAGTGTAGATGAACATTTTGAATGCATTCATCTGTATTGTTTTATTAGTCACTGTCAGAATGAGAACAGCTTTTAATCATTTATTGTCATAGTCGTAATTTGATAATTACAATTTACAAAACAAAACACTTACGAAAAGACCTATAACAAATACAGCAGCATTATGAAATAAAACCATTTCAGAATAAAACAAATTTTATTAGACAAGACAGATGAGAGAGAAATTGGAGATGAGAGAGAAGGGAGGACATGCAGTAAATGTCGGAGTCAGGATTCAAACTCACGGCACTGCACATGGAGCCTGGCATACATGTGCTGTGTCTTAACCACTCACCCACCGGGCAGCACCCACTTCAGATTTGTATCAATAATACACGACCCACGTGAAACAAAAACTGGCACAAATTTCAACATCTTTTCTATCAGCAAAAATAAACAAAAGTGAAATCATGTTTTCACAACAGCCTCAGAAAGTGCTTCCATTATAGAACTCCAAAGACGGGATTGTTGTCAGTTTAAAGAGATTAGATTAAAAGTTTGAGGAGCCAATTTCAAACTAATTATGAGAATGTTCAATATTTCTGGATCATAAGTGTGGATATTTCCTACAAAACATAATCAAATGATAGAATGTGAAGGCAAGCCATTAAAATAATAATGCAAACATTTTTGGCATTGAATCAAGCTCATGTTAAGGCAAGGCAAGGCAAGTTTATTTGTAGAGCACAATTCGTACACAAGGCAATTCAAAGTGCTTCACACAACAGGAAAAAATGCATTAAAATCACAAAGACATGACACATGTCCGTCCACACAAACAATATAATGTGCTCTTGTGCTCCAGACCAATAGTTGGCAGTGCTTACCTAAAAGTTAGACCCAATCTATCCAATGGGAGCACGCCTTTTTTCGTCATCACTTCCGCAAAACATGAAGCGTGGCGTGAGTTATTTGCATGGATCTATTAGGATCTATATATATTTGCAAATGTATCAAAAATGTATAAAACATAGCATTTGTTCAATACTTTGTGGAAGAACCTTTGGCTCTAACTATAGCCTCAAGTTTTTTTTTTAGATTTTTAGATCAAGCTTGGCAGACATATTATGGACAGTTTCTCCCATTCTTCTTTGTAGGCCCTCTCAAGCTCCATCAGGTTGGATGTGAGCGCCGGTGCACCACCATTTTCAGACCTCTCCAGAGATGTTCAATTGGGTTCAGATTCAATTGGTTCAAGTCGGGGCTCTGGCTGGACCAGTCAAGGACATTCACAGAGTTGTCCTGTGGCCACTCCTTTGTTCTCCTGGCTGTGTGCTGAGGTCATTGTCTTGCCCAGTCTGAGGTCCAGAGCCTCTGGAGCATGTTTTCATCAAGGATGTCTCTGTAACTGCTGCATTCTCTTTCTGTTGATCCTGACTAGTCTCCCAGTCCCTGCTGCTGAAGAACATCTCCACAGCGTGATGCTGCCACCACCATACTTCACTGTAGGGGTGGTACTGTCCAGGTGATGAGCGGGGCCTGGTTTCCATCATACATGATGCTTCTATTCAAGACAAAGTGTTTGATCTTTGCTTCAGCTGACCAGAGATGTTTGTTTCTCATGGTTTGTGAATCCTTCAGGTGCCTTTTACTGAGGAAGTGGAGTCTGTCTGGCCACTTTACCATACAGGCCTGAGTGCTGCAGAGATGGCTGTTATTCTGGAAGGTTCTCCTCTTCTCCACAGAACTTGCTGAGATCTGTCAGAGTGACCATCAGGTTCTTGGTCATCTCCCTGACTAAGCGCCTTCTCCTCCGATAGCTCAGTTTGGCCGGGCCCAGCTCCAGAGGAGTCTTGGTGGTTACAAACTTTTTCTAATAAAATGCTGCAGAGATGTTTCTGTCCCTTCTTCTCCAGATCTTTGCTTGATAACAATCCTGTCTCAGAGGTTTACAGACAGTTCCTTGGACTGCATGTCCTGGTTTGTGCTCTGGACATCACTGTTTGCTGTGGGAACCTTATTTAGACGGGTGTGTGCTTTTTCAAATCATGTCCAATCAACTGAATTTACCACAGTGGACTCATATCAAGTTGTAGAAACATCTCAAGCAATGTTCCCTCTAATACTTCATGTGTCTGAGCAAACACACAAACTCCCTGAGCGGCCCCTTGGACCTCTGTGAGCAACATCAGACGTGTGCACTGTGGTCACGCCAGTATCACATCCATCCAAGTTTCATGGTTTATTAGAATAAATCAAATTGCAGCAGTAATTGCTGTGATTTAATCCAATTACAATGAAAGAGACAAGAATCTTGTTAATGACCTGTGCAGCAGGGGCGGACTGGGGAAAAAAGTTGCCCTGGAGTTGGAGTAATATTTACTCCTGGGGAAAAAAGAAATAAACCAGAACATACGGTGTATGTTTATTGTATAGATTCAGTTGGCCAGAGTTGTATGATATCGTACTTTATGATGCTATACTATACTGATAGTATACTATACTTTATAATGTCAGCTTGATTCAATACGGTTTGTCATGATCAGCACCCATTTTCTTTGTACAGCATGGTGACCAGACTTTTGAGTCAATAAAAAACTGCTTTAACTAGGCAAATGAAAAGATAAAGAGTTTATATCATACTTAGGAACCCTCCAGGCAAAGAAAGAACAATTTTATGAGAAAATCAGGTGAAGGACCCTCAACTAGAAAACTTACATCGTGCAACATTAAACATCAAACTGTCTTCACCTGAGGAGCTTAACGTTCTGTGGGCCTATAGTCAACTCTCTGTATGAGAACCACTACTTTAAACCAAATGTAACATACACTATGCAGAGTACAGCTTCAAATAGGCCTCGTATTTGAGGGCTATGGCCCAGTCCGACCATATTACTGCAATGAGAGGGTCCATGAATGGCCCAAGTTTAGACAGCTCTGAGCTTGAGACCCGCATGGGACTGTCTTTAAATAAATAAACTGAACTAAACTAATCCTACTTAAACTGTTCAGTGGGAGAAAGGTATGACGCGTGTACACCTGCGCGCACTGCCCCGTATCACCACTCAGCAGCGGCTGCTTGGCTCTGCCCGGGCCCCTACTCTCTGGGACAGGGTGCTTCCACTCGAGGCCATGCAAATCCGCCTGATCCTGCAGCATTTGACCCGTGCGAAATCCCATCCACTACAGGTTTTTAGTCAGGGCCGACACAGCTAAGGCAGGGGCCGACTGGGCCAGTCCAGCCTTGCCTGTCACTCACTGAATCACATTGCATCCATTTTGTGTGTGCTAGGTTTATTTTGTGCGCAGTACAGATTTTCGGAGACCTTTGGAGCAGTGTGCCTGAGGTCAATGTTCAGTGTCATTCTAAAGGCTCGCAATACGGATGTACATGAACTTTTTTATTTTGTAATATAAATTTGCAAAGAATTCTAATGCTGTCATTACGGGGTATTGTTTATAAAGATTTTCGGCAAATAACACATTTAATACATTTTAGAAAAAGTCTGTAACAACAGCAAATGTGTAAAGAATGAAGTGCTGTGAATACTTCTGTAACTGTAATTTCTAAACAGACTGATAATAGTATTCACTTTCGCATTTCACAAAACCCACATTTCAACCTTGATTTTTATAGGAAAAGCTTTGAAACCACAATGGTCTATTATACGGAAAGACAAGAAGAAATAGCACGACTCTTTCTGATAATACAATAGGGCTGGATCTAAAAAAAACACTCTTTTTGTACAACGAATGTCTGATTCATATATATGTGTGATGTATTTTTTGATGTGTTCTGTCTACATATGTCACATTTTGCAATTTGTTCTTATTCTCTTTCCATCTGTGAATTTTAAAGATAATCTTCAATAGGACTTCCAACTCTTGTTTCTAACTCTCATTTATCATCTCACTGTGTGATCTAGTACCCATATCGATGTGTTTTAAGCTTATGTTTATATATGCTGTATATGCTCTAATTTTCAACCTCGTGCTCTGGCCTCGGCTGCCCAACAACTTTCAGGTGCTGGCAGGGCGTAACAATAGACATGAAATTCACGTGCTCGCAGTCCCCAGTTCCTCAAGTGGCCTCTAGCTTTCATGGACGCGTCGAGGTCCTCTTCTCTGGCCTGTGGGAGGGTCTCATACACGAGTTAGGATTTAAACGAAGAAGTTCTCATACTTTGTTGTCTCTTACCTGTCTTGCGATCTTGGAACTGATCTTGGATGAGATAGTCTGACTACATAGTCGTTTATGTCTTTCTTTCTACCAACAAGAGGTCCTGCTTAGTGCCACTTGATTCTGTCTCCTAGCCCATACTGGCATCTATTCGTTCTTTTCTAACTCTTTATGCGTCACTTATATGGGACTCCTTTTTGGTTCCGTCTGTGGCTCTCCACTCTGACAGCAGGGAACAGTCTTCTATTGGCCATCGATAGCACACAGGCCTCATCGTAGAAGTCTCTGGCACTGCATAGCCAGATTTTGCAAGACTGATCTAGCTTGTTTTTAACTCTGATGTCACCTGTTCTGTGTTCCCTTGCCTTCTGTGCTTTGGCTGGGCACTTAACAACATTCTTAGCCTACTGGAACCCTGTCCCATTCTGAGGCTCTCTCTCTAATGATTAAAGACGGTTCAATTAAAACGGCAACATTTGCTCTAATAATGATTTCACTACTGTCTTTTTGTTCCCATTCCGCATCTTATCATCGTTGTGATCCCATACGCTTAGCTCACTTACTCGAGTCTGGACACTTGCTTAGACCTCTATTGAAGCCTATTGTCAACATAGTAGCACAACTGTTTTAATTTCTGTGTAACTCTCCTGTCTGCTCTTTTTAATGATTACTTGCTCCTTTGTCTCAACACTGGGCTTATGCTGCTCGACTAACCTGTGGTTTGCGCTTACACAAATACGATCATTTTTCTGCATAGTATATCTTAGTTTTACTCGCACTTCTGAACTAATATCTGCTTGGAAGCGCAAGTGCTATTCACCTGTCTGTCATACTAAACAGCATTGTCATATGGGCCAGAACGTCATTAATGATTGTTACGCCTAGGGCTAGTTTCAATAGGGTCAACACGAGCAAATAACTAGCGATCTAGTTATGCCGAAGCTCAATATCTAACAACTAGCCAGACGTTCGGTTAGGTGGACAGTTTGAGAGTCCATTGCGCTCATCGACCACCTGTGTGTGATAAAGTACACTCTCACTTAGCCACAAAAGTGCACAGCGCCTCAATGTAAAGCAAATGTCTGTTACAATAAATAGGCAGCATGTAAAACGTATGTATTCAAGCGCCCCGGGAGTGCTAAACAGTCAATATGCTCTTTGACCAATGAAATAGCCTGTTCTAATGGCCCGCGCAGACAGAGACAGGAGCAGACAGGAGCGAAGGAGACAGAGCAGAGGCAGAGAGCAGAGCACAGGAACAGGAGCAGAAAGGAGCAGAGCAGAGCAGACAGGAGCAGGAGCAGACAGACGAGCAAGGCAGAGCGCAACAGGCAGCGAGGGCGAGAGAGCAACCCGAAGGAGCAGAGCAGAGGCAGGAGCAGACAGGAGCAGAGGTAGGAGCAGACAGGAGCAGAGGCAGGAGCAGACAGGAGCAGAGGCAGGAGCAGAAAGGAGCAGAGCAGAGGCAGGAGCAGACAGGAGCAGAGGCAGGAGCAGAGCAGAGGTAAAACTAGACAGAATAAAAATAAGTTAAAACAATGATTGGAAGAAATTAAATAAAAGAGGAGGTAGGTCCAAGATTCTAAATAAATGAAAGAAGAAATGGCAAATGACAGACAGCGCCACAAAATAAATACAAAATCGGCAACAGAAAAGAGTTTGCATGTTGTTTCTTTTGCATTATGAATGTGGGCCGTGGAAAGTTCGGGCGCGTGAGGAGCCATCTCATTTTACACTAGTTTCCTGGCGGTTAAACCCGCCAAAAATACATGTTGTTGCTCCATGTGCAGGCTAGTAAAGTAAAAAGTACTATGTGTGTTCATTCTCATATTATGTCCTGGTCTTTGACAATTCTTGTCCCAGTTTCACCAAGTTAAAGAGAACAGGGAGAAATTTAGTTATGATTAATTTGGGTTACAGGAGAAGGATATAGAACTCACCAATGTGAACAATATTCTAAAGTAGAATGGCGATCATTGGATGTGAGTAGAGAAAAGCACTGCCTTTGTGTATAAGGCGCTAGCTGGCATTTTGTCCGATTACTTAACGTTTGTTGTAGTCACCGCTTGAGGTCTCAGGACATGGAATAAAGGCCTTCAGTAACTTTGCTCCTGTGGAACAAAACACAGAGACTTTTTAAATGAAATCCTTTTATGCCTTTTAATGATGTTAAAGCACTGGCCAAGGACTAGTGCCGGTGCACTTGTTTTGTACAATTTTATCGCATAGTGTATGTGCAAGTATGTTTTTATGTATTTGTTAATTTTATTGAATGTTTCATTTGTATTTTAGTATCCTGTCTTTGTTTGTAGTTTTTCTGTGTTGTGTTTTAACAGGGACCTATGAAAAAGAGAACTGTTCTCATTGGGTTTTCCCGGTATAAATAAATAAAATTAATGAAGGAAGGAAAAGGTAGTAATTTAGCATCAGCACCAAAACTTTGTAGCTATAGTTGCTAACAGCTATCATAAATAGAAGTTACAATGTAAGCCCTGTTCAGATTACTTTAAGTAACGTCAGTCATTCACTTTAATCCATACAGTTTAAATGTTCCCAGGGCAGAGCAGAGTCAGGCTCATGTACGATATCTGGAGGAAATGCCTACATGGACAATATTGTTATAATATTATGATACTGCAGGGTGCTGTGTAAAAACAGCCTCCCCTAGTGCTATTTCTATAGTCACATCACACAGATGGGAAAACAAAATGCGAGTCAGGCTGCCCAATCTGAGACATTTGATTCATATCGCCTGAAAAAAGATAACGCGCAGTCCCACTGAAACTAATAATTTTAATAATTTTCTTACTTCTTTAAATCTTGATTTTATGTTTTTAACTGAAACATGGCTTGACAAAAACACAGGAAATTTAGTTTTAATAGAATCTACTCCACCCAACTTTATATTTAAATCTGAAACACAAGAAAAGAAAACATCGGGAGGTGTGTGTGTGTGTGTGTATTTGAGATTAAATAGTCACCCACAGGTTGTCCTTTGGGGTGTTTTCAACATTTGGGTACGTATCCTTTATAATTGAGCTAAAATAGTCTCCATCCATTCTCTTCATTGTTTTATACAAGCCTCCCCAGCACTGCCAAAGTTGTATTGATGATTTTACTGAGATGCTTTCAGTCGTATGCACAGACTTTCATGGTTTGATCATAACAGGTGGTTTCAATGTTCATGTTGATAATATCTGTGACAGAAACGCTAAAGAGATTCATGCTGTCCTTGAAACTTTCGGTCTTACTCAGCACGTGAGTGGCCTCACCCACAGCAGAGGGCACACGCTAGATCAGGGGTGTCAAACTCATATGGGCTGCGGGCCGAATTTCGATGCTCGGACTGGGTTGTGGGCCATACATAACGTAAAAAATAAAACAATAATTCAATAAAACTCCAAGAAATAAAAAGCCTCGTAATAGTTCTTTGTGGACACTGTTGCACAAATGTGCAGCAGGTGAAAGACTGAGTCCATATTCATGCAGCAGCAGGAACAGGAACATGGACTTATGACTTGGGTTTTGACAATTATCTTTGAAAGCTGAAGGTAAATTTCTCTAAAAATGAGTTGTAGGGACTTGTTCAGGCGGAATCTATATAAAAGTCCTATTCATTTTTCATTTTGGGTAATTTTTTACTTTTACAAACTGACTGCACTAAGCGTAAAGGTTAACCCCTTATGTTCGGCGGACCTATATGTTCGGCGGGCCGAATTAAAACGTCTGGCAGGCCACATTTGGCCCGCGGGCCTTGAGTTTGACACATGTGCTCTAGATCTTCTAATTACAAAGGGGGTTAATATTTCAAACGTCAATGTGGTTGATGTTGCTTCTGTCTGATCATTTCTGTGTCTTCTTTGACCTGTCTGTTTTTCCCAAACCACAAGCTGGTCCTGCAATTGTCCGGAGGAGACACATAAATGACAGCACGGGAAAACTGTTTATGGAAATGATAAACTATTGAAAATATTCTCATGTTCTAATGTAAATGATTTGTTGAACTCTGTTACATCTAGTGTTTTGAATGTTCTCGACACCATTGCCCCTATGAAGGCTAAAATTGTTCAAAATAAGCACAAGGCGCCATGGAGAAATGATGGAAAAGGGAGTGCCACCGCGGCAAACGAAAAGAAACTCCAGGTTCAAAAAGGATTTACAGAGAGAAGTTGTACATGTACAACCTCATCTTATGTAGAACTAGGGAAGGAATTTTTCCTGAAATAATTGGAAGCTGTAGTAACAACTCGCGTGTCCACAGTAAACAGATTAACAAACCCTCCAGCTCAGCTGCCGTTAGAACTCATTTCCACATCCAAGTGTAATGAGTTTGCATTATTCTTTAATGACAAAGTTTCAGGGCATTAAAATGCTATCAATTAATTAACCCTTTCAAATAACCCTAAAACCACCTACACACTTAGAGCTGACTCACTTTGCACCTGTAACTGACAAAACTGTCCAGGAGATCATCACCAGTCTGAGTTCATCTACATGCTGCCTCCATGTGTGACCTCCAGATTTCTAAAGTCTGTGCTGAACAGTTTGTTAGCACCACTCACTCACATAGTTAACATGTCGCTTCAATCTGGAACATTCCCAATGTCTTTGAAAACTGCGGTCATAAAGCCTCTCCTAAAGAACTCCAAATGAAAGCAAGAGCAGTCTTGATGCCGCAGTACTGAGTAATTACCGGCCCATCTCTAATCTGCCATTTTGGGGCAAAGTCCTTGAAAAGGTTGTTTACCAACAGCTCACTGATTTCCTCTTAATAAACAACTCATTTGATTTTTCAGTGACCTGGGGTGCCCCAAGGGTCAATCCTGGGACCCCTTCTGTTCAACCTCTACATGCTGCCGTTAGGTCAGTTGATACGCAGCGAGAATGTGTCCTATCACAATTATGCAGACGACACTCAGATCTATATTTCACTGACGGCAGGTGAATATGGACCAGTGGAATCACTCTGTCATGCATCCAAACAGATCAGTGTGTGGATGCAAAACAACTTTCTCCAACTGAACTCAGACAAGACTGAAATCATCGTCTTTGGCCCACAGAAACAAAGTGTTAGCAGTCACCGCCAGAGTCTCGCTCTAAAACCTACAAATCAAGTTAGAAATCTGGGGGTAATAATGGACTCAGATTTGAATTTTAACAGCCACGTCAAATCAATAACATCAGCAGCTTTTTACCATCTAAAAAACATTGCCAAAATCAAAAGTATAGTGTCTAAACCAGAGAGACTTATTCCATGCGTTTGTCTCTAGTAGATTAGACCACTGTAACGGCCTGCTCACTGGCCTCTCCAAACGAGCTGTAAAACAGCTGCAGTACATCCAGAACGCTGCTGCTCGGGTCTGACCAGAACCAGGAAGTACGATCACATTAGTCCTGTGCTCAGGTCTCTGCACTGCCCCTGTGGCTCAGAGAATAGACTTTAAAGCAGCTCTGCTTTGTATACAAGTCTCTCCATGGCCTAGCACCAAAGTACATCTCGGACATGTTAGTGCCATATGAACCATCTCGGACTCTGAGGACCTCAGGAGACCGGCCTCCTGCTGGGGCAGATAAACATGGGGAATCTGCGTTTCAGTTTTATGCAGCTAAACTCTGGAACAGTCTTCCTGAGGATGTGAGACAGGTTCTACTCTGGCATTGTTCAAATCTAAGCTAAAAACTGTTTGGTTTGGCTGGGCATTTGACTGAAATGATCTTATTTGCACTCTTCTCTTTTATGTCTTAAACTATTTGACGGATAGCCTGAATGGCACCTTTAAATTTCTTTAAATTAAGGTTTTGTGATTTCTTACTTGTCTTTGTGATTTTAATGCATTTTTTCCTGTTGTGTGAAGCACTTTGAATTGCCTTGTGTATGAATTGTGCTCTACAAATAAACTTGCCTTTCCTTGATTATCTTTTGTATGCTCTTTAACTGTGTTGCATGTTTTATTATCTTTTTACATTTGTTCTAAAAATAATTATTTGTCAATTACATTTTCTGTATCTTGATTGTGTTTGCAAGTACAGTACTCTTACTATTTGCTCTTTATTGTGTATTAAAGGCGGAGTGGACTTTTGTCAATAAAATGATGAATACAACCAAGCTCATGTATTGTATCTTTATCCAGTGTGATGTGCACATTGCATTTGAGTGCTGTGACCTTTTCGGTGGACAGTTGTGTGCATCTTAGCCTCTGTCCTCTGTGACCCCTGATCTCTGGTAGGTTCTACCTCAGCACTGATGTGACGGCCCCACAACCACACTTTGGCATCATCACCGGCAGACGAGTCCAATGTATCCTGCAGCCAAACTCCTGAAAGAGCAAAACCCACAGGCAAGACATGAGCCCGAGCATGGAGCCACATTCGGGGCCACACCAGGGGCCACATCAGGGGCCACATCAGGGGCCACGTCAGGGAGAGAGCCATCCGGCAGCAGTGAAGTGACAGGAGGCCCGTCCACCGTGGCCCTTAAAGGTCGGTAGTGAAGACGTGACATTACACCGGCTCACCTGTTAACTGCCTTTTGGTCTTGAGTGATTAAATAAATGATAAAATATATACACTTAGTTGAAAGCATGCTCTAATGCTTATGCATACATTATTCATCAAGTTATTCATCTCTGTGCACCTTAAAGATGCAGTATGTTTAATAACATTGTTATAACATTTCATGTTTGTAAAACAATGTTTCAGAAAGAATTTGTTTACATTACCTACTGTAGACGTTAGCGACATTAGCATAATCGTACACTTATAACAGCAGAGGCTCAGAGAAGTATAACACAAGTCACTAATGAATCTGTTAATTATCTTTCATCAAATGCAGTGATACGCCTTGTTTGATTTTTCTAACAAAACTTGTTTCTAACGAAACTTTCTCAGAGTTTTCAAGCAGAAAATCTGACTTGAAAAGAATGTTCCGTTGATAATTTACAAGTCAGAACTCAGAAGATCCAGGCTAAACATTTTGAATGCAATAAAACCATCCAAAACGGAAAAAAAAAAGGGCTGGGGATATGACGATGTCAGTGCTTCTCTGATGCAAATGCTCATCAGAGGTGGGTAGTTACACTCAGAAATTGTAAATTTTTGACACTATACTTTTACTCCTAAGTAATATTTAGTTGGAAGTAACATTACTGTTACTTGAGTTCGTCTTCCTCTTCTCACTAGGAGTAAGTCTAACGAGTGACAAAATGAAAGACAATATGAACTTATCGGACATTTGTGTCCGACTTGCACCGCTCCTTCAGATATGATGTTGTTTTTCTTATTTATCACTTATCACATTAACTTCCAATTAAAAATCAGAGGTTATGCCCAGACAGTTACTCTTACTTGTGTAATAGTTTCCCAAAATATATTTTTACTCATACTTTAGTAATTTCTTTGGCCACTACTTTGTACTTTTACTTGAGTAATATTATTGTGAAGTAACTTTACTCTCTAGATGTTTTTGATACTCGACCCACCTCTGATGCTCACACACTTTACACATGTTCTTTACTGTTACTGTTACTGCGGGAAATAAACCGTGTGTATAACTGGGACAAACCCACCCGTTTTGGGTACATCTGCTGGGACATGGGACACAAAACTAGAACTGTCCCAGGTAAGTAGGGACGTCTGGTCACCCTATTCAAAATTCATGTACACCTGTGAACTTCGATTGAGGTTTCATGGTTGGAATCTCAAAGATCCCAATGACAAACGAGGAGAAGTGCGTTTCTGCTGCAGGTAACGGTGCAGTTCCATTACACCAGGAGCAGACGAGGAGAGCCTTCAACTGCACCAGGTCAGAAACAGACAGGGACATATTAGATAATAATATCATTTTAGATCAGCCGAGATGACAAACTACGCTCCCACCACAGTGGACCGTGTTAAAGTGAAAGTAAAAACTACAGAAGCTTCAATGTGTTTATTTGTGCTGCAAAGAGCAAATTACTTGTGAGCAACACAATCAAGTGTGTGTAATATGTACGATGGTGTTGCTCCTCTAAGTCGGTTAATAAAAGAATAGACAGCGCTGCTTTACTTCTCAAGGATGGAGTCGTTATAGCAGATTTACATCACATTTCAAGCCAACGTGAACTGACTTGAATCCAGACAAAAGTAACATAGCTGAATAATTACATTACATTTGTACCTATATATTACTGGTTGTATCCTTTTTTAAAGTTAACTTATTTTAACTTACCTTTTGACAATAATACCTTTTGACAATAACCCATGAAATATGCAAATCAAATAACTATGCCCAACAAAAAATCATTTCACCACACAAACTGGTGCTGGTCTCCTAAGCTAACATGACCGCCAATATCATTTCTGGTACTTGGTAGTAAACCCCAAAATGTACACATTTAATGTAATATAAAACCCAGTAAATGCCATATTGCATTTCATTAATGTGCCCAAATGATTATACTCCTTATGTATTATAGTTCCTTGTGCCATAAACAGGTTTGGATTAGCTTAGCCACGGGCAGCACGGTAGCGCAATGGAGCAAAAAGGTAGATTCCTGATGGGGCCTTTCTGCGTGGAGTTTGCATGTTCTCCCTGTGTCAGGCTCCTCCCCTCAGTGGGACAACAACATAAGCCTGCTCAAGGAACTACAGGTGGAAATTAGCACTTCACACAAAGCATCTCTCTTGATACAGTTCATTTATATTGTGCACTGTCCCTGTCTCAAATAAATAAATAAACTAACGTTGTACCTTACATTTGACCATTAGCATTTCATGATGTACTGAATACCCTTGAAAAACTTTTTTTCACTTGTATACAGTATAACACATGAGTTCTCGGTGCATGGAAATGTGAGTGAAGAGTGAACTTTGAGATTCAAGCGGCCTTTTATCAGCAATCGTAGAAGTAAGAATTGTTTTTTTAAATTCAGAATTTCATAACTCATAACGTAATTTAAAATCCATGTAACCACTGGAGAAGCGTACAGATAAACTACAGTCCAACAGTTTCACATTCATCCTAAACGACACAGTAAAACAAGTGGAGCTGTAATGAGGGTGTGCACGCCTGTCATCAGTGTGTGGGGCTGCAGACAGCTCCAGTATAAAGCTGCAGACCCCGGGTGACAAAGCCTGTCGACTCCAGCCTATCCTGGACACGCTGACAAGAGCAATGCAGGGTCAACTATCAGTCAGTCATCAATGAAGCCTCTCTGTCAGCATGTGAATGTGGAGCCATCTGCCACATTAGCCTGTGACTCCCTGAGTACCGACTGACAGGCAGAGGATCAGAGGATCAGAGGAGAGCAGGTAAAAGTCTGCATAAACCAGAGGAAGTGTCACAGCAACCATGATGGCCACTTCAGGAAAAAACCCAGTTACCATCACAGTGGCAGACATCCAAGAGAGCGCCTCCGGTATGAAAAACTGGACAGCACCGGGCCCTGACATGATTCATGCATACTGGCTAAAGAAACTCACAGCACTCCATGAGCGCCTTGCAGCACAAATGAACCCGCTGCCAAGGGTTGGGACTAACCCTGAAATCCCATCCAATTATCGGCCAGTGACCTGTCTCTCCACAACATGGAAGCTCATGTCAGGCATCATTGCGGCTAAGCTAAGTGGGCACATGGATCAATACATAAGCAAAGCACCAAAGGGCGTTGGCAAAGACACCAGAGGAGCCAAACTCCAACTCCTGGTTGACAGAAAAGTCGCCCAAGACTTCAGAACCTGACTCGCCAATCTGTGTTCTGCCTGGATTGATTACAAGAAGGCATATGACTCAATGCCACACACGTGGATCACTGAATGCTTGGAGATGTACAACATCAATAGGACTCTGAGAGCCTTCATAGCAAACTTGATGCGCCTGTGGAAAACCACCCTTGACACCAATGTGGCAGATACCAAGGAGACGCCCTGTCCCCACTGTTGTTCTGCATAGGTCTGAACCCTCTCAGCCAAATAATCAACAAGATTGGCTATGGATACCGACTCAGGAATGGGGCCACAATCAGTCGCCTCCTCTACACGGATGACATCACGCTGTATGCTAAGAGTAAGCGAGACATTGACTCACTAAATCACACAACCAGGATCTACAGCACTGACATTGGGTTGTCATTCTGGCTTGAGAAGTGTAGCTGGATGGTGACAAACAGAGTCAAGGTAGTCCACACAGAAGGGGTCTCACTCCAAGAAGCCAAATACCTACAAAAAGTAAGGTAAGTCCTAAGAAGTCAGCTCAATGGCACGAACAAGTCCCGGGCAATAAACAGCTACGCCCTGCCAGTGATCAGATGCCCTGCAGGAATAAACAGGTGGCCAAAGGAAGAGATACAGACCACAGAAGAGATACAGACCACAGAGGTGGCTGTTATCAAGAAATCTTACCAATGGCAAGAGCGGGCCGGACTGAAGGACAGCACAGAGGCACTTATCATGGCTTCAAAGGAACAGGCCCTGAGCACCAGAGCAATAGAGGCCCAGATCTACCACACCAGACAAGACCCAAGGAGAGGCCCAGAACTGTAGGTTGTGAGATGCTAGCAGGGAAAGCATACATGGAACGCCATAACCAAGTGGCTGGCATAGTGTACAGGAACATCTGGGGGGAGTATGGAGTGGAAACCCCAAGGTCAAAGTGGGAATGACCGAGGTAAGATCCTGTGGGACTTCCAGATGCAAACTGAACAGAATGATAATGGAAAACCAACAACAATAAACAGCAGAGATTGTTGTGGTTGATGTGGCAATACCAAGTGATGGCAACATCAGGAGAAACTGTTGAAATACCAAAAGTGGTGTCTGTCGTCCTTGGTGCACTCAGGGCAGTGACCCCCAAACTGGAGGAGTGGCTACAGCAGATCCCTGGAAAAACATCAGACATCTCAGTGCAGTGCAGAAACAGTAAAGATACTGAAGAACCCTCAAGCTCCCAGGACTCTAGTAGAGGACCCGAGCTTAGAAAAAATGGATGAGACCACGTGCAGAGTCATCTGGACAGTATTGACATTGATGACAATCTTAATCCTAACATCAAGACCTTTCTACTTCCATCTGAAGGAGCTGATCTGAGAAGCTGGACTTTATAGGAAGGGAGGAGTTTGACCCCGAAACTGAATTTGGGTTTGCATTCGGCGGTCCACCTTCACCTTAAAGCCAGAGTGTGTGAAGTGTGAGTAATTGTGCTAATTGCGTTAACTTTTCATTAACTCCTAATGTTGTGGCACTGGGGGCAGTTGTTTGACGTGCGCACCTAAAAACTTACAAGGTTCTGGACATCAAAAACACAAAGGTGATTAAAACTGCATAAACAGGGAAACAGAATAAATAAGAAGAATTCAATGCGTGAATGTAACAAAACACAACATCACCATTACATGGGTAAAACAATAAATTATGTTATAAAATAGGATCTGTTGCCTCCGAGAAAAGTGGCTGTTTTTTTTTTTTAAAGCATCACAAGCCCTGATCTGATGCTTTTATGATTATTTTGGAAAATGGCTTAGCCCGAAATTACTCATCTCTTCCCATTTTCTTTCTTGATGTAAATGTACTACTTAATATTACTTTTTGACTGAATGCCATCAAAACAAGTTATCATGACTTATTTCAGTTTTCTTTTTTTTCCTCAGAGTTGGCCAGTGAAATGTCAGCGGCTTTGTATCCACAACTCTATGTCTTTGTTCTGTAAGTTTGACTACGGCAAAGCTCAAGGCGTTTTAATCTGCCAAACTTTATGTGGACAATACAGCGTGGCCTCGCTGAGCAGAGGGCATGTGTGTGACGGCTGCTAAACTGTGAGGTGACTGGCCCTAAGTCAGTTCAACACAAAGTTACAAGTGCATCTCTCTTACAGCAAAATGCCTTGTGGCTAGTTAGCATCAAGTGCGACTTTAATATTCGAAGTCATAGCATTATCAAGTCGAGAAGGCTGCATTGTTGTGAGCGACTAGATTTCTCGACTTACGCCACCTTGAAGGACCTACATCTAAAGGTTGCAGTCGTCAAACCGCGGTGGATGACGGGGCTGATTAACTTTAAACTTTTAGCTACAGTCTCGCTTTCCAAAGACACTTTTAACATCATAATAATTAACTTTAAAGTCATTGTAAGTCCCGGTGATGGTTAAAATTGTATGTTTGTGTGTCTGTTGTCGCCCCCTGCCGTCTCTTGGTGTAAAACCAGCCTTGCAACATTTGCCAACATCGACCTTAAGACAACTCTCCTGACAAAGTCTGGCAATTTTCTTTTTTAATGTTTTTTTTTTTTTCTTTTCAATGTTAAATGTATTTCCGGGTGCACGGTGGCAGAGCGGTTATAGCTCTCGCCTCCCAAGAAGGAGATCATGGGTTTGTTTCCTGGGTGGAGTCTGCATGTCCTTACTGTGGGTTCTCGGGCTTCCTCCCACCGTCCAAAGACATGCATTTGTTAGGTAAATTGGTTGTCTGTGTGTCTATGTCTCTGTGTTAACCCTGCGACGAGTTGGCCACTGTCCAAGGTGTACCCCGCCTAAGGCCCAAAGGCACTGGGATAGGCTGCAGTCACCCGCGACCCCTAAAGGGAACAAGCGAATGATAAGAAAATGAATGTTAAATTGTTTGTATGTAAAGAAAAAAACCTTTTGCATCTTTTTTCTGACAATGTATTTTCACAGAGAGCTGCAGGGGGAGCCCTATCGCCAAAGTTTCTGCTTATTTCTGCTTTAAGTGTGTATCAGAAATTCATGGATAATGATTGGGAATTTTTTTTTGGATTGTTTTTCTTGTAAAAAATATATATATAATTTTTTTTCCCACAGAGTATATTGTAAATGCTCCACCTTGTGACAACATCAGACCATTTTATCAATCTCAAACCCCAGAAGTAAGAAGCTGTTCGGATCACTTGGGTTTATGAGAGCTAGGATTGAGTTAGATAGATTTAAATACCTACTTCCTCCTTTCACAGTCGGATCGAGTTCCCTCTTCAACAACTCATAGCCTGTTGTGCTGACAGCATATCTGTGCTTCTTCTATGTTAGAGCAATAAAAAGCTTTATATTTTTCTTTTACAAGACTGTACTACAGCAAAACAAATGTTACTTTCCTACAGAAAAACAAGGTACAGCGCCTTGAAGATATACAAGTTAGAGTAATCCACTGGCTACTCCTGATTATGATCCTGGCCCATGATCTGAAGAATGCTTGTTGGAGCTGCTCTACAGACACTATCTGTCCCTGTCAGGTCACCACATCCGCACAAAAGTATGGGTCACATTTTCTACGGGGACAATAAGGTCTACAGACACAAAAGTACCACACATTTGAAACGGCCGCCCTCCTTCAGTGCATGTAGCTGGCTTACATCTCGTGTTGGTAAATGACTCCCCATGGAGAGAGAAATTAACCCAGATTTCCATTTCAAAGCTTTATGAATTGAACCATTTTCCCTTCCGTGGCGAGAAAAGGAGTGTGTTTGAGGCAGCCCGCAGTGATCCGCCTCTCCGTACAGTCCACCAGCACGAGCGATATCTAGGCCCTCCTCTTTACTGAAGCGAGGAATCAAGATCACTGGGCTCTGTTTCTGCAAGGTCAATGTGCTGTTTAAAATTCAGTCCCATCGCGCACTTGAAAACACGCCGGGGAAACCTACTGCTATTATGCAAAAGAGGCTTAAAGTAAATACGTAATCTTAATGAACGCGGCGATGTGCGGAGGTGGCTAGGCGGCAGGAGGGTGAGTCAAGAAAAGGTTCACAGACGAGCAACAAGACACAAGCTGCGCTCTCTGCATCCCAGTACGACGCCATGTTTACTGCTGCTACGCCGGACTGACTTTTGACATTGTTTTCCTTTACAAAGACGTAAAAGAACGGAATGTGCTGCTTTTGTTCCTGTGGTTAAACAGTAGACGCGAGTACCTGGGCATATGTGGAATGAAGGAGTGAGATTAGCGATTCGTAGTGGGATAATAAAACATGCAAATGAATATTAAAGTGAGTTATTAAAAACATTTCTAGCAGATGGCTGTATTATTTTCCATGAATCAGTAGAAAAATTATAAACGCTTAGAAACTCTTATAATGGAGTTTGATCATACAACTTATTTTCTGAGGGAAAATTTTTATTTTACATACTTAAAGGTAGTATATTATACCGACAGAATGAGCTTTTAATCATTGGATGATGTTGTTTGCTCATCAAAACATACCTGGACTTATGTTGTGTTTCATTTGTGCACATTTAATAGACACACAATTGACTGTGATATAACACCGTTCCCTCATCAAAAACACACCGGAGTTTTATTTCGCTTTAATTAAGCTTGTTTAATTATTCCTGTTTACAAGGTTACAAACCTCAGAAATGACTCTGTTTCAATTTTCCCCATAAACCATCACCGGACACAATCTATGGTCAAATTGTGGGTAATCTACCAAATCTCCCCTGTGTTTTGACACATGTCGAGTTCTCAAATGTCACATTCCAAAAATAAAAACATGTAAATGACAATCTGCTGCAGTGAAATGTCAGTATGAAGAGGCTTATCAGTTCTGCAGTTTGGAACAGGAAGTCAATGGACCTGTTTCTATGGCTATGATATTTTACATGAATATTACAGTTTACCAGAAAATGTAACATGTAATAGTTCAACACAAACTACCTAAAAATAAAGCATGTTACCAGAAAAATACAGTAAAGATGTTAATGGCAGCAGGCAGCACAAAAAAAAACAAAACGCATGTTCCTTTTAATAGCACGATTTTTCCAAACGTTTTACCAACACTTTTAACTAACAACAGCTGCACTTTTATCATAAAGCATGAACAAAGACTTAATTCAGCTCAGTAACTATACCTAATTAATACTCTACCTCTAACTGTAAACCCTTGATAGATCATGCTTTGTTCATTATTTATTTATGCAGGGGAAACTCAATGAGAGAAGCTCTCTCAGAGTACTCACAAAACACATGCAATAAACAGTTCATGCTTTATTAAAGCTAAGAGCGAGTGACAGTGGTACCAGTTTCATATTTGATCTAAAACATGTACCATACACTATCATTATTGCTTGATTCTGCCGTTTCGCCACTGTAATCTTTTCTTATGCATTCTGGTGTCATTTAGTTATTTTTTGGTCTTCCTGATTTAAACATGAGCTGTATGAACCTAAAAGCAGCGGACATCCATTAGTCTACATGTCACACAGTGTGGAGTGTGTGGCCCCGCGCCTGCTGGCTGTGTCCTTTGCTTTTACCCACTCGCCTGTGAGCTGCTGCCAGGACACAGAGCCCGGCACGTCAGAACTCATGCTCCCTGGTGCCCTCTTTCATTCGCACTATCACAGAGAAGACCGGCCCGCAGAGACGGAGCTGTCCAGAGACCAGGCCCGCCGGCTTTGACTGGGCCAAGATCCGATCAAGCCTGGAGGAGCGGGTCAGCCTCTTCCCTGACTTCCACTCGCTGTGATCTCTGAACTCGTTGAAAAGAGGCCCCTGACTTGATTGGAGCAGACAGTCTCCCCTTGAAAGCAGCCTTTGGTGGGGCGGTGCAGCCGAGGGAGCGGGGTCAGGCGGAGGAGAGGCTGAGGGCCCTGCTCCAGGTGCACATGGCTCTCTGTTTCATGTGTGCCCTCGATGGACTGTGTCATCAGCCCACTGCAGGCTCACAATATGGAGGATCACACAGGAACACTGTCAGACGCTATTCGGGGGTTCATTAACAAAGGTCGTCGCCATGACAGCAACAAACCCGAGATGGTGGCGGCACTAGAATGCACTGCTGTGATGGAAAAAAAGTGTCATTTCACAATAGAGCCACTAATCAAAAGTGCTTTACCCCATTTTTTTGTATTTGATAATAAAAGTAAAATCTGTTTTGCCTTAGTAGAGTTAGTGTCAAAATGAGACGGCTGTGTGCTGTCTGCGTCTAATTATAGAGCGCTTTATGGTGCACTGTTTGTTATCTTTGCCATGACATGTCGGTGTAATCCCTCATTCGTCCAGGAGTGTTCCATTGTAGAAAAAGATTCAGTTGTGGTCATCTGGACTAAACAGAGTCCGGATGACCACAACTGAATCTTTTTCTACTTCTCCATGACAGTAAACGCTGGTCTGAACGTTGTGAAAGGTGCTTCTAAACTCATCGTGGTGAATCTTATTATTATTATGGAATAATATGGTCATAAACTGACCAAATTAATACATTCTTTACACCACAATTATACTTTCTATGGATTCAAAGTAGAACACAAACAAGTAATAGTAAAAAGTATTTTTTTTCAGAGCGAATGGTGTGATGGTATAAGGTTACGTTTCATTTACCTCTTCCATATGAAGAACGATCAGAAAACTCTTTTTCACTTTATCTTATAGTGTCATTTTAAGCAAATAAAATGTCAACATGTAAACATGGACACACATGAAATTAAAACAGTTTGGTAAAAATAATTCTGTTTTGCTTTTACATTGAATTTCTGTCGTGGCAAAGTGTGCGATTTTAACACAAAAATGTATAAAGAATGTTGTACTCTGATAACAAGAACACCATCATTAACAAGCTTCAATGTTTTAACCCTCTTTTTGAGTAAATATTATAACTTCTGCCTCCCATAAAAGTCTGAGGACTCAAATGGCCCTGAAGAGTAACCCAGATGTCTTTAATGCCATACTGCGGAACATTCCAGGCAAAGCAATGACATATCCACAGAGACAAGCAGGTGACTGACCCCTTCCTAGAAAAGTTACATAGTGGTCCTTTAAGAAGCTTTTTCTAAGTGATGAGTCCAGACACTGGCCCTGGAGCCGCAGCAGCCTCACCCTAAAGACCAGCGCGGGCAGGGGTCAAAGCCGGGTGCACGCATCCCCGGCTCTCCCATTGGGTGACACGTTTCCTCTGCCTGTGCGCCCCAGGCCTGTGTCACTGTTAACACTTCAAACGCTCAATATCTCCAGCCAACACAAAGGACAGAGCACATCTCCATCTCCAGCGTATGGATCGTGTAAAGGTCAGCGCCGGCTCAAGTCCCGATCATTAACCGAGCTTTGGAGTCTCATCTCCCCCTGACGCTGATCTACTGCTGCCGACAGCCCCGGCTTTGTCAATACGCACAACGGCAGTGCGCTCGCTCTAACGTCCTGTCACTGTCCGATCATTTTGTAAACACTATTGCAGAACTGAAAGTAAATGTCAAGAGATGAACTACATGTATAACACTAGTTAGCAATAACTTGATACAGACATGATACAGTGTTCAAACTAAATAGACAATTATTTACACACAGCTTGTCCTTCTGACTAAACCACACATTCAAATACACACAAGTACTACTTCTTGCCAAGTCGAACATCGCACAATGATTCAAACGCTAATATAAACACGCGGAGGGCACTTTGTGTGGGAGAACGTGGCACACCTACATATGTTCCTGCTTCCCTTTTTCCGAGTTGGAGTGATAGACTTTTCTGAAAAAAATAAAATAAAGTCCTGTTGTTGTCCGAGCAGTGATGAGCTCATGAATGGCTCCTCCGCCTCCCTCCACACGCTGCACTGTGCCTACCGTGTTACACATTTAGAGCATCGTGAACACAGAACATGTTGTTGGCTAATGTGGCTCGGCGCTGATCCGGTTTCAGGCCGCACGGGCGCTGCAGGAATCAATCTGGTTAGCTTCCTGTTTGTAGTCTGCCGCTGTACTCTGGGTGCCACTCAAACAGCTCCAGTTTCCACCTAGAATCTGTTTCTCAAAGCAGATAAAACGCTTGATTTTATGACTCACTACGGTATTGTTCTATGGGCTTTATATGTTGTGTTATTGTGACATCGCAACAGTCTATAACAGACAGGTCAGGATCCTCAGGTAGAACTCTCTGCTTCAGTGTCAGAGGTCACACTGGTCACCTGGTTTATGGTCCATGTCTCTGTAATCACTGGGCCCATTCACATGAAACAAAAACTAGGCACAAAGTCTAGCGTCTTGCACAAAGAAACAACCCAAAAAGTTTCTTTGGGTTGGGGTTACCACAGCCTCCGCAAGAAACCCACCTCCAAACATGTGATGGTTGTCAGTTAAACAGTTAAACATGTGATGGTTGTCAGTTAAACATGTGAAGTTAAACATGTGATGGTTGTCAGTTAAACATGTGGTAAAACATGTGATGGTTGTCAGTTAACATGTGATGGTTGTCAGTTATAACAGTGTGAAGTTAAACATGTGATGGTTGTCAGTTTAAACATGTGGTATGGTTGTCATGAAACATGTGATGAGTTGTCAGTGAAACATGTGATGTTGTCAGTAAACATGTATGGTTGTCAGTTAAACATGTGATGGTTGTCAGTTAAACAGGTGTGATGGTTTGTCATGTGAGTGAAACATGTGATGGTTGTCAGTTAAACATGTGATGGTTGTCAGTTAAACATGTGAAGTTAAACATGTGAATGGTTGTCTGTTAAACAATGTGATGGTTGTCAGTTAAACATGTGAATCGTTAAACATGTATGGTGATTGACAGTTAAACATGTGAATGGTTTGTCAGTTAAACATGTGATGGTTGTCAGTTAAACATGTGATGGTTGTCAGTAAACATGTGAAGTTAAACATGTGATTGGTTGTCAGTTAAACATGTTGAGTTAAACAGTGATGGTTGTCAGTTAAACATGTGTGGTTGTCAGTTAAACATTGTGATGGTTGATCAGTGTTAAACATGTGATGGTTGTCAGTTAAAACATGTGAAGTTAAACATGTGATGGTTGTCTGTTAAACATGTGATGGTTGTCAGTTAAACATCAAACATGTGATGGTTGTCAGTTAAACATGTGATGGTTGTCAGTTAAACATGTGATGGTTGTCAGTGAAACATGTGATGGTGTCAGTTAAACATTGATGGTTGTCATGTTAAACATGTATGGTTGTCAGTAAACATTGATGGTTGTCAGTGAAACATGTGATGGTTGTCAGTTAAACATGTGAAGTAAAAACATGTGATGGTTGTCAGTGAAACATGTGATGGTTGTCAGTTTAAACATGTGATGGTTGTCAGTTAAACATGTGAAGTTAAACATGTGATGGTTGTCTGTTAAACATGTGATGGTTGTCAGTTAAAACATGTGATGGTTGTCAGTTAAACATGTGATGGTTGTCAGTTAAACATGTGAAGTTAAACATGTGATGGTTGACAGTTAAACAATGTGATGGTTGTCAGTTAAAACATGTGATGGTTGTCAGTTAAACATGTGATGGTTGTCCGTGAAACATGTGATGGTTGTCAGTGAAACATGTGATGGTTTTGTTCAGTTAAAACATGTGGATGTTGTCAGTTAAACATGTGATGGTTGTCCGTGAAACATGTTGATGGTTGATGTCAGTTAAACATGTGATGGTTGTCAGTTAAACATGTGATTGGTTGTCAGTTAAACATGTGATGGTTGTCAGTTAAACATGGTTGTCAGTTAAACATGTGATTGTTGTCAGTTAAAGGATTTTAAGATGTAAGATTAATAAGAGGAGTTTGTCTTTTTTTTTTTTATAAACCATATTCATAAAAGTGGGAGTATGAAATAATGCTTATTTTATATTTATTTGTCTTTTAATTTTATCTGTGGTCAGATTATAGATTTTAAACAATCAATTTGAAAATGTTTAAAGGCACACTGTGTAACTTTTCTAGTTTTAGTCTTCTTTGTATATTAGTTTTATGGTTTCATACCAGACAATCTTGTACTGTCTGATACAGATGAAACTGGAGATGATTAACCATTTATCTATCACCATGGAGACAAGCAGGTGACACAGCAGGCCAAGTTACAAGTCAGATCTGTGGAAAGGTGAGCCTGCTCACAGTATGAATGCATTCTTTTTAAGGTATTTAGCCTAAAATGACTTTTAATGGGATACATGCAGGAAAGTAACATAGTGGACCTTTTAATGTATTCAAACTGATTAATTATCAAGGAGCCTACTATTACTGGTTTTTCACGCAAGCAAATCCTTGTGAAAGTATAATGTATGGACCCTTTAAACAAAACATTGTGAGATGGAGCAAAAGGGACGTGGAGCATAGTGTGATTTTAGTGGATAAACCTCAGAATGTCACAAAATATGAACAATCTGTGTAGTTTTGGCAAACGAAAACCACTCCGCCTGGTTTCGAGACTTTTACAATTGTATTTGTTTATTGAATAAGAGATTATGACAGACACTTTGTATTTTGGATAAATACAAAGTGTTTTTACTGGACAAATACCGTTAATTTTATCTACAGATATATCACACTTTACCACAAATCTACTTTTAGAATACCATTTTAAGGTTTGAATTTTTATAATATATATATATATATATATATATATATATATATATATATATATATATATATATATATATATATCACACAAACTGAAAAGTATTAGTATTTAGATCTGATGGTGTTTGGTGTAGATGAAACAGTTTCCTCTTCACATTTAAAGAGAGCATCTTTCATAAGTCAAAATCACTGCTATTTTCTTATAATGTGAAAATAAACCAGTTCAAGTGCCCCCTGCGAGGCGTTAGCGAACCCCTGTGTGTCCGCGTCCGCCTGGTTGGGAAACACTGCCTGGCTTATACTGCACTGATTACTCACTGTAGCAGATGTGTGCGCTGATCCCGTCTTCACCGGGAAACGCTTCTCCTGTTCCTCTCCACTTTCCCTCTCTCCGCTCCATCTCCCTCCTGCAGAAAAAAAAAAAACGGCTAAAGAAAAAGCTCAGAATTGTGCGGATAAATATATAATTGTTTGTTCAAGTGTGTTTTGCACAGTATGAGACCCCTCCGATTGCCGCGGCATCTAGAACGCACCGCAGGCAGTCTCTTGAGGGAAGGTCTCATTTTCCACCTCCCGCTGACAAATATTCAGCCCGGCCCCGAAATAATACGGGACGCGTTTCAAGGCTTAGCACTTTTCGAATACGCTGCCAATAATGGACAGAGCATCAAATGAAGCACAGCCTCTCCTCGCAGAGACCAGCACAGGTTTGAATGCACAGCCCGCTTCTACATACAGTCAAGGTTTGTTTGCACATAAACACTACAAATTTGTACCGTAATATTAGTATGTGGGGTAACTATATGCTGCCAAACCATACATCAGAAGAGATTTTCAGAAGTGGAAAAATATCAATGGTGCTTGGTAAATGCTTAGAAATAGCATGAAGTATGTTATAGAGGCTTT
Organism: Chaenogobius annularis; assembly: GCA_015082035.1. NCBI lineage: Eukaryota > Metazoa > Chordata > Actinopteri > Gobiiformes > Gobiidae > Chaenogobius > Chaenogobius annularis. The sequence continues at coordinate 486,325 of BJKM01000128.1, read as the reverse complement.
GGTAAAAGGATTGAAAAGGTTTAACAATCCTTGAGCCCATCCTTCATCTCCGATAATCAAGCTTTGGCCATAGAATCTCCCTTAGGATGGAAAAAAAACATGTCCGCCCGCCTCTCACTCATCTTTAGGCTGGCAGTCTGGGCTCTCCCTCTTGAAGTCCTCTGTCACATTTACGGCTTCAAACGGGATCGCGACGGCGCTTTTAAACGCACTGCCATGCCTTTAAAGTAGATATGGGTTTTTGTGCGGCGTTAGCTCGAGATGAAGCGAGGAGGTGCAGCGTGTGATGCAAAAGGAAAGCCCTAAGAAGGCTGGACGCTAGCACACTTTGTGGCTCTGACCAAAGACCACTACACACTTTGGAGTGCACAGTAACTTTCACAAGACTATTTCTAAAGAAGTGATCACATTTCATTGCTTTTCATTGTAGCCTTTTCTCTTTTAGTCATATTAGCCAACAATGGAGCCTGTGTGTACACAATACAAAGTATATCAAATAAAGTTATGTTGTATTGACATAGGTTTGGCTTTCCCTAACTTACAAGGTTATTAAGCAAATTAAACTGACATGTAAAATTGTTATTTGGCACACTATAAATATTGTCTAAACTAGCTCCAGTTGATGAGCTTAAATGGACTATATCGCTTTTTTTTCTTAGTTTCCCTCCTTTCTTTAATGCAAAATTAGAATATCAATTAGGCTAGCATCTATGAATAAAACTATTAAAAATGACCTAAAAAGACAAATATGTGGAGTATTTTTCTGAAAACCGGGACAGGGTGATATTTCTGCACTTTTCACATTCTGTGCATTTTAATATTTGAACTTCCACCAAAGCATTTGAGCACTGTCCTGCTTTGTGAAAATATTGTCTGAATATTGATATCGAGATAGTTCAGAAAATATTAAGATACATTTTTCTTAATATTGCTCGCACAAAATTTCAAAGAGAATAAAATGTAACTAATAATAAGCTGACAGACTGTGGATTCCTGAACCTTCTACAGGCTCTCTAAGTCCCACACCAATCACCAAAGATCATTTAAATGATCAGTCTAATTTCAGAAAAATCGACAAATACAAGCAAACATTGCCGCAGTTTATAGGCTTAGATTTTATTAAAATGTATGGTCTAAAAAAACATAAATAAATGTAGAAAAGCCCCACTTAAACCTTACATTACTGAAAATGTTCATTCAAGGCTTTCAAAGTGCTGATAAATCTGGACTGTTGCAATATCAATTTATATCAAATATTATGGAAGCGACTGTCGAATTGTTTCCTAAATGTGCCCATTATCAGGCAGTAAACCCAAAGCACGGAATAAAGCTAAAACTGCTGCAATATCGAAATGAATACATCAATAAAATAGTCTTAATACATTTATAAATAATATTCACGCATAACAAAGAAAACCTGATGTCGAGTGTCCATTCTGCGGGATGTGTTTGAAAAGGAGCCCGCAGCCGCAGCTCCTGAGTCCGGACCAGACACACCCGCAGAGACCGGAGCGTCCACTGAGCGGCGCCGCACTCCACCACTTCCACCGCGGCCAGGAGACAGCTCCCTCCCCGCTCTGCCCGGGGCTCTCCACGGAGCTCTCCCCGCTCTCCGCTCCGTGCAGGCCAGGCTCCCGGCTCGCCCTCTCGCCCTCTCCCCTCTTCCCGCTCCCCCTCTCCCCCTCCCCGTGTCGGGTTACCGCGACAAGGGCCCTGCCTGTCTGAACCGCGACTTTGACAAAGATAATATTGCAGGTAGGTGCAAGCCACGGACCGTGTCACTATCGATGGACAAATTAAGCATCGCAAAACAAGAGCGTGACCCAGAAATAGTCGCTTTTAATCGGGTCAGCGTGCTCGTTTTCAGCGGGAGGGATAATAGCGGCGCCTCGCACTGTCCTCCGCATCTCTCAGCCCCTTTAGCCCGACCTGGAGCCCGCTGTTTGGGGCTGCTTTGGCTCCGAGAGGCGGCGTGTCCCGTGTGTGTTTTCTTGGCAATGGACTTGTACACTTCAGGCTGATTTCAGACATTTTAGGTTTCTACCTGGGGGACCAGCTCCGAAAACATGGATTTAAATATCGCCATTAAAAAGGCTCCATATTGTGCACACACATATAAATAACCATAGACAAAAAATAATAAATATAAATATAAATATAAATATATATAATATATATCTAGAGAGAGAAGTGCATTTCTAAAATAGAAAAGGTAGGGAGCATACACAGTGGGACACTTTTTGTCCTCTTATTTTTATAGCTTTAAATGAAATGCCAAAATCTTGAATATAAAATATATTTTTTAAATCTCTAAATGTCTATTTTACAGCAGGGAAAGGGAATATCAGAAATATGACGCAGAAGTTGGTCTCACTGTTTCTGATCGAACACATGTCCGATTTTGGGAGATTCAAATAATAAAGTGGGACACAAAAAAATAAGTGTGTTTTTTTGGTTGTGAAAACACACAAAAATGCCTAAAAGCAGCCGACGTATTTCGTATTAGTTTAAAGAGAAGAGAGTCTGGGCCTGTGCACAGGATCTGCTGCTGGAGCCTTTGGGTTGCTCACACTTTTTCATTCTTACTTTCATATAAGCATCATCATTTGTCACATTTCAGTAATCTGATAACCACAAAACCATTTTAAATTCAGAGTGAATTGTGAGTTGTAGAAGTGCAGGATTTTATAAACTTGAGGGTCCCACTTTCACCCTACATTACAGAAGTGCATTTATAATAGCAATTGGCTTTGTAAGAAAGGTCATTACATTTTTATTTCAATCTATTTTTAAAAATAAACTGCTACTCAATGGGTGATTAACATTAATGTCATTTATGGTCAGTACTTCCACCATAGCTGAAGCTGTATCCCTTGAACTTACTTTATCCTGAATTTAAAACGACATATTTTAGAGCTGCAACTATTTAGTAGCCAACTAGTCAGCGATTGTTTTTTGTTTTTTTCAAAGAGTTGACAAGGCAAACCATTATTTCTATTGTTCATTGCAACTTTTCTCTTCTAAATAGATAAGAATGTCAAATAAAATGTATTATTGATGAGGAACCAAAATAGTGAATTCTTTTTAACAGTTCCATTTAACGATGGAGTTGTCTTAAAGCTCTTTGTGTGTTTTAGAGTCTGCAGTCCAGATTACAGTTCTCAAAATATATATATATATATATGTATTTTATTTATAGTTAGTCACTTAACGGTTGCAGCCCGACACTATTGTGTGTGCGTATGTGTCAGTTAGAGAAGCAAAATGCAGTTAAGTGTGTTTTTGAGGGCTGTTCACTCGGTTTCAAACAGATCAATGACACAAACAATTATCTAGATTTGCTCAATATTTCTTCTCTAGCTTTATGATAATGTATGTGAAAGGACTAATCTGTCTTTAGGTCTTTGTGCGGGGCTAGTTAACACCCTCCCTCACACCTCGGCACAGACCCCCTCTTCTCCTGAGAACGTGCCGTTTGGGGTCCAAGCTCCAAGCCAAGGTCACACTCCGATCTGGAATCCCAGCTATTCCACCGGCCTCTTCCTCCACGAGCACACGTCTTTGTATGTCTTTGTGTTCTTCACCAACACGTCTACGTTTACAAATGGTGTGGATAAATGCGAGCTGCTGTGGCTCTGTCTGTGCTCGTCTCATCTGATTGTACGGCAGAAATAATGCAGTGGTTTTGTTCAAATGTTCAATACATTTTGATGCATTAGTAACAGACACTGAAGCGTAAGTGTTGCATAAAACAATAGAACAACAGTAAAGTGCCAAAGTGGTTTTAGATGTCTAGTTTACAAGATTTAAAATCAAAGTCATGGTTTGAAACATAGGAATGAGGATATTGAGGGTCCGTCACAAGTTTGATGCGCCCAACACAAAGAAAATGCAACATGATTCATAATAATATTCGTTAGGGCTGCAACTAACGATTATTTTAGATTTGTATTGTACATTTTACTTTGAAGTAAATTATTATCAAATAAAGGTTGCAATATGGAGAACGAAATCAAGTGTTTTAGTGAACAGAAGCTGAAAAATAATAACAGTGATATTATTCTTTTTTGTGATATATATATGTTTGCTTTTTAAATGTTCAATAACTGCATTGTTTTAGCAGGTAAACCTTTCCCAGCCCCCAGCCGCAGTTAACCAGTATGTACGATTCACATGTGTTTCGGTAATCAATAGCTTATTATATTTTCAACAATTGACACTGAAAGGTTGAAACAGATGCTCCGTTTCCACAAAAGAATGAACATTATCCCAGTGTTGGTGTTCATTGTTGCCGTTGTCTGATCCACACAGGACCAGAAGACCACCACAACATCGGATTGTTCAAACTACAACAAAGGCAGGTACATTTGAAGGAGCGACTTTACATAATACTTGTTGTGCTTGTAATGATTCGTTCCAAGGAGAGACCCATCTTGGAGTGGGCCCACAGCCAACCGGGATGGAACCCCAGCAGATGGGAATGTTCTGGAGGTGAACGCGAGGTCAGCGCAGCTTCAGTGATAAAGCTGTGGGCAGTGCTCATAGCGCTGTTTTAAAAGTTGACTTAAAGAAAACAGCTTGTGTGGTCAGGATAAACTCTGAGGACCATATTGGGGCCATTTCTCCTCTTCCAAGCTTCTTTAGTCTAGAAGGCCACGGGCAGAAGCAGAAGACAAGAAATGGTCAAAAAGAAAAACGTGTTATTATATTATATTCGTCTGCAGCGGGTAGGACGGGTTTCTCTCCCTCTCTTTGTCCCTAACCCACATCGTGATGTCGGGCGCAGACGAGGGCCCCTCCTGGTGCACCACGGGGCCAGAGGAGGTTAAAACAGCCGGCATGCATGGGGCCATATTGCAGGTAATTAATATGTCAGCCCCTGTGATGAACTTGGTCAATACATCTCTGCTCTGCTGGTGCTGGAGCGGCCGGCGCAGAGTGGAGTGCATTTGTGCATTAGTCAACACTTCAAACAGAAAGTGTGTGTGGCCACTGGGGCTCCGTGCACTGCAAAAAAGAACCACAAATATGACTATATCACCTTTTTTTCCGATAACAGTCAGACAATAATATGTCAATCCAAGAGGAAAGTGTTAAAACATGTCTTTAAATGTATGAGCTGAGAGTTAATTAGTATTATTATTATTATTATTATTACCTTAAATGAATTACTAAAGTGCAGAAATATCACCTCATAATCTTAACAATATTAAATTAGAGGCGGGCCATGTATTGATATTTAGATGTTAGCGTGAATATTGTTTCGAATATATTCTACATTTGAATATTGAGAAAATAGTTTATAGTAAAAAAAAGAAAAAAAGCTAGAAAAAAAGTTGATTAAAATAAATAAATAAATGTTTTAATTTTGTAATTCATTTGTCTGATAAGTAAACCCCAACCAAGACGTTTAAAGACAGGCTTGGATTGGCATAGTTTTGTCTGAATATATTATTTTTTATTGTGATACTAAAACTGGTGATAGAGTATTGATATTGTGGGCTGCTTGATGTATTGTTATGTTTTGCTAAATCATTTTGAACAGTGGTACAATTTAGTTGCTTGTTGCCAGATAGGAAAACCATTGGACATAATCACTGTTTTGTTCAATGTGTTTGGTTCTTAAAAATATTGTGTGCCATATATCAATTAGTGCATGTATCCCAGTCACAGTGGTATGGATGCAACCGTGGGGGACCCCCAGCACTGTGGTCTCCCATTGCTCCAGGAACTATATCTGGTTCTTGGGAGCGGTAACTGAGTGGTCCATTTTTTATTACCTATGTTATATTAATCCTTAGAATGACAAAACAAAACTACAATCTTTATAATTCCAATTAATTTCTTTGTTGTGCATTTTCCCACTAGGCATTAAAACGTATTAACAAAATACATGTATTTTCAAGTTTTTGGTCCTTTTTTTCGAGCGCCAGGTGACTTATTGTTTTGGTACCGTGTTGGGTCCCTTTAATGGTACCCAGCCCTAATGGGAGAAAAGCTCAGGACTTACTGTACATTGCATGAAAATGATTTACGCCATGTTTTTCTAAAATGAAACACTAAGTATGACATCATAGGTCAAGCACTGAGATCTCCTGTGCTGTTTTGAAGTCCATAAATCATCGCAGACTCGTTTTGAGCATTTCAGCTGTCAAAGAGTGTCAAGAGTATCAGTACCTGCTCAAATGAGTATTTTTTTCAAAGCTAGTTTTAGTATCAATACAAATCTGGGCCAGTAATCAAGTTCTGAATTCAGGTCATTTGAACGATTCCCTTTTTGCAGTGCAGCTCATGTGGGCAGAGCGTGGAGTGCATTTGTGCATTAGTAAACACTTCATATATAAAACACGTGGCGATTGGAGCAGTGGCGTTGTCCAGTCGCCTTCGCGGTCGCTGTAAAAACACTGGCTGTGCTTGGCTAGATTAACTCGGAGCCCCCTAATGGAGTAATTACAGCCAGCCAAACATCTATTTTTCACCTGCGCGCCGCCATTATTCTCTGTCCCCGCAGCCACTCCATTGGAAGTCACTTACTCTCCTTACAATGAGTTATCATTGACTGCCATTTAGACGTTTGGGAGCAATTTGTCTTCCTGAGGGCCCGCGCACTGGCCTCATTGCAAAGAACAATCATTCTCCCTCCAATATATAAAACATTCATGGGGAAAAAGGGAAGAGAAATGCCCCACAAACAGATAGAAGAGAGTGGCTAATAGATACTATAAAGGTGACAGACAAGAAAATAATGTAGGAGATTAGCGGCGCCTGAACAAGCCTGCGCAGCCTGTACAAAGCGTCAGGAGAGCGCGGCTGCGGGAAATAATCCTCCAGCAGACACATGTGTTAAATGGCCAGGATGGCAGCTAGTGCGGGTGGTAATTGCTGTTGCAAACAAACCACAAGTTCCAATTTAAATTCAAATTTCAGACCTTTATATGTCTTTTCAACTGCTGCAGCTCTTACTCATTGTCATATTTGGTTGTAATGGAGTGCTACGTTTTTCATGCATAATCTTTTAACTACTTAGATAATATATAGGCAAAAAGTGACGTTTCCTTCAATCTTTTTAGTCAATGGCCACTAGTGGTGGAAGTACTCAATTTTGCGAAGTAAAATAACAGATACAGAAGTAGAAAGTGGAGGTGAGGCCCCAGGATGTAATGTTTTAGTCAAAAACTAGACCAAAATAAAAGCATGTTTTTGTTTGTTTGTTTGTTTGTTTGTTTGTTGCATTGAACAACGTAGGCTGTGAGAGTTGATCTTATGCTTAAGTTTTGTTGAAGCCCAAAGAAAGCCAAACCGCTTTGGAAGAGTGACCTTGCAGGGTCCACTTTGGATTATTGAAATGGTTCTGAGATGGTTCATGAAATACAGCAGAGACAGTTACCAATCCGTTCCCGTCCACTCCAAAGTGAACCTGTCGAAACCTGGCTTTTGTCTTCTCTGGACCAAAACCATGTCGTGGTTTCTTTCCTCCCCCATCGTATGCACGACCTCTCCCCCAGCACATTAGCACAAAGGGTTAATCACATCTCCACTGAACACAATGACAAATACCATTCTTCTTTTTCCTGCGCTGATAATGGGGACAACTTGAACATTTCTGCCTGCCACAAGTGAAAGCATTAATCCTGGACGATGGCACAGATAAGTGCTGACTGCCAGAGTAATGGCCCTGTCACCTTAAGAAAGCTGCAAAACAATTAAAACAAGCTGTCTGTTATCAGTGTTGGTTGCACTACTTCTAGAAGTAATTAGTACTCTGATTACTTTATTACAAGTAAATAAATTATTTATTAATATACGTTTCTTTGAGAAAAAGGAAGCTCAAAAACTAACTTTATGAAACCTTCCCATGAATGAAACGGTTTGTTATTTAACAAAATACTGTAGCTAATGTATGATGCAATATTATATGATATAAATAAACTCAACTGAATTAAAACAACAACAGATTTGATGCATACAATCCTCCATAAATCCAGTTATTTGTTTTGGTTCACAGTCATACATCTGTCTCCAAAAGATGAACGTACGATACCTTCAGGGGCGTGTCCAGACTTTTTTCACTGGGGTGAATCTCAGTTTTACCCCTGAGCCCCTCGCCTCAGCCCTACCCCTTCAAATGTGTGTGTTCACGAGAGACCGAGCGGTATCCCATTTCTCTTTAGCAGTGAGGGGCGGGGCTAAGGCGAAGCAAATTCAGATGCACACTTCAGACCGAGGGGTAGGAGGAGTTTCAGTAAAGCATGGAAATACTCACACATTCAGCACTCAAGACATTTATAAATGTATAAGATTGCTCTTTTGTGTTTTATTCCCAGTGTGCCACTCTAATCTGCCGAACTCGTGTATGTTTGTCGTGCCTCAGCTGCAGTGAGCACACGCCCCGCTCCACCTGCTCTGCTGCGGTGGAGCTTACAAACTTCGCCTTACAAATATGTGAGTTTGCTTTCCACATTTAACATCACTGCCATCGTGCCGCTGCGGGGCCGCCATCGTGCCGCTGCGGGGCCTCCATCATTGTGCCGCTGCGGGGCCTCAATCTCGCCGCTGCAGGGCCTCCATCTCGCCGCTGCCGGGCCTCCAACTCGCCGCTGCGGGCCTGCCCATCGCGCCGCTGCGGGGCCTCCATCGCGCCGCTGCGGGGCGCTGCGGGGCCTCCATCGCGCCGCTGCGGGGCCGCCATCGCCTCCATCGCCGCTGCGGGGCCTCCATCATTGTGCCGCTGCGGGGCCTCCATCTCGCCTGCGGGGCCTCCATCACGCCGCTGCGGGCCTCCATCACGCCGCTGCGGGGCCTCCATCAGAGAGTGTTGTCAAACGCCATATCACAGGCCAAATCCTTCACCTAAATGAAGTGGTCTAAAAATACTATAGCCTACAATATCTTCATATTATATAATGCATAATGATGATATTATACTATGATATATCATATTATTTGAGCGCATCGTGCGTTCTGCTGAGAAGGTGATCGGCTGGAGACTTCCATCTCTGCAGGACCTGTACGTCTCCAGGGCTCTGGGACGAGCAGGTCGGATCACAGCTGACCCTTCTCACCCTGGACATGGACTATTTGAACCACTCCCCTCAGGCAGGAGGCCACTCCCCTCAGGCAGGAGGCCGCTCCCCTCAGGCAGGAGGCCGCTCCCCTTCCCTCAGGCAGGAGGCCACTCCCCTCAGGCAGGAGGCCGCTCCCCTCAGGCAGGAGGCCACTCCCCTCAGGCGGGAGGATACGGTCCATCCGGACCAGAACATCCTGCCACAAGAAGTGGCATTTTAAGTAAAATGTACCAAAAATGTTAATTTACCTGAATGGTCAGATTTCAGAGGCGGCCAAAATACACACGTAGCTCCGCCTTGTTCATTGTATTTGTGTGTACAGTGTAGACGTATACATTTATTACTACTTTTTCCCAGTTTTGGTGAGCGAGTATTAAATCACTCTGAATATTGCGAGCACATGGCTGAGCATGTTCAAATCTCCTCTAAAGTAAGAAGCAATGAAAAATGATGGAATCTGGCACAGACTAATTGAATGGTCCAGCTTAATCTTCTCCATCGTATGTCGCTGCACTAATCAGCTGTTGATGTATTCAGCTGGAGGTGTTACAGAACTGACAGGCCCGTAATAAACATGCATAATTGGCTTTCTGATAGATTATGATTTCAGATTATTTGCTCATTTTCATATAACAAGCCCAGATATGGTACCATTAAGAAAAACATTTATTAAGTACAGTGCCTGTTGGAAGAGCCATTTGGTCATAATAAAGCAGCACAAGGTGTATTTTAATAGAATTGACTTTATCAGACAGATTATTAGAACGTAGTGGCCTGCCTGCTTTCATTTGCTTTAAAGTGCATATGACAAGTTTGACTACACATTTCACTAAAACATAGTTCACATCATTATACATTTAAGAAAATATAAATATTTCCCCAGTTTGACAATGTTGGCGACATACTAATGTTACTTCCTGGTTGGACACAAGCAGCAGATAACTGTTACCTAGTAACCTTACTGTAAACAAGGGCCAAAATGTACATAAATGACACAATAGTTATGATTTGAACAACAGCAATAACACCTTTATTTTGTTAAATGATTCTTTGAACTGTCAGAAAACAGTGTCCGTCATGTGCACTGCGATTTGGGACGCTGCCCGACTTGGCACAGGTTGTCAAACTGTACGTGCCCAAATACTTGTGCAAACCAAATGTTTGAGATATTGTCGATCAATTTTACTCTTTGAATACAAACTGCTTCTCTGATAAATACGTGCTGAAATTCCATACAAATTGTATATTTCAACTGTTGCTAAACATTAGAAAATGGAGCAGAGCCAAGACTTAAGATGTAAAACAGCTAACTTTAAGAATAGTCCCATTTTGACTCCTTTGAAACTGAGCACCAGTGAGGCCACAGCAACAGAACACAGAATAAACATGTTTAACAAGTTTAATGAAGGATGTGTAAATTATCCCTGCATTTAGAAGGATTTTAGAACTCACTCAGTTTCTCTTCTTTTATGCCAATAGCGGCCAAAGCTGAAGAGGTAGAAAGTGGTCAGTCAGAAACTCTACATACTTCACAGAGGTCAGAGGCCCACCAGCTCTCACCCCGCCCAAAAACATGACTCCGCCTTCTCCTTGCTGACGTTGCAGCCTTGTTGGGACATGGTCACCATCCACCAACCATCCCACCACTCCATCCATCTGGACCATCCAGGGTTGCACTGCACTCATTCATGTATTTCTGGTTCCACTGGAGCCGTTTCTGCTTATGAACATTAGTTAAGGGTGGCCCAGTAGAAGGTTTATGCAGAACTCCAAGCCTCTGGAGGATCCTACACCTTGATGTTTGCAGGACTCCAGAGGCACCAGCAGCTTCAAATACCTGTTTGCTTCTTTGTAATGGCATTTTAGCAGCTGCTCTCGTAATCCCATGTTTCTTTTTGTGAAATACCTAATGTTTTCATACCTTGTTCAAGGATTCCTGATTCCTGAAGGTATTAAACTATTTCACGCTTTTCAGCACTAGAGAGATCCTTTTTCTTTCCCATGTTGCTTGAACATTGTGGTCTGCTTAATAATGACGAACGTCCTTCGGGTGATAGAGGGTTCATGGAAGTTTGCCCAACCAGTCCACATGTGTCCTATGATGCCCTATGGGGGATGCTCCAGGAGTGTGGGCCCCGGATCCTGTATGACCGTAGCAGGAGCTGTGTTCAGTAAGTCAGACCTGTTCCCAGTGCATGTTGGACAAGACTGCCCTTCGGCATGGTTCTCAACCGGAAAAAAGGTGGCTGAGCGTGAGATTGACAAGTCAATCGGTGCTCCAACTCTCACCTATGGCCATAAGCTTTGGGTAATGTCCGAAAGGACAAGAGAGAAGTGGTCAAAATTAGTTTCCTACGCAGTGAGGCGCTCAGTCATGACCCCTAGGCTATGACTGCTCCACTGTGGCACCTGGTGTGCCAGCGGTCACCCAGCCAAATACTGACAAGGCCCTGTCCTGCTTAGCTTCCAAGAGCTAACAGGATTGGGCTGTGGCTGTGGCTGGCTGTGGCTGTGGTGTAGAATGTCCTCTCCCCTCCGACCATCAAAAACTCTCTGAATTTCCCCCGATCTGGGACGTTTTCTCGATCTGGGACTTGTTCTGGGGATTTCTGCCATCAAATCATGATCATTTCAACTGCGTGCAGGGACCAGGAAATGTTTATTTTAAACTAGGGGTAATTCCTCCTGCAGCCAGTAGATGGAACCAAAGCTCAGTTATTTTGGCATCTTCCAAAGCTGTAAAAAACTAATGTTGCTTTTTGTAAAAACATTATTATTTATTTTTGTTCTAGAACATTCCAAAGTACAGGCACTTACGAGCATGTTTGGAGCCCAATAAAAATACAAATAATGAAAAATATTTGTCCATTAAAGGAGAGAACTAGATCATTATTTTAAAATTTTTTTCATTGTAAACCATAATTATGATGTAAAACAGCTTTATAACAGGTCCATTGACTTCCTGTTCAAAACTGCAGAACCAGAAAAGAGAGAACCGGTTCTGATGGAATATTAAACCTAAAAGTTATGCATTATAGTCAGCACTTATTAAAAGTAAATAATGGAGAGTACATTTGAAGTACATTTTAGCTGGAATACAACCAAAACTAAGGATCAGTTTGAAAAAACCAAAAAAAAACAAAAAAACAAGCTAACTTTTTTTCTTTTTTTTTTTTAAAGGGGCCCATGTTCAATTAGAACATAAATGTTGACATTTGATGTGTTGTACCAGAGTTAGCCTTAGTCCAATTTACATCTGCAGCCCGCCGTCCCCTGGCAGGAAAAAGAACAACCCAAAAACAGACATGACAATGGGCTGAAGTACATACACTATTTACACATGCAATACAATCCCTTCCACACAGATCCAGACACATGGAGAGCCAGTACCATTGCAGTGTGGGACCTAAAGAGTCGAATGGTTACAACTCTGGCTGCTCTTGAGCTGCTTTTTTAAGGACACAGGTCCTTATAGAGTCAGGCCGAATATTCCACTGTGTCGTGGCCTTCACTGAGAATGCTGATTGTCCAAAAGCAGAGTGCTGAAAAGGAGATGATATCCTTGTGGATTTTGCAGAGTTAGCTAGCCCTCCATTTGGTGGAAAACCGAGCTGGGAAAGCTCAGAACCAGCACCGGCCCTGGCACCAGCCCAGAACTGGCTCTGGACCGGCGTTTGGGGTTTGCATGTCACTGCCCTGATGATGCTTGGCCTTGCCCAGTCTGAGGTGCTGGACTCCTCTATGTCTCTGGTTGTGTTGTGATCAAAGCACTCCAGGGCCCGGCTTTTGGAATCCCTCAAAGCCCATTTTGGTGGCTCTTTGTGGGGCTCTTTGGCATTGTGACCCCATGCCTGTCCCACTTTGAACTGCGAGCTGGAAAATTCGTATCGCTTCTTTAAACACATTACCAGCGGGCAAGTTCTGAAGACTATGGCTAATCATCTTAAGGTCTTAGTGCAGTGTGGTCGCAGAGTCAAAGCTGAGGCTGCATGGGGACGGCACCGTTGTGACTGTGAAATTCATACTCCACTACGGCACATGATGGATTACAAACGTACACATACTTCCAAATGTAGTATTATTAACACAAATAATCCGCTCCATATGGCTGTGTGTGTGGGGTTTTTTGTGAACCATTGTGATGGTGGATTCGTAGATTGTCACATCCTGTCACATCCAATCACAATTATGTGTCTCTCAGGGTGGCAGCAGCATGTGCTTCCACGTGGGATCCAGACTGATTCTCCCTGTATATTCTTTTCTTTCTTTGGTATTTGCTTTGAATTGAGTTTTGTTGTGTTCAATGGCACAAATTAAAAAAGAAAAAAGAAAAAACAAGGCAGCAGCCAACACAATCAACATACTACGGAAAACAAAAAATATAGAATCAGTCAACAAGTCTCAATCACCACACCTTTTACGTGTTTCCTGAACTTATCAAGTGACACTACTTTTAAGGTCTTATCTGATGATAAGATGGTGTATAGACTATTTCCACCTAACACAATAGTTGGAGTCTAAATATAACTTTTTGCTTATATTTATTATTTTGAGTAGTTTTAACATACAAGACATTTAAGATTAAGAATCAAAAGTTGCTATATAATTTATCATCAGTCGTCACAATTGTGTTTTTTTAGAAATGGGAAACGCTGTAGAACAGTGTGACGAGGCCACATACAGGTGAGGAATGCATCACACGTTCATACACTTATCTAATTCACCCTTTGTATTTGACCAGGTTCTGTAATGGCGAATCTTCCAAAATGAAAAACTGCCAAAGCTGAAACCAAAAAGTCAACTCCAGTGAACATAAGTGTGACATTTGTGACCTCGACTGCATTTGTAATCAAACAGTAGCATTATACATGTATGATCTACTGTACTTCCGGAATATTCAATAAGTGATTTAAAAAAAATACAAAAAATTAAGCAACAGATTTTGAAAATCTAATTAAAAGATAAAAAAAAAAAAAAAACGTAATAAAGATAAAGATAATGTGAAAAGATAAATAAAATTGTGCCATTTTTAAGAGTGATTTACCGTTTTATGATATATTTTTTTATAATCAAGAAGATAATGTGATTTTATGAACACATTAAACTGTTAAAATGGCAGCAGGAACGCTTTGTTAAATTAACAATATTATAATGGCAACTGAGCGTACTGTTTGTTTTACACCGAAATCTCTTTCTGAAATAATGAGTTTATTTTGTTGTCAAGGCTTAAAGGGGACATATCTGCATTACTGAGCATTTACTCTGTTACAACAGTGTTTCCTCATCATTAGTTTCCTCACAGTTATATTTGGATTGATTCCGCCTGAAGCATAAGTAATCCTGTTTCCTGTTTTCACCTACCCCCTTGCCCCGCCCACATCCTGTACTAAGTTGTGATTATTGGAAAACTAAAGAGTCTTTGACACAAGAGATAAATTAATAAATCATTCCAGTTTTTTATTCTTGGATTTAGCTTGAACAATGAACGTGTAAAACAATGACCTTCTTAAGTTACTATGTACTGAAGTTACTGAAAAAATAAAAATGTCTCCTTAAAAAAACACCTGATGACGTGTGTTCCTTTGATTTCAGGAAAACTGTCACTGTATTCTGAACTCAAAATGAGTTACTCAAAATGTATTTTCTGAACATATATTTTTGGTTACTTCCCAGCACTGTTTATTTCTTGTTCCATAGTAAATATGGAACTTTATCCCGATAACTCAGCCTGCTTCTGTTTCCTGGTTACAGATAATGGGCCATTGAAGTTAGCTGTCAACAACACGAGCTGCGGTCATCAAACTGGCACAGGCGGTCCGGTTTGTGCGAGGTGAGAACCTTAACATATGCCTCGCACTGCACCGTATATAGACACTACCCACTTTGTCCTTTTTCTCTTTTCTGCCATTACTGTAAGTTGTGGGAGCCAATTAAATGAACAAAACAGAATGAAATGTAAAATACAAGCACTATTTTAGCTGTGACAAAAATAAAAGGTCAAACTTGCTCGTGTTTTGAATAAGTTTGTGTAGAGGAACAAATCTGTGCTGTGGAAATGTGGAAAGAAAATGTAATCAAAACTAAAAGGGCAAATACATTTCCGTATACACAACAGTAAGTGTCATTTTCTGACTTGTTCTGGCTTTTTAATCTACATTTGGAAAGAAGAGCATATTTAAGAGTGCCAGCACTTCAATTTGAGGAAGGGTTATTGTTTTTAATGAGTAAATGGATTTACCTTTTTCCACATTTTGTTTTGTTACAGCCTTATTCCAAAGCGGAAATTCATTATTTGTCTCAAAATTCCACAAACAATACCCTATAACGACAATGTGAACGAAGATTGTTCTTTGCAAATTAATTTTTTTTTTTAAATTTTATTATTATGAATATTAAAAAGTATTAAAAATAAAATATAAAAAATCACCTACACTATATATAAATATTCACAGTCTTTGCTCAATACTTTGCGGAAGCTCCTTTTGGCACTGATTACTGCCTCAAATATATTTGAATGCTACAAGCTTGCTATATCTATTTATGGACAGTTTCTCCCATTCTTCTTTGTAGGCCCTCTCAAGCTCCATCAGGTTGGATGTGAGCGCCGGTGCACCACCATTTTCAGACCTCTCCAGAGATGTTCAATTGGGTTCAAGTCGGGGCTCTGGCTGGACCAGTCAAGGACATTCACAGAGTTGTCCTGTGGCCACTCCTTTGTTCTCCTGGCTGTGTGCTGAGGGTCATTGTCTTGCCCCAGTCTGAGGTCCAGAGCCTCTGGAGCATGTTTTCATCAAGGATGTCTCTGTAACTGCTGCATTCATCTTTCTGTTGATCCTGACTAGTCTCCCAGTCCCTGCTGCTGAAGAACATCTCCACAGCGTGATGCTGCCACCACCATGCCTTCTCTGTAGGGATGGTACTGTCCAGGTGATGAGCGGGGCCTGGTTTCCTTCAGACATGACGCTTCTATTCAAGACAAAGTGTTCGATCTTTGCTTCAGCCGACCAGAAAATGTACAGCTGTGCGCATACGTGGGCCGGCTCACGTGGGCCGGCTCATGCTCTGTACAGCTGTAAACATGTGCAGAGTTCCAGTGAGGGGCTTTCTGATCAGAGAACACTGTCTGCTACATTCAGCCTTTGTCTGTGGTTGAAGTGAGCCAGACATGAACGACTGCCGGAAAATATTCAAATCATGTTTAGTGATAGAGAATGAAACTATAATTTAGAAAATGTGTTTAACTATAACTATTTTTCCGCACTACATTGAAAAAAAAATGCATCGCACAATGCAGGACAATTTAAGGAACCATTTAAATGAGATAAAGAGCCGTTTGAATGAACAAAACTGTACAGACAGTATTTACAAAATATGCAGACGAAGGAGTTGTGAATGTGGAGAACATAACTGCATAGTACTATGCAGTTACTGTAAAGGAAGTATGATATTGTGATATTATCATTTAATGACATGTTGCTCAAACAAACTAAAACGTGAATCTGAAGAAGTTATTAAATTGCAGTTCTCACATCCATCTTTTTACGTTTATTATCCAACACAATTGTGAAATACAGATCACTCCGTTGCTTTAAAAACCTTGTCCTTTTCTTGCTGCTGCAGTTTGAGAGTGTAAATCTTCATTGTGTCCTGTGCCGACCGCTCCCATGACACCCTCTGCTCACCCGGCCTGGTTCACACATGGAACCCTGAATGGCATTGTCTTCTGCTGGAAATATCTGCGCTCTTTTACCATTTGTGCCACTCCTAAAGAAGGCGTCTGCGACGGGGCTAAAACACACCCCAGTTTTGTGAGTGCCGGAGCAGGCCTTGAACCTTGTCATTCAGCTTTTCAGCGCGTCAGCTGGGTCTAATTGCCAGAGAGGAGCAGATACCCAGTGCCGATTGTCCCCGCTCCTCTTTAGGGGCCCGGGAGAAGAGAAAGAGCTGCTTTTTGATCCTTTTCTGTGCAGTGCCCTGCTCCTCTGCCTCACGCTGCGCACATCTTCAGCCTTACACTGCAAAAGGGGAGAGACAAGTTATTTAGGATTCCAGCGTCTCTATTCAAATATAGTGAGGTGCCAAGTAACATGAGCAAAAAAAATCTTACTGCTCTGTTAGTGTGTATATAGAGAGATATATATAAAGCATTGGATGTGTGAAACGGTCAAAATGTTGCATATTTGGGACAAATCTGGCTCGATACAGGAAAATGGACTGATGGGATTTTGGAAATTTTCCTTAGTGTTTGAATAAAATAAGAAGTTTTCTAATTTTTGGAGTACAAACTGTAATAAATCAGGGATGGAATTAAATATCAACACATCCGTCAGTACGATTTGTTAAACTCATGTTAAGTCCAAGATTGTGCAGGTGGGTTTGTGCAGGTGGTACTTTAAGGGCTGAACTTTATGTCTCTGTGGGAGAAAATACAGCAAAATATGTGTTAATAAAGCAACTGACCCCGAAGGCTTTATTAGACAGGAATGGCAAGCATGAAACGGGGAACGAGAGAGAAGGGAGGACACGCAGCAAATGGTCAAGAGACAGAACTCCAACCCACAACATTGTGGCCGGCATACGTGCGCCGCGACCCAACCACACGGCCCCCGGGCAGCACGAAAATAATCATTTTTCACTGAACACTGACTTTATCTTGTGTTGAGCCCACATGCTTGGCCAAACAAGCTAGCTACATTAGCATCAGCTGTGCTTATATTCATTAAGAGAACATTAGTTATGTTTGTGTGACGTCAGTTGCTCTGCCTCTGGACCCAGAGCCAGGACCGGAGCGTGGGGACACACCGGTGCTGGAGGCCAGGACCATTCGAAACATGGCTTAATTGATCTCTCTCTTCCCCAAATCCACATGCAGTGCCTTGTCTAACTAACGTGTTAACTCATTCTTTTGTTGCAGTGCGCTAAATAATTATCAAGAGCCGTGCTTCATCAAATAATGGCTGGTGGTGGAGGTCAGGATGGGGCGGGCGGTGGTCTGTGCGCTGGCCTTAAGACTTCACACGGCTCATCTTTAGAGGCGTGCTCCTTTTAGCCAGGACACTTTTCTGCAGTCTGACCCTGCGTTTAATGAGCCCCTTTCGGAAAGCCACCGCCATAGAGGGCCCTGGGTCTGGAGGCCAACGCACAATGAGACGAGGGGCCACATCTGTGCTATCCTATTAAGGCTGCTGCGTCCCCTAGGCGCCCCAAGCACTTCTTTTGACACCTACTTGTCCTGAGCAGCGGACACTTGGAGCGGAGGGCGCCGACAGGAGGACTTGTTAGGAGTGATCTGAAGTGACGGACCCGGTGACACAGTGTTTAAAGGACAAGAGTGTGTTTGGTGAAAGGGTAGATGACATACTTGAGATGCTGTAGAAAAATGGCATGTCTCCAGTTACTCTAGACTGTGTGCAAGGTTTAGGTGGTAGTGATGATATTTACTGTACTCGTATCTGTGGGGGATATTCACAAAAGTGCAGACAATATTTTAACAAAGCATCAGATATTTGCTAAAAAGTGCCTGTCAATGTGTTGACTGAGTTTCCAGCACAAAATGTGAATGGACCATATAATGAAGCACAAAAGCATAGAAATATTACATTAGATCAGAATCACAATCAAAAAAGGTTTATTGCCATTGTCAATGTACAGAATTCACAAGCATAGGAACTTGTCTCGGCATTAAGGTGCAACATAAAACACTGCGCAATGATAAAAACAACATATATTCAATCCAAGGGGCATGCATTAAGAAACAATTTAAAATGACTATAGTATAAAATAAAAATGGGCTTACTATGTACGAATTTACAGTTCAATTTACAGTTGTGAGTGCAGTGAGTGATTGATTGAATTGTAGTTAAAGTGGCAGGTGTTTAGAAGTGTTCATGAGTCCAACAGCAGAGGGAAAGAAACTATTCTTGAGGCGGGAGGTTCTGGTCCAGATGGACCGTAGCCTCCTGCCTGAGGGGAGTGGTTCAAATAGTCCGTGTCCAGGGTGAGAAGGGTCAGCTGTGATCCGACCTGCTCGTCCCAGAGCCCTGGAGACGTACAGGTCCTGCAGAGATGGAAGTCTGCAGCCGATCCACCGCCGTGTAGAACTGCACCATCATCTGCACTGGCAGCTTGGCTTTCCTCAGCTGCCGCAGGAAGTACATCCTCTGCTGGGCCTTCTTGATGAGTGAGCTGATGGTGGGCTCCCACATCGGTGATGGTGGTGCCGAGGAAGCGGAAGGAGTCCATGGTGGTGATGGGGGAGTCTGTCATGATGAGGGGTGGTGGGGGCTGTGACTTTCCTGAAGTCCACGATCATCTCCACTGTCTTCTGGGCGTTGAACTCCAGGTTGTTACCCCTGCACCAGGACACCAGCCGGTCCACCTCCCTCCTGTAGACAGACTCATCCCGTCCGAGATGAGCCCGATGAGGTGGTGTCGTCCGCAAACTTGATCAGTTTTACGGAGTCGTGGCTGGAGGTGCAGCAGTTTGTGTACAGGGAGAAGAGCAGAGGGGAAAGTACACAGCCCTGTGGAGCTCCTGTGCTGATAGTCCGAGTGTCTGAGACATTCTTCCCCAGCCGCACGCACTGCCTCCGATCCGTCAGGAAGTCAGTGCTCCCCCTGCAGGTAGAGTCAGGCACGTTGAGCTGGGAGAGCTTGTCCTGGAGCAGAGCAGGGAGGATGGTGTTGAATGCAGAGCTGAAGTCCACAACCAGGATCCTGGCATAGGTTCCCGGGGAGTCCAGATGCTGCAGGATGATGTGGAGTGCCAAGCATACTGTATATACTAGCAATATTCTAACGTTAGACCGACGCCCATTTTTGTATGTAATAAAGTAAAATTAGTTTTGCCCCAGTGGAGATATAGGCCTACTACAAAAGCAGCTCTTAGAGTGAAAATGAGTCCAGAGGTGTGCTACTGTCTGCATCTAATTATAGAGTGTTTTAGCATGCTACTTGTTGGTTAGCTTTACCATGGCATCAAAACTCGCTCGTGAGTGAGCAATTCAAAGTGCTGTTGTGTGAAGCACTTTGAATTGCCTTGTTGTACGAATTTGTGCTCTACAAATAAACTTGCCTTGCCTTGCCCTTGCCATGTGGACTACTGCAAAGCATTTCAAATAAACTATTTTTCATGATGTAAAAATCCGGGTACTCAGCAGCTTTGAGGTCTTATTTTTTTATATACTGCTTATTCTACTGCTGTTCATGTATTTTGCTGTTTCAACTTTCATGACAAATGTTCTGGAACCAAATCTCTCTTTCTCTCTCCTTCTCTTTATCTCTCTCTTTCCTTTATTTATTACATTTTCATTGTATAGCGTCAAACACATGCTATGAAGACGTAAAACTACTGTAGTAGGCGGTAAATGCACCTTTTTAGTTGGCTGCCAACAGCCATTAAAAGTAACACCAAATCCTGTCTCCACAATTTCAAAGGTGGTGATTGACAGGCCAATTGACCAATCAGAGAAACACATGTTCCATTTGTGTCTAAACAAACACGGAGGCTTACAAAGAAAAAAGAAAATGAAAATAACACAGAGAACTGAAAAAACTGTGGATTTCTGTCAACAAGCAAAGCACTAAACTCTGTAAATCTAAGGTAGAAGAAGTTGTCAAGTTTTCTGAATGTTATTAGTTATTAGGCTTCAGAGATAAATCGCCCCAAGTTAGGAGAGTTTTTTTGAAAGTCCAGACCCTTCTGCATTCAAACAGAATGTAGAAGACAAACACTCACAAAAAAAACTACAAGTGTGTAGCCTTCAGCCTCAGAGATGCTTGACCTCAAACACAGTGGGACCTCATTCCAGAGCCTGTTGAAGGTGTGGAACGACCTCCTTCCAAACATGTTATGAGAGGTGGCACCGGGAGCTGCTCCTGTACATCGCTTAGTGTGTTAATTCTAATTATTAATATAATATTATTTTTGAATGTAAAAGCTGATGTACATGCTCTTTATATAGTTGTCAAACTGAACAGCACTGTGCAGTGGTGGACCCAGACAAAGGCTGTTGTAAAGCCTGGCCACAGGCCAGTTTAAATCCAATGTTAGAACACTAAGGAGCGGACTGAAAGTGCAGAACAGGGGCAGCAGGACATGCTGTGGAGGATGAAAACATGACAAACCTGAGTGTTCATGTGCAGCAGGCCTCACATCTGAGCACAGACACAAGAGGGCTGTGGAGCATCCACCCTCACTACACCTGTACCCACCCACTCACTGTACTGTCGTGACAATGCTACAGTGTAATGTCAATGTAAAATGATGATCCACGCCTGTTATGGTTAAATGTAATTGTGTACAGTTCAATACTAAGTACCAAAAAAAGCATAAAGCATGTCTACTTTAGGGCCATAAATCCTCACCAGACTTGTTCTGAGCATTTCTACCTCAAATCCCGTTCATTATGTCAGCACTCTACATTAGCATGTCAGGGGCAAGGATAGATTGTGACATTATGTTGTTTCCAGCGCCCTGCTGAACGGCAGCCTCGTCGTCAGTCCCGGCCACGGCTTCCCCTCCGCCGTGTCAGCGACCTGAAGCCACCAAGCGCTTGCGCCAGATCCTCAACTCACTATCCAGAAGACTCCCTACAGTTTGGCCCAAGAGTAACTTCATGTCTGTTCAATGCAACAAAACAATTGTACTATTACTTAAAATGAAAACTTTGGATTAAAAGAACACAAATTACAGAACAGATTATAGTATCACTAGTACATTTTTTTTGTTGCAAAACAAAACAGAAAAAACACTGAACAAATAAAGCAAAACAAATAAAGACAACAAAGTGTTCCCCTTTGTCCAAAGTTTCTCAATATTGTCAATTTTTAAGTTAAGTTTGAATGTAATTTTTTTTCCATTTCAGCTCAGTTCTTGATCGTTGGTTCAGTTTAAATCATAATTTTTTTCTCTTCTTTTTACCAGCTGCCAGAAGTATATTCCAAAGGTATCCATTCATTAGATCCATGGCAGGGGTTTTGAGACCCAAATACATAGTTCTGAAGTTAAGTGGTATCCAATTAGTCTGCAGTGCTTTTTAATTTCAGTCCAATATTTCTGAATAGTAGGACATTCCCAAACCCAGTGAAAATGATGGGCCACTTGGCAACCACTGTTTCTCCAGCAACTAGTGATTTCCTGTGAATAATGTGCACTTTGACATGTTATTATGAATACTGTGATACAGTTGTCCAACTTCTTTCCAAACATGTCCTTTTGTGGTCCTCCATTGTGAAGTTTATATGTGTTCCCATGCTTCATATGTCAACATAAAATTACCTTCTCTTTCCCACGCATTATTTATATATTTAGTAGAGTGTCTGTCCAGATGAATAATGCATTTATATAATGTAGATATTATTCCCCTTCTAATTTACAAGCCTGAGTAAACATTTCAATTAGAAGTTTATTGTGGTCAAGGCTGCTTTGTTAAATGTTTTGGTTGTAATAACTTTATTTGTACGTCCATCCATCTTCTTCCGCTTAGGTTGCGGGGGCAGCAGTCTAAGCATGGACTCCCAGACTTCCCCCCACCCCAGACACTTCCACCAGCTCCTCTGGGGGATCCCAAGGCGTTCCCAGGCCAGCCGAGAGACATAGTCCCTCCAGCGTGCCCTGGGTCTTCCCGGTGGGACATGCACTGGCTCCTCTCGACCTGGAGGAGCAGCGGCTCTACTCCGAGCTCCTCCCGTGTGACTGAGCTCCTCACCCTATCTCTAAGGGAGCACCCAGCCCCCCTGCGGAGGAAACTAATTTCAAACGCTTGTATCCGCGATCTTGTCCTTTCGGTCTCTACCCAAAGCTCATGACCATAGGTGAGGGCAGGAACGTAGACTGACCGGTAAATCGAGAGCTTTGTCTTTCGACTCAGCTCCTTCTTTACCACAACGGTCCGATGCAGCGACCGCATCACTGCAGACGCTGCACCGATCAACTGTCAATCTCACGTTCCATCCTTCCCTCACTCGTGAACAAGACCCTGAGATACTTAACTCCTCCACTTGGGGCAAGGACTCCCCACTTACTTATTTGTAATTACCTGTAAAAATCCTGTTTCTCTAAGTCAAAGGATTCTTTTAAAGTATTAAAACCTTTCATTTGTTTTTCTTTCACAATTAGGTAAAAAAAAAAATATTCCTTTTGATATCCAGGTCTTTGAGTCAACCAGTTTAAGACGTTAACATCTTCGTTTAGTTTGTATGTTTATTAGCTCTTTTTAGGTCGTAAGCACAGATTTTACCCAAGGATTCTCCACCCACTTCAGTATGACCCACCCATTGTCATCTGCCAGTAAGGCCTGCCCAGGAAACTGAAGCGCTGTGATTCGCCACAGCACAGCTAAATGTGCAGCCCTCATTGGTTTATCTGCTGTATGTACCGCATGTCCCGCCTCCCCTTATCCTCTGTTTGGCTGTCTCCGTTCATGTGTGTGTGTGTGTGTGTGCGTGTGTGTGTTTGTTGACTGTAGACCCTTTAAAAGTGTGGAAACTAAAATATTCCAAATGACGGAATAGAGGCTAAAGTCAGTGGAACATAATGTGATTTCACTGGCGAAATTGAGATTAACTTCAGAATAAAAAAAAGCACTCAGACATGTGGTTTTCCATATTTAGAATCAGAAGGGCTTTATTGCCATTGTCAATGAACAAAATTCACAAACATAGGAATTTAGGAACATTTACTATTTACTACTGGGTTTTACGGCATTTGTTTATTTGATAAGAGTTTAGGTTTTACTGGACAGTCAAATAAACAAATGCCGTAAAACCCAATAGTAAATATGTAAAACCACATGTCTGAGTGCTTTTACATTTATTTTTATTTTTTTCTGAAGTTAATCTCAATTTCTCCAGGGAAATCACATTATGTTCCACTGACTTTAGCCTCTATTCGTCATTTGGAATCTTTTAGTTTCCACACTTTTAAAGGGTCTACAGTCAACAACACACACACACACACACACACACACAGTGTGGTCTTTCGTTGCTTTCCAAACACATTATTTCGATTTGTTTTGTGCTGTGAAAGGTCTCTAAAAGTACTCATCAGTACTAGTCATATGTGCCAGCACTTTATGTGCAATCCACTGCTGCTTTGAACAGTTCAATTGTGTAAAATAAATTGTAATGTTGAAATACTTAAGTAAATATTAATTCTACTGATCACTATGTCTGAGCATATTTGCTTGTTTGATGAAGTTTGATTCGACGTGGAAACTTGGCCCTCTTCTCTTTTCTGTCTTACATTTTACGAGGATTACAACTGCAAATAAAACTTTACTCAACTTCCAAAACAAATCATCAGAGCGTCCAATTTATTAACATTGCAACATTGTTTCTGCGTTTTCAAGTTGTCAAACAATTAATTAGCTGGGATTTGGGGACCGGCAAAAAAAAGAAGAAAAGAAAAATGGCGTCTCCAGAGTGCGATTACACGGTATGTCACTCTGCGTACATTTTGTTACTTGAGTGTTGTCATGTTCGGAGCACTCCATTTGGGAAGGGTCTGCCGATAAGCGAGCCATCTGTAGTGTTCCCGCGGAAACGCCATGCTGTAAAGCGCGATTGGGGAGTGTGCGGGGACAAATCTTGGCACATAATGAGGCAGAAGGGAGTAAAGCGCAGTCCAGTCTGTCCAGAGATAAACAATTAGTCTCATCCCCCACGGAAACGGTGCCAGGCCACGCTAGAACTCTAAATCAATACTGTAAGAACACTTCCCGTGACATGAAGAGGTTATCATTCCCCTCCTCTGATTTGGACACGACAAGGAATAATTGAGCCTTCAAAATCAATACGCATTGTTCTTGTCAAGAAAGCAGACATCCAGACATTCAAGGGGGAAAAAGAAAAGGAGAAAAAAAAGGGTCTTCGAGGATAGATATCGCGTTTGGGAGTGCTACTTTCACACCCCGAGATAAAGCTGTAACACAAACACGAGTGGGCAGTCCCTGTGCTGCAGAGTCCATTCCTGGCCTCTTCAAAAAAACGCTGCCCAGACTCGCAGGACGAGCGAGGCTAGTGTTTGGGCGCGGCGTCTCCCTGTAGACCTTGCAGGGGAGTATCAGTGCCACGGCGGAGAGGGTCGGACCGCGGAACAGAGGGGGACAAAGGGAGTGGGGAAAGTGTGTCCCGCTTCCAGGCTGGCAGTAATAAAAGAGAAGAGAAAGGGTTAGCGACGGGTGCTATCACCCCTGAAGAACAGTGACCGTGGAGGTGCTAGCGTTAGCCTGTGTAGCATCTCCATGGAGACGCTGGGCCATGTGAGCAGTGGTGGAAGAAGCACTCATTTTGTTCCTTAAAGCGCACATGACCGGTGCTCATGTTTGGTGGGATAGAACCTGAGGTCAATTATTTATCATATCAATCCCCATAGGTGACAGGCCATCAAAATAAAGTTTAAACAATCGT
The DNA here is from genome assembly GCA_015082035.1 of Chaenogobius annularis. Classification (NCBI taxonomy): domain Eukaryota; kingdom Metazoa; phylum Chordata; class Actinopteri; order Gobiiformes; family Gobiidae; genus Chaenogobius; species Chaenogobius annularis. Next base: position 460,850 of record BJKM01000128.1, on the reverse strand, counting down.
TTAACAAAATAAAGGTGTTATCAGGCATTGTTGTCAAATCATATGTAATTTATATGGTTTTTGGTTCTTGTTTACAATCAGGGTGCTAGGTAACAGTTGTGGAATTACCTGTCACAGAAACCTCTCCAAAAAACAGCAGAATCTTCAGTGAAATCTTCAATATAATCATGAGTAGGCGCACCTGTATTATGCACTCTAAGCCAAAAAATACTCAATATCACGTTAAAAATTAAATATATATATAATATATGTTGAATTGTGATCAGTGTTGTAAATTCCAGAATGGAAGCAAATACTCACAGTAATGTTGAGCCCACAACAGTTTCTTGTTTAATGTACAGCTATATTACTGTAGTACTATATTTACATACACACTAGAACGAACTATATCACAACAAAAATCAGAATTTTAACAATATTATTTTAGTTTTCCCCCATCTGTATTGAATATTATTGACCCATAGAATGTCATGTGAAACCCAGCGATTGGTCATCAGAGGCTATTTCTGTTTGCCCAAAGTCGGGACTTGGAACTCTTGAAAATGTATGCAAGATCACCATAAGAAAATACTTTTACTTTTTAATCCTAAAATGTTGCGGAGTAGAAAGTACAGATACTGCTCCCGAGGTAATAATGTAAAAGTATATACTGCAAAATGTAAGTAAAGTACTGATACCTAAAGAGTGTAAAAGTGCTTTTACTTGCACTTTCCACCATTGAATGTGAGTGAAGAGGGGTGTGGTCCAAACATCACCTGGGGCCCAGGGAGCGTGCAGGGGCCCCGCTCCAGTGACCTGCGACAAGCTGTAGAGTGTCGGCGGGAGCAGGAGCACAGGGAGCCAGTGGGGAATGTGCTGGAGACATTTACTGGGTCATGGTCGTTCTGAAGGAGGAGCTTCCACTGGGACTGAACTATAGAGAACCACAAAGTCCTCAGTGCCTTTATTCTTTCCACACAAATCAATGTAAAAACTCATCTTTATTTTTAACTTTTGTGTGTTATGTGATTGGTTAGATTAGTCGTTATGTTAAACAAGCAACGTCCACGAAGACACATCAAACAGACAACAGACATTACAATCACTCCACATTCACAAAGAATGTACTTCAACCCAGCAGTGATGGACAGTTACCATGTGACCCAGTCCTGATGCTAAAACACGGCACAGCGCATGTCGACAAATGTACTGTACATGAACTCACCAACAGAAACATCTGCCTGAAGAGCTAAAGCCTTCATAAAATGATTGTATTATGTGTATTATTATTGTGTATTTTGGACGTGCCCTGGCAGTTTGCTGCACATGCTGAAATGACAGAATACAATGATAGAATACACTATTAAATTTGAATAATTACGTATTTGTGCAAACAACAATAATGCAAAGTAATAAAGGATGGATGAACATTTCTACCTTCTAATGCTGTGGCTCCAAAAGTCCCACTTAGACACTGCTTCAGGCATGGATCAGGCCATAGAACCTGGTCCAACTGAATGGGCCACTTATGACACCGTTTGAGGTCACACAAAACCTCCCCAACACTAAACTATAACGATAACACTTTATATTAAGGCTCAGTGGATGATTGAAACATTTTCACAATTTTCTTGGAGCCATATCACAATTCCGGTTATATATAAGATAAGATAAGATAAAATAAGATAAGCTTTATTCATCCCACCATGGGGAAATCCCATTGTTGCAACACCGATTAGAAACAGAAGTGGAATAATAAAAATGTTTAAATCTAGCATAAATGTAAATGAACATAATAGAAAAAGTACACCACCGTAAAATTATACAGTACGTGGCTGTTATATCACGATTCATGTACACTTACTATATTCCATTGCATTAAATATGTAAATAAAGGTAAATAATGTGTTGATCTTTCAGAATGCTAAAACTTCACTGGTTAAATGATGTCACTCACAGCAAAAAGGAGTGTGTGTGTGAAGAGTCGTGATACTATCGACACAGGGTCTCCACAGGGCTGTGTACTTTCTCTCTCCTTTTGTTCACTGACGATGGCCTTTCTCTGATTCAGATTCTAATTCTGATACATAGATCTGTATTAAACAGAAAATGATGTCATTATGATATGGCAATTTCACACAAAAAAGCAGATTTGTCAGGGATAAAATCACAATTCGATTTTTATTGCTGTATTGCACAGTGCTAATAAGGCACACATACAGCATTTGTATATGTTAATAATCCTTTCCCACGGTTAGGGTAAGATCATGTGAATGACTGTTAATCATCTTTTCTTTTTTTTGTTTGATTGATCAGAATCAGAAAGGGTTTATTGCCATTGTCAATGAACAGAATCCACAAACATAGGAACTTGTCTCGGCCTTAAGGTGCAACATAAAACACTGAGCGATAATAAAACAACATATATGAAATCAAAAGGGCATGCATAAGAAACAATTTAAAATTACTATAGTATAAAATAAAAATAGTGCAGAAATGAGTTAATGATGAATAAAACCGTATAAATGCTTTGTATATTTCTTATTATAAAATGTTGCCCAAAAGGCTTCACTAACCTTGCTTTGTGCTGTGACTAACTCAATACTGAACCAGGACTGGACTAGAACCAACTGGGTCTGAACCAGAACCATCCGTAAATTAACCAGGACAAAACAAGGTGGAATAGGCCTGACTCAGTGTGTTCATTGCTTTTGACAAAGAGTAAGTAAAAATATTGTATTTGTTTTTACTACAATAGCACTGTTGAATTAACCTTGCCAGCACGATGAATTCTCTTGAGTTTTGTGAGTTACAAACTCTGGAGAGTCCATCTTGTTTGGCTCCCGCTGATTCGTTTGTAGTCTGCACCAGTGGTAAACGGGCCAATCACATTTAGGGCATTTAGGGCCAACAATCACAGCATTGTGGGCTGGGCCAAAGGCAAAACAACCTGAACCAAAACAGACATGGCGGCGCCGACGCCATGTCTATTTTAGGAGAAATACGGACTGTTTTGTGTTTTAAAAACCTTCACACAACGGCACTTTGTACATTTGTGGACGAGAAAGAGGACTGTGCTTTTCTAAACACTGGATTGAACACAATTTAGTATTTTTCTGCAAAAGTCTTCCCAGACCGATTCATGTGAAGAAGTTGATTAATGTAGATGATCGTTGATAGTGCTTCTACTTACCAAACTAAGAGTTTCAATTTCTTCAAGATTCAAAGCCATAATTTCAGATGGATACGTCCATGCCAGACTCATTGTTTTTGAAATAAATATCATTTGTCAAACTTATTGGGAATAGATCCACAAATGTCCAATATGCATCTGGAAAACAATCAAGCCTTTAAGTTTGAATATTGCACTACGTTGTAATTCTAAACTGACTATAATATTATATGTTTATTTGTGCTCACAGAAAAGAGATTCAACTTTGTTTCAGTTTTTGTTTCATGTGTAAAGTTAACAATAAACCAGGCCAAAACATCTGCATTTTCACACTTAAATAATGTTTCTACAGAATTCTGATCATTTTAAAACTCGAGCGCTTTAGACAGTTGTGACGTCAATCATTAATAATCTGCACAATAACAAATTAAAAACTTGTTGGAAAGGGTTATTCTAATTTAGCAAAATAAGCTTTATAATCAGTGCATCATTCATCTAACGCTGGCGACTGTTACAATAAACCGTAGCCAAACGGCATCAAATCTGTCCCTGAGTCTAGAACCGACTCCAAACCCATTCCCACCAGAGCTTTGCGTCGTCGCATTATCAAATCATGCAAAATTCTGTGTTTTTTCTTTTTCTTTCAACCAAAAAAAAAAGAGGGGGAAAAAGTGAATAGAGTGGCTGGTCTTTATGCAGAAAGCTTCCAGACGGCGATGGCGGGAGATGGCGGCTGAGTGGTAATAATACACAAGCCTGACAATGCTTTTGACAGCCGAGCAATAAAAGCAATCAGGGTCCCGGGTCCCCACATCTCTCAGCACCCGCCCACCCCCCCTGACGGAGCGAGCGTGAGATGGGCAGCTGACCCAGGGCCTGTCAATCAGAGCGGGAGAGCGGGGATACCTGCAGCAGCGCCAGGGGAACATCAGATCTGCTTTCACACTCTCTCTGGGAAAAGGCGCTCTTAATTGGGGGGTGTGGGTGGTTTCGGGGGATGGATGGACTTGGGATGAGGATGTGAGTGGATCAAAACAACGCTGTGTGAAATGAGAAAAGTTCTGTCAAATGTAAGCGCTCTTGAGCGCCTTTAAAAAGTGAAGTAATAGAAAGAATTGGCAGCGTAAAGAGGAGACGCTCCGAGCTCTCCACGGCATGCCCTTGTTTCATTTGGACATCTCATGTTTTAAACATATCTTTTACAGTTTTAGTATTTCAAACAAAATAAATGAGTGTCAGAGGATTCCTCTTTTACCCGATGAGCCGTTATGCTCCATGTGGTAATGTCATGAAGTACACGTATTCAACTTAAGGCCTGCGGGCCAGATCAGGTCCCATCTTCCAAATATGAAATCATACATTTTCTCTTGGTTACAGGTTTAGACCTGGTTTGGTCCTTGTTTAGACCTGGCTTAATTTTAGGTTAGTTCTGGTTTAGTCCTGTTTTCATACGGGGATAGTCCTGGTTCAGACCTGATTGTTACTTGTCTAGACCTAATTTACATCAATTTTGCAGCGCAATGTTAGTAAAGCCTTTTGTATTTTATTTTCCACTAAATTGTTCATTACCATTCACATCTTTTTCTCCTTCTTCCTTTCCCCCCGGAGAGTGGATCTGTTTCAGGCACGCGCTACCCTGTGGATCCAGATGCTCCTCAGCTGCGTGGAGAAACCGTCTCTACTCCAGAAGAACGCCTCTTCATCTGCCGAGCGGTTCTTCATCTGCTTCGAAGAACTGGTTCTCCTCCTGAGTGGTTGCGGCTCCGCTGTCTATCTGCAAATTGAAGCGTGTCTGCCTGGCTGTGCGTGGGAGAAGGATCTCTCCCTCTTTGTGGTTCTCCTCCAGGTTTGTACGTTCTCCCAAAGGGATTTGTAGCTTTTCCTGCAGAAGGAGGGTCTAAAGACAGGGGGCACTCTGGGACATTTGCTAACTGCTGTTGTGATTTCACGTGTTACCAAAATAAATTGAATTCAATTGAATATAGCACTTGTTATATAGTTCACTTATGTAACTCTTACAAATAGGTTTAATATGACGCTGTAATAAAGAATATCAAAGAACAAATGTAGTTGTAGCTAAATGGAAAGTGTATTATTTTGTATATTTTACATTTCAACAAAATAAAATAACACAAACTATAGAGTCCCTAAGGGGAAATTTGACATAACATTAAGGACAATTGTAGAAACAGCTTCAGTTGTAGCCTGAACTACAATAAGGACAACAAACATTCAATAACTGCAAAGATGCAATATAAATGCATTCCTAAAAAAGAGATTTACTTTTGGAAGATAATGTCTAACTGTATTTTGTGTTTAAAAATGTACTCTCTGGTCGTGTTCTGTTTGTTTTGTTTTAATTGAAAAAAAAAAAAATATGTAAAATAAAAATCAATGAAGTCAGAGTATGTGATGGTAAAATGCTTGTTTGTCATTTAGAGTTCAGTAATTAATAAATGTATTTAATAAATAAATGGGATAAAAGACAAGATCAGTTTGAGAGGAGTTTCCAGATGGAAAGGATTGTCATGATCTCGGTACACAGAATATAGATAATATCTGTTATGGCATCCTGTCACTTGACTGTTTTATTTAGGCCTACTTGACCCATTATTTAGTACACTGTATTATTATATATTGAGCTGACTTATGGGCTAGTGGAATTCTTATTTGAATCTTGCTTCACAGTTGAAAATATTGTGTTAAATGAGCACTCTGGTCTCTACTCCATATTCTTCATCAGCCTCGAAGAATTGGTTCTCCTCCTGAGTGGGTCTTGCTCCACCGTGTATCTGCGAATTGAGGCGCGTCCGCCTGTCCGTCCGAGGGAGTCGGATCTCTCCTTCACTGTGGAACTCCTACAGGTTTCTACTTTTTCCAAAGAGGTTTGGTAGTTTTTCCTGGCCGAGAAGGAGGTCTAAGGACAGGGGGGCTTGGGACATCTGTCTAAGGACACAGGACGCTGGGACATTTCCAAGTCCCTATGAACATTGTTTATTCTGTTTTTATTTAGTTTTTTTCCCACTGTAGCCCCTCGAGGCAACTGCTGTTGTGATTTTGGGCTTTACAAAAATTGAATTGAATTGAATTACACAGACTTACACAGCCTCAATTAATTTTGCAAAAATTGCACATATTTGGGACATGTAAATAATGTGTTTAAATGTTTTGCTTAATTCTGTTGACTTATTAGATCTTATTAGAATATATCGAGGGGATTTTGGAATTCTTATTTCGTATTTAATATAACTCGATTTTGAGGCATAGAAATTCTAGCTTTGCATCATTTTTTGTAGTTCAAACATGAACAAATCAGGCTTGGAATAAGAAATGAACAAACCCTTGTGTATGATACGGCAAAATGTTCAAGATTATGCAGTTTGGAGTTACAATGTCCCAGAGAACTCTATGGATTCATTCAAATAAACCTTATCTTTAGGTGCAGACTGGACACTTGTTGATATCGTCAATGTTGAGAGCTCTAAACAAGATTCAGAATTGAAGTCACCGTGATATATTGATAACTGTATCCTATCCCTTTTCTTTGAGTCAGGTCTGCTCCATTGATCGCTGGAGCTCTTTGCCCTCTCCTCTTCCCTGCCGCTGATCTCCGGCCGCTTTAGCAGCTGTCTGTCTCCTGTTCCAGCAAACCCTTCTGACCATAACAGTGTGGTCAGGAAATGGCTTTGCTGTTCCCTCAAGAGTCCTCCTGTCTGCCATCTTGTTTCCGATCGGCGTTGGCCACATGCAGCAGCTTCACCAGGAGAACGGCAACGCGAGGGGAACATGCTGACGACGCAGGGTTTTACTCAGGACTGGACCACTATTGGTTTTCCAAGTCACTAAGTTCTCCCTTGATATTCTTTGACTCCGCACGTTTTGAAATATTTACATCTTAAGCTTGTTGGGTGGACTTTGCTGTACAGCAGTGGTTGAAGAAGGACTCACGTGTGTTACTTAAGTAAACATACAGATACAAGACAAAAAAAAGGATCATGTTATAACTTTATACCACTTATTTTCAGAATTGTTCTCTGGACTACACAGACTCTAAAACACATACGTGAAAATACCTTTTATAACAAAGACAGTAAAAATGTCAAAAAGAAGACGTAGAATAATGTACAATATTACAACATATTACAACTTTTGATTTGGAGACATGCTAAATTAGAATATCTGGTATAATAAAAACTAAACAAAACGTGCATCAAAAGAAAAAGAAAAAAAGACATTCCTGAAAAGATGTTTCTTCATTATGAAAATGTTTTCTGTTCAATGTGATTTTCATCTGCGAATCATCTGACCAAAAGAAAAAAAGAAATGCTTTTCTGTCAAGTTGAGCTAAATAATGAATTGTAGGTGTGTGGCCTTAAAGACGAGTTCAGGTTTCTGCACACGCCATCACACTTTTCTATTTCATTCTATTTCATGTAAAGTTCTGTATTTATTAAGAGTAAATTAATAAATACAATGAAATACAACAGTAAAGTTGATATTTACATGATATTTTCAATATTATGTTATTTTAAAACACTGTATTTTAATAAACTTCATATAAAAACATTGTCTTTTTATACACGTATTTTGAAAACATCGTATTCATATTCAGTGGATATTTTTACTTAATATAATTCAAATGCAAAAAATTCAATTACATTTTCCAGCGTAAAATAAAAGCTTTGGTAATAAAAACACAAATGAACTTGAACGGTTTTAGCACATTTTTGATGGATTCTCATAACATCGTCTGAATATCGCCAACAACAAAAACATTGGATTTACATATCCATGTCGATATCACCCACCCGCGCCGTGGAAGGGAAAACACATGTGAACGTGGGAAAGCAACTTTTAATGTTGAACTTTGAAAAATAATGAACATACGGCATTTATGCTGGGGGGTAGCCTCCTTCAAAGTCTAAACCAGGTCCAGACCAAGTCCGATCTAAATCCAGATAAGGAAACTAAGTCCAGACCAAGTCCAAAATATGTCCAGCCCACGGACCAAAGTCCTTGCCTGGAAACCCCGGAATCTCTCTGTATTTCTATACAGTCGATATCAGTCTGGTCCGTCCGTAATCTCCCAGAGTTCAGATGGCCATGATTGACAGGTGGATTAGCCAATCAGGGGCATTCATGAGCTGTCCGGATCAAAACAAGATGGCTGCTTATGAGCAAAAAAAATATCACATGGACTGAAAAACATGGTGGATTTCAACAGAATCAGTGCGTTAAGCACAAAACTCTGTTAATCTGATCTGAGAGCAGTGTGATTTTGCTCTAAAGGACAAATGAACTTTGAACTCCTCTGTTTCACCTGCGTCACGGAAATAAATACATCCGATTATTTGGCTCGAGGTGCGACAGAAGGCGGTCGACCAGACGCGCTCGTAGAATTAAAGAAGTGTGTGTTCTGGATCTCAGGCAACCAAAGTTCAGAACAAGTCCAAACCAAGTCTTGCCCAGGCACCAGAGCCTGAAACCTGAAAACAAAACTTAAAGCATATTTACTTTGATTTGAAATCGTTATTATTTTTCACAGTTCAACTTCCTTTCCCAGTTTCACACGTTTGTAATTGAGGACCGGGTTAACATTGCCCGTTGCTTTGGAGACATGATCTCTCTCTGCTTTGTCTGTGCAGAATGCTGAAGGCCCTGTCATAGCAGAGAAGTTAGACCACACTATCCCTTAGTTTGAGCCGGTGGTGATTGACAGCCTTTGTGTCAGCCAATAAGCCAATTTTCTGCCCCTCACTCCAAAAAGACTCGTGTGGAGCAGGTTCCAAGTGAGTCCTGCCTGTCAAGAGCGGTTCAAGGGTTTGATGTCTTAATAGTGTCACAACTCGATTCAGAAATGAGGTATTTTCTGTGGTTCAAGACATGCCGGCAAAGTTCATGAGATTTTTTTAACTGCTAATTGTCTTGATCGTTTTTTGATTTTTATAACGCATGCTTGAATATACATTGTGCAAAACTAAGGTAATGCCATACTAAAAATGCTATTTGACTCGTAATTGACTAGTAATTGATCGAATAGAGTTGTTGCTGCTCCTTCAGGTCGAGAGGAGCCAGCTGAGGTGGCTCGGGCATCTGTTCAGGAGGCCTCCTGGAGGCGTTTTGGGCATGTCCCACCGGGAAGAGGCCCCGGGAAGACCCGGACACGCTGGAGGGACGATGTCTCTCGGCTGGCCTTGGAACGCCTCAGGATCCCCCCCGGACGAGCTGGAGGAAGGGTCTGGCGAGAGGGAAGTCAGGGAGTCCCTGCTTGGACTGCTGGATGTGTGTGTGTATGTGTCACAACCTTTAACGTTGTGCGAGGGGAAGCGTTATCAGTTAAAAACTTTCAATCAGACTGTATATGATTATTATTCACACACAACACTCACTCTTATTTAATAAGTCTGAAAGTCTAAAGAGGACGATCTACCCCTTCAGTTGTGACACATTGGTTTAGTCCGTGACATCACTGACGCCTCACGTGTTTTGCACGCTTGTTTAAATTTTTTCCCGTGAAGCAGAACTTTTGCGGAAATATTCTCTTGAACCGGCACCTGCATTTAGCAAAGCCCAGCAGAGCTGAGGTCGGGGGTCTCCAAAAGGCGGCTCAGTTTCCGCATCCGCTGCACTCTGCATTGCTTTGCTGCAGCTCTGCCGCTGGTTTTGGCGGGCCAGAGCCCCCCGGTTCCTCCACTGCTCTGTCAAAGCGTGTGACGCTGCAGACACAGGAAATAACAGCTTCACTGATGATTTGGTGTAAATGTCACATGTGTAAGGGCCGTGTGCGCCGCGTGTTTGGAAGTCAGCTCGTTAACGAGGAACATTACGCGCCGTGGCACCGGAGGACAGCGGGTTTTCCGGGCTTCGTCGTTGGATTGAAAGGTCTTCGAGAGTGCGAGGTACGTCAGACCGCTGTGCGTGATGTGCGGATTGTTTCACGGGTCGGGTTGTGAAAGGTGGACCGCGGTCTCGTCTCGGGACATGTGCACTTTTACTTCAGGCGTGTCTAAATTCATTAGCTAATTTCTCCGTGAATATGTGTCGAACTGTAATAAAACACACATGATTTTACAGCTTAACGTGACTCTGGAGGCGAAGCAAAACTAAAAAGACATGATTTCTCAGGTGCAGATCCCTTGTCACCAGTTTAGTGCTTTCAGGAACTTTTCCCCGTTGTCCGTTTCATTATGTTGCACATATTTCAATGCTCAGTCTGCTGCAGGTCAGAGAACTCCAAAAACATGCATGATCCTGTGCATGTTGCCTAGTGACAGCTGCGTTTGTTCTGAAGAACTAAATGCAAAATTAGGTGGGTTTTTTGGCAGCTACTGCTTTTAATATCATTTGAACCAAATATTCTAATGACATTTATTTTAAAATAGTCCTGTTTTAGTCCTACTTTAGTCCTGCTTTAGTCCTGCTTTAGTCCTACTATATCAACGATGATGAACTCTCCCCTGACTGTTGCTACACAGACAAAAATCACCCCACCAAAACCCACCCGCCTTTCACCTGGTCCCAAACGCTCACCGGCTCCCACTACACCAACAAAAGTCCCCCCACCTATCCCCCCTCGCCTTTCACCTGGTATCTCCCATAGCTAGGATGCACTGGGTCTCAGCGTTGCCGGGACTTATAGTCATATTAAAAATCAAACCAACCCGGGGCCCTGTGTAAAAACAGCCTCCCCTAGTGCTATTTCTGTAGTAACATCACACAGATGGGAAAACAAAATGCGAGTCAGACTGCCCAATCTGAGAAATTTGATTCATATTCCCTGTAAAAAGATAACGCCCAGTCTCACTGAAACTAGTCTGAAACTTGCTGTACTAAATGTCAGATCCTTATGTAACAAATCATTCTTAATTAATAATTTTATTTCTTCTTATAATCTTGATTTTATGTTTTTAACTGAAACATGGCTTGACAAAAACACAGGAAATTTAGTTCTAATAGAGTCTGCTCCACCCAACTTTATGTTTGAATCTGAAACACGAGAAAACAAAAAGGGAGGAGGTGTGTGTGCTTTTGTTAGAGATGAAATAGTTACCCACAGGTTGTCCTTTGGGGTGTTTTCAACATTTGAGTATGTATCCTTTAAAATTGAGCTAAAACAGTCTCCATCCATTCTCTTCATTGTTTTATACAAGCCTCCTCAGCACTGCAAAAGTTTTATTGATGATTTTACTGAGATGCTTTCAGTCGTATGCACAGACTTTGATGGTTTGGTTATAACAGGTGATTTCAATGTTCATGTTGATAATATTTGTGACAGAAACGCTAAAGAGCTTCATGCTGTCCTTGAAACTTTCGGTCTTACTCAGCGCGTGAGTGGCCCCACCCACAGCAGAGGGCACACTCTAGATCTTCTAATTACAAAAGGGGTTAATATTTCAAACGTCAATGTGGTCGATGTTGCTCTGTCTGATCATTTCTGTGTCTTCTTTGACCTGTCTGTTTTTCCCAAACCACCAGCTGGTCCTGCAATTGTCCGGAGGAGACACATAAATGACAGCACGGGAAAACTGTTTATGGAAATGATAAACTTTGAAAATGTCTCATGTTCTAATGTAAATGATTTGTTGAACTCTGTTACATCTAGTGTTTTGAATGTTCTCGACACCATTGCCCCTATGAAGGCTAAAATTGTTAAAAATAAGCAGAAGGCGCCATGGAGAAATGATGATTCGGTCAGGGCACAGAAAAGGGAGTGCCGTCGGGCCGAACGAAAATGGCGCAAGTCGAAGCTCCAGGTTCAGAAAGAGATTTACAGAGAGAAGTTGTACATGTACAACCTCATTTTATGTAGAACTAGGGAAGGATATTTTTCTGAAATAATTGGAAGCTGCAGTAACAACTCGCGTGTCCTGTTTGCCACAGTAAACAGATTAACAAACCCTCCAGCTCAGCTGCCGTTAGAACTCATTTCCACATCCAAGTGTAATGAGTTTGCATTATTCTTTAATGACAAAGTTCAGGGCATTAAAAATGCTATAAATTCTACAATGCAAAAAATAACCCTCAAACCACCTACACACTTAGAGCTGACTCACTTTGCACCTGTAACTGACAAAACTGTCCAGGAGATCATCACCAGCCTGAGTTCATCTACATGCTGCCTCGATGTGTTACCCACCAGATTTCTAAAGTCTGTGCTGAACAGTTTGTTAGCACCACTCACTCAAATAGTTAACATGTCGCTTCAATCTGGAACATTCCCAATGTCTTTGAAAACTGCGGTCATAAAGCCTCTCCTAAAGAAGAGCAGTCTTGATGCCGCAGTACTGAGTAATTACCGGCCCATCTCTAATCTGCCATTTTGGGGCAAAGTCCTTGAAAAGGTTGTTTACCAACAGCTCACTGATTTCCTCTTAATAAACAACTCATTTGATGTTTTCCAGTCAGGTTTTAGACCTCATCACAGCACTGAGACTGCTCTTGTCAAGGTGACAAATGACATCCACCTGAACACTGACGCGGGCAAAGCCTCAGTCTTAATTCTGTTAGATCTGAGTGCTGCTTTTGACACTGTCGATCATGGGATCCTCTTACAGAGACTAGAGGACTGGGTGGGCATCACTGGCACTGCTCTCTAAACTGGTTAAAGTCCTATCTGGAAGACAGGAAATTCTTTATCGAAATTGGTAACTGTGTCTCAGACCAGATGCCCCTGACCTGTGGGGTGCCCCAAGGGTCAATCCTGGGACCCCTTCTGTTCAACCTCTACATGCTGCCGTTAGGTCAGTTGATACGCAGCGAGAATGTGTCCTATCACAATTACGCAGACGACACTCAGATCTATGTTTCACTGACGGCAGGTGAATATGGACCAGTGGATTCACTCTGTCACTGCATCCAACAGATCAGTGTGTGGATGCAAAACAACTTTCTCCAGCTGAACTCAGACAAGACTGAAATCATCGTCTTTGGCCCACAGAAACAAAGAGAAATTGTTAACTGTCACCTCCAGAGTCTCGCTCTAAAACCTACACATCAAGTTAGAAATCTGGGGGGTAATAATGGACTCAGATTTGAATTTTAACAGCCACGTCAGATCAATCACATCAGCAGCTTTTTACCATCTAAAAAACATTGCCAAAATCAAAAGTATAGTGTCTAAACCAGACCTGGAGAGACTTATCCATGCGTTTGTCTCTAGTAGATTAGACTACTGTAACGGCCTGCTCACTGGCCTCTCCAAACGAGCTGTAAAACAGCTGCAGTACATCCAGAACGCCGCTGCTCGGGTCCTGACTAGAACCAGGAAGTACGATCACATTAGTCCTGTGCTCAGGTCTCTGCACTGGCTCCCTGTGGCTCAGAGAATAGACTTCAAAGCAGCTCTGCTTGTATACAAGTCTCTCCATGGCCTAGCACCAAAGTACATCTCGGACATGTTAGTGCCATATGAACCATCTCGGACTCTGAGGACCTCAGGGACCGGCCTCCTGCTGGTGCCCAGAGTCAGGACTAAACATGGGGAATCTGCGTTTCAGTTTTATGCAGCTAAAATCTGGAACAGTCTTCCTGAGGATGTGAGACAGGCCGCTACTCTGGCAATGTTCAAATCTAAACTAAAAACTGTTTTGTTTGGCTGTGCATATGACTGAAATGCTTTTCTTTGCACTCTTCTCTTTTATGTCTTGAACTAAGATTGTGATTTCTGCCATGTCTTTGTGATTTTAATGCATTTTTTCCTGTTGTGTGAAGCACTTTGAATTGCCTTGTGTACGAATTGTGCTCTACAAATAAACTTGCCTTGCCTTGCCTTGCCTACTTTAGTCCTGCTTTAGTCCTGCTTTAGTCCTGCTTTAGTCCTGTTTTAGGCCAACTTTAGTCCTGGTTTAGTCCTGTTTTAGTCCCGCTTTATTTATAAATATTTATGAATACAAATACATACATTAGTATTCTAATATTAATCATATTAACAATGTTGTTGTATTTTTGCAACGCCATTTAAAGCGTTTCAGGCGGGAGTTTTTTCCATCAATTCCATATATAGGTATATATATATATATATATATATATATATATACATACCTATATATAATATAGTTATATATTATATATATACCTATATATATTATGTGTATATATATACACCTATATGTATACATATAGATATATATGTATATATATTATATATATTATATTTATATATATGTGTGTGTGTATATATATATATATATCTATATATATATGTACCGTATTTTCCGCACTATAAGGTGCACTTAAAAACCTTTATTTTTCTCAAAAAATGACTGTGCTTACTGACCTCGAACCGATTTTATGTGGTATATGTTTGGTAAACTGCAAAGCTGCACCGCTTGCAGCATTACGGTTACCGTAGCCAGGAGCGTCGCGGAGTAATACTGTGCTTCACCATAATATTACAGTGTGAGTATAAGTAATTTGAAGGATTTGTGGACAAGGAATAAACTGAAAAAGTGAGTGTATTATGTTTTATTTTACGTGATATAGTGTTAACTGTACAATTTTGAGTTATTGTGAATACGCCAACGTTTGATTTAGCGTATCAGACTGTGTTTTTTTACGTGTTATACCTGAGCCATTTTGAGTTACTGTGAATACGCCAACATTTGATTTAGCGTATCAGACTGTGTCAGAACGTTTTTCCATTGAACAAGGTTGGGACTGTTTTGTTTAGCTTAATGCGCCTTATAGTCCGGTGCGCCTTATATATGAAAAAAGTTCAAAAATAGACCATTCATTGACAGTGCGCCTTATAGGGCAGAAAATACGGTATATAAAATCCCTTCTCACCCTCCGCGAGTGGTCTCATCCCTTTTTCTAAGCTCGGGTCCTCTACCAGAAGCCTGGGAGCTTGAGGGTTCTGCGCAGTATCTTTGCTGTTCCTAGTGTTTCTCCTGCACTTTTCTGGACTGAGATGTCTGTTTTTCCAGGGATCTGTTGTAGCCACTGTAGAGGAGGCGACTGATCGTGGCCCCATTCCTGAGTCGGTATCCATAGCCAGTCTTGTTGATTATCTGGCAGAGAGGGTTCAGACCTATGCAGAACAGCAGTGGGGACAGGGCGTCTCCTTGGTATATGCCACATTTGATGGACACTTGTGCAAGTGGTTTACCATTCAATTTCAATTTATTTTTGTAACGCCCAAAATCACAACAGTAGTTGCCTCGAGGAGCTACAGTGGAAAAAACAGAATAAAAAATGTTCATAGGCAGTTGGTAATGTCCCATCCTGTGTCCTTAGTCAGATCTCCCAGCGTCCTGTGTCCTTAGACAGATGTCCCAAGCCCCCCTGTCCTTAGACCCTCCTTCTCGGCCATGAAAAACTACCAAACCTCTTTTGGAAAAAGTAAAACCTGGAGAAGTTCCACAGTGAAGGAGAGATCCGACTCCCTCGGACGGACAGGTGGACGCGCCTCAATTTGCAGATACACGGTGGAGCAAGACCCACTCAGGAGGAGAACCAATTCTTCTAGGCCGATGAAGAACTCTTCATGTGGCGTAAAGACCGTTTCTCCAGGCAGACCGTTTCTCCAGGCAGTTGAGGAGCATCTGGATCCACAGGTCATCGATGTGCCTGCTCCACTCCCGTCGGGGAAGTGGGAGAAAAAGAAGGAAAAGCGATGCACAAATTGCAAGTGAAATTAAATATTAAATATTGTTTGATAGAAAAGTAGTAAGAAGCAGAGGATGCCCAAGCATTCAGTGATCCACTTGTGTGGCACTGAGTCATATAACCTTCTTGTAATCAGTCCAGGCAGTACACAGATTGGTATAATCTGGTTCTGCAGTCTTGAGCGACTGTTCTGTCAACCAGGAGTCGGTGTTTGGGCTCCTCTAGTGTCTTTGCCGATGCCCTTCTGTGCTTTGCTCATGTATTGATCCATGTGCCCACTTATCTTAGCCACAATGATGACTGACATGAGCTTCCACGTTGTGGAGAGACAGGTTATTGGCCAATAGTTGGATGGGACTGTACCCTTGGAGGGGTCCTTCAGGATCAGGATAGTACGCCCTTCGGTTAGTGAGTCCCATTTCTTAGCAACTTTGTGCATCGCTGTTATGTGTTGCCTCTTTTTCCCCATATACTTTTCCAGTACCTTTCAGTTTCCAGCCTTGGTGGGTCTGCTCTGCTGTTATTATCCTCCTAGGCCATACTAATGTTCAGTTCATTAGCTTGGCACACTTGAACAGCTACATGCGGGTATGGGTTGAGTTCAGGCGAACAGCCGGTTTATTCGTCTGCTTTCTGAGAGAAGTGCAATGAAAAAACAAGTATCCAAGAAGTACATCCAGATGCCCATACACGAAGCACTCGAAACTGCCCAGCACAGACCTCAAGCCTTGGCCAGCCGCCTGAAGAGGTCTCTTGTGTACCTCTTCAGGCGGCTGGCCAAAGGCTTGAGGTCTGTGCTGTCGGCAGTTTCGAGTGCTTCGTGTATGGGCATCTGGATGTACTTCTTGGATACTTGTTTTTTCATTGCACTTCTCTCAGCCTCTGTCAGTTTGCTCACTTCTCTCCACGCTTGCTTTATTTTATCCTCTAACCTTTGTTTCCATGGTGGGTATAGTTTCTCATGGCTCCCATGGTTGCTCTTATAGCCAAGCATCTCTAGGATCACTGCTGCTGAGGTGTATGTCAGCTCATTGGTCTCAGTGATGGTTGTGGTAGGGATCGCACTCAACGCTGCATTCACATCGTCCAGGAGGCTTTCTGATGGCATTTCACTCAGCCGTTGTAAGGGATGTCGGGGTTGCCTTGTGTTAATTCTTGCCATGATCTTTCCTTTCAGCTCAGTCGCTGCCTCGTTCAGCGTGATCGCACTTATTGGGGCTTCGTACCCAATATCTGGTTGGGGAGTTGTTATTTCCCCTCTGACCTGGCAGCCGGATGCCTCCTTACCGCAGCAGTGTTGTACCTCGTCAATCTCAAGCGGTGATAGCAATTACCGTCTGTGGATATTGGAACACTGAGCTACTAGTTGTTTCGCCGTCAGCTTTGATTGTGGGTTTCAAAAAGTATCCATGTAGCCCACATCCTTTGCATATATCCCCTTTGACTAGGGTTACTTGAGTAGTAGCATTCCAACAAAGCCTTGTTCTCACATCTCGCCCATTTCGCCTTGTTCCAGTAGCCCATTTATTCATCAAGGTGCTCTGGTTCCCCAGCACCTGATGCAGACCTTTGTTTTTCCGGGCGAAGTCTGAGCCGGCATCTCGTGTTTCATGAGCGTACATATATTATATAGTATATAATAAATATATATATAAATATAATTAGTTATATAGTATATATATATATATATATATATATATATATATATATATATATATATATATATATGCATATGCACTACTATAAAAGACTACTATAAAAATCGGACTTTTGAGCTCACCTGAATATTAATCTAAATCAGGCTTAGATTTGAATTTTAAACAAATCCTTCTGTACAATCCGTCTTAATCTCAAATACAAGATCGTAGAGTTTGTCGTGTTGGTGCTACTTTGTGTGACGTCTTCCGCGCCACTGTCTCCAGACGACAGTTTGATTATGCACTGTCTTATGTCATCTGTATGTTGGTATGCCATGTAAATGTAAGTGATGTTTGTGCTTTTTTTGTGAAGTGGCATTCCCTTGTGAAACTTTAAAACCGTGAAGACAGTATTCCCTGCGGGGACAATAAAGTAACTAACTACAGTCGCAGGACCCTGAAGCCTTTGTTGACCTACTGTATGTTAATCTAGAAAAGTCCCAATGAGGGAGTCCTGAACCCGGAGGGGAGGAGCCTATTGTACAGTACATGTTTTTAGTTTTAGAACATGCCTTTATGCTCATCACTGGGGATTTCAATCATGTAACATTGGCCTCTTTTTTTGCCTGTTTTTTTCCCCAATTTGTCGATTGTTCTAAAAGAGGAGACGGGAAACAACTATTGATCTGTTGTAGGCCAATGTGAGGGATGCTTATAATATAGAAGCAAAATTCCACACACACGAGACACGCGGAAAACATTGGCAGTATTTAGTCTGTGCGGTTCCTGCTGCAGCAGACAGTAGAAATCTGAGCAAGCTGCTCATTTCCTCACGTTCCGTCCGTGCAGTTGATACTACTAATGCAGCGTGAAGGAGGTTTGTCGGCCAAATTTACAAAATGTTGCCACGCAAACCATTGTGAACGCATCAAGCATAAACTGAGCTGCTCCACTGGGAAAGTTAGTGCCGTGGATTATAGACTATCTCACTGGGAGTATGTTCCGACAAGGGGGCTGCACCTCTGAGACTGGTGGATCTCCACAGGGGACTGAACTGTCACCAGTCCTGTTTATACACTATGGACTTCAGGTACAACTCGGAGCTATGTCACATCTAGTAGTTCTCTGATGATGCAGTTATTGTTATGTGTATCACAAACGCAGTTTATTGAAGACATTGTGGTGTGCAGCAGAGCAAACCACCTACAACTGAAAACTTCCAAGAAAAAAGAGATGGTGGTGAACTTTAGGAGGCACTTGTAACCATCTGAGGGGGACACTATGGAGGTTTCTGAGACCTATAAGTTCTGACGACTTACGCTGGCCACAGACTAGACTGATCTGTGAATACAGATATGCTCTACAGAAACATACAGAGCAGGTTGTACTTCTTTAGGTGGCTGAAGGGATTTTCTTTATGTCTATATAGGAG
The DNA here is from genome assembly GCA_015082035.1 of Chaenogobius annularis. Taxonomy (NCBI): domain Eukaryota; kingdom Metazoa; phylum Chordata; class Actinopteri; order Gobiiformes; family Gobiidae; genus Chaenogobius; species Chaenogobius annularis. The sequence goes on along the minus strand of BJKM01000128.1, from coordinate 442,024 downwards.
GAGAATGCATTTCTTGTGAAAATGTTGTTCTATGAAAATCAATGGACCAAGTGGATTTAATTAATTAAAACCTCTTCAGGTGCAGACATGAGAATCTTGAGTTTTGCTTGTGGTGTCTCATGACATATTATCAATACCAACATGTGGATCATGTGCATGTGAACACAGACAGTAGGAGTGTAGCAGATCCCACATTTCTCCTGATAAACCCTTCTGCACCGTTGCTCTTGAACAGTTCCAGATGTGATCTCTGCTGTTGACTGGAGTTTGTTCTCAGGTCATCACCCCTCACTGTCTGCCCGGGAGGCCCAGTCCTTCTGTTAACCACAGCGCCTCCCAACCACAGTGCACAGGGTTCAATCATCTCCTCCTCTAATGTGTATATGCTATCAAACACTTACCCTAATGCTTTCATCTGTGCAATTAGTGGCTTCGACTAAGCATCCATACCATAATGCATAGTTCTATGGGTTTGTTACTAATGTAGATAGCCAATATAATGCATGTGGGTTAATACAATTGCTATTTTTTTAAGCCTCCTTTTATTAACCTATACACCTAACCCTTACCGTAAAATCCAACTAATTTACTACTAGACAAATAACGTATTAATATGACAGGAAAAGAGGATTTTTCAATTTGAGATTATAAAAGGTGTTAGTGATATTTTGGTTTTGATTTATGATGCATGCGCTCGCTGCCCAACATATTCTAAAATATTTAAAATTGAATGAATAAATATCCCGGTCATTCACCCTGGTGCCCAGAGTCAGGACTAAACATGGACTGGCCTCCTGCTGGTGCCAGAGTCAGGACTAAACATGGACCGGCCTCCACGCTGCCTGGTGCAGAGTCAGGACTAAACATGGACCGGCCTCGGCTGCTGGTGCCAAGAGTCGAAGGACTAAACATGGACCTGGCCTCCTGGCTGGTGCCAGAGTCAGGACTAAACAGAGGACCGGCCTCCTGCTGGTGCCAGAGTCAGGACTAAACATGGACCGGCCTCCTGCCTGGTGCCAGAGTCAGGACTAAACATGGACGCGCCTCCTGCTGGTGCCAGAGTCAGGACTAAACATGGACCACGGCCTCCCTGCTGGTTGCCAGAGTCAGGACTAAAACATGGACCGCCTCCGCTGGTGCCAAGTCAAGGACTAAACATGGACCGGCCTCCTGCTGGTGCCAAGAGGTCAGGACTAAACATGGACCGGCCCGCCTGCTGGTTGCCAGAGTCAGGACTAAACAATAGGACCGGCCTCCGCTGGTGCAGTCAGACTAAACATGACCGGCTGGCTGGCCAGAGTCAGGACTAAAAAAATGGACGCGAGGCCTCCTGCGGTGCAAGTCAGGAACTGGACCGGCCTCCTGCTGGTGCCAGAGTCAGGACTAAACATGGACCGGCCTCCTGCTGGTGCCAGAGTCAGGACTAAACATGGACCGGCCTCCTGCTGGTGCCAGAGTCAGGAGGAGCCGGAGGTGCCGAGACAGGCCTCTGCCAAGTATAGGCCTAAATCATCTTTAGTTTATCTTTTATCGTTATTATTTATGCTTCATTTTTGTATATAATTGTATAGTTACATTATTATTATTATTTTATTTTATTTTTTAATAACATAAAACAGCAAATACACAAAAGCATATTAAGTCCAAAATAGAGGTCCCATTTAGTCCGTTGTCTGTCAAATTTGTACATTTTCAGATTGAGTCCACAAGAGTTCTTTTTTTCCATTTTGTTCCATTTTTTTCCATGTATTTTGTAGATTTTATTATGATGTTGGTCCAGTCCTTAATCATTGCGATAATTGTTGCGATTAAGCATGTGCGATTTGTGCCATCCTGTGGTTTTTTTTGTGATGACCTTCTTCCCATCTGCCAGATGTAAGTTCCAAAGAGATCATCTATGTTGAATACATTGTTCCGAAATTGCCTAGGACGGTGATGTAAAAAATAATCTGCACTGCATTGTTAATTTCTTTTCAATATTTTTGTGCAACAGGACAGTCCCAGAACACATGATAATGATGTGCCTCCTGGCAACCAGAAGTTCTCCAACATTCAGCATTTCCCTTCTGAGTAAAGAGCACTTGGTGTTGTAAAAAACAGGTCACATTCTTCCAACAGAACTCTTTACAAACATGTGATTTTGTGGTTCTCTATTGTGCAGCATATTATTTTCCCATTCTTCCCATCTCAGGTCAGTACAGTTTGGCACGAAACCTTGGTCAAAAACCAGCCAGTTTAAGATGTGAACATCTTTGTTTAGTTTGTATGTTTTGATTAGTTCTTTCCATGTTGTAAGTACAGGTTTTACTTTAGAAATATAAAGATCTAAAAGCTTTCAACTGGCAGTAAGAGGACCTGCCCGGATGACCGCTGCTATACTAGATGGGCCTGACTCCCTCTGTTTAGAGTGTTTCTGACTCTGCAGTCTCTGCAAATGGAAGCGCTTCAGTCCTGGACCATCTTCAGCCTGTCCGTCTGTGGGAGTAGGATCTCTCCTTCACTGTGGTCGAGGTTTCTGCTGAGAAGGAGGTTGTAAGGACAGGGGGCGCACTGGGACCGTTATCCATTTGGTTAATTCTTGTGACCATTCGTTTATCTGCTTCTCTATTATTTCAATTCAATTACCGTACTTTTCGGACTTTAAGCCGGCCACTTTTCCCCCACGCTTTGAACTCTGCGGTCATTACAACGGTGCCTCTAATTTATAGATTTTACTGGCGAACCGGGGGGCACTCTAGCAGGAAGCGCAAGCGTTTGACACACTGTAAAAGAAGACCTCAGTGTCCAGGGGACACGTCGTGTTTTCTATAGACACCTTCCTTCCACACGTGTGTATTATATGTTAGCATTTGTCTGACATATTGGTCCTAAGGAAGCATAAGACTCAATGCAATTTGATTGAAAATACTGCGTTTTATCTGTGGAAAGTGAAGTGTCCAGGGGGCGCTGATGAGACCAAAGCTTTGTGCTGTTGGTCACTACTGATGCACTGCAAAAAAAGAATATGTCCAGCTAAAAGGACTTTACTAAAAATACGATATTCATTCAAATACAAATGTCTTGAGGTTTTAACTCGCTTTGCTATTACTATTTTAATTTAGCATACTTTGTAACCAATCATTTTGACCAATTAGTATTATAACGCTATTGTACATTATAATCATTATATCATTATATCAGTTGCTACATATCTTAAATACAACACTTGATAGATCATGCTATTGACAATATATTATGTGCATTGTTCATTTTGCTTGAAAATGGAAGAAGTACTTGGAAAAAAATTCGGCAAATGATTGTCCATCACTTGTAGATCTTTTTCTGTTGCAGTGTGCCCCCCTTGTCCATGTGGGAGCCAGGATGAGTCTAGAGCTGGGACCCTTCGTGTTCTCAGAGAAGGGCCCTGGTCGTGTTCCCTCTGAAGTCCGTCTGTGGAGCGTGTAGACCGGGCACTGCACTTCACATCAGTCGCTCAGCCACACGGCGCTCGTCTGTGTGTGGACTGTCCCATACACACCACAGCAAGTCAATGTTGTCATCATGAATTAAAACATAATTAGTTTTACTCAGACCTATTCAACTTAAGGCCCTCGGGCCACATCAGGCCCTCTAAAGGAACAGCTCGGCACTTGACCCAGTTTACAAATATTAAAACATACATTTTCTCTTGGTTACTGCTTTAGTTCTGGTTTGGTCTTAGTTTATGCCTTGTTTGATTCAGTAATCGTCCAGATTCAGACCTGGTTGGTTGGTTTAGTCCTGGTTAAATTCTGGTTCAGTGCGAAAATTTGCAAAAAATTACTAAATCAGGCTATAATAATTTATTTAGTCTTTCATCCATAAATAATAATAAGTAGTATAACGGGAGCTTAACTGAGTTTATGCATTAGTTTTTATTTCATATAGGGCTTAATGTGCTTTCTCTTCTATTTCTCTGTGTTCTTTACAGTAGTTTGATTAAATGTTTTACCAGCTTTACCAGAAACACACGGTCTGCTTTGTTGGTCCACGCGCTCTGTCCCGGTGCAGTTCTGGAGCTGTTTCTCAAATGCATGCTACCTTTCCTCTGAAGTCAGTTCCTCCAAAGTCAGTTCCTTCCAATCAAAAGCAAGTGCCCTGCCTCAGCCAAAACAGACGGCTAATAGAACAGGTTGTGAGTTCGAATCCGGCTCTTGACAGTTTGCTGCAGTGTCCTTCCCCAATCTCATCCCCATCTGTCTGTACTGGCCTGTCTATTTTATCCTAACATATGTCCTGGAGAAGCACATATATTCTAGGAAAGCACATCATTTGGTGGTGGAGGCTTTCTGGGGAGGGGGACTTATTATTTTTTACATAATTTTAATTATTTCACACATTTATTTAGATTTCTTTTTTGGGGGGGAGGGGGGACAAACGATATTGTGGAGGTTTTGTACGTTTAAACTTAAATTGATTTGAAAACGATACAGATCCTTTTTTTTCTTCTAAAATTATCATGGTGCATTATGGGTAATTGCATCAGGGCAGCGAAGGATACACTCACCTATCCTTGGTTAATTAAGGATACAGGCCTGTGGAGGACATGAACATTGGAACACGACTTGGGACGTGACCGATGACCTGGAGGTCTGTCCAGGCCCAGATCAGACCAGGGCAAAAGGCGCCTTGCATTTCAGAAACAATCCACCCTCGTCTCACTCGCCTCTCACAAACAGAAGGAAGTTTGAAGCACAGAGAACAGCTTCTGACTCTGCGCCTGCTGAAATTGGTGTTGAGCAGGTCGCGTGCACCTCAGCATGCATGAGAGGCGATAGTTTTGATGCTTGCATTTGACCGCACGACATCTGTGCACATTATGCACATATCTCGAGAAATATGCATATCTCGCCCTAAACTGATGGTTTTAACATCTCTCAATTTTGCATCGAGACTTGTAAGTTATATCGTCACATTTAAATATATTGCATTATTGTGACAGATCTAGTGTAGAAAAAGATTCAGTTGTAGTCATCTAGACTCTATTTTAGAAAAAACAAAACGTTTCAACTCTCATCCAAGAGTCATTCTCAATCAGAGAAACAAGTATGAGAACTCTTGTTTATATCCTACTCTGTGAGAGCCCTGCCCACAGGGTGGGATCTCCTGCTAATGGCCCATTGAAACTGGGATGGGCCTATTGTTCTATGTTCTATGTTCCCTGCCTCATCTTGAGTGCCTATTTAGCATCCGAATGCCCAGGGCGTCTCCAGGGTTTCAGAGCAGACCATTATAAACAACTGGAAGGTTGAATCTTAAACCTCCATTACGATTTAAATGAAGGATTCTTCTTTTTTAACAAGATTGCCTCCTTAACTCCTCTTTCAAACCATCTTTTCTCCTGCTCAGAATCTCCACCTCACTGTCTTCAATAGAGTGGTTTGTGGCTTTAAGATGAAGATGCACGCGCTCTGGGGTCCTGAACTCGAGTGTCTTCTGTGCTGATAAAGCCTCTTGTGCAGTGGCTGTTTAGTGTCTCCCCTATGTGGCGCTCTTTACAACTTTCATCACTGCATTGGATAGAATACACTACATTGCTCTGTTTTTGTGTCGGCATCTTGTCCTTAGGGTGAACCAGTTTTTGTCTTAACGTGTTCCTGGTTTGAAATAAACAGGGACTTCGTGTTGTCTAAAAATTCATAAGGGATAACAGATCTAGTGTTATTTTGTGTGACACTAGCACTGGAACTGTTACTATAGTAACAGTAACTTAGGAGTCCCTAGTAGGACATCTCTTTGATAAAATTCACTCTTGGAAAATTTAAATGTTTCCTTATAAATACAACATAAAAAAACAGACACACAAAAAACAACAACTTTTAATCGATTTGGCAATGACATCAGATAATCACATGTTTGAACAGGAACTAAAGACTTTCTATTATTACGTGTTTTTAGATCAATATTGACATTCCTATGCATCCTACACTGCTGTTCTCTGCTCTTTAAACGCCTCACAGTGCTTCTGTTGTCTCTGATGTGTCCGTGGGAAATGGTTTATTACTGAGTTGACAGCCAGAGAGAGTGATTAATTGGATTTTAATTACTGTTGAGTCAGCTACTCTTTGGATAATGTTGCATTCAAGCGGCCTGTGAACACACAGCTTCCATGCAATAGAGCTCATGTGTTAAACTTGATCAGCAATCGCTTTTCCAAGAGTGTAATGGAGCAGTAATGATTACATTGTGTAAGGAAATAAATAAATAAGGTTTGTTTTTCGGGGGGGGTTTCGCCCATCAGCAAAGCACTGTAGTTATTATTTTTCATGATGTTATATAACAGATTATGGTTCTGTCCCTTTCATAAATTGTTTTTGTGAAAAAAAGTACATTCCACAGGTATCCAGCTTTTGTGTTTTATGGAGACATTGTTTTAAAGTCAAATGGACTCATTTGATTCACTATATGAATCATTTGTCACTAAAATAAACTTGAACTATAAAAATAGTGAGCTCATATTGAGTTTGTGCAGCAACAGGTCTGTGATAAGATAAAATCAGAATCATATCATAAGTCCATGTTCCTGTTCCTGCTGCATGAATATGGACTCAGTCTTTCACCTGCTGCAGATTTGTGCAACAGTGTCCTCATAGAACTATTACAGGCTTTATAAAGTTATTTATGTCATATATTTTTTTACATTATGTTTGGCCTGTGACCCAGCCTGAGCGTCCAAATTCAATATGGCAATAAACCTTTTCTGATGGCGAATTTGGCCCGCGGCCCAAAATGAGTTTGACACCCCTGCTTTAACCCCATCATAGCTTCCTTAACTCTCCCCACACTTTATTTTACCATTTGTTTTCTACTTAGCCCAGGTGCTGAACACAAAAACCCAACAGCACTGCCAGGCTGGACTCTCATCTTCTCTGCTCAAGTGACCAGGAGGCTGAGTGTCAGGTGACCAAGAGGCCGGGTAGACTTCTGAGGAAGCCAGTGTGGAGGTGTTAACCCAAAGCGGTCCCATTCAGAGCCGCATCCATCAGCGTTAGCTAACAACAATGACAAATGAGCTTCCCGCGGCACTGCTAGCATCTGGATCCTTTCTCCAGCGTGTGTGCTAAACAGCATGAACAACAGCTGGCCAATGTGAGCTTACAAGTGATTCAACGGTTTGTGAGGAGAGCTTTGCCATGCCCCATCTGCAAAATGCCTGTTTAACACGTTTTCTGCCATAGGTACGAGAAGGACTATGGACTCTTCCTGCAGAATTTTTAGAGGCTGCAAAATACTTTTATGACACCTTTAAAAGAATGTTCTAAAGTGGTCTGACTCTCTTTTAGCTGAGCAGGACGATTGGATAATAGAGAACACAGACACAGGAAAACAAGATGGCAAAGCGCAGATATAAACAGATACAAATTATTCCTCACCAAACACGGACTTGATGTTGTGATAAACTGCCATATTTCATCTGATGCTAACTTATATGTTGCACCCACAACCTTAGCAAAACAAAGCTAGTGCGTGTTAACATCAGCTCTTTCCTGTTCATTGATGCACGGCACTCACGGTCAAGACAAAATATTTCCGGTACATAATGCATCTAAACCCAATACATCACATAAAGAGGTTAAACGTGACGTAGAGGTGCAGAGAAGGAAAATGAATGCAGAAAAAGCTCAGGATGAACTGGAAGTAGTTGGCCTGAGGATTAAAAATGATAATTCGGGTACAATTTAGATTTCATGAATCAAGAAAACATGAGTTATGTTTGGGCGACGTCCGGTGCTCAGTAGCAGAGCTCTGACTCTGTCTCCCTGAACCCTGAATTCTTGCATTATTATTATTTATTAATTTAACCAGGTAGAAGAAAACCCCAATGAGATCGATCCCTCTTTTTCAAGGTCTAAGTGGTAAAATTGTAGCACAGAGCTTACAGAGCTCCTGACTAACATTTATTTCCTCAAGCACTGTTGCTCCTGAAAGACTTTTAAACCTGTTAACGTGTAATATAGCCAGTTAATAGGTGATTAATACAGCTGTTAAGTACATCAAGATCCATATGTACATCAAGGACAAGGCCCCAACAGATGGCGTGCTCCCACTTGAGATCCTGGATGATGGTGGTGCCGAGGAAGCAGAAGGAGTCCACGGTGGTGATGGGGGAGTTTGTCATGGTGAGGGGGGGCTGGGAGGCTGTGACTTTCCTGAAGTCCACGATCATCTGCACTGTCTTCTGGGTGTTGAACTCCAGGACAACAGTCGGTCCACCTCCCTCCGGTAGACTCATCCCCGTCCGAGGTGAGCCCGATGAGGGTGGTGTCATCCGCAAACTTGATACATTTTACGGAGTCGTGGCTGGAGGTGCAGCAGTTTGTGTACAGGGAGAAGAGCAGAGGAAGAAAGTACACAGCCCTGTGGAGCTCCTGTGCTGATAGTCCGAGTGTCTGAGACATTCTTCCCCAGCCGCACGCACTGCCTCCGATCCGTCAGGAAGTCAGTGATCCACCTGCAGGTGGAGTTGGGAAAATAAATGTCTGCATCCAACCCTTAAAAATCAATATTCAACACATGAACCGGGTGATTGATATACAAGATTTTATTTTTTCATTTTGTATTTCAATTGTTAAACATTGCATGGTTTCATTTATTGCTAGGGTCATATTTGACAAGACCAAGTACAGTATCTGATAGAGTTGTGAATAGAAAGAGCAATAAAGTTTGCAACTGCCACTTCCTGAGCAGATCGGTCTAGTCAAACAGTAATTTTAAACGAATCTGCCAAATCCTTCGTGCTACATGGGACATTTCTAATTACTGAGCACTTTTAATACAATTTTATACTACATTCCAGGTCATTTTTATCATTTCTTAGAGTTTTTATTGACTCACTTGAAAACACAGGCCTACGCTGCCAGCCATCCACCTGGGGAAACCCAGTCTCCCTTAAAATCGGACAATGCAAACAAGGGCAAAACTATCACTCATCTGGAATAGGCAATGCAAGGCAAGTTTATTTGAAGAGCACAATTCGTACAAAGGCAATTCAAAGTGCTTCACACAACAGGAAAAAAAAATAAATTCAAATCACAAAGACAAGACAGAAATCACAAAACCTTAATATAAAGAAATTTAAAGGTGCCATTTTCAGGCTAGCCGTCAAATAGTTTAAGACATAAAAGAGAAGAGTGTAAATGAGTAATCATTTAAAATGTAAATCATTTCAGTCATATGCACAGCCAAACAAAACCGTTTTTATCTTACATTTTAACAATGCCAGAGTAGAGGCCTGTCTCACATCCTCAGGAAGACTGTTCCAGATTTTAGTTGCGAAAACTGAAAAAATTATATAGCATTTATTATTATTAAAATTATTAATTAAGAATGATTTGTTACATAAGGATCTGACGTTTAGCACAGCAAGTTTCAGACTAGTTTCAGTGAGACCGGGCGTTATCTTTTTACAGGGAATATGAATCAAATTTCTCAGATTGGGCAGTCTGACTCGCGTTTTGTTTTCCCATCTGTGTGATGTTACTACAGAAATAGCACTAGGGGGGGCTGTTTTTACACAGGGCCCCAGGTTTGTTTGATTTTTATTATGACTATAAGTCCCAGCAACGCTGAGACCCAGTTCATCCTAGCTATAGGAGATACCAGGTGAAAGGCGAGGGGGGATAGGTGGGGGTGCTTTTGTCTGTATAGCAGCAGTGAGGGGAGAGTTCATCATCGTTAAAACTCTTGATCTTATTATATTGAGCGTGATTGGAGCCATCTTAATGCCTGATTTTAGCAGATATTCAAGAAGGCTGTGAAGGCCCCTGGGTGAGAGTGGAGATGGAAAGGAGAGTGAGGAATCTGTAGTAGGAGTAGATTTTGCAGGGGGGATCCAGAGCTGCTCAGTGGCGATGGCAGGGATGCTGCCGGGCCTGTCACAGATGGGTCCAAGGCCTTACATTATCTTTGTATTGCTTAGACTTCGCACCGAATTTGTTCCAAGATACAGTTGGTCTTTAGACAGTTTTGGGACACACAGTCAGTTCTGTTTAGGGTGAAAGTAGCTGTTTTTCTGGTAAAAAATATGGACTTCTTACCCCTAGATTACACTTGAATTGTATCTTGGAGTCCTTTTTCAGATTCCAAAGTGAATATCCGTGCTTGTATCTTATGATTTTCTTGTTGATATTTCCAACTGCGTTCCCAAGTGTTTGCTTCCCTTCTCCCGGGCATGTCGCTGGCTCGTCAGATTTGTTGAAAACTCTAAAAATGCTCTTAAAATCCTTGGTTTACTACTAAAAATGTTTGGAAGACAAAAACTGATTAAAAAGCTAAATAAATAAGGAAAGCAGCTATAGCAAGCACTCTTCGGAAGCAGGAAGTAAGAGATAGTTCGGCTATCCACCGAACTTAAGAAGGAAGAAGTTATATCCAAACTTCTGGATGTTGCCACGAGACAGCACACACTGATAGCATCGCTCAACAGTGCCCACGTGGAAACAGTGGTGTGGGACCCGCATGGTTCCCTTCAGAGGTACAAAAGAAACAAAGCAGACACACACTTGGAGCTACAATTGTCCCCAGTTTAAGCCTCTAACCATTTTTCTGCACTGGCATATGACTCACCTGCTCCAGTCGCTCCGGTTCAGACGGTTTCCAATTTGCATTCATCCGTTGATTTCCCCGGCTCTCCGGTAAGGTGTCCTGAGTCACCCGTCCATGAAATCTGAGGATCCGCCACAGGATCCGATGCGTCCCGAGGCAGCCACCTCCCTCTCCACCTCCTCTGAGTCCATTGGATTTCTTAAGACTTCTGAATGGTGCGCAAAATCATCGGCCAGACTGAACGTAATCAGAGAGGCAGTCTTGAGATGATCCAGTGGTCCTCGGGCCTCAGCTCCAGCCTTGCTGCTTTCCCCAGTGCTGCGCGCACTCTTGCCACCGTCGGTGGTGTCACGGACCCAACTCACGGCACAGCCAGTGGTGCCGCTGTCACCAATGGTACCACAACAACAAGCCGCAGCACAACTGGAGTTCTTGGCCCGAGAACGCGCCTCTGCAGCAGAGACCCACTACTGAAGGGTCCGGGTCCGCTGGAGCCACTATATCGAAGATTTTGAGGAGACTTCCTGACCTGCTCCAGTCCATGCTCTCTACAGTTTACAGGATCATTGTTCACGGCGGTACAAACGACATATCATACAGGGAGTCGGAGACTACTAAAAAGGACTTCATGGAGTTTTCAGTGTTCTTAAACCGTGGATTATTCAGGGAATGTCTATTTGTATAAGGACCCAATCCCACAGTGAAATTTGCGGCGCCGAAAGATTCAGTAGAACTCTGTATTTGAATGCCTGGCTTAGCTCAGTTTGGTACCACTTCATCAATTTTATTGACAATTTTAACTTGTTTTGGAATCGTCCTTCTCACTACCATTTGGAGGTTCTGCACCCGAATAGACTTGGAAGCCGTCTACTCACAAACAACATGCTATACGCTGTCCACTACTTGGTGGACATTCCCGCACATGATTGACGGTGTACTTCCTTCACGCCCCTCACACCTTTTCTTCAGACTATTCCACACACAAGTGTCTACAGACTAATGCCCCCTCTAGGTCACTGCAAACAAGATCTCAAAATGGACAAACACAAGCAAACTTTCAGAGTGGCTCTAGCACCCTCTGGCAGTTGGGAACAGGCATTCCGCCCCAAAGTGACTCAAACTCAAAGACTACACTGGACAAGATTTTCCCTATTAGGCCAATTATAATTATGAGAAATCACAGATAGAAAAACTCCATCAATGAAACTGCCAATCAGAGACATATAATGCATGTACCATGTGGGAAGACAATAATTAGTTCTTCCGAAAACCAAAGTGAAACTTGCTGTGCTAAATGTCCAAGAGACAATCACCCGCCTGAGTTCTTCTACTTGCTGCCTTGACATGTTGTGCCCACTAGACTTTTAAAGTCTGTGCTGAGTAATTTACTTACTTACTTACTTACTAAAATAGTCAACATGTCTCTTAAATCTGGAACATTCCCAACAGCCCTGAAAACTGCGGTTATTAAGCCGCGGCTAAAGAAGAGCAGCCTGGATCTTACAATACTAAACAACTATCGACCCATTTCAAATTTGCCTTTCCTGGGAAAAGTCCTTGAAAAAGTCATTTATCCACAGCTTATTCAGTTCCTCCTAATTAGTGACTCCATTGATGTCTTCCAATCTGGTTTTAGATCGCATCACGGCACTGAGACGGCTCTCATTAAGGTAACAAATGACATCCGTCTGAGCACTGATGCTGGTAAGGCCTCTGTTTTAGTCTTGCTGGATCTCAGTGCTGCATTTGACGCTGGATGACTGGGTGGGCATCACTGGTATGGCCTTGGGTTAGTTGAGGTCCTACCTTGAGAACAGGAAATATTTTCTTGAGATTGGTGACTTTGTCCCTGACCGCATGACGCTGACCTGTGGGGGGCCTCAAGGGTCAATCCTTGTACCCCTTCTGTTCAATCTGTACATGCTGCCGTTGGGACAGTTAATACAAAACAGTGGTGTGTCCTATCACAATTATGTAGACGACACCCAGATCTATGTTTTACTGATGGCAGGTGAATATGGACCAGTCGATTCACTCTGTCACTGCCTTCAACAGATCAGTGTGTGGATGCAATACAACTTTCTTCAGCTGAACTCAGATAAGACTTAAATCATCGTCTTTGGCCCACAGAAACAAAGAGAAAGTTTTCACCTCCAGTCTCTTTCTACAAAATCTGAAAACATAGTAAAACATTTAGGAGTATCAATCGACACAGACCTGAATTTCAACAGCTACATCAATTCAATAACATCAGTAGCTTTTTTCCATCTGAAAAACATTGCCAAAATCAAGCGTATTGCGTCTAAACCAGACTTGGAGACATTTCCACGTATTTGTCTGCAGTAGGTTAGACTACTGTAACGGCCTGCTCACTGGCCTCTACAAACGAGCTGTAAAAAAGATGCAGTTAATCCAGAATGTTGCTGCTTGGGTCCTGACTAGAACCAGGAACTATGAGCACATTAGTCCTGTGCTAAGGTCCCTACACTGGCTTCAGGCTCAGAGAAGAGACTTTAAAACAGCTCTGTTGTGTACAAGTCTCTCCATGGCCTAGCACTAAAGTACATCTCAGACATGTTAGTGCCATACGAGCCACCTCAGACTCTGAGGACGTCAGGAACCGGCCTCCTGCTGGTGCCTTGAGCCAAGACCAAACAATGGGGAATCTGCGTTCTAGCTCAAAGGTCAAAGGTCTGGAATAGCCTTCCTGAGGTTGTGAGACAGGCCCCCACCCCGGCTGTGTTTAAATCTAAGATAAAGACTGTTTTGTTTAGCCGCACCTATGACTGAAATACTTTAATCTGGTTTTTAAAAGGTGTTTTTATGTTTTTATTTATTTTATTGTGACTCACACAGTATTGTGTTTTTTAACGTTGTAAAGTACTTACTTCAATTTTACTTTGTACAAATTGTGCTTTATAAATAAGATTTTATTGATTGATTAAAGTTTAGTTTTCTCTATTCTCATGTATTAATTTACAATTATCAAGGTCAAAATATTTACCTTTGTCGTTCTTAAACCAAGTTTCAGTAATAGCTAAGGGGTGAGTCAAATGTTGTAAATACTCTTAAAGCTAGAGTACTTACTTCTGCTGCTGAAGTGTATTGCCGAGACTTTGCCTTCTATTTCTATTTTACATTGTTTCCAAACTGTTCATGTGTGATATAACTACAATTTTGAACAATAGAAGAGAAACTTTGTGTCTGGATCTTTCGCTGCTGCTGGATCTATTGTGTTGTGTTCATAGGCACAAGTGTCCAGTTCCATTTGTTTGTCATTGCCATTTCTTTTCTTTAATGCAGATTGTGTATTTGATTTTCTCACTGGGCACCTCGCTGTCGGAGGGCACCCCGCGCGAGTGAGGCTTAATATTTATGCCAGTGATGACCACGTCATTCATCCGAGAATACTGTTCCAGATCGTTCACTCGCTGCTCCAACTCAAAGATGCGCCACCGGTCCTCTTCCACATTCTGGAAGTGCGTTTATTTTCACCTCCTCAAGCAAATCCAGCAGCCTCTCTCATTCTTACTTAAGAAACTGATTGAATATTAGCACTTGTCAAGCTCAAAGTTAGAATGTGAGTTAGAAGTTCTGCTATATATTCAGCAGCCAGTTTCAGGAAAAAAAAGCTTCCAGATGTCCCTGGACCGGTTGTCTTTGTGATGTCCAGGGATTCCAGCTCACTGAGAACTTCACCGATAAACATTGAGTTAAAGTTAAAAGAGCAATGATCCATACATTTGCCTCTAAAAGGCATCTAATTTAGTCTGTAATTGTCCATTAAAAAATGTTCATGAAAGAAACTCAGTATTTTAGATTTCTCATTCAGCTTCACACCTTCCTTAGTCTATTTTTGGGGGGTAATGAGTGAGCCCCAAGTCTGTATCAGTCATAAATTGTTTACTTGAGTTTTTTAATTATTTTTTTTAAAATATCTGGTACATGTAAAAATAGTAATATTTTGCAGCGTTGTGTACTTTTATATTTGTAATCAGACTGTAGCGGCTCTTCCACACTTAGATAGTGTTTTATGCTCTTACAGAAGAACATTTCATTGCTCACTGTTGACACACTGCAGAAATGGAGAATCATGTGATAACATCATCTGCATAACCTCTACATGAGTGCTTATAATGGTAATAATAATATTGTTAAAGTTGTATTATATCCTACCATACTGATACTTACTTCAGCTCCTCGTTCTACAACTCCTCCAAACTTGTTCTCCCTCCAGCTTTATGTACTCAGCGCATAGTTGTTCAGCTGGCGTGAACTTGTTGTGTTGTGCTTCCAGGATGTGTGCCGGAGGCCAGGTCCTGGTCTTTGGCTCCACGGGCCCCTGGTGCAGAGACGGAGCCACCTGAGCAGAGCTGAGAGAAGACAGGCAGCAGACAGGTCATCAGCAGAGCGTTCAGGCGTGTCTGCTGCTGTCCAGTCAACCCCACACACACACGCACACACACGTACACACGCACACAAGAGCACATGTTTGAACTGACTCTAGAATTACTCTACAAACAGGAATTTATTTAATTTTAAATGGATATGGCCATCCCCATCAATGAATTTGCTTATTGAAAGACCTATATTAGACTAAACTGATGTCACGTCACCGTATAGATATAGATATAAAAATTCCAGCCCGGCCCGAGCCTGTGCACATACTGATTGAACCCGACCCAGGCCCGACCTAGTAATCCGAGCCTTTAGAAACAGAGATATGGCTCTTTTCTCAAATTTGAGGAGCTTTTCTGGACACCCTCAATT
The DNA here is from genome assembly GCA_015082035.1 of Chaenogobius annularis. Lineage (NCBI taxonomy): Eukaryota > Metazoa > Chordata > Actinopteri > Gobiiformes > Gobiidae > Chaenogobius > Chaenogobius annularis. The sequence continues at coordinate 426,691 of BJKM01000128.1, read as the reverse complement.
TACCTGTCATGAACGAAGAGCAAAATAAAACATTAAGAGCTGAAATAACATCCATCCATTTTCTTCCGCCTATCCGGGGCCTGGTCGCGGGTGCAACAGTCTCCCAGACTTCCCTCACCCCAGACACTTCATCCAGCTCCTCCGGGGGTATCCTGAGGCGTTCCCAGGCCAGCCGAGAGACATAGTCCCTCCAGCATGTCCTGGGTCTTCCTCGGGGTCTCTTCCCCATGGGACATGCCCAGAACATCTCTCCAGGGAGGCGCCCAGGAGGCATCCGGAACAGATGCCCGAGCCACCTCAGCTGGAGGAGCAGTGATTCTACTCTGAGCTCCTCCTGTGCACCCTGCGGAGGAAACTCATTTCGACCGCTTGTATCTTATCCTTTTGTTCATTACCTAAAGCTCATGACCATATGCCCGTTCACACCGCTGCGTCCAAATTCGCGCTGGCCGCCCAAATTTAACGTCTGTACATTTAACGTGTGGCCAAAAAATAAACTCTCCGCAGCAGACACGCGGCCGAGGCGGCCAGCGAAAATACGCAGAGGAAGAGTTGTGTCCTATGGAAGTTCAGGTTAAGAGAATGGCTTTGGTGTATTTACTTTACAAAGTCCAAAAATGGAGGCGATCGGCTCGGCGGCTTGTCTGGGTCCTGCAGATACTTCAGAGGTGAGCAGAGTTTAGTGAATATCATTATTTGCTCCAAGAGCTGAGTCTGGCTGATTTTTTTGTCAGTGCTTTGGTCCTTCTTCCGGGTAGTGCGTTGGTATGTCACTGGAGCATAATCTCTGATTGGTTGCTGCGCCGCGTCTGCAGCAAAAAAGTTAAGCTTTGTCCAACTTTTCTGCGTCGGCCGCCACTCAAACGTCCCCTGTGCGTCCGACGCTCAAAACACAGGATTTGTGCCGCAAAAACGCTCAAATCGCACTGCAAAAACGTTCAAATTGCGCCACAAAAACGCTGGATTCGCAGGTCACGTGTCCAAATAGAATGTAAACTGGACGCTTTGCCGCAGGGGCGTGAACTTGGCTTTAGAGTGGTATAAAGCTCTAAAAGAAACACTTTGTTTTCAACAACTTTTAACTGGGCACTTAAAAAACTCAGACCCCTCTGAGTTGGAAAGAAGCCATCATAGCTCTAATATCTAAAGAAGGAAAGGACTGACTTGATTGTGCCTCATATAGACCCATTTATATTCTCAATGTGGACTATTGTATATACACTTCAATTATGTCCAAAAGAATGGAACAAATGCTCCCAAATTTAATCCACAATGATCAGACAGGATTTATTAACAAACGACACAAAGACAACATAAGACTATCTTTACACACAATGAATCACATACAAAAACAACAAAACAAAGCCATAATAGTTCATTTGGATGCTGAGAAGGCTTTTTGATTCCGTTAGCTGGCCATATTTATTTAAAGTGCTAAAAGAAAAATGTGACTGATTCTGGACTCGTTGGGACTGTTTTTATACTTGTTTAAAATGTTTAGTTGATGTTTGTATTTTTTTTTAAAGACTGTTTTGCTCTCTGGCCATGTTTTGTTTGTTTTTTTTGTTTTATTTTGAAAAACTTAAAAAAATATATATATTAAAAAATATATATATTACAGTGCTAACCAAATTTCAAATAGTAGAACAAGATTCAGTTGTCATCTGGACACTGTTTAAGAAAAACAAGATGTTTTGACTCATCCAAGAGTCATTCTCAATCTGCTGATCAAGTCTGAGAACACGGAGACTTATCTAACGGAGACTTATCCTACGCTGAGTAAGCCACGCCCACTAGCCTGTCCTGTTTTTTTGTTTACAATGTGTGGTTCACCTGAAACCAATATTCTTTGTTTACCCTTACAGCCCTGTAATCGGCCTTAGGAATCCTATTGTTACCTGGCTGCAACTTCAGTCCCTAATCAGCATCAGAATGGCCAGGGCTTCAAAATGCTGTTCAACACTTAAACCTCCTCTCCTCTTTCAAACCATCTCTTCTCCTGCTTAGAATCTTCACCTCACTCTCTTCAAAGGAGTTGTTTGTGGCTTTAAGATGAAGATGTACGGCACTCTGGGGTCCTCAACTTGAGTGTCTTCTGTGCTGATAAAGCCTCTTGTGCAGTGGCTGTTTAGTCTCCCCTATGTGGCGCTCTTTACAACTTTCTTCACTGCATTGGATAGAATACACTACATTGCTCTGTTTTTGTGTCGGCATCTTGTCCTTAGGGTGAACCAGTTTTTTGTCTTAAAGTGTTGCCTGGTTTGAAATAAATAGGGATTTTGTGCTGTCTAAAAATCCTTTGTGGTTTTTCAGACATAGAGGAATAGAGACTCCATTCCTTCTTTGTTCTGTTTCCCTTTTGTCCATTTGGACCAAACAAAAAGTATAAATGTTTTCTTACAGATTGAAAAGAAAATCACATCAAAAACAATCCTTTGACTTGGAGAAACAGGACTTTCATAGGTATTATAGAGTTATTATAAAAGGAAGAAATTAAACAAAGCAATTACTTATTTAATCTTATAAATCAGAACTTTCAAGGGGAATAATATCTAAATTATATAAATGTATTAACAATTTGGACAGCCACTCTTCTAATTACATTAAAAATAAATGGGAACAAGAGGGTAAGAATGGGAAAATATATGTACTTCTCAGTAGAGAATCACAAAATCACATGTTTGGAGGGAATTCTGTTGGAAAGATTTGTCACATTTTTCAGAACACCATGTCAAAGGCTCATAATTACAAGGAAATTCTGACTGTTGGAGAAACTGTGGTTGCCAGGAGAAAAACCACTATCAAGTGTTCTGGGACTGTCCTGTTGTTCAGAAGAACTGGACTGAGATCAATACAGTTTTACAGTCTGTTTTTGACATCACCATCCCAATGGATTTCTGAACTATGTATTTGGACCTCAAAACTCATTCCATGTACACAATCACCGGCTAGCTCTAGAGCATCCTCCTGGCAGCAACGAAAAAGACTCTCACAAAAAAATACATGAAACAAATTGCACCAACAATCAATGCAACACAGTTGTAACACTCATTAAAGTTGTAGAAAAAGATTCAGTTGTAGTCATCTGGACTGTTTTAGAAAAAACAAAACATTTCGACTCTCATCCAAAAGTCATTCTCAATCAGTGAAACAAGTCTGAGAACTCAGGTTTATATATCCTACTCTGTGAAAGCCCTTCCCACAGGGCGGGACCTCCTGATAATGGTCCATTGAAACTTAACTGAGATGGGCCATCTACTTCTATTGTGACATGACTTTGGCTGCCTCCTCCTTGAGTACCTTATTAGCATCCGAATGCCTCGGGCGTCTCCATGGTTTCAGCAGACCATTATAAACAACGGGAAGGTTGAATCTTAAACCTCGATTACAATTTAAGGAAGGATTCTCTTTTTTAACAAAGATTGCCTCCTTAACTCCTCTTTCAAACCACCTTTTCTCCTGCTCAGAATCTCCACCTCACTGAGTGGTTTGTGGCTTTAAGATGAAGATGCACAGCGCTCTGGGGTCCTGAACTCGCGTGTCTTCTGTGCTGATAAAGCCTCTTGTGAAGTGGCTGTTTAGCCTCCCCTATGTGGCGCTCTTTACAGCTTTCATCACTGCATTGGATAGAATACACTACATTGCTCTGTTTTTGTGTCTGCATCTTGTCCTTAGGGTGAACCAGTTTTTGTTTTAACGTGTTGTCTAATAATTCTTTGCAATTTTTCGTACGGTCCCGAGACATAAGGGATAGAGACACCCTTTCTTCTTGGTTCTGTTTCCCTTTTGTCCTTTTGGTCCTGCTTTTTGGTTCTTTTCACTTTGTTAAGACCCCAAGCCAGGTATCCACAGGCTGAGAGAGCATTCCGGACGTGTTTTTCCCCTTTCCACTTGCCCTCTGACCTGGTGGGCACCTCGGAATGAATCTTTTTCTACAATGGAACACTCCTGGACGAGGGATTACACCGACACTCATTAAAGTGGATTTTCCATAGTATGTCACCTTTAAAGTCTATATGACTTGGTTTGGAGAAATAGTACCTGGTAGTAAATATTTATCATAGTTTTACTTCCGTTAAGTTGCAGTTTGTGAAGACATTTTGAAAAATAAGAGCTTAAAATTACAGGAAGTAGAGCCTGTAATTTTTTGTTGTTGTTTTTTTTCCAGAAGATGAACAAAGATAACATTCAGGGTACATTTCTTAGAAATTGATAGGTAGATAGATGGGTGGGGGAGAAACGGAATCCCTCTGTGATGTCATCAATATGCGACGTAACATTGAAAACAAAGACAATTTACACTTCAAATCATAACTTGTGTTATTAGCATGGATTTTGGCTCTCGTTTTCAGTATGGTTGCTAGGTAACAGTTGTGGAATTCTACTTTACTCCAACGAGGGAGTGCAATTATAAACTTCCCAAAAATGGTCAAACAGGCAGTAAATGTGTAGTAAAATCTGAAATATAATCGTGTACACTACGTTTCAGTGAAATGTGTGCGCCAGCAGTTATACAGACAAAACCGCAGCAGAGACTGAAAACAAAAATGATTCAAATTCTTCAGATACCTGCAGAAAAGCTAACATCGACTTGTTAGTCTTCTTACATCCAAACAGGATTGGCTAAACTAAACCAATATTCATGTAATTGACACCCAAGCCATCAGAAAGCCATCTTTCTAGACACCGTATCAGTATTGATGCATTCCTGTTTATCCTACTGTTGATAACCATCCTCAGAAGATGGCTGGTACTTTAGCAGCAGTGACTTTTGTTGTCTCTTGGGAAAGACATTTGTGGGCTGGAGACACAAGAGCACAGTTAACCTGATTTTGCTTCAAGTTCTTTTGGGTCATTGCTATTGTATCACCACTATTCGTTGGGTTGCCGCTCCAAAACCTCAACTTGTACAATTACAGGGCCCAAATGGTTCCTGAAAACAGTGAGTGGTGTGGCACATACTCGCATGTCGTGTGGATGTGTGCAGGAGTCTCTGGGCGACACCATCTGACGTAATCCTCTGTCCAAAAATGTAATCTGCTCAGTATATTTTAAAATATTAGGTGTACCTATAAAAGGAAAGTAAAACTTTTATTTTCAACATAAATAAAACATCACACTATACAGTTGTGATATGCATGTTATTTATATCCAACATACTTGGGTTGTATTACAAATCAGAATTATATATATATATATATATATATATATACATATACATATATACACACACATATATACACACACATATATACACATATACATATATACACACATACATATACATATACATATACATATACATACATATATATATATATAATCTACAAGTACTGAGTCTCGAGCCTATTCCTTAGTATTGAAGTTGTTTGAAATGTTAAAATTATTATAACACTACAACATACTACTCTGTAACATCTTTCCAGTAACTGGCTACTTTACCAACACAACTTTCCTCAATGTAGTTGTTCAAAATAAAAGCTGCTGGGAACAATTTGGGAATATTGTGTTTCTCTTTTTGAAACCAGGCCCATTTTGCCGTCTTGGTGTTGGCCGGTGGCAGGTTGGCCGGCCCTGAGCCGTGTGAGGCTGGGGCACGTTTACCGTTGTGCTGTGAGCTCAGGCATCCACCTCCGCCTATTTCCCTGCTGCCGCGCTCCACCCTCTGCTTACTTTATTTATAATCCAGCCAAACTCGGATCTAGCTCCTGCCCTGGCATCACACAGAGGTCGCACCCCCACGGCCCCGCCGCTGTTCCAACCACTGCTCCGGCATTCCAACATGGCTCTAGGACAGCAGGCGCAGCCAAAAGCTCCACTCCACTCACTACTCTGAATCAGAAAAACAAGTGGAAGGTGTGCCAGATATTGGGATCACACTGCACTTAAATTTACCTCAATAAGTGATGTCTTGATTTTCTTGCTTCTTCACTAATACAACCATTTAAAGATATTATGCAAAATGTACTTTCTCTTTTAACCATGTCCTAATTGTTCATCAAAAAACACACCTGGAGTAGTATTTAGCTTTGATGAATCCTGGTTAGAACGTCACAGGTTTGACTCCCAAACATGGGTGTGCTTCCTCCAGGCACACAGTTTCCCAAATCAAACTCAAAACATGCATCATTAATCAGAATCAGAATGAGTTTATTGCCATTGTCAATGAACAAAATTCAAAAACGTAGGAACTTGTCTCGGCCTTAAAGGTGCAACATAAAACACTGAGTAATAATAAAACAACATATATTCAATCAAAAAAGGGCATGCATTAGGAAACAATTTAAAATTACAATACAATAAAAATTCACTTTATTGTCCTCTGTATTCGACCCATCCTTCAATGCCGCTGGGGCATCTCCTCAGGAGAAGTGGTTGCTGTGTGCGGGGCCTGGGGACCCACCTCCAGATCTTTGTGCTCGGCTTGGACAGGATCTTACCTTCTGCGCACGTTTGTGTTGATTGGGCCCTCCAGTTTCTCCTGAGGAAACCCACTCAGACACAGGGAGGAACATGCAAACTCCACACAGAAAACACCTGACTGATATAAAGTCGTGTTGCTTGTTGCAGACCAACTGTTTAAAGTTCTAAAACATGTAATACCTAAGGAGCAGTTAAAGGACAAGAACAATACACTGTTAGTTAAGATGCAATTTTCTTCTTTATTTTCAGTTGGCAGAGTGCTCGTCTTCTGATCCGAAAGTCAGCGGTTCGAATCCTGCTCTTGACTTAACACAGGTTGGCTCCCTCAGGTGAATACTGCCGTTGTGTCCTTGGTTTAATGCTCCATTTACTCTGGTGGCAGATTTTACATCAGATGCCCTTTCGTCCAAACCAGACAAAAGACTCACTATGTCTACATGCGGAGAACTCAGAGTGAGCCAAACTCACTTTGCCTTTGCCAAAAGTGTGGTAGCCGTTTTTACTAACAATTCAGTCTGCAGCGTTTTACAGCTGATGCGGTCTGACAGGTTTTTGGGGCAAAGACAATTTGAGTTTGGTTGTATAAGCACACTCCGAGGTTTCTGTGCATGTAGTGACTTTCTCTGAGGCTACCTGTTGGAGCGCCCGGGACTCCGCTCCAGATGCTGAGCCAGTCTTGGTGAGGGCCTTAGCTGGAGGGTTTGACCTATGGTACATGTTTTGGGTTGATGGAGCCCAGGACCTTCTTATTGAGAGACGAGAGTGCTAGCCACTCAGCCACGGTGCAGCAAATTATGCAATCATTCAGTTGGTGTCGTTTATAAATAAGTTGAAAAATAAACTATAAACTTTGTTCATGTATCAGTAATATTCCCCTTTCATATCTTTTTGTGCATATAATCACTGTATGAATGGAGGGAAGACTTGTAGCCTCTTCCCATTCAAATTGTACCACTCAGCGGAGCACCTGGGGACCCATCTCCAGATCTTTGTGCTGGACTTGCTCAGGACTAGCGTAGTCCTGGATTTTACGTGGTGCACCTTTTGGGTTGGGCAGTTACTTAGCTGTACTTTCTACTCCACCACATTTTTGAACTGGACAGAAAAGTACAGTTTGAGACCTTCTGAAATGGCTGAGAAGTAAATAATGTTTAGCACATTTATGATGACATTGGTCTTTGAGCAAACAAAAATAGATCAGTAAAAATGACCAGGGAAATCGATTCAGTTGCTTCTGATGATAAAAAAAAACAGCGCATTTGGTTCTTTAATAGTTCTGAATACATGTTAAATACATACATTTTCAAGGTAAGGAAAAAAAAAAAAAAAAAAAAGTACTTTTAGTGAGTTTTTTTTTTTTTAAAGGGGTAATTAGGCCCAAGCACCACACGCTGGCGAGAGGCCTATTAGTTTCCTAAGGCCCGCTTCCAAACACCCACTAACGCACTTGTCCACTCAAGCGGTCGTCATCCCCATGTAAAGCGCTCGATTGTGCTAAGTCACTAATGCGTTACCCAACTCATGTTCCGTGCATATAAACATGTAATGCAAAATCTAACATTATTATTGTACTGAGAGCCGATAACACACTAACTGACCAGGGACACACACCAAGGCGTTGGAAATGTATAGTTTATGGTATTTTAAAACATGGGAAACAGTTTTTGCATCGGGATATTCTTAGATATGGCTAGTACTTTTCTCGTACTAGTTTAATTCTGGTTCCATACTGTTTGAAAAGTATTTTGCATGTTATTTCTCACAAAAATCTAATCAGCAATTATTTTGTATTGTATTAACTTATTGAAACAGTGTTGGGGATATTTGCGACCCAAAGTGTTGTTGCAGTAGTGGACTTCCGACCCACAGGTTTTTGACCCTCCAAAAATCTGGCCCTCGGGAAAATTACGTTGGATAGCCCTGCTGTAGCGTGTTTTGTTAGTATCGAAGACAGATCAAAATTTGCTAATCATGAATTTCCTCCCGAGGGCGTTTGCCCGATTAATCTTCAGGAGTGGGCCATCAAAAGCTATTAAAAAAAAAGTCTAAGTGCTACAGTCTGTGTGTGTGGCAAAGCTGCAAATTTTGCCAAGAATTTTGTAACAAGTGTTCAGAATCAGAATGAGTTTATTGCCATTGTCAATGAACAAAATTCAAAAACGTAGGAACTTGTCTCGGCCTTAAGGTGCAACATAAAACACTGAGCAATAATAAAACAACATATATTCAATCAAAAAAGGGCATGCATTAAGAAAGCAATTTAAAATTACTATACAATAAAAATAAAAATAGGCATTTCTATGTACACAAGAGTTACAGTTAGATTTACAATTTTGAGTGCAGAAAGTGATAGTGCAGTGAGTGGTTGAATATTGCAGTTAAAGTGACAGGTGTTTTGAAGTGTTCATGAGTCCAACGGCAGAGGGAAAGAAAACTATTTTTGTGGCGGGAGGTTCTGGTCCGGATGGACCGTAGCCTCCTGCCTGAGGGGAGTGGTTCAAACAGACCATGTCCAGGGTGAGAAGGGTCAGCTGTGATCCGACCTGCTCGTTCCCAGAGCCCTGGAGACGTACAGGTCCTGCAGAGATGGAAGTCTGCAGCCGATCACCTTCTCAGCAGAACGCACAATGCGCTGTAGTCTCTGTTTGTCCCTGGCTGTGGCTCCAGCGTACCACACGGTGATGGAGGAGGTGAGGATGGACTCAATGATGGCCGTGTAGAACTGCACCATCATCTGCACTGGCAGCTTGGCTTTCCTCAGCTGCCGCAGGAAGTACATCCTCTGCTGGGCCTTCTTGATGAGGGAGCTGATGGAGGGCTCCCACTTGAGGTCCTGGGTGATGGTGGTGCCCAGGAAGCGGAAGGAGTCCACGGTGGTGATGGGGGAGTCTGTCATGATGAGGGGGGCTGGGGGGCTGTGGCTTTCCTGAAGTCCACGATCATCTCCACTGTCTTCTGGGCGTTGAACTCCAGATTGTTACCGCTGCACCAGGACACCAGCCGGTCCACCTCCCTCCTGTAGACAGACTCATCCCCGTCCGAGATGAGCCCGATGAGGGTGGTATCGTCCGCAAACTTGATGAGTTTTACGGAGTCGTGGCTGGAGGTGCAGCAGTTTGTGTACAGGGAGAAGAGCAGAGGGGAAAGTACACAGCCCCTGTGGAGCTCCTGTGCTGATAGTCCGAGTGTCTGAGACATTCTTCCCCAGCCGCACGCACTGCCTCCGATCCGTCAGGAAGTCAGTGATCCACCTGCAGGTGGAGTCAGGCACGTTGAGCTGGGAGAGCTTGTCCTGGAGCAGAGCAGGGAGGATGGTGTTGAAAGCAGAGCTGAAGTCCACAAACAGGATCCTGGCGTAGGTTCCCGGGGAGTCCAGATGCTGCAGGATGAAGTGGAGTGCCAGGTTGATGGTGTCGTCTACAGACCTGTTGGCTCTGTAGGCGAACTGCAGGGGGTCCAGCAGGGAGGAGGTGAAGGACTTGAGGTGGGGAAGGACCAGGCGTTCAAATGACTTCATGACTACAGACGTCAGCGCCACAGGCCTGTAGTCATTAAGTCCAGTGATCCGGGGCTTCTTGGGGACAGGGGACAATGATGGCAGACTTGAAGCAGGCTGGGACATGGCATGACCCCAGAGAGGTGTTAAAAATGTCTGTGAAGACGGGGGTTAACTCTCCTGCGCAATGTCTTAATGTAGCGGCAGAGACGCCGTCTGGTCCAGCAGCTTTTTCGGGGGTTGGATTCTGATTCTGATTCTGATTCTGATTCTGATTTCCGAAATAGCCTGTGAACATCCTGTTCCTGAACTGAGAGGGTGGTGGGGGAGGTGGGGGTGACCAGGTTTGGGTTGGCGGAGGTGGCCACCGTGGGGGAGGGGGTGGTCACATCAAACCTGGAGTAGAAGGTGTTAAGTTGCTCAGCCAGTTTTCGATTGTCTGCAGCAGGGGGGGCTCGGGGCTTGTGGTTGGTGAGGAGCCGGAGCCCCCTCCACACGGAGGCGGGGTTGTTGTCAGAGAACTGCTGCTTCAGACGCGTATTGTACTGTGATCTCGCTCGAGAAATCTCTTTGCTAAATCCATACTTTGCGTCTTTGTAGCGCGCCCCTGTCACCAGCCCTGTGCGCTGCCTCCTTCTGCTGCCTTAACTGCCTCAGTTTTGGAGTGAACCAGGGTTTGTCATTGTTGAAAGTGACTTTGGTTTGTGTTGGTATGATGCTGTCCTCACAGAATCGAATGTATGACGTCACAGTGTCCGTGTACTCATCCAAACTCTCTGTGGCAGCTCTGAAGACCTCCCAGTCTGTAAGTGTCCAAGCACGCACGTAGCTCCTCCACTGCCTCATTGGTCCACTTCTTAGAGGTCCTCACTGCAGGTTTGGAGAGCTTCAGCCTCTGCCTGTACGTGGGGATCAGGTGAACCATGGCGTGATCTGAAAAGCCGAGAGCAGCGCGAGCCACTGCGCGGAAGGCTTTACTGACTGTTGTGTAACAGTGATCCAGCGTGTTCTGCTCTCTGGTCGGAACTTTAATAAACTGTCTGTACTTTGGTAGTTCGTGGCTGAGATTCCCCTTGTTAAAATCCCCCAGGATAATACACAAGGAGTACGGGAAGGTCCGCTCCACACTCAGAATCTGGTCCGCGAGCGCGCGCTGTGCCACGTGCACGTTTGCGCTCGGCGGGATGTAAACAACAGCCAGAATGAATGAGGCGAACTCACGTGGAGAGTAGAATGGTTTGCAGTTAATGAAGAGATATTCCAGGTCAGGAGAGCAGTGTTTGGAGATCACAGTCACATCTGAAGACCAGGCGTTGTTGATGTAAAAACAGACTCCTCCGCCGCGTGTTTTACCCCCGGAGAGACCCTTATGACGATCCGCACGAAAGAGGCAAAACCCCTCGAGCTGTACGGCGCCGTCCGGGATCGGCTCACTGAGCCACGTCTCCGTGAAGCACAAAACAGGAGATGAAGAAAAGTCTCTGTTTCGTCTCATCAGCAGCGCCAGTTCGTCCATTTTGTTGGAGAGTGAGTGGACGTTGGAGAGGAAAATCCCAGGTAAGGGCGTCCGTGTACCGCGTCTCCTGAGCCGTACGAGGACCCCCGCACGTTTTCCTCGCCTGCGCGGCGTCTCACTCTTTTAGCCAAAAGAAGGGCTAATTCCGCAGCAGAAACTAAAAAAACTGGAACTAGGTCCGTAGGAGTTGTTGTTCGGAAGGACAAGAGCTCTTCACGGGTGTAAGAGCACACTGACACACAATTTACGAACATAATCAGACATAACAAAGAGCACCTAAAGGCCAGGGCATCCGTCTGCGGCGCCATCTTGGATTGTTTGGTATTACTATGTAATGAATTAGTTACAATTGGGATGACAATAGGTAGGTTAGGTACAGAAGGTTAGGAACAGCTACTAGAGGGCAGGGATCAGTAAGAAAACACTTGACAAAGAGTATTGAGTTATAAATGTGTATTGTACAAAAGTGAAAAGCAAGAAATATATACAAAACACCGGTTCCAAATGGTAAATCACAGAATCCAAAATGATTTAAAACACTAAAGCAAGTGCTATAGGTGGCCTTAGCCAAAAAAAGCCAAAGTCGATATTCCAGTGTGGAATACAACTCCACAACGCACCACACAAATGTCCGGTTTAGAGTTCAGGGTTAAAGTGAAATGATAGTAAGCACTATGTCCGGAGGTTTGGGTTATGGAGTGGTGTCGTTGATACAAGTAGGTGGGAGAATCAGGACAGGCTGCAGAGCCTCCTACCAGACCATGGCAATGTAGACAGGTGTAGGAGTGTTGTCAGCTCCAGGGCAAATTCATCTAGCACGCCATCAAACAGAACCCCAATAAAGGGCCCCTGGCCTGTACAATAATAACAGGGCCATTTAGAATAAAATCCTTGTCAACATAAATACATACAAAACCACATGTGGAGCTAAGGGTAAACTAAACGTTAGCTTACATAAAACAAAATCATACATGTGCTCAAAAGAAGAAACTATCCTCAACAAAGAGGAGCACATGTCAGCATTAGCTAACCCAAGGCACAACATAAAGCAGAATACACAGACAATGAGTATAACTTCAACTCACCAGTTCAGTGCATTTCAAGAGCACACATGACATGACGAGGTCCTTCTCAGATAGCATGGTCTGGTCTGCAGTTTACAAATAAAAGTTCTTTGTGACGAACACATTATACGTGACTTAAATTGAAGACATGCCTCTGCCCTGCAGCTGCTGTCCCCTGGCTTCTCTCCCACACAACTAAGTTGAGCGAAGGTAGGGCAGCTTATATACCTAGTCACAAAGCCTGTGATTGGATGATCGGTACTGAGGGCGGTGACCTGTCATGTGGCATGGAATTGAGTGGAAAACCCAGACTGGGCAACGGATCGGATGAATCCTGATTTTTTTACCCTGGGATACAATTTCCAAAACATCCCCTTTCAATGGGGATCACAAAATGTGTTCTTCCAAAATTAATACAATTTTGCACAAAATTCTACTTTGGCATGCCAATCAAAAAATCCAATCAGACCCATTTCATATTTCTTGCCGTCGCAATGACAGAAACCTCCCGTGTTATTCCAATGCAAAAATGACCCAATCTCTAAAATGATCACACCTTCACAGTTTTTCTGGGGTTTTTTTCTTCTTCCGACCAAGCTTACATTAGGTGAAAATCCTCTTGCAGAGTGTGGCATCAAAAGTTATGGAGGAGTAGGTGTAGGTGTAATTAAAGGAGGAAGATTGGGGCGCGTTCAGTCACAAAATTGAGTACTTCTTCCACCTCTGACAATGATTTCATTAGAATAAAAAGCTATATTTAGAAAACATGGTTATATTTGGAACATATTACTTTACACAGATCTTTCTCTTAAAAACATATCGATTCATTACATTCTTTGCTAATTTTGTTAAGTCCTATTACTCCAAATGGCCATAATCCACCAGTTGTTATAGTATAGCATAGCCTGGTCCACCTCTGCTCCAGCCCAACATGGCTCTAGGACAGCTTTTCCTCCATATCACATCCTCCAAAGGCCCCTGGATCCAAGCTTGGCCCCGTGCCAGCGAGTGGGGGCCCCTTCACTGCTCGGGCAGCTGGGGGCCGTCTGTAATAAGTGGGAGACAATGAGAACGGCGCGCACACCTCCCACGCCTTGTGCATGTTGCAAAGTCCATTTGTGGAAAAAAAAGAAAATTGGATTCATTGGTCGGCCGCTAATTATGAAAGAGGCAGCGAGGAGCGAGAGGAGAACGGGTGCGCGGGACGTGTACATTAAGGCCATACGTTTACATATTCATAGGGGACAGTGGAATAAAGAAGATGTTTTATTCACAAGAGAAGAGGCCAGGACTTATGCATGGTGTTACGGGGATCTTAAAGGAGGCTCTGGTCCACAAAGAGCAGCAGTAAAAGGCACATTTCAGTCTCTTATTGGACTGATCTGAGCGTGAAGCCTTAAACGGTTTAAGCAGGAGATGATCTACAATGAAGATCACAGTTTGCATATTATGCAGTTTATTGAGGTTGATTTCATTTTAACGTGACATATTGTGCATGTATGTGAGAGTTTATTAATAAATATCAGAAAGAACATGAACATGGTTTTGTAGTTCTGTAGTTTTGTAATACAGTAAGTCATTACAGAAAAAATTAAATGAAGACATAATTTTTTTCCTCATTAGCATTAGCATTCTAAATAATATTAAATGTGTGTTCAAAGAGTGAAAAGACAAAATGAATAAGAGTAGTCTGGAAATGTCCTCTTAAATTAACTGTCCCATTTGTCCTAATGTCCGCTAAATTTGTCCATTTTTAAATTGATTGGAATAGTAAACGTTTCCATTTCATGTGGGTTTTTTTTTTTAGATTTGTCTTGTTTTTATTTTGTTTTCTATTTTACAACTGTTTTAATACAAATACATACATTTATATTTATTTCAACAACAAAATAAAAATGTTAAATGATGAAGGAAATAATAATAGAATACACACAGGTTGGATTGGAGCTTCATTTCCTCCATCTCCATCGCCCTTGAATAGTCACAATAATGTGACTGGTGGCAACAGGAAGCCAATCGTCTTAAACACCTGTCACTTTAACTACAATTTAATCAATCACTCACTCACTGTCACTTTCTGCACTCACATTTGTAAATTTAACAGTAAATTCTTGTGTACATTGTAAGTCTATTTTTATTTTATACTAGAGTTTAACTGTTTCTTAATGCGTGCCCTTTTGATTTCATATATGTTTTTATTATTGATCAGTGTTTTATGTCGCAACAAGGCCGAAACAAGTCCCTATGTTTTTGTTCATTGACAATGGCAATAAACCTTTTCTGATTCTGATCATGTATACAAATACATATTCTGACATCTGACATGTGATTATTTTATGAGTTTAACAGTTCCAAGTTCTTTGCCCAAACATATCTTGGAAATGGAAACAGATTTGCAAATCTATCATATCACAATATGATATTTTGCCAAAATAATGTATAAAAAAGATTTTTTTAAAACAGCCAACGTTTCCAGCCTGGCCGGGGTGGACACTTACCTGCCCAGGTGTGCTCCTGCTGCTGGAGGTAGCACCATGCCTGTGCTGGCCGGGGCGAGTGACTACCAGCAGCTGACATGCCGTCGCGCTGTGAAGCTAGTGCTCATGGCAAACTGCCCCATGAAGGACACTGCCCTCTGACAGCCTCATCATGCACTCTTCTGAGATCAGTCATTCCTCCTGTCTCTATAACGCCTGAGCTCATCTGAGCTGCAGCAACAGAGCGCTGGTGGAAGGAGGCGGTTTGAGGACGGACTCCTCCTGTGAGTCATGTGACTATGGTCGACCTGACCACTGCTGTCAGGAGCAAACAGGAGCTCTGGCATAGATGGTCTGCCGGTGGACCTTTATAAAGCCGTTTGGGACAATCCTGGGAGAGGACCTTCTGGAGAACATTACATGCACAGAACTTCTCTGAAGTTCCCTAAAGTCTCCTGAGAGGTACTGGAAGCCGCTTCTAAGACCTACAAACTGAAGGTCCAGGCCCTGAACCATCCAGACCAACCAACCAGAGACAGTGTGTTCGACTTGACACTGTGTGGAGGACTCGCCTGGGCCTGGCCCCTCACGCCTCTATGACAGAGAGACAGGGAGACCTGGACTCTTTGGTCCATCATTGTCCTTTCTGAGGGTTGAGGGAGACTGTGTTCCACTGCTTCTGGGACTCTGAGCGCCTGACATGGCTGTTAGATTTGCTGGAGACAGTGTTCAGGAGTCTGGGGGCACTTTTTACGTGGGGTGAGTTGCCCTAGCAGGAGCAGGAGGAAGGGGCAGCTGCTGAGCTTCCTGTTGGGACAGTCCAAGATGGCAGTGTAAGTGAGCAGAAGGAGGAAGGTTCAAACTCAGAGCTGGACCAGTGTGAAGAGTGTTTTTTTTACTCTATTAACAGAGATGAGCATGATGTAAAGGAAAAATGCAATAAAGATCTGTTAAAAATCAACATATCTCCCACTTTTTCTCTCTCTCGCCTCTCTCTTTATTGATCTCCTTTTCCCTTTTTCTCTCTCTCTCCATCTCCACACGCAGGCCCATGTCCCTGTCAGAAGTTAAAGTGCTCATATTACAGCTCTTGTGTTTTAATGAATAATAATAATGTGTTTCAGTTCCCTGTACACTCCCGATCCACTGGGCCCATGTTCTCCTCCTCCTAATCCCGAGGTGATAAATCTCACCCCCCACATTCACACATTCACACACACACACACACACACACACACGTTCACGCACACAAACGCACACACACACGACTCCAGACGCGGGCGCCGCCATTCAACTTCTCATCCATCAGTGTTTGTCAGAAAAAAAGCATGACAAAGCACTTTCGATTACAGCGCTAACTGACTGGGGGAAGTAGTTCATAGAAAGAGAAAACACAGAGGGAGGGTGTGCCACCTCCTCTGTTTCATAATGAAACTGGGGAGGTGGCACCCGGAGGAGAGGAGCACCCAAGGACAATCGGCCCCATTCTGTTGCTGTCACCCGCTACATGGCTGATTTATGGGTGGGACACCGGACGCTGACCTGCTGATAGTGTCCCAGAGGAGAGTGGTGTGCAGAGGCGGAGCAGAGGAGCAGAGGAGCCCAAAACTGTACTCAAGTACCAGCAATGTTACTCAAGCAGTACAAAGTAGTACAGAGAAATGACTGTAAAAGTAAGAGTAAAAAACAAGTATTCAGGGTTAGATGACTCAAGTATACAGGTAACAGTCAGAATAAACTGTTTTAGACTAATTTTTATACACACTGTATTGATCCACAAGTGACACACTATCATACCAAAGACCTGCTGCCACCTTAACCACTCCACCACCAGCCAGAACTGGACTGCACTTTTCTGGACTGATATGTCTGATGTTTGTCCAGGGTTCTGCCGTAGCCACTCCTCCAGTTTGGGGTCACTGCCCAGAGTGCGCCCGATGACCACGGCACCACTTTTGCCTTCACCTTCCACGCCTTCTATATAAATATACTATATATATATATATATATATATATATATATATATATATATATATATATATATATATATATATATATATATATAGTCAATATTGTCACCCTTACTAATGAACCTTGTCTGGATCTCAAAACACATCATTTTGCTCTGAATCCATTTCTTGCGCTTTAGAACGCTTTTGTTTGTTAATCCTTCTCCAGATCTCCAAAGCACCCTACACTGTAAGAACCCCCAGCACTAGAACTACGTGTGCTGCGCGATGGGACAGGAGCGGAGTACACCCTTCAACCTGAGAGCGCACTCATGGGAAAGCTGTTTTAGAACTCCCTCAGCTCCAGAATGTTGTGTTTTCTTTCCATTTCCAATTCCAAAGTGTAATTACATTAGGCTGAGTGTGCACTCTCCAAAGTGAACATGCCGCTGTTTAATTGGAGTGATTTTACTCATAATTGTGTGATCCTCTGCTCCACTTTTGGCTCCTACTTTGTTTGAATTATCAGGCTCATTTCAGAATCCGAATCCCAAATTAATCAGGATAATATGCTTAATATTAAAGCTGTGAAGAGAAATAATTGGGAAATGTAAATCTGCTCGAGTAAAATCAAACAAATCACAAGGCGCACTGAGGCGTTCATATTTCTACATTTGTTTTTCTTTTTGATACGAAAGTTTAGTCAGAAAATAGGAAATATAAGGCTTCATTTCGGCATTACAACATATAGTGTTACATTTGACAACACATTGAATTCAGTTTGAAGGACTTTTTGAACTGTGAGTGAGGAAAGGGCCCTTCTGACTGTGTTATTGACCCATGACAGTCTGGGACAGGCTCAAGCAGGTGCTTCCACAGGGTTCACATCACTAAGTGCTTGAAAGTTCAAAGTGGGGGTCATGTTTCTGGTTCTCATCCACTGAAATGCCTATTAAATAGGCATATACTTCTCACACAGGTACAACCTTTCCTTAGACGTCGAGGTGGTTTGGGGTGAGGTGGCCGTGCAGACCGGTGGGCCCTAAGCTCATTGGGTGATTTACTTTATAATAACCAAACACGCTGCTGGAAAGGGAAACACATCATCCCTCCATCTTCTTCTGCTTCGCGGGAGCAGCAGTCTAAGCAGGGACTCCCAGACTTCTCCCACCCCAGACACTTCCTCCAGCTCCTCCTGGGGGATCCCGAGGCGTTCCCAGGCCAGCCCAGAGAGCATCTTCTAAATTAAATATTTGGAGACATAATCACCAGTTTACATGAATGATCAAGTTTTTGAAATGATGGAACTAAACTGACCACACTTATGAATTCAGAAATCTAGTGACTTTACTTCAAAATATGAACTACTTCTACGGGCATTTATGAATATTTATCTTTCCTTTTTCATTATTCGGTGTAACAACACAATAGTGTAATCACACGCAAAACAAAATGGTGATGATTCATCATGATGAATCATCCTAAAATACGCAGCCTAATAAAGGCAGTAGTGCCATGATTACATGACTGAATTGCTCTGAGTGCGGTGTGACTAAAGTGGACATTGCTACTCACAAATTCCCATTTTCCAGACTCTATCGCTCTGACGATTTGCTGCGTGTCCTTCCCTCTCTCATCCCCATTTTGTGCAGCACTGTCCTGTCTAATAAATCATAAGGGATACTATCAATAAAAATGATAATAAATCATGAAATATAAAGTGTACAAAATGAGTCCAGAAGAGAAGAACATGCAAACTCCACACAGAAATGTAAAGCCACTATTTATCCTGGATTCCAATGTAGATGATTAACAAATTGGCATTTTAAAAAGTTTTAACATTCCTCCTTACAACGCTACACTTTGGGTGTTATTGCTATGCCATTGGTATCGTTTAGCAGAGTTCCTTCCTCTCCCGCGAACCACATTCTGTTCTCAACCTGCTTCCAAAAGTTTCATTCTTTTGATTTTCCATTTGAATCTTTCTGATCCGCCTTATATATCGCTTACTTGATTCCCATCTCTTGAGTTGCCCGGCGCTCTTCACTTGGCCTCTCTTTTAAATTGTCTTTATTACACAAATGTAAGCAGAGCTCGATCCTCGGGAGGCGCTTCTGATGAAAGACCCACACGCTCCCTCTCCTCTCTCGTCCTTCGCTCTCTCACTGCAGGCAATTACAACACTCAGAAGATCTTTGCCTCCTGCTCTCCAAAAGACTCTACCGCTGTAACAAAAACGGCAACCCCCCGTTTTAAGCCTGGTTGTAAAAATACGCGGCGCTCCTCTCGCTCGCTCGCCTTTCGTCACCCCGCGCCCTCTGCCAACGCGGCGAGGATGTATCGGAACCAGCCAAGAGGCAAAACAAATCACTAGCGATTTACAGAATTATAAAGATTTTAATAGCTGCTGTGTTTCGCTGGCAGATTGGGTTTTATTTCCAGGTGTCAAAGTTTCCCGGCCGCCTCGGGGTTCAAAAACGCGGTAATTGGCCTACAGAGAGCGCGCGGCGTTCCGGGAGTGATTGAACGCATTTGTTGACGTGAACTCGAGGCTATAGCTGTAAAGATCACTTGTACAGGTTAGCAACTTAGCACGCTACAAGCTACTCGCACAATTCCCTCTACTTTCACAGACACTTTTCCTTCATTTTTTTGTTGTTGAAAGTTACAACCTTTCAGAGGAACTTGACTCCATTTGTTGAGGATTAGTTAGCTTGTTTCCAAATAGGCGTAAACTCCAGGGGTGAAGTTGCTGAACTGGTGTGTGCTTTGAAATAATGCCAGATGATGATGGTTATTATAGAAAGCGGGAGCGTCAGACCGGCAGCAAACACACCGCAGAGAAAGGCACAAAGAGGAGACAAGATGGAGGAGAGAGGTGTAATGGGAAATCATTTAGGTTGGACTGTCTTTCACCTGATACAAGGCCGCTTTGAACTCTTTAATCCGACACTAACAGGTGGGGCGTGGGAAACTCTCATTCATGTGCTTTGATATAAGAAATATTGCAAATGAATGCATGTTTTCAGTTGGACAAATTCTGTGGATTAAATGTCCAGGAACGGACATTATATCAGTGGCTGTGTTTACATGCATCGTTATTAGATTCAGTGAGTTTTGATGTGATGGAATAATGACTGAGGTATCAAAAAGTATCAGTTCTCATGTAAAAATACCAATACTTCAAATTTCTCAAATATGTCTTTTTTTATCCATTTGTAACATTGTAAATAAGAAGTGCAATAATAAAAATAAATGGTTGTCTTTGGAATAGAATGTTACTGTCCAAAACTGTCTCCACCGTCCTAGTACGAGCTCCATAAATGGTGTGTCTCACTTTTGGCTCCTGGAACGCTTTTGCACGAGACGATTGGATAAGAGAGAGGACAAACTCAGGTAAAACCATGACATCCAAAGAGCAGATGGAAACAGAAGACACTCATTTGTCACCAAACGCTAACTTGATCTTGTGATAAAGCGCTGTGTTTTCCACTTATGCTAACTTACATGTGACACTCCCATGATTAGTAAAACAAAGCTAGCAAAGCACGTTAGCAACGGCTGTTTCCTGTTTATCGACGCACAGCACTTGCGATACACAAAATATGATATTTCATGGTCATATTGCATCTTACATTATCCAAAGCCAATGCATTACAGAAAGAGAGGTTCAAACGTAGAGGCTTTGCAGACAACTGAGATAAATGAGTAAAAAACTGTTCCAGTTTACTCTAGCTTTAGCCGCGTCTCACACACAATCTTGGAATTGTTAAACGTGTTTTTGTGAATTGCTGAGATCGCCTCGTGATTAAAAAGTGTGAATCGGTCCGAGTTCAATTTTATTTATGAATAAAGTAAACATCAGTTGTCAGTTGTTCACGTCGCAGAGGTCTGCCCCATGATGCAGAGCCAGGCCCTGAACTGCCATTAAAAGAACTGTTCCAAAGCCCCTAAACCAGTCTGGGGGGTCATGGCCAGTGGAAACAGGCCTATATATGACCCTGCATCTTATACCTACACACTACTATTAGTGTTTCTTTTACAGCGAAACCATTGTGACCTGTGTATTTAAAGCCCACATCCCGTACACCAGGGCCTCTCTGCCTGACAGCCTCTCAAAGCTCTGATTCTACATTGAACGCTTGGCAACGGCGCGACACATTCACGCTCTTACCACATCCCCCGGAACATGATACCTGCTAACAAACTGCTGTCAACACGTTAGCGCTACGCAATGTGCTCGCGGACAAAAAAGACGGAAGACAAAAGAAGAGAGAAGAGGAGGAGGAGACGTGTGGGAAGAGTAAACACGTGGAGTCCAAACATGTTAGGATTAATGACAAGGTAGCCGAGGAGAAGGCAGTCGGCAGTGTAGAGCAGGAATAGTCCAGCAAAGGGGAGGTTTAGGTGATGAGGAGATGAAGGCTGGGTGCAAGGGTCAAAGGCAGACTGGAACTTCTGTCAAATGATTCTATAGATACAAGTAGTGTCCACTCACACAGACTCAGAATGTGGCTGATGTTTTGAATGCATGTGAAGTAATACTAATTCTGATTCAGGCCAAACGTTGTCCTGCCTCCTAACATAATCCAACACTGGAGCATGAGTGTGTCATGCTTCTGTTTAGGCGCAGAGAAGTGAAATGAAGGCGGAAAAAGCTGAGGAAATGGTATTGCCACGTCTCATAGCACCACAAACTACAAATTAATTATTACTAAACATGTTTTTGTGAATTGCTGTTATTGGCCTAATGAAGAAAAGTTATAATTCAGGTATGATTTAGATTTGATTTGGGTTATGTTTGGTTGCTCAGCTTGCAGAGCACTGGCACACGAGAACGAGCCAGGCCGGCTAATGCCTTCCACCAGGGCCAGTCGAAACGTGGCTAATTGCTGTATGAATTTTTTTTGTTTTTTATTTTGAAAAGTCTATGGTAATTCTAACAGCAATGTGAGTAGTACAAAAGTAAATGTTTTTTGTTTCTGTAATTAAACAAAATACTTCACATCTCATTTTAGTATCCTCTCGCTTTAGACATCCCAAATGGTTCTATGTATAATATCGACTCTTGGTTCGGACCGGAGCTGGGCTTGGGTTTGGAGATGAGTCCAGACATTTCCTCTTATTGCTTCTAAACTTGCCTCCATTCCAACTGCGTGCAAGGAGGAATGCGCCAGCTTCCGAGACCAGTTAGAAATGTCATTGTTTTTGAATAAATTCCCCCACTGCGCTTTTTTTTCGGGGACGCACATTTAAGTGGGAATAATGGACGCCAAATCAAAGCTGACATATATTTTCTAATTGTGGACTAGGGAGGGGGCCGAACGCAGCACGGAGCATCACAAATCATAAGCAATTAGCACATAGCAGAGCGTAATTACCCAAGATTTTAGTTTGTCTGATTTCGAACACCGGGAGGATTTTAGCTGCAGTCCCAATATAGTCCTGCTTTGTTTTTGGAAGATTGGCCATGACAATTATGGTAATAAGCATCCCGCCATGGAATATTTTTTTGATGAAGAAAAGAAAGACAGGAAGACATTTAAGTAGCTGTAGTTTCTTTGAACGGATAATTACAGAGGATTAAATAAGTATGGAATATAATAAGGCAGCTTGTCTCGTGTAATCAGCCATCATGTAATGTATACTTGTATCAAGATCAGATGTGTTTATGACTACAATAACTCTGGAATATTAGGAAGGAAAAGAACAAAGTTAAGAGTGAACATTTTCTTAATTTTCTTTTTATATTTTCTCTTTTCCCCCCCATGCTTTAAAAAAAAAAACAGAACACATGACACCAAGAGATAGCAGAAAATCAAAAATAAGAGCATCACATGACAAAAAATATTATTATATAATAAGAAATCATGGCACAGGACGTCCAACATAAATGCCCCATATTGTCCAAAGTTTGTTAAATGTATGCATGTTAAAAACATTTTTAACAGAAGTATGTTCCAGAAGTACGTTCCAGAAGTACGTTCCAGAAGTACGTTCCAGAAGTACGTTCCAGAAGTACGTTCCAGAAGTATGTTCCAGAAGTATCCATTCACAGCGTCCATGTCTGGGGTTTCGAGGCCAAAATACATGGATCTGAATTTGAGTGGGATGATGACGTCAAAAACTGATTGCGTAGCTTTACTGATTAGCTCCAATACTTCTGAGCGACAGGACAGTCCCAAAACACATGACAGTGGTTTGATTCCTGGCTGCCACAGTTTCTCCAGCTGTTGGAATTTCCTTGTGAATAATGAGCACTTTGACATGGTGTTTCAGTTCCTGTTAGTAATCCTGCTGCTGCATTTTGAACCAGTTGAAAGCTTTTTATGGCGCTTTTAGAGCACGCTGCAGCAGGAGTTACAGTAGTCTAATCATGATGTTACAAACGCATGGACAAGTTTTAGAGCGTGACTTTAATGCAAGATTTTTCTGATTTTAGCTATATTACGCAGATGGAAATAGGCTGTTTTACAGGCTTGATTTATATGTGTTTTTAACGAAAGCTCTTGAGCAAATAAGACTCCAAGGTTTCTTACAATGGAGTAGGGTTATATTGGTCGCTATTTTACTTAATTTCTTGGTTATGTTGTAAAAAAGTTTCAGCTGGACACTGTTTTATAAAAACAACACATTCTGACTCATTCTCAATCTGCGGATCTAGTCTGAGAACTCAAGTATTTATCTTACTCTGACTAAGCCCTGCCCACCGGGCGGAACCTCCTGATAGTAGCTTGTTAACCCGATTTGTTTCAGGTGAAACTTTAACCAGGACAATTCTGGTTGGGGTTTATTGTTCCCGGCTCTTCTAAATGTTTAGTGCCTCATGGGGATAAAATAAAAAGATTAATATAAACAATTCCTCCCAAATCCCCACAGCAATAGCTTTTATTAGAACCGTTAGCTGTAGTTGGACATTCTCTTCAGTGTTGAGTCAAACACACGTTTAGTTCCACTTCCACATCTAAAGAATTGATTATGAATGTAAATAAACAGGTTAAAATGTCTAAAAAAGGCTAATATTTGCATATGTTAACAGAATGAATCATCTCAGACCAAAAGTGAAAGAAGGGCCACCTGAAGGGCCACCTGATTGATTCCCTCATCAATCCAAAACCCACATAGAAACTAACCGCCTTGGCTGAAATAAACAAGCTTTAGCAGAGTTTTCAAATTGTGGATTATTGTTGCTGACCGGAATGTACAAGTGATCGAATGGCTAAATATGCGTCAGTGGATCAAGTCTTACATTAAAAAAGACTTGAAAAGTATTGCTAATTGGTCTATCTTGCCAAATTAACACACCAATTTGCAAGTTTGAGGAGAAACTGTTTTTCAAAAACACAGTTTGAATAACTGACTGTTTATGAATATTGATTATAGAAAGATAAAATCATACACTAAGTAAAACCAATGATGTTGTCAATGTCAATGATGTGTTTATTACACTGCTCCTGACAGGTTGCCCTAGAGACACTGATGGGTCAGTGATTCTGGGGTGCCCAAAGGGAGGCATGGGCTGACGTATGTGAGACAAAAAGAGTCTGTATCCTCGGCACACTAAATACTAGTTTTGTAAGCAAAGCTGTATTGTGCTTAGCCTGTGCCCTGCTGATTGATTTCCACTGTGGAAATGGCTGCACATACTGTAGGCAGTACAGTACCATCATGTACTCATGTACCAGTGGATCTTAAAACCTAACCCCATACACCAAGTACCATCAAACAAAAGAGTTGGCTTTTTGAGTACCACCAGATCTAACTAGGTCTAGGTAGGGATACGCAATTGCCACAGTAGTTTTATTTTAAAAAAAATCAAGCAAGGGCAGAAATGTGATAACTCTAAATGAAGTACACACTAGAAATGAAGCGGTTTCCACCTGCATATCACTATTGAATGCGTCTGTGTATTTCCCTTCCGCACTAGTCAGTAAACAGGTGAGTAGACTATCGAAAATGTTTTTCTGAAGTAAGAGTAAGTAGTACTTCAAATTACTATAACTAATACAGAAATGATTTCAGAGTGTCAACATAAAGCTTTTGTCACTGGTAGATTTACTCCCAGTGAGAAGAGAAACACCGCATTTACTTAAGACTACATAAAATATATGACTCAAGTAGAAGCAAAAGTACACTACTCCAAGAAATACAATTTATTTTCTTTTTTTCCTTTTTTTGGCCCGTAGGCTTCACCAGACAGGACAGTCCAGCATGAAATGGGGACAAAAGAGAAGGAGGACACGCAGCAAACCGCCGGAGTTGGAACCCAAACCCACTGCGACACTGCGGCCGGCTGCACACGGAGCCCGAAATGTGCGACGCCACCTCAACCACTCGACCGTCGGGCAACACCCAAGAAGTACTTAATAGAAGTATTTCATTAAATAGTTATATGAGTAAATGTAACTGACAACTATCCACCCGCCCGTAAACCAGTTGGTTGTAACTATTGTTATATTGTATTTGGCTTTCTATTGCATGCAATTAAAAATGTTCCATTCACCAACCTTTGCTCCACACGGCTCCTCTCGACCTGTTTGTTTACTTTTAAAACCAGGCACAAAACACAACTGTCCACAATGCTCCACTCTTGAACTTTAGCGAGCTCCCAGATAAGTATTTCTCTGTAAAATCAATGTTCCAGAAGAGACAATGGAAACGCGCTAAGTGCTGGTTGGAAGCTACCCCACAAGGCTGAGCAGGAGAGCGCCGAGCCCAAGGAGCACTTTATTAGCCAGCAGGAGGGGGTCAGGAGCCCGGCCCCTCATTGATTGGGGTTTGGAGGATGCATCCACAGCTGCACTCGCTCCAAATGTTCTGAGAGTAAATATGCACCTTTGAAGAGGGGGGAGCCTGGGAGCACTCGGGAGCACAGGCCCAGCCAGTGAGCCAGAGAGAGCGAGCCAGGGAGAGCCAGCCAGGGAGAGCCAGCCAGGGAGAGCAAGCCAGGGAGCTGTACTTACGGGAAAGATCAATGGTGTGGGCATTAGGAGAGAAAGGAGAAAGAGGGAGAGAGGAGAAAGCTTGGGGAGAGAGAAAGGGGAACGAAGGACGTAAAGCAGAGAGGATAAAGAGAGGGTAGCGAGAAAAAAGTGAGGAGAGCAGAGAGGAAGAGGAAAAGAGGAGAGAGGAGACTGGCCCATGCCTGGACAGGCCGCTCAGGGCACTCTCTCCTCTGTGTCCACATCCTGCCCTCGCAGTTCTAACACTGTTTTGTGAAAACTTTATGTGATACAGTCCTCTTAAACTACATTTTGACTGGCCCGATCGATCGCCCAGATCTACTACTAGATTGCCTAGTAGTGCTAGTCCTAGTAGTGGAAGGCATAATTCATGTTTTCATAAAGAAGCTTTTGTCTGCTATATAATATACTGTATATACTGTATCTATGATCTATGAAACCAGTGGGTGTTAATGTTATATTTGGTACATCTTAAATTGCAACACTGATCCAGAAGAGTCCACTTACCTTTGGGTTGAAAACTGCAGTGTTCCCTTAAGCCTGCTCCTTTACGCCTGCTCCTTCATGCCACCGTAAATGTCATAACTACAAAGTTAGCCCCGCCCCCTCATAGCCCCTCATCTATGGAGAGCTGCAGTTCACAATAGCAAGCAGCAGATTTTTTTTTTCATTCCTGCCAAAATGGCAATGCTGCTGAATCCTTCATATTTATTATGCACTGGAAATATATATATAATGAAAAAACTGCTGATGTCAATGTGCGCTAGCTATGTTATCCTAAATCTATTGGCTCAACATATAAGTTAGCATCAGTGGAAATACTTTAAACCACCATTTCTAATCAACGAGAGATTCTTGCCTCCTTCATTGCTCTTGCACATCATCTCTTCTCTTGGATGAAAACTTAACCTCACTGTCTCCACAAATGAGTGTTTTTTGGCTTTGAGATGAAAATGCCCAGCTGACTGCAAACCAGAATTCAAGTGTCTTCTGTGTTTATATCTTCACTGCACTGGATTTAATAAATATGTCTCTGTTTTTGTGTGGGCATCTTGTCCTTAGGATGGACCAGCTTCTGTCTTAAGCTATTGTCTGGTTTAAAGTAAACTGGAATGTCCTGCTGTCTAAAAGCCTTTGTAGTTTTTCAGACAGTCCAGAGATGTAAGGAATATAAACCCCATTCTTTCTTGATTCTGTTTTTCCTTTTTGTCCTATTTTTTGGCTTTTATAACTTGATTGAGAGCCCATTTCAAGAATCCGTATACTGAGTGTGCATTCTGGTCATGATTTTTCCTCCTTCTTCCCCACTCAGCTGGTGGGAACTTCTTGGACTCTGTGTTGTAATGTCCTGATCGACCCAAGCTTGTGCTGTAGTGAATTATATTGGGCTGTATGTGTCACTTTCCTGTATACTGACTATACTAGCTGGAGCGTCCCGTCCTATAATCACTGAACAATCAAGTAAGGCCAGGTCATTCTCCTTGGCATCCCCATGAGTGAACATGATGTTTAAATCCACAGCATTATGCTCAGCAAAGGCTTCCAACTCTTGTTCCATGACCATCACAAAGCTGTCATCAACGTAGAGGTACCAGGAGGAGTGTCAATGCCCTTTTCTCCAACTGTGCCACATAGAGCCCATCACACAGCCGTGAATCTGTCTGTAGAAGCGTCCCAGGGTGCTGCCCGGTGGTCGAGTGGTTGGGGCGCAGCGCACGTGTGCCCGGCTTTGGGTGCGGCCGGCCGCGGTGTCGTGGGTTTGGGTCCCGACTCTGGCGGTGTGCTGCATGTCCTCCCTTCTCTCTCATCCCACATTTTACACTTATCTCGAATAAAGCCTTCGGGCCCAAAAAAAAAAGTGTCCCCGCATTGATTTTAAGCACTTTCGTAGTCTTGTGGGACCCATGCAGATCCCGAACCACTCCCGCACCAAAGTCAGTGTATACCCAGCGTATGTGGATTCAGTCTGTAGTACAGAGGCTCGTCTATAACCTCCTCCTTCTCAAGCTTCTGTAAACTTACATAATCTTCTTCTTGCAGCCACTGATTGGGTTTTCAGTCACTGATATGAGATAGTGTTGACTTTTGTCACGCATTCCAGGAAAACTGGATAATCAGAATCAGAATCAGAATTGTCAATGAACAAACTTCACAGACATAGGAACTTGTCTCGGCCTGAAGGTGCAACATAAAACACTGAGCAATAATAAAACAACATATATTCAATCAAACAAAAGGGCATGCATCTTAAGGGACAATTTAAAATTACTATAGTATAAAATAAAAATAAAAAATAGGCATTGCTATGTACACACACAGTTTACAGTTAAGTTTAAAGTTGTAGTGCAGAAAGTGACAGTGCAGTGAGTGATGAAGAGTTGTAGTTAAAGTGACAGGTGTTTAGAAGTGCTCATGAGTCCAACGGCAGAGGGAAAGAAACTATTCTTGTGGCAGGAGGTTCTGGTCCGGATGGACCGTAGCCTCCTGTCTGAGGGGAGTGGTTCAAATAGTCCCTGTCCAGGGTGAGAAGGGTCAGCTGTGATCTGCTCGTCCAGAGCCCTGGAGACGTACAGGTCCTGCAGAGATGGAAGTCTGCAGCCGATCACCTTCTCAGCAGAACGCACAATGCGCTGTAGTCTCTGTTTGTCCCTGGCTGTGGCTCCAGCAGAGGGCGCTGTAGTCTCTGTTTGTCCCTGGCTGTGGTGAGGATGGACTCAATGATGGCCGTGTAGAACTGCACCATCATCTGCGCTGGCAGCTTGGCTTTCCTCAGCTGCCGCAGGAAGTACATCCTCTGCTGGGCCTTCTTGATGAGGGAGCTGATGGAGGGCTCCCACTGGAGGTCCTGGGTGATGGTGGTGCCCAGGAAGTGGAAGGAGTCCACGGTGGTGATGGGGGAGTCTGTCATGACGAGGGGGGGCTGGGGGGCTGTGACTTTCCTGAAGTCCACGATCATCTCCACTGTCTTCTGGGCGTTGAACTCCAGGTTGTTACCGCTGCACCAGGACACCAGCCAGTCCACCTCCCTCCTGTAGACAAACTCATCCCCGTCCGAGATGAGCCCGATGAGGGTGGTGTCATCCGCAAACTTGATCAGTTTTACGGAGTCGTGGCTGGAGGTGCAGCAGTTTGTGTACAGGGAACTAGCCTAGTCCAATTTAAAAAGGATTTTTCTCAGAGTGACTCTGTTTCTATGTGCCGCCATCATGGATCTATCATGGACCTCGAGAGAGAAAATAAATTATACGCAGACTAAAAAGCTGTTTTTGGGCAGCCCACGGAATCGGTGTATTGTTGACTTGTTGGTGCACATGAACACTGGACATTTTACACATATCACTCTACTTTATATTATGTTTTAGCGGCGAGACTTTTCCCTCGATCTCCATTTAAACCAACAGAGTTCTTGCTTGACCGGAAGTGAGATTACATCAAAAGTGCCGATCACGTGGGAAAAGAGGGAAAAGTGGGTGGGGCGGAATAAGGTCAGTAGTGTTTGCTAAACAGTGAAGGAGGGGTTAGAAGGTATTGGGGGACATTCACACAACTGTGACACAATGCAAACATTAGCAAACAAAGCCATATTTGTTAAGAAAAGCGTACAAAATGAAATCCAAAAACACATTTTCATGAGCCTGTGTTTAATCCGAGCGTTCATGGTCCTGTTTAGGTGTTTAATTTTCAACAAAAAATATGTAACTAACTGAAAGACAGTTGGCTAATGCTAGCTAGCTTTTGACTGCACTGTTTTGAAACAAACCATTTTAACAGAACAAATTAATTCATCTGTTGTAGTTTCAAGTAATGTCCGGTGCACACTTACAGGATAATTTGCACAGTTTAGAAAACTCCTTCTCCTTTGTTATAACCACCAAGTGCTAAACCAAGTGTGTTTTGTTGTTGTGTGTCGGTGCTCTTGCTAATCCACTCATTTTGTTTTAGTGATGCTTTTCATTGCTTGAGGACTGGCCCACACATGCTTATTGTAGGGCATTCTATTGTGGTCATCTGTCAACATAAAAGAGAAATAAATCTCAGTCAAATGCATTTACCGTGCTTATGTTACTGTGTTCAGAAACGCAAAGGGACTGTGGGCAAACGATATATATAGGTTATACGAGCGATCGCTGATATTTTTGACTCCTGGCTGCCCCCTGGTGACAGAAAGTGAGTGCAGCAGGCGAGAGCGAGGTCTGTTTCGGATGTTATCTTACATTTTATAGCTGAAATTTCAGTTGATTTTGTTGCCGAAAAAATCTAGGAAGAAAAACTTAAAAGTGAGCAGATAATCAGGCCACTGATGACTCCAATGTTAAACGCATCTCCACATGATCCTTATCTATCGCCAGAGCCACAGCAATTATTATTGTAAGCAAACCAACAACAGGCTTTAACATGTGACCGTGGAACTGTGAGGACATGTGAACGTGGAACTGTGAGGACATGTCAGATTCAGACATAACCCTTATGTG
This sequence comes from Chaenogobius annularis, assembly GCA_015082035.1. NCBI lineage: Eukaryota > Metazoa > Chordata > Actinopteri > Gobiiformes > Gobiidae > Chaenogobius > Chaenogobius annularis. Next base: position 396,331 of record BJKM01000128.1, on the reverse strand, counting down.
AAGTGGAGCAGAGACGCAGCTTCTACAGTGAGTTTCAAACTTTCACTACACCTGATTTCTGCTGTATAACGCTGTAATGTTTGTATGCGCTTAGTACATTTGAATAGTTGAGTTTTAGGGGCATTGCTGACTGAACAGTCTGATAGAGAGAGGCTAATGTGAGGCTGCGGCTTTTTTTATTCCTTTTTTTTTTCTCTCTCTCTCGATTTTTGGGCGCGCAGGCTTTATTAGACAGGACAGACGTGAGAGAAATGGGGGATGAGAGGGAAGGGAGGACATGCAGTAAATGTCGGAGTTGGGATTCGAATTCACGACACTGCGGCCGGCTGCACTTGGAGCAGTGGTCGAGTGATTAAGGCACAGCACACGTATGCCAGGCTCTAAGTGCAGCCGGCCGCAGTGTCGTGAGTTCAATTCCTGACTCCGACACTTACTGCATGTCCTTCCTTCTCTCTCATCCTCCATTTCACACTTTCCTATCGATAAAGCCTACAGGCACAAAATCTTAAAAAATGCTCCACTGGTAGCATTGCTCCATTCGCGGTGTTGTGGACGTGACGTGATCGCTCTTATACAATCATGTTTATTTTTGGTAATGCAAGAGTACTCGAGTAACGTGTTACTCTTATGATAAAGTAGCGCAGTAACGAAACGCGTTAGTTTTCCAGGCCAGTAACGAGGTAACGTAACGCGTTACTTTTAAAAGTAATGCTACCCAACACTGATTACCACTACTGCAACAGCCAATACAGCAGAGCGTCAGGCACAGAGTGGCATACACACGAGACACAGACACGGGAAATAGCAAAAAGGACTATGATTACTCACTACTCATATAGCTATAAGTTAAACTTCAGCACTCACATCCATATCCTTTTTTCCGATTGTACTCTTTACTCTGCAAATGACACCAAGTCCACAAGAAATCCTTATTAATCCAGTAATCCAATAAAAATTAAAAAACGACATTAGCTACAGTACTTCCACTACTTCTTGTGTTGTCTATCGCCAACTTTCTGTGCAAAATATTTTGTATCTGATCCACATTTTATAAAATGAACACTCATCTCTAAATGAGTCGCTTTTCTCTGGACAGGAAACAGCTGATAGTAGCTGCGCTAGCTTTGTTAGCTCGCAACTTTTTGCTCCTCTAGTCTGTGATCTGTGCCTTTTTTTTTGCATTCATAAGGCTTTTAAAGGGGACTTATAATGTTGTGATTTTGGGCGTTACAAAAATAAATTGAATTGAATTGAATTGAATTGAAATTGAATTGAATAATGCTAAATCAACTATACTGAGCTTTTAACCTTGTTACAACAGTGTTTCCTCATCATTAGTTTCCCCAAAGTTGTATCTTGATTGATTCACTCTCCCCGCCCCCCCGTACTTAGTTGCAATTATTCGAAAAATGAAGACCTTGAGCGACAGATGTAGCATTCTTAAATGTCACGTCACCTCATGTAAATGACAGTCTGCTGCTTGTTACAGTGAAATGTCACTATGAAGAGGCGGGGCTTATCAGTTCTGCAGTTTTAAACAGGAAGTAAATGGATCTGTTTCTATTACTAAGCCGTTTCAGATCAATACTGCAGTTTCCAATGGACACAATGTAAAATGACCATCTTCAAAGTATCAGAAAAAAGCATATGTGTCCTTTAACACTCAAAAATCCTGAAGGGCGTTGCCATAAATCAGTCCTTTATGGTCAGATTGTGTTTAAACAAAGCTCATTTTAACGTACGCCTAACTTGAATAACCGCTGCTTGTTTTTTGCCAGTGTTATTTATGTAATTTATACAATACTTGTAAGTATATGTGCAAAGCATTCATTATATTTTTCACAGTTCAATACTATACAATTACTTACCATATTTATTGACTTTTTTAATTCATATTTACAACATGACCCTTTAATAAACAGCACTATCCAAAGTTCCTATACTCATTAATCAGAAGTTGCTCTTGTGGAATACATAATTACTGCCTGGAAGCGTGGGGAGTGAGCGCATGGAAAAGCCATCTCCTTCTGTCCGCGAGGCTGTGGTCACTGTCTGGTCATGTGCATTAGCCGTGCCTCCATCATGTGGTCAGCAGGCCGGCTGAGGAGGGGCCTTCTGGGCAGCCACACGACTGTAGAACTGATGCACCGTCAGAGTGAACGCTTCAAGCCTCTCACTCAAGTGCAGAAGTTTAGAGAGAGGTTTTTCCCCAACAGCCGACAAGAACATGGCTGCTTTGCCTGGAGTTCTAGAATAGGCCTATAGGTACTGGAAAGTACTTAGACATTGTTGTTTTTGTTCCTCATATTATTTACTATTTTATTTGTAGAATTTATTTCGTTTTTTCCTTTGTTTACGAGCATATTGTAAAATTGCAGTATAAAAGAGTAACATTTACAACATTTTATAGAATCTATAAAAGATCTAAGACAAAAAAAATATGCAAGAAGAAGCTGGAGGAAGCAACATCACTCTGGACAAGAGATGCATCAGGACAACCACGGAGACATGAACAAAGCCACAAAAAACTATCTCCCAAAGGAGAGAAGGTCACGAAACAAAAAATAGCATCAACACTAAAGCATGAGCCAGTGGAGATAAATTTGTTCTACAACCAATCAGGAAACAAACCAAGGCATCCTCTGACCAGGGCAAGTGCCATTTTTGGTTTAAAATTCCCAAGTGACAAGTAAGAATTTATCTGCAGACCTTTGCAGAATTACACCTTGAACAAGACCACGACAGAAGAATGTAAAGAGAATAAAGTTCCTGCGGAGTCAAGTGTACCATTGGTGAGCTCAAAAAGAAGAGAACCAAAGCATTTTTCCAAAAGGAGGATTGCCATTTGATCCCCAGATGAGGGAAAACTACTTTGGAGAAGTAGAAAACTCACTCTTCAAGCCTTGTTGGGGGACCTTTAAAAATCATCAAATTTAGTAAAGCAATTTGGTTTTACGTAGGTTTTCTCCGGGTACTACTGTTTCCACTAAAAACATGTACAACAGGCTTCAGTGGGACTTAAGAACATCAGCCTGCACAGTGGACGTTTGCACTTGAGCTATAATCTGGAACACTTGTGCACTGTCCCTGTCTCAAATAAATAAACTAACTCATTCAGCTGTCTCCAAAAGCCGCCAACCCTTGAGCCAAAGGATGTAAAATGGCCTTCAGTGAGATCAACAAGCAAAGTGCAATGCCCAACACATGGTGTTGGAACTGCTGAACGAGAAGATCTACTTTGGACAGGGGACAACTCATTATTCAAGAGCAACTCTGTTTCTGAGTCAAACAATGATGAATTCCCTCTTGTAGCTCAACCAACTTCCTACCATGTGCCAAAGGACCAAGTGCCATTTCAGTAAGAGGAATTTCAGTGCAACCAAAAACAAGGAAAAAAGTGGTGTATAAAAACAGCAGGAGGTTGCATTTGATTGGAGATACCTGGCAACAAACCTGAATTCAATATTGACTTTGGACAGGTTGACAAGTCATTATTCAAACTTTCTTCAACTGGCAGTAAAAATAGCCGTAGCCTCCTGCCTGAAGGGAGTGGTTCAAATAGTCCATGTCCAGGGTGAGAAGGGTCAGCTGTGATCCGACCTGCTTGTCCCAGAGCCCTGGAGATGTACAGGTCCTGCAGAGATGGAAGTCTGCAGCCGATCACCTTCTCAGCAGAACGCACAATGCGCTGTAGTCTCTGTTTGTCCCTGGCTGTGGCTCCAGCGTACCACACGGTGATGGAGGAGGTGAGGTGGGCTCAATGATGGCCGTTGTAGAACTGCACCATCATCTGCACTGGCAGCTTGGCTTTCCTCAGCTGCCGCAGGAAGTACATCCTCTGCTGGGCCTTCTTGATGAGGGAGCTGATGGTGGGCTCCCACTTGAGGTCCTGGGGGATGGTGGTGCAGAGGAAGTGGGAGGGCGAAAAGCCAGGGCGGCCTTCTGCGGCGCCATCATGGATGTCATACAAAATGGATAATCATACAAAGTGTGAAAAAATGCTACCATTTTAGTTTGTTAATTATACAAAACTGAAGTAACAATAACTCCATAACTACAATATGTAGTCAGTTGAGTATTACAATATGAATTCTAATCAATATATCACCAAAATTGCAAACATTCAAATTCCTATTCAAATGCGATCCATCTTTCAGCTCTATTTCCTAACATAAAAATGTGCTCCTGTCAAGCTTTTCTGGTCCACTCGTCCACACACTGCTCCTAAACGCCCGTGACAAAGTGTGTGTGTTTGCAGGTTCACAGAGGAGACGCTAGCGGAGGAGCGCGGGTTAGCATTAGCGCGGCCTGTCACCTCGCACAAAACGTGGCGTCACTCAAAGAGGCAAGCGCGCGGCAGATCTGGCATTAATGGAGACGCTGACGAGTTCCGACACAGCGTTTATCTCATACTAATGCTAAACAACCGCCCCTCTCTTCGCCATGCAGCCGCCCCCGCCTGCACAGCCAAACCCGGGAGTATAGTGTCGTACCGGCCCCGTCAGAGCGTGACACACCCGTCCATGTTGAAGGTGCCACAGTGAATATGTGACAAGTGAAAAGAGGGAGGAGATTGCGGCGTGTCAGATTTAAGAATGACGATGAGACACACACATTATGGCGGTTGTTATTCTGGTTGTTATTCTGTGTCCATCATAGTGAATCAAGAGTACAGCGTACTCATGATTCATTCATTTATTGAGTAGCTTCAATAACCTCTAAAGTGTACTACAGCCATTATTATTGTTACTATAATAATAATAATAATAATAATAATAATAATTATTATTATTATTATTATTATTATTATTATTATTATTATTATTTTCATTATTAATAACCACTTTAATTTTCTAAATAGGGCCTTTTGTTAACCCTAGCTTCACATATATATATATATATATATATATATATATATATATATATATATATATATATTAAAAAAAAAATATTATTATATATTTATATATGTATATATATTATTATATATATATTATAGATATAAATTATATAATTATATTTTATATGATTACAGTGAAATATGTACATGATCATGCCAGTAGTGTAAAACATATGTATCCAAACTTATTTAGGTGTCTTACTATATAAAATGTGGATCATAAATAACATTATATATATTATTCCATGACATATAAAATGTTGAGTTATATACTTTTAATTAAACATTCACATTTTGCATGGAACAAAACTTTACAATTGCTTTTCAACTGCATTGCCCATGTATTTATCTTTATCTTTCTCAATATTTGAAAGGCAACATGAACATACATGTGAGATTGAAATGACCCTTGTCTTATTTCTCTGGCGTTTCCACTGCACAGACAACAGCCCCATCTCCACTGCGTCTCCATCACCTCATCAAAGCACCTGCAGGTAAAGTCAGCGCTAGAGCTGGGCTTGTCTGGAGACCAACACAATACCTTTTCTTTTCATTTTATGTATTTCTTTATTTTCTCCGGTGCAGAAAAAGGCCACAGCACATTCCTATACGTCGGCGTATGTATGAGCCTTATGAAGCTATCTTTAGAGGATTGATTTCCCATACTGCCGCCGCTGTTGGCTGCTTTCTTATTCCATGCCTGTGGCTCCATGACCCTGGGTTCTCCCTTTGAAGTGGCAGGCAGGAGAAGCACAGGGAGTGGAGGGGGAGAGGGGAGAGGGGAAGGGAGGGGGGAAGGGGGCACGAGATGAAACATCCCACAACGAGAGGGAGGGAGGGAGGAGGAAGAGCTGAAAAGAAGAGACGACTGACACTGCAAAAAAGTACTATCCATATATATTATTTGCATATTTTCAAGCCTATGTCAAGACAAGATCCATGTCTATACACTTTAAGTTGATACTTAAATAATAAAAAAAAAAAAAAAAAATCTTAAAAAAAAAAAAAAAAAACATCAAACACTGCATTGTACTAATGTAAAGCACAATAAATGGTGAAAGACCCCGAGAACCATAAACGGTCCCCTTAGAATGAAATAATAAACTAACACAATGAGTGAAAACAAGTTTATTTTGGGGGCGTGTTGAAAAGCCATCAACTGTCAGATGAGCGAGGGGAAGTGGGCGGGCACAGGGGAAGTGGGCGGGCACAGGGGTGAGGCGGGTGAGGGGGTGAGGAGTGCATGGGGGCAGAGTAAGATACCTGATAAGGCAAAAGTATGAGAGGGTTCAAATGCATCTCGACATAGCAGCTATTGTTTTAGCCCCATTTCAACCACTTCACTCGTACACCATGGCCAACTGTGGTATTTCCACTGTAAAATCAGAACTGCTCAAAAGAGGAGTTAAATGCAGTATTTTCAGATTTACAAAGCATTGTTCAATAATCGTTCATGCGAAGTGTCGTCCGACTGTGACTGCGTGCAGCCGTAAGGCCGGACACCGCAGATGAATGGAAAGGAAACCAACTTACATTTAGAGATTTGAAACTTATACTTATAGACATGTACGGAAGAATGTACCACACACTTCTCACTGTGTGGTGTTTTTCATGAGGCATTTTATGTGTAAAAATGGCCCCAGTGTCACATGTTTGGGACATATGCATTTGAAAATTGGACAGAGCCAGGTTTAAATGTCTTGTGTTATTTTGTTGACATATTAAATACTGAAATAATGTACAGGGGATATTGGAACTGAAATTTAGTAGTTTTCCATTGAGTAGACTAGATTTTACTGGAGTGAAAAGTTCTGAACTCAATCAGGGCTTAGAATGAGAAATAAACAAATCCTTCTGTCCGATTCGTGACAATCCCTCCGAGACGGTGCAGTCTGGTGTGTGTAGGAGCCACTTTGAGGGCTGGTCTTTATGTCTCTGTGGGAGAAAAATGCATTTGGACAAAACAGACTTTAAATCAAAATGTTCCATATTTAAATCTATGGATGAAGTGGATTCAATTAAAGAATACAAACCTTTTTCGTTGTTTTCTGATGCAGTCTTGAGAGAGCAAACTGACTGAAAATAAGAACGCCCGTACTGTCTCGCCTTAACCACACATGAAAACAGGGACTTAACCGGGACTAAAACTGAACTAAACCTAGACTAATTCATGGCTAGAAGGATCAAACCGGGTCTACATCAGGACAAAACCTGGGATTAAACCAGGACTTGACCCATGACATTGACTCATTTTGTTGAAATTGTGAGATGGCTTAACTTCGCTTTCTTTTCGGAAAACCAAATGAAGCCATCAGCTGACAGCTCCAAGGGAAGTGTCAGGAGGCGGTGTGTGTGTCTGCATGTGTGGGGGTCCCGGGGCCTGCTGGGGGGCTGGGACAGGGCACTGATAGAGACGTCATCCCTGCTTCAGCGATCTCACCATGGAGCGGCCGGCGTGCACAAATCAAAGCGGGAAGGAGTCATTTCGGAGAGACGAGCCGAAATCTCCACGGAAATTAGCATGAAACACATTGTAATCTGCAGTTTTGCGAGCGGAGGATAGGGGTCAGCGCTTCACTCCTGCTCCTCCGCCGCACGCTAATTTCATTATTCCCTCCTGATTTTAGGATCGTCTGCCGCTTTCGTTCTTTCACTGTTCTCTAAAAAGAAAAGTCCCTCCTACCAATCACACGCCTGTACTGAATCCATTTTAAACCCATTTCTGGCACTTTCAACGTGATTTTTTGGACACTTAATTTGCGATTTGTATTCTTTGATGCAGTTCTGGGACATGATGATAATTGCGACATTCTTCAGTTGTATAAAAGATACTCAGACTGCAATTTAATTATTATCAAATAAAACTAATACTTAGAAGGGACAGAAGGGCAGAAGATCAAATGTTTTCAAATCACAACAAAGCTGTACTCAATCAAACAGCCGATACTAATCGATACCAAAACTAGTGTCAAAACTAGATACTTATTTGAACAAATATCAGTATTGTAAAAAATAATACACAAACGGAACAAAATGTGACCTTTCCTGAACAGTTTTGAAATACTTTTGAGTTATATAAGAACAAGTATAAGATCACACATCATTTTTGGGTGAAAATCTATTGTCAAAATAGTATCAACATGGTTTTGGAGAATCGAGTTTATTCCTTATCAAAGTTTGAAATGTTCGCATCAACACGAGGCTGTTGGAAGAATGAAGAAACCTGAATACTGTATCACTGAATGTACAAAGTGACTTATTCAATGATTTGAGCGAGTTTTTACACCTTTACAACAAACCAAAAATAAAATGAAACAATTGACAACGTGCTTCACTGATCAGAAAATCCAGTCCGATCAAATGTGCTCAATACCAAAAACACAGAAATAAGCGAAGCACAAATCCAAACAAAAAGCACTCACACTTTGACTTCCATGGGAGAAAAGGATTCAAGTGTGGTCATCTGGAAACGGTTTGGAAAAGCAAGATCCAAAAGTCCTCAATCTGACTAATGATGAATGAGGGATTACACCGATTTTGAGTTCCAGGGTTCATAAATGACCTCCTGAACGTCACTTAAACTCCTGAACTCGAAATGACTGACTGCAAAATGCACTTTCCCATCTCTTGTTTGTTGTTGCCCTTACGTTACGTGGAAAACGTTGCACTGAATCCACGACAAATGACAGATGATTCTATTTTCTATTCTATTCTGTAGGCTGTGTTCTCGTTCTAGCATAATGATGTCATAATCTCTATGTTGAATGTTCTTAGTTTGGTTTTGTCTCCACAAATCTATCCAATGATGTCTTAAAGTCCTTTAACTGACAACATTTTAGAATTGAATAATGGCTCCACTTTCTGAGGCTGTTGTGAAAACACTTTTGCTGACAGAGAAGATTGGCCCAGTAATGACAGAGACATGAACCATGAACCAGGTCAACAATCTGACCTTTGACACCGACACAGAGGGTTCTGCTGAGGATTCTGACCAGTGTCCGGAGTTTAAACTATTGTAGAATATTGTGATGTCACTATTCTGCTCTAAATTCATTCAGAAATACAGTAGAAAAGAAGCCACAAAAACATCGCCCATAGTCACATGATAATTTTCAAGGGTTAGAATGTGGGGTGTGTCAGGCTCATGCCCCGCCCATGCCCCGCCCATGCCCCGCCCATGCCCCACCCATGCCCCGCCCTGCCACAGCCCAGAGAGACCAGTTCCGGGAGCCCCGGAGGTGTAACCGTGTGGTGATTGGTAACAGCATTTACAGAAATCATGATGGCAGCGCTCGCCTCGGCACGCACGACGGATGGAAGAAGACACACACTTCAGACTGAAACACACTTTGGACTGAAAACACACTTTAGACTGAAACACACTTTGGACTGAAACACACTTTAGACTGAAACACAACACTTCAGACTGAAACACACTTAGACTGAAACACACTTGGACTGAAACACACTTTGGACTGAAACAGACTTTATTGAAACACAACACTTCAGACTGAAACACACTTCAGACTGAAACACACTTTAGACTGAAACACACTTTAGTCTGAAACACAACACTTCAGACTGAAACACACTTTAGACTGAAACACACTTTAGTCTGAAACACACTTTAGTCTGAAACACACTTTAGTCTGAAACACACTTTAGTCTGAAACACAACACGGCAGACTGAAAACACTTCAGACTGAAACACACTTCAGACTGAAACACAACACTTCAGACTGAAACACACTTTTGAAACAACACTTTAGACTGAAACACACTTCAGACTGAAACACACTTTGGACTGAAACACACTTTGACTGAAACAGACTTTACTGAAACAAACACTTCAGACTGAACACACTTTGGACTGAAACACACTTTAGACTGAAACACAACACTTTCAGACTGAAACACACTTTGGACTGAAACACACTTTAGACTGAAACACACTTTAGTCTGAACACACTTCAGACTGAAACACACTTTGGACTGAAACACACTTTGGACTGAAACAGACTTTAGTCTGAAACACAACACTTCAGACTGAAACACACTTCAGACTGAAACACACTTTAGACTGAAACACACTTTAGTCTGAAACACAACACTTCAGACTGAAACACACTTTAGACTGAAACACACTTTAGTCTGAAACACACTTTAGTCTGAAACACACTTTAGTCTGAAACACACTTTAGTCTGAAACACAACACTTCAGACTGAAACACACTTCAGACTGAAACACACTTCAGAGTCTGAAACACAACACTTCAGACTGAAACACACTTTGGACTGAAACACACTTTAGACTGAAACACACTTTAGTCTGAAACACAACACTTCAGACTGAAACACACTTTGGACTGAAACACACTTTAGACTGAAACACACATTTAGTCTGAAAACACACGTTAGTCTGAAACACACTTCATGACTGAACACACTTAGTCTGAAAACCAACACTTCAGGACTGAAACCACACTTTGGACTGAAACCACTTTAGACTGATACACCATTTTTAAGGTCTGAACAACAATCTTAGACTAAACACTACTGTAGCCTGAACACACTTTTAAGTCTAAACACACTTTAGACTGAACACACTTTAGTGCTGAAACACAACACTTCAGACTGAAACACACTTTAACTGAAATCACACTTTAACTGAAACACCAATTTAGGTTTGAAACACAACAACTTCAGACCTGAAAAACACTCTAGACTGAAACACACTTTAGTCTGAAAACACAACACTTCAGTAACTTGAAACACACTTTAGACTGATAAACACACTTTATCTGAAACACAAACATTCAGACTGAAACACACTTTAGACTGAAAACACACTGTAGTCCCTGAAACACAACACTTTGTCTGAAACGAACACTTAGGACTGAAACGACACTTAGACTGGAAACACAACACGTTCAGACTGAAACACGACAACTTTAGTCTGAAACACCACTTTAGTCATGAAAACACACTTCAGACTGAACACAAACACTATTAGGTCTGAAACATGACCACTTTTAGTCTGAAACACGACACTTTATCTGAAATGACAACACTTTAGTCTGAAACAACAACACACTTTAGTCTGAAACACACTTTAGTCTGAAACACGACACTTTAGTCTGAAAACACACTTTAGTCTGAAACACGACACTTTAGTCTGAAACACGACACTTTTAGTCTGAAAACACAGCATTTAGTCTGAAACACAGCCACTCCTTAGGTCTGAAGCACACTTTAGTTCTGGAAACACGACACTTTAGTCTGAAACAACACGTGTAGTCTGAAACACCGACACTTTAGTCTTTAAACACGACACTTTAGTCTGAAACACGACCACTTTATCTGGAAACACACTTTAGTCTGAAACACCCTATTAGACTGAAACACACTTGTAATCGAAACACACTGTTCAGTCATGAAACACGACACTTATCTGAAACACAACACTGTTAAGTCTGAAAACACACTTTAGTCTGAAACACGCACTTTAGTCTGAAAACACAACACTTTTAGTTCTGAAACACCACTTTAGTCTGAAAACACACTTAGTCTGAAACACGACACTCATTAGTCTGAAACACGACACTTTAGTCTGAAAACACGACACCTTTAAGTCTGGAAACACGACACTTTAGTCTGAAACACGACACTTTAGTCTGAAAACACGACACTTTAGTCTAAACAGCGACACTTTAGTCTGAACACAGCACTTTAGTCTGAAACAACACTTTAGTCTGAAACCAGCACTTTAGTCTGAAAACACGACACTTTAGTCTGAAACACACTTTATTCAGCACTTTACTGAAACACACTTTAGTCTGAAACACGACACTTTAGTCTGAAACACGGACACTTTAGTCTGAAACACACTTAGTCTGAAACACAACACTTAGTCTGAAAAACACGGTCACTTAGTCTGAAAAACGACACTTAGTCTGAAACACGACACTTTAGTCTGAAACACACACTTTAGTCTGAAAACACACTTTAGTCTGAAACACAGTTTAGTCTGAAACACTTTAGTCTGAAAAACACACTTTAGTCTGAAACACACTTAGTCTGAAACACACACTTTAGTCTGAACACACACACTTTAGTCTGAAACACACTTTAGTCTGAAAACACACTTTAGTCTGAAACACGACCACTTTAGTCTGAAACACGACACTTTAGTCTGAAACACGACACTTTACTGGAACACGACACTTTAGTCTGAAACAGACACTTAGTCTGAAACACGACACTTTAGTCTGAACACACACTAGTCTGAAACAACACTTTAGTCTGAAACACACTTTAGTCTGAAACACAGCACTTTAGTCTGAACACGACACTTTAGTCTGAAACACACTTCAGACTGAAAACACACTTTAGTCTGAAACACGACACTTAGTCTGAAACACGAACTTTAGTCTGAAAACACACTTTAGTCTGAAACACAACACTTTAGTCTGAAAACACGACACTTTAGTCTGAAACACGACACTTTAGTCTGAAACACGACACTTTAGTCTGAAACACTTTAGTCTGAAACACACTTTAGTCTGAAAACAGCACTTTAGTCTAAACACACTTCAGACTGAACACGACACTTGAGTCTGAAACACGACACTTGAGTCTGAAACACACTTTAGTCTGAAACACGACACACTTGAGTCTGAAAACACGACACTTGAGTCTGAAACACGACACTTGAGTCTGAAACACACTTTAGTCTGAAACACAACAGAATGCCCTGTTTGGATTCAGCTTTCGGGCGGGTTCACACTGGCACATTCAACACATTAACATTGGGACTAAACCAGTGCTAAACTCAACACTGTGTTGTTTTTCACAGTTGTCTGGACGACGTGAAGATCAACTTTATCTCAGCGAGAAGCTTCTGTGGTGCACAGCTGAGATGGTCCACGCGGTGCACGTGCCACAAGAGTAAGAACTGACCAGCGCCAAGCCTCAGTGACCTGAGCGCGTGCGGACAGGGCCCTCAGCTGAGCCGCGCATGGCGCCTCCTTTGGGAGAATGAGGAGCGGTGAGCGTGAACACGACCCAAAAGTGACGTGAAAAGAACCAAATCTAGTATGTACTGGAACAGGACTAAAAACAAGGACTAGAACAGGACTGAACAAGGACTAGAACAGGACTAAACAAGGATTAGAACAGGACTAAACAAGGACTAGAACAGGACTAAACAAGGACTAGAACAGGACTAGAACCGGACTAGAACCGGACTAAACAAGGACTAGAACAGGACTAAACAAGGACTAGAACAGGACTGAACAAGGACTAGAACGGACTAAACAAGGATTAGAACAGGACTAAACAAGGACTAGAACAGGACTAAATAAGGACTAGAACAGGACTAAACAAGGACTAGAACAGGACTGAACAAGGACTAGAACAGGACTAAACAAGGACTAGAACAGGACTGAACAAGGAACTAGAACAGGACTAAACAAGGACTAGAACAGGACTAAACAAGGACTAGAACAGGACTGAACAAGGACTAGAACAGACTAAACAAGGATTAGAACAGGACTAAACAAGGACTAGAACAGGACTAAATAAGGACTAGAACAGACTAAACAAGGACTAGAACAGGACTGAACAAGGACTAGAACAGGACTAAACAAGGACTAGAACAGGACTGAACAAGGACTAAACAGGACTAAACAAGGATTAGAACAGACTAAACAAGGACTAGAACAGGACTAAATAAGGACTAGAACAGGACTAAACAAGGGACTAGAACAGGACTAAACAGGGACTAGAACAGGACTAAACAAGGACTAGAACAGGACTTGAAACAGGACTAAACAACACTAGAACAGGACTAAAACAAGGACTAGAACAGGACTAAAAAACACGACTAAACAAGGACTAGAACAGGACTAAACAAGGACTAAACAGGACTAAACAAGGACTGAGAACAGGACTAAACAAGGACTAGAGAACAGGACTAACAAGGACTAGAACAGGACTAAACAAGACTAGAACAGGACTAAACAAGGACTAGAACAGGAACAAGGACTAAAACAAGGACTAGAACAGGACTAAACAAGGACTAGAACAGGACTGAACAAGGACTAGAACACTAAAAAGGACTAGAACAGAGAAACAAGACTAGAAGGACTAAACAAGGACTAGAACAGGACTAAACAAGGACTAGAACAGGACTGAACAAGGACTAGAACAGGACTAAACAAGGATTAGAACAGGACTAAACAAGGACTAGAAAGGACTAAACAGGATAAAAGGAAACAAGGACTAGAAACAGGACTAAACAAGGACTAGAACAGGACTGAACAAGGACTAGAACAGGACTAAACTAAAGGACTAAGAACAGGAGAACAAGACTAGAACAGGGACTAAACAAGGATTAGAACAGGACTAAACAAGGACTAGAACAGGGACTAAATAAGGACTAGAACAGGACTAAAACAAGGACTAGAACAGGACTAAACAGGGACTAGAACAGGACTAAACAAGGACTAGAACAGGACTTGAACAGGACTAAACAAGCACTAGAACAGGACTAAACAAGGACTAGAACAGGACTAAACAGGACTAGAACAGGACTAAACAGGACTAACACAGGACTAGAACAGGACTAAACCAAGGACTAGAACAGGACTAAACAAGGACTAGAACAGGACTAAACAAAGACTAGAACAGGACTAAACAAGGACTAGAACAGGACTAAACAAGGACTAGAACAGGACTAAACAAGGACTAGAACAGGACTAAACAAGGACGAGAACAGGACTAAAAAAGGACTAGAAACAGGACTAGAACTAGGACTAGAACAGGACTAAACAAGATGAGAAAACAGGACTAAACAAGGACTAGAACAGGACTAGAACAAGGACTAGAACAGGACTAAACAAGGACTAGAACAGGACTAAAACAAGACTAGACAGGACTAAACAAGGACTGAACAGACTAATACAAAGACTAGAACAACTTGGACTATCAAGGACTAGAACAGACTAAACAAGGACTAGAAAGCTAAACAAGGACTGAGAACAGGACTAAAACAAGGACTAGTAAACAGGACTAAAACAGACTAGAACAGGACTAAACAAGACTAGAACAGGACAAACAAGGATGAGAAACAGGACTAAACAAGGACTAGAACAGGACTAAACAAGGACTAGAACAGGAACTAGAACAAGGACTTAACAAGGGACTAGAAACAGACTAAACAAGGACTAGAACAGACTAAACAAGGATGAGAACAGGACTAAACAAGGACTAGAACAGGACTAAACAAGGACTAGAACGGACTAACAAGGACTGACGGACTAAACAAGGACTAGCAGGACTAAAACAAGGACTAGAACAGGACTAGAACAGGACTAAACAAGGCAACAGACTAAACAGGGACTAGAAAGCTAAACGACTAGAACAGGACTTGAACAGGACTAAACAAGCACTAGAACAGGACTAAACAAGACTAGAACAGGACTAAACAGGACTAGAACAAGGAAGACTAAACAAGGATGAGAACAGGACTAAACAAGGGACTAGAACAGGACTAAACAAGGACTAAACAGGACTAAACAAGGACTAGAACAGGACTAAACAAGGATGAGAAATAGGACTAAACAAGACTAGAACAGACTAAACAAGGTGAAAAGGACTAAACAAACTAGAAACAGGACTAAACAGGACTAAACAAGGACTAGAACAGGACTACTAACAAGGACTAAACAGGACTAAACAAACTAGAACAGGACTAGAACAGAACTAAACAGGACTAGAATAGACTAAACAAGACTAGAACAGACTGAAAAGGACGAAACAAGACTAAACAGGACTAACTAAACAAGGACTAAACAGACTAAACAAGACTAACAGGACTAAACAAGACTAGAACAGGATTAGAAGACTAAACAAGGACTAGAACAAAGGGACTAGAACAAGGACTAGAACACCGACTAAACTAGACTAGAACCGGACTAAACAAGGACTAGAACAGGGACTAAAAACAAGGCACTAGAACAAGGACTTGAAACAAGGACTAGAACCGGACTTAAACAAGGACTAGAACAGGACTAGAACAGGACTAAACAGGACTAGAACAGGACTAAACAGCTAAACAGGACTTATAAACAGGACTAGAACGGACTAACAAGACTAGAACAGGACTAAACAAGGACTAGAAAGACTAAACAAGGACAAACTAGACTAAAAGGACTAGACACAGGACTAAACAGGACTAGAACAGGACAGAACAGGACTAAACAAGGACTAGAAAAGGACTAGAGACGAACAGGACTAAGAAACAAGTTAGAAGGACTAAACAGGACTAGAAACGACTAATAAGGACTACAGCAGAAAGAACAGAGACTGAACAAGGACTAGAACAGGACTAAAACAAGGACTAGGAACAGGACTGACAAGGACTACAGGACTAAACAGGTGACAGAAAACAGGACTGAAACAAGGACTAGAACAGGACTAAACAAGGATTAGAAAGGACTAAACAAGACTGCCAGGACTAAACAAGGACTAGACAGGACTAGAACAGGACTAAACAAGGACTAGAACAGGACTAAACAAGGACTAGAACAGGACTAAACAAGGACTAGAACAGGATTAGAACAGGACTAAACAAGACTAGAACAGGATTAGAAGGACTAGAACAGGACTAAACAAGGACGAGAACAGGACTAAACAAGGACTAGAACAGGATTAGAACAGGACTAAACAAGGACTAGAACAGGACTAAACAAGGACTAGAACAGGACTAAAGAAGGAAGTTTGAACGCAGCCTGTAATTTGAACTACAGTTCTAAATGAATGTCGTACACGCTGTGTATTTGAATCCCACGGATCACATTTTACCTTCACACGGTCCTTTATGGCCTGGAGGTGTGACCAAACTAAAACTCTTATTACCCTGATATTTGTACGTTTTTTTGAGGCGGCTCATGACAATAATTAACATTATTGTATAACCTGTGTTGTTTGCACACAATCCCTTTGCGCTGCTGAACACAGAAACGGATTCGTTAAAATATCAAATAAACAAGCAAAGTAAATGTGTTTGACTGAGCTTTATTTCTCATTTATGTTGACGGATGAGCGCAGCACAACGCCATGGAATAAGCACGTGTCGGCCTCAGGCAGTGAACAACACGAGCAGCGACGCACAACGGAACGCACTTGTTTTAACTGTACATTACATGACTGTACTGTTACATTTACTCCTCACATCCAAAGCTCACGCACACGGGGCACGACGGGTGGTGTGCCACGTGGAGACAGCAGCAGTTTAAGGGTCCTCTGCCTACTGGTTTCCATGGAGATGATACAGTTTGCCTACAATGTTACGCAGGGGGGCATTAAACTTCCAAGTGGACACAAGCTGGTGGCCAAGTTACAGGTCAGATCTGTGGAGGAGCGAGTCCAGTGTAAGAACGAAAAACACATCACAAAGATATAACATTTCTAAGGAACTAAATTTGAAGCTTTTTCACTTTTGCCTTCCAAATGAATCGTATCTTGACAGTTTTAAAACAAATGTTGCTAGTTTTGTTTTATTTTATTGCAAAATGCCAAAACGTCAATTTAGGTTACAATATCTTGTATATTTCACATATATTCAATATTTTGTAATTTTGCACGTCAAAATAAAACACTTTTTATACATTTTATCTTTTATTTGGTCATGAATATTTGTCAGACTTTGGTTTATTAATACCAAGTATTTTCCCTTGTCTTCGGTAAAGATTTTCACTTCAAATTGTCTCTGTTCATCACAAGTCTTAACTATATATTTGAGCTACAAGGTTATGAAACGCACTGACCGCATCCATGGCAACGTGAGGATGTCCTTTTCCTGGCCGTGTCCTCTCACTCTGCAGCTCTCAAGGACGATCACATCCAAAACATGACCACATCCACCATGGTTCAGCACGTTCTTTAGACCGAGTTCCAACTCCAGCTATCCCAGCATGCACCACAAACCCCGCACTCCAGAGCCACAGAGCCGCACCGCTCCAGAGCCGCACGGCTCCAGAGCCACAGAGCCGCACCGCTCCAGAGCCACACAGCTCCAGAGCCGCACAGCTCCAGAGCCACAGAGCCGCACAGCTCCAGAGCCACAAGAGCCCGCACAGCCGCACAGCTCCAGAGCACAGAGCCGCACAGCCAGAGCCGCACAGCTCCAGAGCCACAGAGCCCACAGAGCCAGAGCACAGCTCCAGAGCACAGCCAGAGCCGCACAGCTCCAGAGCCACAGAGCCGCACAGCTCCAGAGCCACAGGCGCACAGCTCCAGAGCCACAGAGCCGGCACAGCCTCAGAGCCACAGAGCCGCACAGCTCAGAGCCACAGAGCGCACCGCTCCAGAGCCGCACAGCTCCAGAGCCACAGAGCGGCAGCCGCACCGCTCCAGAGCCGCACAGCTCCAGAGCCACAGAGCCGCACAGCTCCAGAGCTCCACAGAGCCGCACAGCTCACAGAGCCGCACAGCTCCAGAGCCGCACGAGCTCCAGAGCCACAGAGCCGCACAGCTCCAGAGCCAGCTCCAGAGCCGCCAGCCTCCAGAGCCACAGAGCCGCACAGCTCCAGAGCCGAGCTCCAGCCCAGAGCCGCACAGCTCCAGAGCCACAGAGCCGCACAGCTCCAGAGCCACAGAGCCGCACAGCTCCAGAGCCACAGAGAGCCCGCACCGCTCCAGAGCCGCACGGCTCCAGAGCCACAGAGCCGCACCGCTCCAGAGCCGCACAGCTTCCAGAGCCACAGAGCCGCACAGCTCCAGAGCCACAGAGCCGCACAGCTCCAGCCAGCTCCAGAGCCACAGAGCCGCACAGCTCCAGAGCCGCACAGCCAGCACAGCTCCAGAGCCCCAGCACAGCTCAGAGCTCACAGAGCCGCACAGCTCCAGAGCCACAGAGCCGCACAGCTCCAGAGCCACAGAGCCGCACAGCTTCCAGAGCCACAGAGCCGCCACACAAGCCACAGAGCCGCAGAGCCAGACCCAGAGCCGCACAGCTCCAGAGCCACAGAGCCGCACCAGCCCAGAGCCGCACAGCTCCAGAGCCACAGAGCGCACAGCTCCAGAGCTCCAGAGCCGCACAGCTCCAGAGCCGCCAGCTCCAGAGCTCCAGAGAGCCGCACAGCTCCAGAGAGCCACAGAGCCGCACAGCTCCAGAGCGCACAGAGCCGCACAGCTCCAGAGCCAGAGCGCACAGCTCCAGAGCCGCACAGCTCCAGAGCCACAGAGCCGCACAGCTCCAGAGCCCAGAGCCACAGAGCCAGAGCCGCACAGCTCAGAGCCAGAGAGCCGCACAGCTCCAGAGCCGCACAGCTCCAGAGCCACAGAGCCGCACAGCTCCAGAGCCACAGAGCGCACAGCTCCAGAGCTCCAGAGCCGCACAGCTCCCGAGCCGCACAGCTCCAGAGCCACAGAGCCGCACAGCTCCAGAGCTCCAGAGCCGCACAGCTCCAGAGCCACAGAGCCGCACAGCTCAGCTCCAGAGCCGCACAGCTCCAGAGCTCCAGAGCCGCACAGCTCCAGAGCCGCACAGCTCCAGAGCCACAGAGCCGCACAGCTCCAGAGCCACAGAGGCCGCACAGCTCCAGAGCCGCACAGCTCCTGAGCCGCACAGCTCCAGAGCCACAGAGCCGCACAGC
The DNA here is from genome assembly GCA_015082035.1 of Chaenogobius annularis. Classification (NCBI taxonomy): domain Eukaryota; kingdom Metazoa; phylum Chordata; class Actinopteri; order Gobiiformes; family Gobiidae; genus Chaenogobius; species Chaenogobius annularis. The sequence goes on along the minus strand of BJKM01000128.1, from coordinate 376,771 downwards.
TCCAGAGCGATACTGTAGTGAGCCACTATAACTAAGACTGGTTCTGCTTTCATTCGGGTTTTCATTTAGGGAACGATTTAACCGTCCTCTCGATTCCAAATCTTTACTCAGAAATGTGTTCTGGTAATTCTATTAATTATTCATCTATTGATTAAGCGAGAGAGAGAGGAGTTTAAAGACAAACGATCACAAATGCTCTTTAGAAATGCTTTTACATAATTGACTGTAAAATAAAATCCCAGGCTTAAGTTTAAACAATGCTTTCCTCGTGTTTCTCGTGTGACGTGTGAATGAGCCTGTCATGTACCACAGCTTTTTTATCTTTAACAAGATCCCATCAGTTTCATTGTCAGTAAACGTTATATGTCCAGGGTTTTATAATAAAGTGTATTCCTCACAAACATCTCCAGACACTTCTGAATGAAATCAGGTGAAAGTGAATCAGATGCTCACAGTTTGGGTTCTCAGGATGTCTACACTCGACACAAATGTATTTCAGGATTGGTGCTGACGGATTGGAATTCTTGACAGAAAACTGGGAAACTCCCAAATCTTGTCCTTTGGCACATTTTGACAAACTTCTGCTGGAAAGTCTGAACATAAATACCCAACAGTTGTTTTAATCCTTCGTCCTGTTTCACCTCAACGTGAAAGTACTGCAAGGGTTTCTGAATGCAGTGCTCTGATTGCGGACGGAATATGGTACAAAATATAGTCCAGTATTCTGGAACTAAATACCTTTCAAAGTATTTTTCCTCACACTCCTGACCTGTCTGCTTCCAATAGTGTCCCTAAACCTTTGACATCTGTGTGTTTTTGTGCCTTTTGGCCTTGAAAAGACATCATCGAATGTTATTATGACAGTTTGTGAAGAACTTTTGAAAAATATAAATTGATGGTGTTATAAGGGATTATTGTTTGTCAAATCATGACTATTGTGTAAATGATATGGATTTTGGCCCTTGTTAACAGAATGGTTGCTAGGTAACAGTTGTGGAATGACCTTTATGTCAACCAGGAAGTGACATTCTCAAACTGGGGAAAAATGGGCAAATGTTTAGTTCTGAAATATAATCACTTTGTTTTAGTGAAGTGTGCAGTATTCTGACCTGAAGTGTGCAGTATTCTGACTCTGAAGTGTGCAGTATTCTGACTGAAGTGTGCAGTATTCTGACCTGAAGTGTGCAGTAGTCTGACCTGAAGGGCAAATGTTTAGTTCTGAAGTGTGCAGTAGTCTGATGAAGTGTGCAGTAGTCTTTGTTTAGTGAAGTGTGCAGTATTCTGACCTGAGTGTGAGTAGTCTGAGTGAAGTGTGCAGTATTCTGACCTGAAGTGTGCTCAGTATTCTGACCTGAAGTGTGCAGTATTCTGCCTGATAACCTGCTAAGTGTGCGTAGTGTTGTGTGACGCGCGCTGTGAGCAACTGAGTGAAGAGTGGTGCAGTATTTTTTGTGACCTGTAAAGTGTGCAGGGTATATTGTCTGACTTCCTGGGAAGTGGTGCGTGTTGGTTTCTGACCTGAAGTGTGCAGTACTTGAAAACCTGTCAATGCAGTAGTGCATGAAGTGTGCAGTTATTCTGACGCTGCAGTGTGTGCAGCTAGTGTCGTCTGAAGCGCGTGATGTACCGATATACGACCTGAAGTACTCAGTATTCTGACCTGAAGTGTGCAGTATTTCTGACCTGAAGTGTGCAGTATTCTGACCTGAAGTGTGCAGTACTGACCTGAAGTGATGCAGTATTGTGACCTGAAGTGTGCAGTATCTGACCTGAAGTGTGCAGTAGTCTGACCTGAAGTGTGAAGTAGTCTGACCTGAAGTGTGCAGTAGTCTGACCTGAAATTCACTAAAATACAGGATTTTGTTCCGTTAACGTTTGGTTGAACTCAAGAATAACAGGTTCGAGGCAAACGCACAGGTCATGTGACCAATCCCATGTGACAAGTGGATTGACATCCTGAGGAATGCAGCCAAAGCACATCCGGCCTGTGGTTTAAGGTGATCCCATTACCAGCGGTTTGTTCACACAGAAATCCTACTAAACAATGGGAACGAGTGAACACATGAGACAGAGAAACGCCGTGAAGTTTTACCACAGTTTGGACTGAAGATTTGGCTCAGAATGTGACACCTTTGATGCCAGTTTGACATTATGGAGGTTTATCATTTTAGTTCCTGGTTGTAAATGATCACATTGCACTAGGAAATCCCATAACTGTTGCTTGGCAACCATGTTGTACACTCCTTGTCACAACAATTCTGATTTGGCAAATTCAAATATATCAGAAAACTTTCTGGAGAAATACGCGTTTTAAGTAGTATTGAATTCGGAGTCTCAGGATGAAGTCCTGAATATGAGCCCTGGTCTACTGCTGTCATTTTACACATTTTACGCGCATTTTCACACTTTTCTTCACAAACTGACACTTGAGCATTTATCTTTGTAAACGCGTTTATCCAACAGATCGAGTCAAAAGAAGAAAATCATAAAAAACATTCAACCCGCTTGGATCAGACGTACACATGTGAAAGTGTCACACTGAAGCGCACACACACACACACACACACACACACACACACACACTGTGGCAGAGGCGCCGGCACCAGGTGACCTCAAGGCTAACCACTCTGCCGCCCGCCCTGCCCGCTCTGCTCGCTCGCCCTCTAATGAAGCTCCAGAGAGAGAGAGTGTGAGTGAATGAGTGCAGACACAATCCAGTGTGTGACGTGTGTCGCACGTGGATTTGATATTTTACACATTTATACATTTCAATTATATTATCAAAGGACCTTTTCGGGCGGTTGTTTATTGGTGACGGTTGTTTGGTTTTATATTCTTTGAGAAAATGGAGCCTGAAGAAAGAGCTGCAACGTTTAATCCATTATTCGTGACTACTATGAAAAATGACAAAAAGAATAAAGTATTTATTTATTATTTTCATCAATACACTTTATTTGTTTAAAAATGTATTTAAAAATATTGTTGTACAATCTCAATAATTATTTTTAAATACAATGTACAATATCAATAATGGTCTAAAATATTGGTTAATTACAGTCCAACCTGAAGATGTATATATATATATATATATGTATGTATGTGTGTGTATATATATATATATATATATATATATATATATATATATATATATATATATATATATATTATTTAATATATATAATATATATATATATATATATATATATATATATATATGTATGCCAAGTAAATGTAACGTTTCCTAGCACTGGTGTGACAAACATGTAAGCCCATATGCACCTAAATAAAGAATACTTACAATTGAATTGAATAAGAATAAAATGTAATGAGCAAAAGTGAGTGAAAGCCTCAGACCCATGCGCCACATCAGAGCTGGCAGCAAACACATTTCACTTTGATTTGACATTACCACACACACAATAGTTGACCACAAATATACTTTGGAAAGCTCCAACTGCAATTTTAAAGCTTGAAATTTGTTTTTCCCCCTTAGAAAATTCAAAATTGTTTCTTGTTTTTCACACTATAAAGAGTAAAAACCACTAGTAATTAGATCTGATGTCAGTTCATTGTCGAAAATCATGATCGACTTCATTTTGCACAATACATAATTATACAGATCAAATTAAATTCATGAACTACAACCGAAGATGAATTGTTGATTTGTTCATGTGAAAAGGCGTTGGAGAGTCTGATTTAGAGGGAAGAAGTCCAAATCTGCAGTTTGTTCCTGCTGTTCCACCTGTCAGACATAGATGGCACTGCAATCCAAGGCAGAGCACAACACACAGGGGCCCCTGCGCGCTCCGGGGCCCTCCTCTCATTATCCCGCTGAAAATGAAGCTGTCCACTTTATCGGCGTGTAATATCTGCGCTTTTAGGCGGCGGTTTTGGGGCGCCGGAGCTCGAGGAGCTCGAGGAGCCGCGATGTTTCCTGAGCCGGGCAAAAAGACGGAATTATCACCTAAATGAGTGCGATGAATCACCGCGCGGCCACGGCTTTGATAACGGCAGCGTGCGTGCCGTGCGTGCGCGCAAGCGTGTGTGCACGTGTTTGTGTGTTCGCGTGCACGTGTGCGTGCGTGTGCGCGCACCAAAAGGCTTCAGAATAGACCTTTTAAAATGTTCCGTGATGAGAATGCTCACAATTCCAGAATGGAGGCAAAATGAAGCAGACAATGAAACACTTTCAATTCAGTCATTCAAAAATTGCAAATAATTCTAATTTCTAAGTAGAAATGTCAGTTACTTTGTTTTTTGATTACAAAGGATGGTGAGTATACTATTTTCAGAGTCAATTACACATATACATATATATATATATGTAATATTATATATATATATATTGGTATATATTTTTTTTTTAATATATATTTTGTGTGTGTGTGTATATAATATATATATATATATATTATATATATATATATATATATATATATATATATATATATATATATATATATATATATATATATATATAATTGTGTGTGTGTGTGTGTGTGTGTTGACTCTAGAAAATACTATACTCACCATCCTTTGTAATGTTTGATCAGTGTTTTATGTTGCACCTTAACGCCAAAACAAGTTCCTATGTTTGTGAATTCTGTTCATTGACAATGGCAATAAACCTTTTATGATTCTGATACAGATATGGTACAGATATATTATATACTGTACCACAGATATACTATTTATGAAGCTGAAATAACCTTTTAGGCGTTGTAACAGAAAAGAAAACAACATTTCTACTCTGGAAATAACTATTTAGATCTGATCAGTTCATAATTGAAAGTGTTTTATTGTCTGCTTCATTTTGCCTCCATTCTGGAACAGTCTGATCACATAATATTTTAAAGGGTCTACAGAAACAATAAGTGTACCAAAAAGATTAAATGTAAAGTAAATTCTCTTTGTTTGCAAAGGACGTGAATGTGTTTTGTGTGATCAGCTGGAGAAGATTTGGAAAGATGTTTTTCAGTACAAAATACATTGAATTTGTACAGCACAGAGATAATAAATACAATATTTATTTGAGTGAAATTTAAGATTCAAAATTCAACAAAAATTGTAATGAAAAAAAACTTTTAAAAAAGCAACCAAAGTCAAATAAGTCAAGTCTTAAAAAAGGAAGTATTTACATTTAGAAATGCAGTATTTCAAAGAAAGAAATATTGGTTCCATTTTGCAGCTAGGAACATGTTTCGAACAAAATCAAACTCTTGGAAACAATACGGCTGTAAAAATACAAACCAAAACCTTTCTGTCTTTAACACGTGTGAAGACTCTTGCTCCACTTCTCGCTCTCCTCAAGTGGCTCAGATTATGGAGTTGGCATGCTCAGCACGACACACAAAGTTCTAATAAGCATCAGGCCATGTCTTTATCTGCAAACGTGATAAGCCCCTCGCACCAGGCCCTCCGCCGGCCCCCTGCACTCCCCCCCCCCCCCCCCCCCCCTCCTGCTCGGCTCCACACTATTAACCGCTGCGTGCCTGGACGCTGCACAAATGTTGCCACCAAAGCTGCAGGGACTGTTTTTTTTCCCTTCTCCTAATTATTCACAAATGGCTGTATTGTGACAGCGAGGAGGGGGCGCGTTTGAGGAAAACGGTGTTAAAACGTGCTGACAAGAACGTGTGAGGCCGATTTGATGCGAGCTAATGATGTAAGCAAACGACTTTGCTGTAAAAAGGAGAGGAGAGACTCTTTAAAGGTCTGAGGCGTGAGCAGGACACAAACTGGACCTCCTGCTCGGACAGCTAGAACTGTTAGAACCCATATGGTACACAAGGGCCAAAGCCCATCACGTGTGCACGATAGTTACGCATTCATTATGAATACAAATATATTTATTCATTTATTTACTGAAATGAATGTGTTGTGGTACACTCTGCATAGTGCTATTCTGTTACTACTACTTCCTGTATTTTTTTACTTTTCTTTAAAAGCCTTTGAGGTTACAATAAATAATCTAAATCAGTGGTTCTCAAACTTTTCACACCAAGTGGCATTTGAGAGAATATTTAGCCCTCCGAGTAGCACCAGATCTAAAGTGGGTCTGAAACAGGACTTTTTGAGTCAAAATTATTGCTAAAAGAGCTCTAAAAGGAGCTTCACTCGTTTTACACCAGGCAAAAAAAAGTTTGACTTTATCTTATGTCAACAGTAAATATTTGATCTGCAGAGGATTCTGTGTACCACCTGAAGGCGCCCGCGTACCACCAGTGGTACACGTACCATAGTTTGAGAATCACTGATCTAATTAATAATAAACACTAAATCTATGGATGAAGTGCAAATAAAAAAACATCTTTAGATCCAGATTGGACAATATTGTTGAGAGAGCAAAGTGACCAAAAAACTCCAAAAGTCCTTGCCTTAAATGAACTTATGTTAAAGTCTGGATGATTGGCTTCGGCCTATCAGAAAACCCCGGCCGCAATCACCATATAAAGCACCGTCACCTCTTCAGTCACCTCACCTGTTTTCCTTCTCACCCTTATTGCTCCGTCTGCTCCTTCTAACCACATCAGTGCTGACAATTATCCACCTCTGGGACCACGTTAGCTCTCCACACTCATCTCTATCCATTTTAAGCACCTCTCTGACGGCAACCTTTGAGTAAGGCAGAGCGCCTCTTAAGTTTAGACCGCCGGGGGGAGGGAAATCGATAACCCTGCAGGACAAGAAGTCTCCCAGGATTTCAGACGGGATTAAGAACCTCGACCAAAGCCGGGCCCTCGTCCTATACAGCACCATCGCATTATGACATTATGATCAGAATCCTCATTGATTAGAGATGTGTGAGAGGTAATTGAAAGGCGATTCGGCGGTAACGTGACATTCAGAGGAGAGGCCGAGGGGTTGTGGTCTAAGTGGTGCAGCAGTCAGAGCGCTGGCCTCCCGTCAGGATCAATCAGGACGCCACAAATCTGCACCAGGACGCTGCTGGGCCGGGTGGGCTCGTGTCGCTGCAGTCCAACAGCTTTACATGGAGGAGCGCAGCCAAGAATACCGATTTGGAATGGGAAAATGCACATGTTTCAGCAATTTACGCTTAACGTCTGTGTAATTAGAAGTCTATCCATGAAACAAAAACTGGTGCAAAGTTCAGCGTCTTCAGCACATGTGAATTAAAGTGAAATTATGTTTTCATAAAAAAAAAAAAAAAAAATTAATTACTCAAGTGCGGTTTGCAAAAAGAGCACTAGGCACACGATTGATATAGAGTTTGTTGACCTACAATTTATTGGTGCAAAGTTTTTTATTTTGTAAATGTTTACATTGAATTTAGTCATTTTAATAAAACCTCCTCCTGTAATACAGACTTGAATGGACAATAAGATATGTTATTGTGTTAATATATAAATTAGATTTCTCAGTAAGATAAAATACAAATCTGGACTTTATGTTGTCTGATCAGTAATAATGAGACGAAGCTTTTGTGCAGTCCATCCGAGCTGTGCACCCTAACCCTAACCTTAGTGTGGGGTCAAACTAACTATCATACATTTGTTGTATTTTTCTTTTCTTTTGGCAGCTTTTTGGTGGGATTTGAACATTTGTGGAACGCTCACCATTCCAAACTCCCACATGTTATTATGAAAGGACGACATGTAACTTTTCAGCAGAGAGGTCCGCCACCGCTAAGCCTCTCTCCATGGAGACGTTTTATGGCTTTGCCTAGAATGTTCCCACAGTATAGTGTGGCATGAGGGGTGGTCAGCATCCGCAGGGTGGTCAGCATTAGCATTTCCAGCATAAAGTTCAAATCCGCATTGCCACCGGCTGTCCCAGAGAGAACAGGTCTGTGTTACCATCAGGAGGAGGAGGCAGAGTTCATGTTCATGTCTTACATGGTTGACTTATCATTTGTTGGTAATATTTCTTAGTTAAACTTTAGTAGGGGCCAGATAATCACAGTTCCCAGTCTGCAATACACACATTTATTACTTCATGAAACAGATACAATCAATAAAATAAACTAGATGCTAGATGTGACGTGTATAAGGCGAAGTGGGCTCAAAGAAGGGCAAGAAGACAAGGAAACAGGCCTGACATCAGAAGATTCCATTAGATCACTGCAATAAAACCATCACTGTTCCAGGTAGAATCTACTTCATTTTAGACAACTGTTGATGGACAGCCTTGGCGGTTTGCAGACTGGACCCACAACCGGCTACGACACATTTGGACCCCCATCTGAGGGTTGCAATTCACCTAAAGCACAGAACAACAAACGGCATGGTGAAGCGGCGACTCGCAGGCCTGTGATCCACACGCAACACTAAAATAACACAAGCCACATGGAGCAGCAGAGCATGGGCGTAAGCATGAGCCAGAGGTGGAAATGCACCAGTCTGTGCTGCCCGGTGGTCCACTGGTTAAGGCACAGCACACATATGCCTGTCTCCTCGTGCAGCCGGCCGCGGTGTCGTGAGTTCGAGTTCCTGACGCCGACGTTTACTGCATCCCTTCTCTCTCACTCTGTACTTTACTATCAATAAAGCCTACGGGAAACAAAAATCTTTTAAAACTTATAGTGACTTTATAGAATGAGGCGCCACCTACGGGACATATCTACCCATACTGTCACAATAGCATTAAACTTGTAAAATTGCATTCATTCACTAACAGGTGTTTTTAAGGGTTTAAAAAAGCACGGCAGTGTCACCTGCTTGGCTCTACCGTGATACATACATTGAAGTATCTCAGTACATGTTCGGCCTCCTCTTCTCTTCTCTGGACACAAACACTGGGGTGTAGGCTCTTCACTCCGGACAGTTTTGATCTTTGCCCCCTGAGGAGATGGAAGAGGAAGAGAAGCGGAAGAGAAGTGGAGTGTCAGTGTGGTGGAGTAGTGAAGGAGAGAGTGGCTTTACCTCCCGTGCACATCGCAGAGTCCAGCCTGTGGTGTGTAGAGCTCTGCAGATGTCAGACAGGAGATAACCTGCTGTCTTCTCCTAATCCAGCTACAATCCAATGGCACAGAAAAAAACATGTGCACTCACTCACATTGACATATAAATGCAGCGTTCGATGCTGGTGCTATCGATCGCTTTGTAACTTGACTAGTCAGGGAAGATTTGAGGGACTGTGGAGCCAGTCCACTCTGTGTTTCCTACAGGCCACAAAAATGACACGTTCTGAATAATCCAGAAGGTTTTAGCTGGTACCAACTCATCGACATTTAGATGTACTTTTGGCGTGGTGCAAAACTAGCTTCTGAGCTAAATGCTAACTAACTTTAAATTTGAGTTTGAGTTTAGATCAGGTCCAAAAATCCACCCAGGTCTGGCCTAAGCCTGATCTGATCTTGGAAGCTGAGCAGGGATGGTATTTGGATGGGAGACCGCTGGAACACCAGGTGCCACAGTGGCGCGGTAAAGTACACTGACGTCGTGTCCTTGGGCAAGGGACCACACTCACAGAACCACAGTTACATTTACAAGCGTTTGTGCATTCTGTACAGAGATTTGTGCACTGGAGCAGCTGCCACTCATCCGTGGGAAGTTAGTGGTGAAGAACAGATGAATGACAATAAATATGATGATTGGCTAAAATAAAATGCACGCTAACGCTGTTAATGAAAAGTAATAAAATGTACACATTGTGCACGTGTGTTAAAAATAATCTTGTGAGATATTTTGGCCTGTTTTACATTTAACTTGGACAACAGATGCAGTGTATATTGTGTATATTGTCCTTTTACATCCAAAAAGAAAAAAATATATATAAATATATATTATTATATATATATAAATAGAAAAAATAATTCAAAATGACGTAATGAACATGACTACAGGAAGAACAGGCCAAAACAGAATGTGACAGCAATATTAACAGCAAGCTTGTTTGTTGACCCTGGGACAGACCCCTTCCACAAATGCTGAAGATATCTACAAGTCCATCAATTTGGATGACCTCGACACCAAGGACTGAAACCCCTGCTTTGAAGTGGTTGCATCTTGCGTTGCATCCAAAAATGCAGACTGTGGCATAGAAGAGTAGTTGAGTTTCCTTAGACTCATTAACCAAATCAAATCTAACATTTGCTCACCAGCGTTACTGTATCTTTCGTGGAACCCAGGTGTAGCCCGGTGTAACCAAATGTATTATAGCTTTGCTATTTTGGTTTTACTAAACCACACAAAATAATTCTGGCTACATTGATTTTTGGAGTTGTATAGTTAGTCATTCCACAATGACAGTGAAGATATCAAATAAAATAGATCAATAAATATGAGCCAAAATCGTGAACAGGAACTGCACAATTATGAATATGCCAAAATCATGCGTCTTGTTCCGCTCTTAATAAATTCTAGAAAAAGTTTTCAAATGAACAATGTTTTTGAAATTGAGAGATTTCAACTTCTATCTGGAAGTCATTTTCAGTCATCTCTCTGAAGTGAAACTGGTTTGGAAAGCTAGAGTATCCTAGTCCGTGTGGGAGAAAACAGCATTTCTCCTCTGAGCCAGTCAAACACGGCCAGCTCAGCTCTTGTCATCTTAGCCTGCTTCATCTGAGGTACATTACTGCCTATCGCGGAAGCATAGCCAGACTGGATTGGATCAGACTGGGATACACACAATCGCAATGTCTTAGGGTTCATGTCTCCAGGTGCCGGGTACAGAACTGATGGAAATACAATCCTCTTGCATTATTAGAACTCCTCATGGCTCTTCTTTCAAATCCTGGACTGCTTCCATTCATTCTACAATACTCTGAACTATGCTGGATGAAGTATGGCAGCTTGAGCACTATCCTCTGCTAAAGACTTCTTTTCATATCAACAATATTTCATATTTTAGTCAAACTGTGTCTGTTCATTGCTGTTGACAGGTTTTTCTCCTTCTTCCACTCCTGGCGGGAAGAGCTACTCTTTCTGGCACTGCTGATGCTGACCTGCAGATCTGGATGCTCCTCAGCTCAGGAACGCACTCTACTCTAGATGAACGGCTCTGAACGGCTCTGTCTTGCTGGATGAACCACCCTCTCAGCAGGAGCGTGCGGTAACTTTAAAAAAAATACAATTAACATGCAAAAGCAGAATTCAGCCCGCGGTGAACACCTATCCTACTGCTAACTGCTCAGTTAGGGCTTCACTTCTCCTCTGCACATGCTCAGTTAGGGCTTCACTTCTCCTCTGCACATGCTCAGTTAGGGCTTCACTTCTCCTCTGCACATGCTCAGTTAGGGCTCACTTCTCCTCTGTGCTAGGGCTTCACTTCTCCTCTGCACATGCTCAGTTAGGCACAAGATTACCACAGGTTTATTCAGCGTGGTTTGAGCATAGATCTATATATTTTGAATCTCTGGCCAGTAGTGTCAACTTGCCCTAAAAGAAGTACATTTTTTTTTTTTTTTTTTTTTTTTTTAAGTATGGCTCTTCTGATTAAAAATAGAGCTTTGTCTCATTCTATTAAGAGTCTATCCAAAAATGGCTGTCGAAACGTCTCGATTTGAAAAACACTGTCCAGATGACACACCTTCTACTTTTTCCCACTGTTTTTGTAAGGTAGTTTCTCCTGCAGAAGGAGGGTCTAAGGATGCTGGGGCAGTTATTCCTTTGCTTAATTCCTGTGAACATTGGTTAATCTGCTTCTCTATTATTGTTTCATTTATTATTCGTTTGGTTTATTTGGTGGGGGCAAAGTATTTTTATGAACATAAATTATATTCCTGCTTTAAACACACGGGATTGTAGCCACAGGCGCAATTTCCTTCTGTTGTCCCACATTCACTTTCCCCACATACATGCACACTGGAAGTAAGGCTGAAGTGTCTTGCCCAAGGACACAACAGCAGTGTGCACTAACCAGGCCCATCCCGGCTTAGCTTTCGAGATCTGATCAGATTGGGGGTTTGTATGGCCTAATGACCGCTGCTGTGACTTTGAGCTTTACAAAAAGAAATTGAATTTAATTTTAAAAAATAGAATTGAATTGAAGTATGCTTTTTAATATGTGCTCCATAAACCAAAGTAGTACTACAGTATCCCGCCATGAGATATGCTTCCATTATTACTCACACTCACTTGACTCTTCTTGAGCCTGTGCACTGTGTCTGTGGATGTTATTATTGCTCCTCTGCTGCTGACATTTCATATGCCGTCTCTTTATTAGCCAGGCGACGGGTGCAGGTGGCACAGGTTAAGTGTCTTGCTGGCCATGTGACTGCAGATATTGATCCCCAGACCCTCCTGTCCCGAGTTCAGTCCCTGGACCAGGAGCAGTTTGGCCCCGCAGAGATGAGGTCCAGGCGTCGGTGATGGTGTTGTTTCTCTGTGTCAGTGACTCTCCACATCAGCAGAGCAGAGTCCACACAAGTGCAGTCATCTCACACGCTGCAAGAGAAAGTCCCGTGCTGCAGTTTGACATAGGACAACTGTGATCTGTGTATGTATATGTATATGTATATACACATACATATACATATACAGATTCAGTTGTCCTATGGAAAGCATACATGGAGCGCCATAACCAAGTGGATAAACAGCAAAGGAAATCGTGCCCGTGGTCATCGGAACACTCGGGGCAGTGACCCCCAAACTGGAGGAGTGGCTACAGCAGATCCCTGGAAAAGACATCAGACATTTCAGTCCAGAAAAGTGCAGTGCAGGATCAGCAAAGATACTGAAGAACCCTCAAGCACAAAACAAAAGCACTAGCATAGGAGGGGGAACGGCCTTTTATTTTCAGTGGCTTTGAAGCAAAAGGAGGAATTGCATGTGGATTAAACCCTGCTTGTAAATAGAGAGGTGAGGAGCCAGTTAGAATTAGCGCACCACTGATGATACATGAAAAAGTTGAGTGGATAGCACATGTGCCCTCCATGTCAGCAACCTGCAGTGTCATGGGTTCGAATCCGGTTATCAGCGCTTTGCTGCAGTGTCTTTCCCCAGTCTCATTCCCATTTCACGTATTACTGTCCTGTCTAGTGAAGCCTATGGTTCCAAAAAAGAGTTCAGCACAAACTCCTTCTGCACTATATCTAGGCAACGGCGTCTGGCGCCGTCTGGCTTCTCTGATCGGCTGTTGTGAAGTTGATCACAAGTAAATTTGCGGTTTTGCAGCTGCGACCTGACAAACAGCAGTAACAGGGTGGTCCTGACCCACAGACATGAGGGAAGACACAAAGAATCGCGTACGAGAAGCTCTCGGGCCACTCGAGCTGTGCCACTGACAGGTTGGACTGCTAATGTTACGACAACACAGTGCATGTCTTTCTATGTTACGTTTTTGCTAAACTTCAGGTTTATAATTTAACATCCTTATTGTGAATTCAATTTCTTTGTGTAGCAATCATGTTGTACACTGGGCCAAACTCATTTTCTGTAAAGCAGGCCTTATATGATTTTATATATCTTGTTTTTATGTTTTATGATTGCTCATCGCTGTATGCTGCACTGAATCACCAAAACAAGTTCCTATGTTTGTGAATTTTGCTCCCTGACAATGGCAATAAACCTTTTCTGATTCTGATTGTGATCTAGTGTCACAGAAATTATTATACAAATATATAAGAACACCTTCATTGTTTAAGCGTCAGGAACATGTGTTTGTTGTTTAAATTGTGCCAAACTTGTCTCCCTGGTGTGATGTCATCGATATGTTTGAGAACTCGGCTCCACCTCGGTCATTTTACACAGATTTTTACACTTTTCATCACAAACTGACACTTGATTGGTGTAAAACATCTATATATTTATATTTACTATCCCACCACACAAAGTTTAAATTAGAAAATCATAAAAACCTGTCATATGCACTAAAAGGTTGGGCTGAAAAACCTTTAGCGTGCACCCGGCTTGTCATTTTGAAAAATGTAATCAAAACATAACAGTTAACTATACTAGTAAAAACAAATAAAAAACAAGTGAAAAATGGTATGATGAGGATCAGACTGGAACATTGGCTCTGACAGAATGTTGAAGCGTCCCATTGCACAGGAGTGGCCAGTGCTTGTATCAGATGTAGATATGATTCTATTGTAGCTGTCACTTCTCTCTTGACAAATGCCCCTGCCTGAATCCTGACACGCTCCTCTCCATAAACGCCTTATGAGCTGGAATATAACTTATGTAAGCCACAATGCTCGGGGACATGTGAACATGAAGAACGCTCATAAGCCCACGCAAACAGAATGTCATAAAAGTAATGGAAGAAACCACTAAGATTGATCTGTCATTAAAGAATAAGTGCTGGGCTTTTATTGGCACCTCCTGAGCCTGGACGAGCCACAAATGCTCCTCCCATCCATCAGAGGGCAGTGTGCTCTTAATATGTCTTTTGACCTCCGTTAAGACCACTTGAATGTGTGCAGCTTCCCAGTGTGCCCCGCTGGAAATACTTTGGACCTAAATCTAATGCAGGGCAGACTGTGGAAAGGCGAGCAGCCCATCTCCAAAGCTACGACTGTGACATTTACTTTGAAAACATGCATCCTTAAAGCCCCAGTATGTAGCTTTCTAGCCAAATGAATATACATTTTGGATGTTTTTATTGCACTTTAAACATACAAAAACATACGTCCTTACTGTGAGCAGGCTTGGATCTCCACAAACCTGACTCGTACATGGCCTGGAGGGGGAGATTCCTTCTGCTTGTTTCCATGGAAATGTAGTTCCTTTAGTTATAATATTCCACAGTATGGCATAAAACTCTTCTGTTCTGAAGTATGGTTTTGTCTTTGGTTGTGTCCAAAAAAAAGTTTGGGTGAATTGGAAAGGAAATGCGTTTTTAATCACCAAAAGAAAAAATTAAAACAAATAAATAGTGAAAAATAAATGTTTTTAAATGTCATGTTGCTAGGTACATTTATTTCTTAAAATTGAATATGGTAAGATTTATCCACAATAGTGACTGAGTCTGACTGTATAAGGCCTAATAAACAGTGCAATGAGACAAGGCTCTCCCTCTCCCTACCCTACACCCTACACATCCTCACACAGGGCGAGCTGTAGGTTTCAGTAACTGAACAATATGAAAGAGATAATAGCCTGTGCTGCATTATTTTGAGTCATAAATGAAAGTGAGAGAGGATTCAGAGCGAGGACAGATGAGGAGAGCAAGGACGATGGACTGGAGATCACAACACACACGGATCAGTACCTGCTCTTTGACTCTAACCATCCACAACAGCACAAGCTGAGGATGATCACGATATCATAAAACAGAGTCCAAGAAGTGCCCACTAGCTCAGAGGGCAAGAGGAAGGAGGAAAAACATGCCTGAAATGCACTCTCAGCCTGCGGTTAACTCACTTGGGCTCTCAACAAAGTTAAAAGAGGGAAAACAGAAGCAAGAAGGAATAGAGTCTCTATCCTTTATGTCTCTGGAACGTCTGAAAAACGTCAAAGGATTTTTTTATTTTAAACCAGGCAACACTTAGAAAAAAAGAAAAAAAGGTTCCTCCTAAGGACAAGATGCCTACACAAAAACAGAGCAGTCTAGTGTATTCAGTAGTATAAAGAGCGTTACAGGTGAGACTAAACAGCCTCTACACAAGTGGCTTTATCAACACAGAAGACACTTGAGTTCAGGATTACAGAGCGCAGTGCATCTTCATCTTAAAGCTAGAAACCACTCCTGTCCAGGGAACCCTCCTGGACAAATGAGACACCGACTCATTACACATGTAATCTGGATTTTTGTATTTGTATTGATTTTATTGCATTTATTTATAGCCTTTAATCCACCAAAAAAACAGGTCCCTACTTTTTTATCTACTTTTATTTATCTATTTGTGTATTTGAAAAGGAAAATTGCACATTAATCAACATCAAACAATGTAAATGTGCCAGAGCTAACTGAGACGAGCTAACTTTACTGTACACAAACGTGTACAGTAAAACTGCAAAGACAAAGAATCAGAATCAGAATAAAATCCTCTCAGTCATATGCACAGCTAAACAAAACCGTTTTTAGCTTAGATTTGAACATTGTCAAATCTAATGTTGAGTAGAACCTGTCTCACATCCTCAGGAAGACTGTTCCAGATTTTAGCAGCATAAAACTGAAATGCTGATTCCCCATGTTTAGTCCTGACTCTGGGCACCAGCAAGAGGCCGGTCCATGTTTAGTCCTGACTCTGAGGTCCTCACAGTCCTAGATGGTTCATATGGCACTAACATGTCCGAGATTTACTTTGGTGCTAGGCCATGGAGAGACTTGTATACAAGCAGAGCTGCTTTGAAGTCTATTCTCTGAGCCACAGGGGGCAGTGCAGAAAAAAGACCTGAGCACAGGACTAATGTGATCGTACTTCCTGGTTCTGGTCAGGACCCGAGCAGCAGCGTTCTGGATGTACTGCAGCTGTTTTACAGCTCGTTTGGAGAGGCCAGTGAGCAGACGTATGGATAAATCTCTTCAAGTCTTGTTTAGACTCTATACTTTTGATGTTTTTTAGATGTTAAAAAGCTGCTGATGTTATTGATCTGACGTGGCTGTTAAAGTTCAAGTCTGAGTCCATTATTACCCCCAGATTTCTAACTTGACTTGTAGGTTTTAGAGCGAGACTCTGGAGGTGACTGCTAACACTTTCTCTTGTGTTCTGTGGGCCAAAGACGATGATTTCAGTCTTGTCTGAGTTCAGCTGGAGAAAGTTGTTTTGCATCCACACACTGATCTGTTGGATGCAGTGACAGAGTGAATCCACTGGTCCATATTCACCTGCCGTCAGTGAAACATAGATCTGAGTGCTCAACTTTTTAGCATTCTTTTTAAAAGAAAGGAACAAGGAAGACTCTCGAATGGCTTCCGGCACACTGTTTCACTGCTGGGAAGCTCTGATTGAGAAGACAGTCAGAAGTCTTTCCTTTTTGCCCCTCTGGTCACTCTGCCCTCCCTAGATCTTAAGTTCTCTAAGTCATTCAGTGAAGGAGGAGCAGAGCCAAGTTTGATCCTATACATATGGCAGATGTTTTTGACAGACTGGTTGTATTGTATTGCTAAGCTGAATGTGTGTTTTGAAATAGAGATTTGAGGCAATGTGTAGTCCAACCTGTAGTCTTTGTCCTGCTATTGAGGACAAAGACTACAGGTTGTTACTGTGGGAATTCTATTATTATTATATCAACAGCAAGATTTTTAAACTATTTTCAAAAGGTTAAAATAGTGTGCTATTGGGTAATGTTAGGCACGTGGAGTCTAGTTTAAGGTTAGGATCTCCAGGAAATGAAAGTAAGTCTCCCCAAGAACGGATGGAAACGGCGCACGTGTGTTTGAGTGGGGGGTCTGTGGGTGCCACCAGCTGAGGCGCTAATACAAATATAGCAGATCATTTGTGAACTAACCGCTTTTTAAGAGGCTTTTCCCAAAGTGTGACTGACAGCTGGGGAACATCAAACAAGTAATTAGGGATTTACCATTACAGAACCACACCTAGGAGTCAAGACGGAAAAAAGATGAAGTTCTAGTTTGCCGATTAATTATGCAGTGATTATGTTTATGTATATCACCTGTCCATCTGTTCTAAGGTGAAAAGTTTGTGTGTGTGTGTGTGTGTGTGTGTGTGGACGTGCATGTGGGTGTCGGAGGAATTCTGTCTCCTTTCCTTCCACAAAATGATTCGTTAGCTACAGTGGCCCAGAAGGGACATGTTATTTGTTTGAAAAAGGTGTCAACTTAGTTTTTTTCCATTGCAAGGAAGTGGAATGAGATGTAGATTGGGGGGAGACATTCAATGAATTGTCAGTGCCCAAACTCATAGTAATGTTGTCATTATTTGTATTGAATTAAGTAAAAATAATTATGTATTATATAATTATATATATATATATATTTAACATGGCCAGCCTGTCATGGCTTTTTTAATACTGGTAAAAAGCAGGATGTTTTCTTCTGTATCATTTCTTGTCACTTTTACCTGCATTTGAATAATTATATGTTTTAATACTTGCATTGTGATGTTTTGTACTTTGGCCAGCAGTTAAGTATTTAAAGGGATTTATAAATAAAGTTGGTATGATACATGTGGGTCCAAGCAATTTCTGCTAATATTTTCGGTTCAGATCAATCATATTTGTTTGGATGCAGTAGTTGCACAATCACACAAGTGTCACTATTCATGGATGGAATGTTCAACAGTATGTCATTAACACTAGGACTACCAGGATTTTAGAACTACTAGAACTCCCAAGCCGTCAATTTGACGGTTGCGTTCTGGTAATGACGTAATCAATCGAATAATTCTTCTAACATGATAAAAATTGGTCTATTAGCCTCTATTATCAGTATTCAGAGTGCCGAAGTTGACCAGCCTCAGCGGAGGAAGGAGGAAGAGGAGGAGGAGGGTTGTTTGCAACAGCGAAGTCGCTGTCACAGAGAATATACGCATATTCATGCATTGATCTGGACCCATCTTCCTAAAAAAAAAAGTCAGCCAAATACTATTATAACACAGGATTTGAAAATACCTTGAATATTGTCGCCGTTGCTAAGAAATGCCGCTCACGTGCGGCGATGTTACCGGGGCAGCTGAAGCAACAGCAACATGCGCTTAGTTTATTGAACTCCACAGCCTAAAAATGCCATAACTACGTGAATAAAGTTTGTCATAAAATACCTTGAACATTTATTTTTACCTGCTTCTTTGGCGGGGGCTTGTTTCTCTTCGTCCACCGAAAAGTCCTCGAGTCTGACTCGCCTTCACCTAATCCTGAATGGACACTCATCAATGTTTTTGAAGCGTTGCCAGGGCCTCTTGTACAGATAATCGCCTCAAATCCATTTTACCTTTAGCTTTGCTGTGAGAGACACTAAAGGTGACGCAACGCTCGTGCGGCGCTGTCATCCGCGGTCTCATTAATAGAGCCGTCAAATTAACGGCCGTGGAAGATAGAGGTAGAATTACTCAGAACTCGTTTTAACGTTTTTATTTCAATTGATTTGCAATATGAGGATGATATACACCAAGGTAAAGAAAAAGTCGAGAGCCCATGAATCTGAAAGAGCAACGTAACCAGAGGAATTAGACGTACAATTCTGAAAACCATCAAATTGACGGCCTCGGGAGTTCTAGTGTTAAACATGTCAACCTCCATGAAGACAAGCAGGTGACACCATCAGGACAAGTTAGAGGCCAGATCTGTGGAGAGGCAAGCCTGTTCATGCGTGAAAAGCTGCATGCCTTACATTTCAAGGATCTTATGTGATCATTGTGAATACTTTGTTTCACTGTGTCATGTATCTTTAGGAGACAAGTTACCATAAAACATCCTGTTAACTCCTCTCATTAGCTTTAACCATTTCCTTTAGAAATAAACTACTACAATTGACAACACCTCTTCCCGCCTCCTCCGTCTCTGCGTTTTGTCATCACACTCAGTTTGGCAGCGCTACATGATTAGTTTGCACGCCAGATTTCCCATGAGCCTTTCCCCCATCCCTCAGCCAATCCCCTATCCTCAACACCTCTATCTTCTTTCTCCCTTAGGCGCAGCATCGCTGGGGGGTCCGGGAGCGCTCCCCAATATGGCCGACTAGGGCACCATCCAATGCCTGGGGCCGGTGTGGGTAAAACTTCAGATGGCAGATGGCAGCGTGTAGAGAAGAGGATACAGGAGAGAGCAGAGTGTCTTAGAGGTAAAGCCGCAAAAATAAAAGTGGGCCAGTGGACAGCCCTGCCGCACGCCCCAGGCTCAGATTAAAGAGCCAATGTGTCGGTATCAGAAAGTGGAGTGATCAAAGTGTGCGTGTGGAGGCATGCTGTAGGCAGAATTTCATCATCGGACAAAAACAGAGGAATTGATTTGAATTTCTAACAATCTGTAGTGCTGTGGGATGTTGATTATGGATGAGATGTTACGTTGATAAAGGCGAGAAGGTAAATAGGATCTCATTGAAACTTCCACTGTTTCTTCCACAATGAAAGAAAAAAACAATTACAAGTTTTTCATCATGTCATATTTTCATATAGAAACGAGGTATTTTAGGTGTAAATAATATCACATATATGGGACTAGCGAACGTTAGCATCAGCTGTGTGCTGTTTATTGACACACGGCACTCGCTTCGAATCCCACTATAGTGCATAATGCATCTAACATTATTCAAAGCCAATGCATTACATAATAGATGGTAAAACATGACGTTGAGAAACGCAGAAAACGCTGAGGAGAAACAGGAAGCAGTTTCCTGTTTACTCTAGCTTTAGCCACGTCTCACACACACAAACTTAGAATTCCTGTAGATCTTATTGAGAATTGCTGAAATCGGCCTCACGATTAAAAAGTATAATTCAGGTACGGATTATTTATGAAGAAAACCTTGGTTATGTTTGGGTGATGTCAGGTGCCTCTGGACCAGAGCCAGGCCCTGGACATGGACACGGCCCACCATTAACAGGACCGCTCTAGAGTGAACCGGTCTGGGGATCAGGGCCAGTTGAAACGTGGCTAAAGTGAGCAAAGTGTCTTGCCCAAGGTCATGACCACCATATGAACCAGCTAGAATTTGATTTTGACCGTCAGTAATATGACAGTTTATGACATTTGACAACAATCAAAGATATGATTCATAGCTTATTCAAACAGAACTAAAAATCAGGACTGGACTTGCTTATTGGTCATTTGGCATTTTGAAACATCAGCCAAGGGATCCTCTAGTGTGCTGCTTTCCCCTTCTCCTCCAGCACACTCCACACTTTTGATTGCAAGTGTTTGTGAATGCACATACATCTACCTGAATTAGCTCTGCCAGTCAACGCCAAGAGTGATAGGGCACTTTTTAACGGCGCTACTAAGCACTTTTGGGAGAAGGACCCTTTTCACTGCGCATATTTCTCCTCATAATGGCACTGCAGCTAACCGGGCCTGTGAAGCGAGAGCCAATTAAACGCCCAGGGGCCCCACATGCTCCGCCGCGTCAGGTGTGAAATGCCTCTTGTTCCAAACGTTACGGCTGCTTTCAAGTTTTTGCTGGTCTCCCCTCCTGGATCCTTCTCGTGTGGAGGAGGTCAAAGGTGAGCAGGGTGACGCCAGGAGGAGCGCACTTAAGCACAATTTTCCATTCAGCATGTGTGCCCTGTGATCTCCTCGTGTTTTGCATCGTGGAAGAGGAACAGCAGCGCGGTAGATGTGGAGTATATCAGACAAAGGTGTTTTTAGCTCGGAGGAGAAGGGGAGAGGGAGGGCAGACAGGACACGTATGAAGCCTGTCTGAGGAGCACTCTGATGGGCAGGAGAAGGAGCAGGATTGTTTGCTAATTGTGGTCGGTTGTGGTCAGAACATGGCGGGTTCAATGGCCACTCTGGACTGAGGCGAAGAGAGTGTGAAGTACAATAGTGATAGAAAGCCTGCGTTAAGAAGCTGCCAGAGACTTTGCCATTGATTCATAGGATAGAAAAGGGAAAAAAATAGATGCTGATTGGCGCTAATATTTTCCCTTGAATAATAATGTTCTCTCTGTGTTCAGGGCAATTCTGAGGTATTTAAGTTTCAAGTTTTGAACACTTGTGAAGCAAAAATAAAAGAGGGGATGCATGTATTTGATATGTGAGAATAATGGGAACCCTAAAGACAGTTTTTTTTTTGTCCATAAGTGGGTATTTTGAAAAGGTATCTTTTGCAGATAGAACCTTATGATTCTGAAAATACAATATGTATTTGGAATGTTTAGTGTTCCATCTACAACCATGGTCAACTTACTATTTATCAAACAACAATAAAGAGTCACTGCTTCACTTATTTAGCCGACTGCATTATGCTTGTGCAAGATTTCAAAACTTCCAAATTTCCTTTGAGTTCATGTTTGACATCATCTCAAAATGCATTTAATCTGAAATTACGTCTGAAATGTCCTCTTTTATATGTGTGTGTGTGTGTATATATATATATATATATATATATATATATACACACACACAAAAAAAAAAGCATATTTAGTCAGTGTAAGGATTTATTTTCATGCCATCAAAGCTAAACTTGTTTTGTCCCAGCGCAGATCTATTGTCAAAGCAGCTCTGAGCCTGTGTGTTGTCTGCATCTCATTCAAGAGCCTTTTATTCTCTGCAGAACCAGAAGAGCGGCGTGAGGATGCTCGTTGTTGGTTTTACTGTGACGGTATAAACTCTGCTCTGAAGTTGTGAAAAGAGCTTCATAAAACTCATTGCACTGAATAATTATGATGCTCGTAATGCACTGGGAAAGTGAGCATTAACAAACCGTTTCTAATGAACGAGTTCTGTTGTCTGTGTTTTTAAGAAGCTTTAACCACCGCACCGACTCCACCGGCACCACCGCACCGACTGCGGCATGTGCAGTCTGAGCTCCTCTTGCACTTTTAATGCTACGGAAAGACTGCGGTCACTGCTCTGCAGCTGGACTGCATGCGGTGTGAGCCAGCAACAGCGCGGCAACAGCCCGGCAACAGCAACAGCCCGTCAACAGCGCGGCAACAGCACTGTTGTTCTTGGGATTAGATATTATTAGCAAACGATACTCAGTTCACAGGTAATATTTTAAACATGTGCAGTTGTATTTCCATTTGAGAGAAAACTGTTCAATCACCCAAGAATCCCAGTTGTTTTCAAATATGTTTGTCGGGATCTAAACTACTTTTAGTACGTAATAAAATCATTAATTGTACAATAAATTATGAAAATAAAAAACAAACAAATGCAGTGCCATTTGTCCATTTAACTTGCCATTCCTTGTAACCCTACAAAACAGAACACATGCATCGCTCACATTGGCATAGTTTTCCTATACAGTACCTCAACATATGACTTTGATGGAAAAGTGCAAAACAATGCCAAAAAATAGACTGAATCTATGTTTAGAGCAAAGAAGTCATCTGATCTAACGTCTGTCTGGTTATGGATGGCTCCAGACACACTTACAGAAGCAGCAGGGTCTGGAGAGATACACACTATATAAAAGTGGACCCAATAGTCACGTTTAATCATTTCCTTTTGAATACAGTGTCACTTTTGCCTTTATGACACCAGCCAACATTTTTCATCTTTCTCAACCTATTAATTCTACCTCCAGATGTTCCTTCCTTTTTGCAGTGTATCTTCGGGGCCTCTCTGCACACCACCCCGTGCACGGCCTTTATCTGTGCCCATGGGGAGCGCTCGGGATAACACAGAGAGGAGAGCAGAAATCAAAATAAATGAGTCCATTAGAAACAGCAATGCATCAGCTGCTTGATAAAGTGATGAATGCGCAGGGCCGGATGGTGATTGATTAGAGCGTTTAATCAAAGCTTTAAAGGCGCGGCGACCGAGAGGCGTGAACCCGCGGAAGGCACTGGAACACGGAGCTGCTGCCCAGTAAATGTAGGTGAACACGTAAACATTCATTCTGGCTATCGCTGAACTCAAGCTATAGCGATGGAGCAGGAACACACAGGTCATGTAGAGGCCACATCCTGGAATTCACTAGAAGATTAGAAGTTAAGGTTAAGTTCAGCTTTATTGTCCCCGTAAGGAAATTAGTCCTCAGCATTTGACCCATCCTTCAATGCCACTGGGGCATCTCCTCAGGTGCAATGGTCGCTGTGTGCAACACCTGGAGACCCATCTCCAGATCTTTGTGCCAGAGGAAACCCACCCAGATATGGGGAGGAACATGCAAACTCCACACAGAAAGGCCCGGTTGGCCCAGGAGTCAAACCTGTGACCTTGTTGCTGTGAGGCGAGAGTGCTAGCCATCATGTTGAAATGCAGTTTCACATCACTTCATTTTGCTTGGCAATGGAAAAGCAGCAGCTTCAATATTTGTGGATTTTACTCTTGGACATTTCTCATACTCAAACAATGATGTCGACTCTGATTCTTATCCTATTGTAATCAACCACTGCAAAGTTATTTAAGGCCAGGCACTGCACGTGAATGGGGAAAAAATGTACTTTTGGAAATACCAATTTGAAACTTCTTCTGTAGTTTAATCATAAGAACAAACCTAAAACTAAAATGTAGTTAACCTTTTTCTAATGTTTCCAACTTTGGACAGAGCCAGGATTAAATGTATTGATTTATTGTGGTGCCAAACCTCCCCCAAAAAACCCAAACATTTGGGATTTCTTATTTAGTATTTTACAAATTTGTATTTGTTCAGTATCAGTCTTGGAAGGTTCTCTTGGATGTTAAAGAATACTTCACGCTGGTCAAAGCGTCACACCAGCGGAAGAAGCAGAAAGATCTAAATTGTGTTAAAGCAGAACTAGGTGACATTTTCACCTTAAGTCCCTGTAAGTCCCTCTGATGGTTAAATATGTATTTTCAGGGCGATTGAAGTGTCCGTCGTCGCCCCCTGCTGTCTCTAGGCGGAAAACCAGCCTTGCAACATTTGCCAATTTTGACCCAAAGACAACTCAGCTGAGAAACCCTGGCTCTTTTTTCATATTTGGCAATGTAAAATGTATGTGATTGTACTATCTTATTATGATACAGGGAAACTATTTTCTGACCATGTGTTGTTACAAGAGAGTGGACTGCAAACCAATCAGAGGTGAACTCACAAAAATCAAGAGATTAGATATGGCCAAATCCTTCTGTAAGGAGAATCTTGTTGAGTCCAATATTGTACAGTTTGGTGTGTTCAGGTGCGACTTTAGGCCTGATCTTCATGTCTCTGTGGGAGGAAACGGCCTTTGAAGTGACACCATACAGTCAGTGTAATCCCTCATTCGCCCAGAAGTGATCCGTCACAGAAAAGGTTCAAAGTAGTCATCTGAACATTGTTTTATAAATCAAGACATTTTGACTTCCATCTGAAAGTCATTTTCAATCTGCAGAACTGGTCTGAGAAACTCACCTTTATCCTGCTCTGCACTGACAAAGAGAGCAGAAGGAGTTTTGCTTGTTTTGTCTTGCCTTAATATATTCCTCACAAGGGAGTTATGGCACTTACCGCAAGGTGGCAGGATGAATAGCACTCTCGCCTCACAGCAAGAAGGTGCGTCCGTTTCCCCCATCAACCCAAAACATGCACCACAGGAAAAGTCCCATGGAGATGGTCCCCGGGCGCTGCCCTGCCACTGAGGAGATGTCCCAGCAGCACTGAAGGATGGGTCAAATGCAGAGGACGCATTTCCCTGCAGGGACAACAAAGGCTAATCTAATCTAATTATAGCTCTACATAGCAGTCAATCAAGTACCATATCCAACTATTGTACTTGACTTCCTGAATTCAGGGGAGCGGCGTTCCTGTTTAAATGCCCTGATGAGTCTGTGCTTCTATCATTACTGCAATTCCTTCATATTACACAACACTGCACTACACTAAAGTAGAGCAAAGGATCATGGTCTGTGTAGTTCATGTGGTATTTTTCCTCTTTTCTTATTAAAACGAAGGACAGTGCACAAATAACATTAATCTCCAAGAGAAAAGTCGCTCCGTACCAGATTTAGCGAGAAGCTCATTTCCATCTGTGTCCTTGGGCAGGTTAAACATAAGAAAACCAAACACCCTTTATACATCTGCACCTCTTCTATATATACACTATGTCAATAAATCATTGATCAACAGCAAACCTCCTAAAATTAAAATATTCCTTTCAAATTCGTATTTTATCTGAAGTAATAGGCCCAATCATTAACCAATCATCCTAACAATACAATGATTAATTTCATCAGTAAGTATTTAAAAAAAATATTCAATTCCTTAATACAATTATAGCATAAAAATACTAAAGCTACCAAATTCATCTTTAACATGAAGTACTAAAATACACTCATTTAAATTCCTTATTGTCCTTTAACCTCTCAAGATCTAAGATCAATTTCATTATTATAATCCTATTATGTCCTTACGATACATTTTTACTTGTTTTTCCTTTAGCTTAAAACTATAAGTTTGAACAAAATATTCATATCCATTGTGTTTTAGAATTATAAAAATGGGCACTGTTGCCATAGATATTAACAGTTTAAAAAAGGCTATCATCTCGTTTGAATGGTCAGAATGTATGTATTCAGTTACTAATCACTAATACTAAAACTATCATTGAAACCAGGAGAATTAGAACTGGGAAAAATCACAGAAAGTAATAGAATTGTCTTGATATATAGAACTAGAAATAATAAGACCACTTAGTAATATTAAAGAAACTACCATTCATTTTATTTCATTTCAGGCCTACTCAACGTAAGGCCCGCGGGCCAGATCAGGCCCTCCAGATGATCAGATTCAGACCATGGGCCATCCTCCAAATAATAAAACATATTATTTAATCTTAAACCTGTTTACTCTCGTTAGTCTGTTACTTTTGTTTAGACCTGGTTTAATTCTGGGATAATCCTGGTTCAGACCTGGTTTGTCCTAATCTAGTTCTAATTTAATAGTACTGGTTTGACACTTTTGCAGAGCAATGTTGTAAAGCCTTTTGTCTCGAAAGGCAGGTGTTGTGTTCTTATGCAGTGCCTTTGTCTTACTATCAAAATGTTTGACATTTTTGTATGTAGGATTTCTACACTGTGCATATTTATTGCATCAGAGATTTTTACAAAATTAACTGGGGTTTATGATTTTAGTAAAGGCTGCACATTCCTGAAAAGCAGACATTTGATGAATCCATGCTTTTCATTTCAAACAAAGAACCTTTAGTGGCAAACACATCCACACACTTCCTAATGACATTTGAAAAGCTCTCCCTGTTTCCCTGCATTAGACTCTCAAACAGTGGTATCAGAGTGTAAAATCTGCCCAGACTCGGGCTGTGAGTGGGCCGAGACAGCTACACTTAAATGTCATTCAAACTCACTAATGCAAAGGCAGATCCATGGAGCAGAGTGAGGAGCGTCGCTAAAGTTCAGCCCGATGTATAGAACATTCAAAGAAATGACACATGTTGTAATTATTCACAACGTCTGACCTCCTGTATTTAAGTCCGCTGGGTTAAAAGGACCTGTTCTTTGCTTTGGAAAGTGTAAAAAAGACTCAAATTGCTTATATTTAGGAGAATGGGATAAATTGGTGCAAAAATAATAGTTTTTTAATCTGTTATAGCTTAAAGGATGGAGGACACACCAAATCAAGAAGAATGTTTTTTTTTTACAGTGTTGTGAATTGCACTGTCAAGTCTTATTGATAGATACAAATAATATTTTACATTAAAGTGACTGGTATACTGGGATTTTCACTCTGGCGACAAAAGAAAAAATCAAAAAATGTGGTCGATTTATCGGTGTCAAGTAATACAGTCGTTTGTTTTGCTCAAACATATGTGTTATTCTTTGTTACAAGTATATTGATATTAATTGTGTGTGTGTTTTAATAATTTTTTTTATTCCCTTCTCCCCCTCCCCGGGTGGTCTGTCTAAGATCGGGTCCTTTACCAGAGGCCTGCGAGTTTGAGGGTTCTTCAGTATCTTTGATGTTTCTACACTGCACGTTTTCTGGACTGAGACGTCTGATGTTTTTCCAAGGAACTGCTGTAGCCACTCCTCCAGTTTGGGGGTCACTGCCCCGAGTGCTCTAAGAACCTTTGGACACCTTTGGGGTTGTTTCCCACTTTGACCTTGGGGTTTCCAGTCCATACTCCGCACAGATGTTCCTGTACACTATGCCAGCCACTTGGTTATGGCGCTCCATGTATTCTTTCCCTGCTAGCATCTTACCCTGCAGTTATGTGCTGGATTGTCTCAGGGGCCTCTCCTTGGGTCTTGTCTGGTATGGTAGATCTGGGCCTCTATTGCTCTTGTGCTCAGCCATGATGAGTGCCTCTGTGCTGTCCTTCGGACCGCCCATTGGTAGGATTTCTTGATATCAGCCACTCTTCCCATGATGGTCCCTAAGGGGCTCTGTATCCATTGTATGGTAGCGTTTATGCTGGCATTTCACAATAACAAGCGTCACATTTTGGTTTATAGTGTTTGTGTACACTCTGAAAGTATAGAGCAGTGAGCAGAACACTTATTACAGGATTGCTCAAACATACAGTAATATCCACTCAGGGAGAACCATGATAACATGGCTAAAACAAAGCTCTCAAGTAAATTTTTCATAACTTGTCTTCTTTAAGGCAAGACACTGTAGGTCCCAGGTCACTAATGGGCGGACTTCAGTCTGGATCCGGACCCAAGCGCCATGCCGTCTGGACCAGAACCACTGACACAAAACTTTTGAGTTAGCCACATAAGCCCCTCATTCCCAGAGAACGAGCAGTGTAGCCTCCACCTCACTCTCCCCCTCTTTTCCCCCTCCAGCACAGGAAGAGCAGAGCAGGCGTGGAGGAAGGCAGACACAGGCAGGTGGACAGTGGGACGGCACAGACGTTCTCTGTATGTTAAGCTGCAAAACGATGTGTTTTTTTACAATCTGACATATTCACGAAGAAACGAGTCTGATGAGGATTGATTAATCCTAAATGCAGAGTTGCAGATGAACCGCGGAAGCATGAGGGCGCTGTCACAGTCAGCCTTTTATGGGCCGGCCCAACTCGTCCTGCTATGAAATTATCCTTTCTTAGCCTGACCCACACCACTGCTGCCCGCACACACCGCTGCCCGCCACTCACACCGCTTCCCGCGCACACCGCCGCCCGCGCATCACTGCTGCCCACCGCTGCCCGCGCACACCTTTGCTCGCGCACACTTTTGCTTGCGCATCACTGCTGCCCACCGCTGCCCACTCACACTTTGCTCGCGCATCACTGCTGCCCACCCCTGCCCGCGCACACCGTTGCTCGCGCATCACCGCCGCCCGCGCATCACCGCCGCCCGCGCATCGCCTGCCCGCCACACTGCTGCCTGTGCACACGGCTGCCCGCGCATCACTGCTGCCTGCGCACACCGCTGCCCACTCACACCGCCGCCTGCGGATCACTGCTGCCCGTGCATTCCGCTGCCCGCGCATCACCGCTGCCTGCGCACACCGCTGCCCACTTACACCGCCGCCCGCGCATCACTGCTGCTCACCGCTGCCCGCGCACACCGTTGCTCGCGCATCACCGCTGCCCGCGCATCGCCACTGCCCGCTGCCCTTGCACACCGTTGCCCGCGCATCACTGTGCGTCTGATCACAGCGCGAGAGAAGCTTTAACAGCGGGAGATCAGTCTGTTTGTTTTATTCTGACTAAACAAGACTGATGAGAGAGTTCGCTTCAAAACACTTAACTTTTCTGTCCTTTAGCACAACGAGAGGATCGTAAAGGTTTTTGCATGTAACGCCAATCAGCCAATCACATCACTGCATTGGTTTGTACCGAGGAAAGTCACAGTCCATTGTGGGATGTTCAGATCAGAACAAAAGCAGAATTTGGCGCCACATCTCATGTCAGCTTTAGGCTATTCTAAATCAAATCAACTTTTAAAAGAGCAATAATACATTTAAATTCATTTTAAAACCATCGTTAGACTATTTGATAGAAAATAGAATTAACTGTTAAATTGACATATTTGGGCCATAAACATCTGAAAATTGGACATTGTTGTTTCATTTTGTTAACATATGAAAAACACTAAATAAACTAGATCTGGAAAATTGGTTTAAAAGTTTAATTAAAAAAGGCTCAGAATCAAATATGAAACAAATTGTGTGCGTTTGTGTAGGTGCTACTTTAAAGCCGGATCTTTGTCTCTGAGGGAGAAAAATGCATTTGGATGACCCTGTCTACAAAGTCTACAAAAATCACTTGATTTGATGTTAATGTCCCATACGAACGGATGCACGTGGATTCAATGAAAGAAAAAACTAATTTAGGTGCAGTTCTTGGTGAAGGTTAATTCTGTGTTGTTGTTTGCACATGAAATCTTCTATGTTGAGAGAGCCATCAGACCAAAAACCAAAACATTGAAACAAAAAGATTTTGCCTTAAATAACAGAACTTAGAGTCCTGGTAAATAACCATGTGTAACCTGTGTGCAGCTCCAGGTAAACGGACACATCTCCAAGTGTGTCCTAATGTCTCTGTAATAGACTTGCATGTGTGTTTTTACTGCTAATCTCTCGTCCTTTTTCCTGAATATCATCGATGCCAGCCGTGCCACGCTACTTTCACTCCACGCCCATTTTCTCCTGAATAGCCCGTCAATGACTGACACATGAATGACTTGTTAATTATGCAAATGGGGGTCGGCGTCACAAACCTGTAAGTCGCTGGAACTCTGTCACACGGGGCCGGCTGTGGGCAGTGTGATAATACCAGGCCCGG
Organism: Chaenogobius annularis; assembly: GCA_015082035.1. NCBI lineage: Eukaryota > Metazoa > Chordata > Actinopteri > Gobiiformes > Gobiidae > Chaenogobius > Chaenogobius annularis. The sequence continues at coordinate 346,668 of BJKM01000128.1, read as the reverse complement.
GCACGGTAGTGACAGGTCAATTTGACTGGCTTTATGCTCCCTCCCTCCCCCTGCCGCCCGCCCCTGCCCCCTGGACTTTTGATTCCCCCATTGTTCCCATCAGCTCCGAAGCGTTGACACCTCGCGAGGAAAAAGAGATGCCACTTTTGCTGGGCGCATTTGACCCAGCGTCTCCTCGTCGCGCGACCCCCTCACCTAGACGGTGACAGCTTGATTAATTGAAGAGTGTTATGATTTATGAGTATGTGCGCGTACGGGATTGACGCGGCAACAGGTGGTTCGAAGCTAAACAGAAGAGGAAGGAGGCCTGACAAAGGCGGATTATATTTGTGAGCCGTGTTTTGTCCAATGCCGTCGGTCACCGAGCTGAAGCCATACATCATCTTGACTTTTTTGCTGAGCACTGCAGTTTGGATTCACAGAAAGAGTTTTTGTGTGTCTCGCCCCGGGGTCAAGGCAGACACCGGAAGTTGGAGATGTTTACACAAAGCACAATGGTGGCAGAGTAGCTTTGTTGCCTCACAACAAGAAAGTCTACAGTTTGCTTCCCAGAAAACGTACAGCCTTTTTATTGATCCTTTATTTCTATAGGTTAGAATCTTGACATTTTATGTCGCTTTTTCAAGCGGGACCTGTTGCCCATCAAATAATTACAGGCGGCAGTAGCTCAGTGGTGAGAGCGCTCGTTCACCAACCCGAAGGTCCCGCTCAAACAAAGTTCTGTCTTTGTGTCCTTACGCAAAACACTTAATCCACACTGCCTGGTATTAAAGTGGTTTGAGCGTGAATGATTGTTGGAGGTGGCAGGGGAAGAGTACCTGCCTCGCTTCTGCCACCAGAGTGTAGAGTGAATGAATAATGACAACAGCCAGGTGCTTAGAGAGGCGTCGACAAGCCATATCTATATCTATATCTCTATATATCTCTATATATATATATATATGTGGTTTTTTTTTATTATTAGTGAGCTCAACCTATACTGTTAGATTAATGGAACTGTTTACGGATGTGCTTTATCACACTGACAGAGGGCAGAGCTGAGACAAGTTCCAATGTGCAAGACCCAAGTGTATTTTATTTACAGTGACTATTCACACACACACACAAAAAAAAAAAAGCTTTTAAAAAAACCCCAGCATGTCTCTACATGTTCACACAACACCAACTCTCTAGTAACTGCGACCAGGCACCTTTTTTAGGCCACTGGGCTAATTAGACCCTCTATTGGACCCTCATCATTTTATTAACAACAAATATAAAAGCTAACTGTAAAAAACAGTGCCAATATGCATCCTATACTTTAATACAAAAATATACGCTCTATTTAATTTACAGTGCATTTTAATCTTTAAAATACCCTTTAAAACTGTTCACCTCCTAGAAACACCCCTCCTATTCTATCCCAACGTTCTGCCCCAGAACCTTCTTAAGGTGCTCAGCTCCCTGGGGACTCTTTTGGCTGGAACACCTACAATGGCAGACACATGAGGTAAAGTTCACGCTTCAATTATTTTCTACACTGAAAAACGATATCCTTTTTCTCTTCTGTTGCAGAGAGCCTCACAAAACCCAACTCTCAATAAATCTTTCAAACATTGACCGTTCATTCATTGTGTCGTTCATTTGAATTGTAAGCCCGTGTAATGGACTGCAAGATTACAAAATCATTTTGTAGATGGGCATCACACATGAGTAGAACACAAGACCCATTTTCCCAGTTTGTGATCGTGTTTTGACATTAGCACAGCTTCAGGCTTCGCTTCCTTTTGCCCTGTTGGACCAATACATCCATGTTTGATTGTCGTTGAGCTGACCCTCTGCCCTCACCTGTCAAACCCCTGGAAGCATCTCCCACGTCTCCTCCACTCACGCCAGCTACTACAGGAATGTGGCTGCGACCCTCCACCAGGTCCCACGACGACCGGGACCACTGGGCTCCTCTCCTGTCCCTCCGCAGAGCTTCTGACGGGTGACGGCTGATTGACGGAGCGGTGAAAGGGAGAGTGGACACAAAAGCACCCCCCCCCCGGACTGTCCTGACCCCTGCTGACCCGGGTTCGACCGGAGCTGCACAACAAAAGGTGCTGCCTATACAGTCCGTGACAAATCCTGATCCTGATCTCAGGACTGGAGAAGAACACAGGAGTGTGGTGAATGAAGCTGTATGTCAGTGAATGTGCAGTGGGGCAATATCAGCAGCAAGGGGGACGTGCTGCACAAGAGTCCAGCGTATTGACGTAAAAGGTTGGGTTCACGTGACTGCACAACATTCTAGAAATTTTGTCTTGTGTACTTTTACTTTCACGTGTGATGCCCAGTTACAAATACAATTCATATTGATTTGTTTGACGGGGAATAATTCACATCCATAAACAGTTCAGTAAAAGTCCCAGCATACACTGTGTTCACAACATTCTAGAATGGCTATAGTTTAAACTCTGGACACAGGTCAGAATCCTCAGCAGAACTGTATCAACGGTCAGATTGTTGACCCGGTTTATGGTTCATGTCTCATTACTGGGCCGATCCACATGAAACAAAAACAGGCACAAAGTTCGTTTCCTGTGTCAGCACAAATGAAAGTGAATTCATTTTGTTCACAATACTTCCAGAAAATTGTGCCATTTTCTTCACTTTCTCCTTGCCGCAGGTCACATGACTCTGAAAAAAAATACATTTATGTAATAACCCGTCTGCCACGCACATATTTATGAACAAATAATCCCATACAAATCATGGATCTCACATTCAACAACGAACGGACTGGATTATTCAACTTGTTGCCTGTGATGACTCCAGCGAAGTTAAGCGGCTAACATTAGCAACTTTGTGGCGGTTCATTTAAGAGCGTTTTTGTTCATATTCTCAAGTCAATAGTGCATTTAAACAGCTCTTCTGCTTCATTCAGTCGGTTATGTCCTGTTAAAGACCTGTCGCTGCGGTTTTTCTGGCTCTCGCAATGCATTGTGGTCTATATTGACAGGTCTAGTGACCATGGCTGCACACTACTTTTCATGGTGCATTGTGGGAAATTTTGATTGCACTAGTTTTTCACCTGCTGGACATTCAGACAGCACTACAAAATGGCGTGAGCCCTAAACAGTGCCCCCTGTAGGTAAGAGTGTTCACAGCCCATGAGTAGAGGTTATGCAGATGACATCACAACAGTCTGAGTTTTAGCACTGTGGCCAAATTGGGGAGTTTTTCTTGAGCTCAAAACACATCTAAAATGAGAAAGAGCTGCTAGAGTCTAATAACAATACAAAAGTCTACAACTCTGCTAAATATTTAGTCTGTACTTGACATCTAAAAAAGGACATCAAGTATCGATACCAATAAGTTTTGTACTGAAATGCATTTAAACTCCTCAAATATGAACAATGCATTACAAAAATATTTTTTTTTAAATATAAGAAATTAGCATTTTTTAGAGACATTTCATGTATTGATTTTTTTTGCACGAGTATTGATACTTTTCTATACTGATGGGCCCATCACTAGTTAGATAACAAGCTAACCAAGCTAACCAAGCTACTTTCAGTTGGCATTTTGTAATAAAAGCACAAATAATCTAATTTGATCAGTAGTGCTGCTCATAGTTATGCTCACAGGAGCATTTTTCATGTTTAAAAAGAAAAGGTGTTTATTTACCAGATTATACCTTTTGGAACTTTGGACTAAAGGTGTTTGTTTTTATACTCTGTTTTTTCTGAATATATGAAATTGAAATGCTAACGGTCCGATGGAGGTGAAAAAATTCAGATTAGCTCACATTCAGTAGCATTAGCATCTGTGCAGGTGCTCCAGAGGTGGACACGTTCTGCTTGTGTTTACAAAGATCTCCATCAATGAAAAATGTATTATGTGTGAGTCAGCAGAGGTTAATGTTGTTCAGGGGCCTTTCGATCGGGGCCCGCCTGACCCCTGGCTGACGGCCTCGCTGACACGCGCACTGAACTCTGACCTCGGACAAGGACAGCAGAGTAAAGCGGCTCCCAGCCCCGCCCCTTTTGGCTGAAAACAACTCTATTGGCCCTGCAGATTAATGACACTGTGCAAAGTCATTGGTTGTGATGTTTGAGTGTTCATTATTGAAAAGAATCTACCATTGTTCTGGACACTATAGACAATAATGCAATTCAAATCTAAAGCTAACAATATCCCAGTAATAAATAAATACATTTGATTTTAGGAGATTATATTCATTTTTTAACTTAATACGACTACACGTTCGACAGCACTCAAGGGGCACTTTGTAACCTTTGTTACAGACTTGCCTGGAAAGTTCCACAATATGACATTAAACATATTCATCTCCATGGAAACAAGCAGGTAGTGCCACCGGGCCAAGTTACAGGTCAGAGGTGAGCCTACTTACAGTAAGAATGCAGGTTTTTTGTTGCTAAAACACCTGAATGAATGAGACAAACAGGTGGCGGACTCTCCACCAGAAAAGTGACATAGTGAACTTGAATTAGAAAAAATGATTTACTTGCCAAAATACATATTGAAATGAAACAAAAACCAAAACGTACCGAAAGCGTTTCCCCCCAATGCGACTGTTTCCGATGTGCTCAGATACGCTTGGGTCACTGCCGCTTATTGAACATGGGCTATTTGTCTCATATTCCGACCCTTTTTGTCTTTCTAAATTCCAACCCAACCGTGACTAGAATTGTCTTCTATATATTTAGAATGAAGTTGTGTTTTAGTTGAACAAACTAAAATGTCTTGCAGTGTGACTGACGTTTTTGTTGAAAATGTCAAAGAGCGTTGACAAAGTGTTGCCATAAAGATAAGACGATATACATTCTTTCCTAACATTACATGTTTATCTCTGCTTGCTTAAAGTTGAATGCTGTAATTATTTAAAAAGACAGTTACACAAAAGGAGGATGCTTGTGAAAAACCTTTCCTTACGCTTGCAGTACAATGTATTTGTATTTTGTTACGAAGGGGTCCCACCACAGAATCAGAATCAGAAAAGGTTTATTGCCATTGTCAATGAACAAAATTCACAAACATAGGACCTTGTCTGGGCGTTCAGGTGCAACATAAAACACTGAGCAATAATAAAACAACAGGACAGAAAAAGGCGTTACACTGTTAAAGCCGGTCCCTTCTACTTTCTGCTCTCCTGGGACGGTCCAACCACAGCTTCTGATTCGTAGCACGTCTCTCTAAGGCAGAAGACATCTCCTCTGAATGTCCTCGCAACATTCAGAACTAAATCGATGACTTCATTGAGCTCAGACGTACAGAGTTTAGTGCTTGGCTTGTTGACTCTGCGTAAAGCTGTGCCTTTTCTTAGTTTTCCATGTTATTTTCGTCTGCTCTTTTCCCCGTAAGCCTCCATGTTTGTTTAGACGCCATGCGTTTCTCTGATTGGTTAATCTGCCTGTCAATCACTCCTTTCGGAAACAGGGAGACAGGAAATGATTTCAGACAAAAACATCTTTGTAAAGTAAAGTGACGTACGGCTGCTCTCCGGCACAGCAGGTCACATGACTGTCCAGAATCCCCGCCCCCTCCAGTTGAAGCCCCTCCCCCTGCTGTGCCACCCACCTCCTGGCTGTCTTTCACTGCCCACCGCTGCCTGGCCCATATGTTTAGCCCGCACACAAGGTGGTTTGTGGGATACTGAGCTCGCTAATTATAAATGTAATTTGCATTTTAATTAGAAAGGAGGGAAATTAAAGGCTGCCAGCTGGAGAGTTTGAAAACACTCCCTCCCTCCTGGTTAGAGTGGGCCTGGTCTGAGCTGTATTCATCTGCCTGAGTGTGGCTCAGCGTGGGACGGCCTGCTCTCTTTTGGGCTTTTAAGGTGAGACACTTCAGACAAAACTCTTTATTTCCATTTGAGTTTTTTGGTCAGTTTGCTCTCTCAACATGAGCTTCCACGTGGAAACGCGGCACTTACAGATGTTTTATTATTTCATTAAATCTAATTCATCCTCTGGGACATTGCAACTTTAAAGGCCGTTTTCTTCAAATACATTTAAAGATCAGCCCTTAAAGTAGCACTTACACACACCAAACTTTACACTCTTGAGTTCACACCAATTTTCAGTAAGATATAGGCCTTAAACAAAACCCCCCCTGTACATTTATTTTTTTCAATCTGCTAAATCATGTCCAAAATATGACATTTTGGTCATTTTTACCCATAAAATACAGTAAACTACAGAAAAGTTTAAAATTGATCCTATTTCCTATTCAGCTGCAGTGTCTGGTCTGAATATACCATACATGTATCTATACATTTACCACAAATATTGAACTCAGCAATCTTCTAATCAAAGCCCAGCCACTCCTCAGTACACTCACTTGGTTCATTTCTAGCTTTACATTAACTGCTTTCATTTTTATAAGAAGCACGGTTATAAAAATATTATTTATTACTAAGTGAATATCACTGCTAAACTAGGGCTGTGCAATCATTTAAGTTTGATTATTGTTCTTATTGATTACTACAATTGTGTAAGTGAGTAATCACATGAGCATGAACTCGTAAGTGCGTGCAATGCGCACGTATGTGTTTCCTTGAGTGGAACTTGTGTCGTTCTACTTTTAAAACAGTCTAATGAGTTACATCGCCTGCTTTCATTTTATCTGTCCATTCTCTTCATAGGCTGATGCCCCGCCTTAACTCTGCCAATAAGGCTGCCGGGAAATGTGTCCCCCCAGTGTGACCCATCCTTCAGTGCTGCAGGGGCCTACTGGCAGGACCAGGGGCCAGCGGACCAGCGGACCAGGGGACCAAGGGATCAAGGGACCAGGGGACTTGGGGCTGGACTAAGGACCTTGGCTGGAGGTTTTTGACTTATGGTGCAAGTCCCTGTTAATATGATCATTTCAATGTTTTCAGTAATCATTATTATTGTACTCTTGTTTCCATAATCTATGCTAAAACAAGTATCAGTGATTACAGCTTTGCTTATGTTTAAATGAGATGGTGACTATCATATTAGTATATACTTCCATATACTGCATACTTGAAGTGATATGCTCAGCTTCCCATCATTTCAGCACAATTTGACAGCACACACATTTTCAATCAAATTCCATTTATTCAATCAAAGTCTTTGACTCCAGAAGTGAAATATTGTCTCAATCTCTTATGCAACTACATGTAACACCTTCAGCCCTTTTCAGACAGATGAGTTCAACCTTTGACCTACAGTAAAGTGTAAGAATACAAAGATCATCTGTGTTTCTCGTCCTGTGCGAATCGTCCATGTCTGTAAAAATGTTACTTTTCCCTCCTGTTTCAGCAAACTCCTCGTCCTGGTGTCATCCCCGTCCTGTGCGATGCTCATCTGCACTGTTTTTACCCTCTACCCTGTGCCCTGTGCCCTGTGCCCTGTGCCCTGTGCCCTGTGCCCTGTGCCCTGTGCCCTGTGCCCTTACTGATTCATTAAGTCTAGATTTGAACTAAATCAGTCACACCATAAGCATCTACCTTAACTGGAGAGATGCCTTGTATCAGGTTGTAACTCAAGTTCTAATTTCCACCTACGCAGACATAGGAAGAACATGCAAACTCCACATAAACCTATTGACCTTATTCCGCCCCGCCCACTTTCCCCACGTGATCGACACTTCCATTGTAATCTCACTTCCGGTCCAGCGGGAATTTCGTTTGTTTGAATGGAAAACGAGGGGAAAGTCTGGCCTCTAAAACATGCTCTAAAGTCGATTGATTTGTGTAAAATGTCCAATGTTCATGTGACCTAAAGTCAACACTGCACCGATTCTCTGGACCTGAAAATGACTTTTTAGTCTGTGTAGAACTTATTTTCTCTGGAGGTCGCAGCCCCATGTGACTAATACAACCGGAAGAAGGATTAGGTCGGATGGCGGCGCCCAGACGGGCTTCTGGAATAAGGTGAATTCCAAGGCCACAGAAGACCAAGCACCATGGAAACAGTTTTTGGAAAGTTTGGGTTCTTTTGGTGCAGAGTTTAGATGGAGGGGTTGTGTCAGTGTGAGTGGATAAAAAACAGATTTCACAAGGCGAAAACAAGAACACCAAATATGGACCACGTGAATGTCATTCTGATTCTGATCGCAACAACGTGGTAAAGGAGGTTTAGGTCTACAGCACAGGCACATTACGCGAAAACAAACCTGAAACAGAAGCAACGCTAGCAACATGAAGGAATGAAAAGGTTCTTGTCATAATTCAGTGTATTTATTAGTCCAAGTATCCGGAATAAAATCCATAAAAACAGGCAGATTACTGACATTGCTTACCCACAAAAACACAGGGTAATATCAATTCAAGCAGTGTATTTTTCGGCCTTCACGCCAGCGGAGCTCGTCTGCACCTTTAATGAACGGACCCAGCGCCTGGCCAGAGTCCAGGCTTCATCACATCTGAGGATGGGCTAAACGCAGGCCTGCTCACACACGCACACACACATCACACGCGCACACACGCACGACACAAACACACACACACACACGCACACATGCACACACCACGCATGCACACGCACACACACGCACGCACACATTCGCACACACACACACACGCACCACACACACGCGCACACACACACACACGCACGCACACATGACACACCCCACCGCACACACACGCACGCACACATTCGCACACCACACAACACACACACACGCACACATGTACACACACACGCGCACACACACGCACGCACACATTCGCGACACACATGCACACACACACGCGCACACACACACATGCACACGCACACACACGCACGCACACATTCGCACACACCACACACACACACATGCACACACACGCACACACCACACCACGCGCACACACATGCACACGCACGCACACACAACGCACCACACACAACGCGCACACACACACATGCACACACACGCACACACACACACCGCACCACATGCACACAACACACGCATGCACACACACACACAACGCACGCACACATTCGCACACACACACACACGCACACACACACGCGCACACCAACACACACACCACGCACAATGCACACACACACGCGCACCACACACGCACGCACACATTCGCACAACACACACACACCGCACACATGCACACCACCAGCGCGACAACGCACGCACACATTCGCACACACACACACACGCACACATGCACACACACGCGCACACACACACACACACGCACGCACACATTCGCACACACACACGCAACATGACACACACACGCGCGCACACACACACACGCACACATTCGCACACGCACACGCGCACGCACACATTCGCGCACACACACACACACACATTGCACACACACACGCGCACACACACAACCGCACGCACCATGCACACACACACGCGCAACACACACACACGCACGCAACATTGCACACACACACACACATGCCACACACACACGCACGCACGCACCACATTCGCACACACATGCACACATGCACACACACACACGCGCACACACACACACACGCACGCACACATTCGCACACACACACACACACACGCACACATGCACACACACACGCGCACCCACCATGCACACGCACGCCACGCACACACATTCGCCACAACCCACACATGCACACACACCACACATGCACCACACACACGCGCACACACACACACACGCACACATTCGCACACACACACACACACACACAGCGCAGGGAACAGGTGAAATGAATAAGCAAAGGACACTCCCAACTTTTCCTGTCCCGTCCCGATCCCAGGATTAGAAGTAACATTCACTCACGTCCCATGGGAATACATCAGGAATCCTGGAAAATGATCAGTCCCTAATATCAGGTCTAGAGACATCCTAAGGTTAAACTAATCCTGTTCAACTAGTTTGTCATTTTCTATATTTAAAACCATTAAAACTGAATGATTTTGGAGTGTCCAAACAAGTCTATTTTTACACATTGCTCCAGAATAAGTCCAAATACACGTTGATTGACCCACACCAGTCTGGGGCGCGTCCCATTCTGCACATTAGCATGTTCAGGACTTTGCGGTCATTATTCCTCCATCTCTATACTTGACTGGTGCTCCCCTGCTCACCCTCCTGGCTCTCTCCCCTCTGCCACTCACCTCCCATGGCCGCCCTTGCTCAATTATTGTCATTAATTGATTGACAGCTGAGATGGACCTAAGTAACCCCACTTCTCCTGCGTGTCTCTGCCTGAAATGAGCGCTTGTACGCGGGGTGACCCTGTCTCTCCATCAGCTGTCAGTGAAGCACGTCCACCTCAGCGCAGAAGACCGAAGATTGAACAGCCTCCGCGATCAATCTGCTGCTGTTGCGTAGTGAATAGCAAAGGGCGTGCGAGTTTGGGATTGGAGATGAAGCGTTAATGTTGTACTTCTTTTACTAGTATCATGTTATTGCTTTGTCTGGAATCAGTGGTGGAAAGCAACAAAGTACAAAAGCAAAGAGAATTGTGCTGTACTTTACCTAAAGGCACAGTTTACTTTATTCTTCTTCTTTTTCTTTACTGGTTTTTATTGCACCAAATACTGTATGTATAAAACCTGTGTATTTACCGAATCTTAGTTTCCATGGAAATGTTGTTTATTTCGCGATAATATTCCACAGGTTTGAAAAGTGTGTATATATCAATGGAACTGTCTCCAGAAGGTTACACTGTGTCTGAGTCGTTTGTACAAAGGTGTTGAGTTCAAGCCCCAGCTTTGGGCCAGGACTAATGCACAGGCCAAACAATGAACCAAGGAATTTAGGAAATAGATTGGAAATGCTACTGTTTACAAAAGATCAGCACAATTACTTTTCAAAAACATATAACGCTTTAACTCAAAATATGTGTGAAATACTTACATTTTTTACCCTACATTTTAGATTTGACATCTACAGTATATTTTAAAGCAAGAACTTCAAAAGTTTCACTTAGTAGTTTGTTTTTTTGACCTGTGTCTCTTCCATCACTGCCTGGAATTTTAAACTGCAGTTTTTATTTACCAGTTTACTCCGGATAACTTTAGAGAGAGTGGTTTAAAGGAGAGGAGAGACCGAGTGCGCGATTAGAGTCTGAGGAGGAGAGACCGAGTGCGCGATTAGAGTCTGAGGAGGAGAGACCGAGTGCGCGATTAGAGTCTGAGGAGGAGAGACCGAGTGCGCGCATTAGAGTCAGGGAGAGGCGTGGGATGAGCTGAGGAGGAGAGCCGAGTGCGCGATTACGAGTCTGGGAAGGAGAGACCGAGTGGCGCGATTAGAGTCTGGGAGGAGAGACGGAGTGCGTGACTTTAGAGTTGGGAGGAGAGCCCGTTCCTGCTGCTGTTCAGGTGCTGCTGTTACAGGAGGAGGCAGAACAACACGATGATGAAACACTGGAGAGGTTCAGAGACACTTTAGTCTGAGATTTAATCTAAATAAAACAGGAAATTCACAGACTGGAAAAGTGTGGAGGCGATTTTACTCTGATAAAGAAGAAGCACATTATAGCCTATAGCCTACCTTTATCTAAACATGTGTTAACATTGTATCAAAAATATCGGTTATCGGGCCAAGCCTTTCTCATAATCGGCCTAAAATTTCCATATCGGTTGCCACTAATTCCCAGCATCCTAAATATTCACCACGATGAGGTTCACAGCTCTCTGAGCTCAGAGCCGGTTTTGCCGTCAAAGGTAAAGCTGACAAACATTAGCATGCTAATGATGCACTTCCTGTTTCTCTGAGATCAAATGCTTTATATTTAGATGCAGAGAAAGCGCTGTGGTCTCATTTTCACCTGAATAGATGTTCACAGTATATCTGTACTGGGGCAGATTTGACTTTATTACATGCAAATGTGATAAATGAACTCGTTTTATTTTTTATGTTTCAAAACGGGGAAAATCAGGTACTTCCCCTTTAATACCTCCTAGATTTTCTACTTATGGTCTTAAACGAGGGTGACCAAACGTCCCTATTTATCCAGGACAGTCCCTGTTTTGAGCCCTGTGTCCCATGTCCCAAAGTTGTCCTGAGTCTGGGCTTTGTTCACCTGCTCATACTAAGCAGCCGTCACGCCCCTGAAGTGGTTCGTGGAAATGCAACAGATCTGGGAGAGACTTTTCTGTTTCTAGTTCGTTGTTGTTTCCTGCACGTTCAGGGGGATTTCGTATTTTCTTTGGGTCTGAGCTGAAGTGTGGTGAGAATGTGCCGCAAACTGCAGCAATATTTCAACTTTTAGTCTTTTAGAAAACGCCCTTAGCTACCGTAAAAGTCAGAGTATTGAGCACACATGAATATTAGCCGCAACCAACAAAATGTGCTGTCTATAAGCCGCAGGTGTCCACGTTGGAACTGGAGATAGTTACACAGAAAGATGGTACACAGAAGGTTTATTTAACACATGTTTTTTTCCAAACAGTGCCTGTAACACCGCAGTGGAACAGCAGTAAATAAAAGATCATTTAGATGGTGTAATAAGCCGACACATGTTCGGTGTATTTTGTTTTATGTAAAGAAATGTTTAGTGCAATTTGAAAACTCATATCATCTTCATCATTTATCCGACCTGAAAAGTTATTGATCGATAGATTTATCTTCAAATTGTGTGACAAAAGTAGCGGTTTATTGTCCGAATTTCACGGTAATTAATTCATTTCCTTTCCCTTAATCCTTCTAAGTCACTTTTGGAGCAATACAAGCATTAAACTCGACATAATATATCGTTATGATATTATATGAAACTTTACTTTCTTTGATCAAAAAGAAGCAAAATGTTACTAAAACTAGCTTGAAAAAACAACAAAGCTTTCATCCAAAAAATGAAATAATCTGTCCTTCATTTGAATGCAAAACAAACTGGCTCGGGCCCAACACTTCCCCTTTTGTGTTTGCCTTTCCGACGTACAAAGCGCTTCCGTGCACGTGTGAACATACAGCTCACCTTTGCTTTGACAGTCAGTCAAATTTCTCTCCGTTTTTACTTGATGCATTTACTTTCTGTGAGTACAAGCCCGCCGCATGTAGCATGTGGCGGCGCATGCAGGCTGACATTCTTGCAGGTTGCTTGTGGTTGGGACTGTGCCAGGCCTAGTTGTGCCGCTCCGTACGTGCCCATGTCTGAGCAGCACACGCGCTCTCATTAGCATTCATCCAAAAGAGCACACGGGACACCCTCTCTGCACCCCGGGGTGGCGTTTTGGCAGGGCCTCCGCACACCTGGCACACAACAGAAACGGAAGATACAAGTTAGCATGATTTGAGTGCGGAATGTTAATCTGGATCCAAAGGTGCACTATGTCATTTTTCACCTACGTTTTGCTTGGGATGTTCCAAACTATGGAGTGAAACTTTCATTTATTTTGTCTATGCTATTAAATTAAATGTATTGAAATTACTCTTTGCAACATTGCCATTACTATAAAACTCTGCTTGAACACAACACAGAAACACAAGAATTATAACAATGTGAAACTAAAGAAGAATCAAACTGTAAAGAAAAAGGTTACATTACAACTTGTTCATTAACAGGTAAAGGGCCCTCTATGACAACGACTCGGTGAGGATTGGACAAACCACTTCCCTTTACTACTAAGATCTAGTGCTGCAGATCATATTGATGTACCAGCTCCCACACACCTGCCCACAATAAGCATTCAACTCTGCAATAGTTGTTTTTGGCGATTCAGATGTGTGAGGAGGGGCGGACAGTGTTCTTGGTCCTCTGTCTTCTTTTAACCTCCCATTTGTGAGAAATCTTGGTGCTGATGGATTCATCTCTTTGGCTGGTCAGTGCAGTTTCAGCTGAGGTCGCCTGGCTAAGTAAAACCATACTTACCTGCCAAGGACCTTGAAAGAGCTATCTCACTCATTCATTACATCACGCCAGATTACTGCAAGTCTTTATTATTGTCTCGATCTGACCTCTCTTAAACTTATTGTCCACCATGTTCTGCTCGTACCATTTTAATTATTTTTTTTCAAACCATAATTCCATACACAAGGCAATTCAAGTGCTTCACTCGACAGGAAAAAATCATTAAAATCTCAAAGACATGACAGAATAGTTTAAGACATAAAAGGGAAGAGTGCAAATAAGATATTTCAGTCATATGCACAGCCAAACCAAAACTGTTTTTAGCTTAGATTTGAACAATGCCAGAGTAGACCTGTCTCACATCTCCGGAAGACTGTTCCAGTTTTTAGCTGCATAAAACTGAAATGCAGATTCCCCATGTTTGGTCTGACTCTGGCACCAGCAGGAGGCCGGTCCTGAGGTCCTCAGAGTCCGAGATGGTTCATAATGGCACTAACATGTCGGAGATGTACTTTGGTGCTAGGCCATGAAGAGACTTGTACACAAGCAGAGCTGCTTTGAAGTCTATTCTCTGAGCCACAGGGGCAGTGCAGAGACCTGAGCAAGGACTAAGTGTGATCATACTTCCTGGTTCTAGTCAGGACCCGAGCAGCAGCGTTCTGGATGTACTGCAGCTGTTTTACAGCTAGTTTGGAGAGGCCAGTGAGCAGGCCGTTATTTACAGTAGTGTAATCTAACCATGCGCTCCTCCTCTCAGCGCCTCCTCCCAGCTCCTCCTCTCAGCGCCTCCTCTCAGCTCCTCCTCTCAGCTCCTCCTCTCAGCTCCTCCTCTCAGCTCCTCCTCTCAGCTCCTCCTCTCAGCGCCTCCTCTCAGCTCCTCCTCTCAGCTCCTCCTCTCAGCTCCTCCTCTCAGCTCCTCCTCAGAGCTGAAAAGCAGAGGGGACTGAGCTTTCTCTCTTTCTCAGTTTAAATCCTTGTTAAAAACCTACCTTTTCTCTCTGGCCTTTTAAACACGAACTGAGCTGAGACATTATTATGTATTAATGTTATGTGTATTTGAATTGATTTTATCTATGTATTATTGCACTTTTCCGTACAGTACTTTGGGCTTTTAAAGTTGTAAGTGTGCTTTAGAAATAAGCTTTGACATTGACATATGCAATTAGAAAGTGAATGAATGTACAAAACAATTCGCTGATGCAGCTCCAGCACACCAACATGAGGCATTTTACTACTAAAGTATGTGATAAACAAATCAACTAAATGTGTAAAGCTAACACGCCTACTTAGAATCCATCAAAAGTTTGGTGTCATAAATACACCAGGATATCAAAAATGTTACCATGGCAACTCAAGACCAGCATCCATCTTTCATTAGTATCACCAGGGCAACAGAAAGGCTTCATAAAGGCCATTTGTGTTTACGTACAGTACCTTAGGCTAAGTTACAGGTCCGATCTGTGGAGGTGCGAGCCTGCTCACAGTAACAATGCAATAAATACACTTATAGAAGAAAAACAAGACATATTAGTTTAATGCCGTACTGTGAAATATTCCAGACAAAGCGATCTCAATGAAGCAGGTGGTGGACTGAACCCTGTCAGAAAAGTTACTCTACACTTTTAAATAGTTTTGATCAGTTTTGAATTGGGGGAGAGATTATTTGACTTCACATATTGTGAACATCTTTGGATAGCCACAATCCATTCCAGGCAAAACAACATCTACACAGACATAAGATCAGCTCTTAAAGTAGCTCCTACACACACCAAACTGCCCAATCTTTGACTGATCATGATGAAGCAAGAAAATGAAACTTGGCACTGTCCTTTTATTTATTTCTTTTTTTCTTTTTAATTAAAATGTCCCAAATATGCAAAATTTTTGTTATTTGTACAAAAATGTATAAAATACCTTATTTTTACACGAACACATTAGATGATAAAAAAGTGTCAAATTGATATCTGTAAATGTAAGTATTTCCTACTCAGCTGCAGTGTCTGGTCTTAAGTACTAAATCCTCCCACAAAGTAAAACCAAATAACTTTAGAAATGTGCTGTGGCTCAGCAAGAGAGTTTAGCAGGTAAATGACTTATCTTTTCTCCTCTTTTCCACATAATAGCTCTTTCAAGTTCCAAATCCCTCCACGATGATGTGAAGATGCTCCTGCCTCCTCCTTCTCTTCTCTACCTTTACACAGACTCCTCACATTCCTGCTGCCCAAGCACACACAACTCCCTTTTTCGGCTTTATCTTTGTCAATTGTCAAATATTTGAGTGAATGAAGTGGTGTGATGAGGTGCAGAGACACACTTTTGAAGGGATTTCGACTCATTTGAGCAATTACATGCTTAACTGGCCCGGGATAATCTGCGTCTTGGGCCCTTCTCTCCTCTCAGGCTCAGAATAGTGGGATTTAGCACACAAAAGCCTGATCTGAAAGAGAGCGGGCCGCGCAGAAATTAATTGCTTCTAACAAACAGCATGATGCTCGCTCACATGTGCTGAGGAGGTCCAGGACCAGAGAAGGATCCACTGCCTGAGGAGAAGGATACACTGCAGAGGGCCAGACACTGCACGTGAAAAGGGAACGAGCTGAAACTTCACCTTTAGATTACTAAATGTAAGAAAAACATGTTTTTCATCATGTAAAGTTTTCATATATAAATACAGCGTTTTATGCGAAAACATGGGAAAAATGTCACATCATTGAGACATGATAATCCCAAAAAATGGATTGAGCCAGGTTTAAATGTCTTTCTTCATTTTGGAAATCGTATTTAGTATTTGAGTAAACATCCTACAGAAAAATGGTCTGGGAAGCTACAATGTGCGATATAAATCTATGGATAAAGTGAATTTGATCAAATAAATGTTTAGGTCATTGTGGCTGCTTCCAGGTGAAAGCTGATTTGTTAAGAGGGCAAACTGACCAAAAAAAAGATGTTTTCTATGTAATATTTCTTATAGTTAAAGTTGCACTATGTAACATTTCTGAAGTGTAGGCCACCCGTTTTCCTAAATGAGCTCCTAAATGGAGGCTAATTGCCATAGTGAGAACAATAAAAGAAGAATGGGACCACCTATA
Source organism: Chaenogobius annularis (assembly GCA_015082035.1). Taxonomy (NCBI): domain Eukaryota; kingdom Metazoa; phylum Chordata; class Actinopteri; order Gobiiformes; family Gobiidae; genus Chaenogobius; species Chaenogobius annularis. Next base: position 329,816 of record BJKM01000128.1, on the reverse strand, counting down.
TACTTCTCAAAGGACGACAGCAAAATCACATGTTTGGGAAGAATGTATCATGGTATTTTATAACAGTATGTCAAAGTGCACATTACTCACTAACTGCTGGATAAACTGCGGTTGCCCGGCAGCCCACCATTATCATGAGTTTTGGGAATGTCCTGTTCCTCCTGAAATATTGGACTGAGATGAACAAAGCACTGCAGACTGTTTTTGGCATTTGCATACCACTTCACTTCAGTACTACGTATGTATTCGTTGCTTCAAAACCCCTGCCGTGGACACAAAGAAGAGCCTCAAAATGGATGACACAAACTTAACCAAAGATCAAGGACTGGGCCAAGATAGTGAAGGAAAATGGTAAATGACATAACTTCATGTCTTTTGTTGCCTTGATTTGTATTGCTTTGCTTTTTTTCAGTAAGTTAAAGGGCCTGTACTTCCATAGTAATATAATGAAAACATGGGGTAAAGTTGTGTTCTGTTTGATTTGCCATTTTTTGTGTGAAAACTAAAGAACTAAAGTGATTATTTTTTTTTTTTACTTGCTCCTCCAATTTTGTCTCCCATTTTCCTACAGTAAATAAATTGCCCATAATGACTTTAGAAAGGCTGAATAAAGCAGATTAATATGTCTAAGACCTCTACTTTTACTATATTTATATTTTATATTGAATGTCCTGGACCCTATTTCTGCTGGTATCAAGCAGAACAGAGGCCGGGTTGAACTTAAATCCTTTCACAAGTCCTGATTCTTAATGCACTGTACATGAATGTATGTTTTACTTTTTTAATTGCAAACCAGACACTTGATTTGTTTTTAATCAAATAATCACAAGATAATCATAGACAACACCAACAAATCCTAGTGCTTATACTCTCAAGTTTGCAATATATTACTTGTATAAATAGACTCAAAATTGTGCTTCAAAAAAATTATAATTTGTGGTAAAGTATGGAATCTGTAGATACATTTTTTCATGTTTGTGGGCTCAACATTTCTGTGAGCATTTGTCCAGAAAAACCTAAAAATCTGTATTTCGCCTTCATCACCAATGACTGTCCTCACACTAAAAAACAACATATTTGGTTGTTTTGTTAAAGTTGTATCTCGTGTGCCAAAACGGCGCCCCTGCAGGTCTAAAATACACTCAAGTCAATGAAGATATCAAAAACAGGACTTAACACAAGTTGTGGAGATTCCAGACTTACTCAGTGTCCTATTTGTATCTTAGATCCAGGAAAAACGTCTGTTCTGATGATAACAGCCTCATGCTGCTCGAAAACGTGGTGTGAAATCCACAATAAAGAGCTAGTGTTAAACTTCTTAGGTCTGTTTATGTCCTGGCAGGAAGTGACATCACGGACCACGTGCATGAAATAATAATTTATTATGTATCAAGATCAAGACCTCTCGTTGTGCTGTCAGTCTGTGCCAGTTTTACAGACCCAAAGGATTTTGGGTGACTGTGATGTGATGGTGGGGATTTATCCGGTTTCCCAAATAGAGGTTCCTCTCTAAGCTGAGCAAATGAGTCTGCACGGTCCAGTCTGATCCAGACTGCACAATAACAGGTGTCCAACGCAGGAGGTTGAGGTGTCCAGCACAGGGCTTTAAACCCTGACCAGGCCAGACAGGTGCTGTTGGGGCCGGAGTGTCATCCACAGGGATTATTTACAGGATATAATATGGTAGCCCTGGTTGTAAGCAGAAGATGTTTGTCACAAACTGCTCCCACTCTGGACAATAAAGAGTCAGAGGAGCTCATTCTCCAAACAGGCTTCACAACGCTGCACTCACAGTGAAGGATACAGGACGATGTCATACCACAACTCTCACAATGTCAGATAACCTTCTGTCATCTGTGCATTGTATTTCCACTGCCTTGTGTCCATAACATGGATGATATTGCTCTAATTGTACAAGGACACGGCACAAGAATACACTGACTTAGAGCAGATGCTGAGGCTGTATGTGACAGCATGAATCCGGTTTACTATACATACATACATACATATATATATATATATATTATATATATATATATAATATATATATATACACCACACACACATATACCAAGTCACATTTTTAATCTCTGGCCAATAGTGTCGAGTTGTCATGAAATGTGTGTTGTGAACGGGAAAAGGCAAATTGTATGTGTTTATTTGTTTTTTAATTATGGCTCTTCTGATTAAAAATAGAGCTTGATTGAAAACAGCAACATCTAAAGTTTTATTTTGATTATTGATTTATATTTTTAGATTCTCAACTGTTACAATTAGAATATATTTTGTTGTGTGTAAGTGTTTTAATATCAAACGTGTATTACTGTAGAGCCAAATGTATTGTTGGAGATTATTATTGAAATTAATTGCTATTAGCCACTTAAGTTTTTTAATTACATTTTAATTTTTATTATTTAATCACGCCAAATTCCTTGATATACTGTATAATAAGAAGTTGTTGTCATCGGCTTGTTTATCAACAGAAATATGTTCTTCCTGGATCCATGATACAAATTGGACATTGAATAAGTCTGGAATGTCCACAACTCATGATAAAGCCTGTTTTTTGTCGTCGCCATTGACTTGAATGTAATTTAGACAAGACCTGCAGTTTTGGCACACGAGTACTTTGGAATCTCTATTAAAACAACCCAATATGTTGTTTTGATTAGGCAGGCTCATTGTCTATATAATCTCCCATCAAATCTCCAAATGCTGTAAAATCCATGTTAAATGTGTTTACAGCAGCTCTGATGTCACTCACATGGTGCTTTACTACACTTTAACACTAAATCACCTGGAATTTTCATATTTTATGATAATCACAGTTAATCCAGTTTCTCCTGTGATATCCACTGGACTTTGGTTCCATTTCATGTCCTGGGTCTTCCCCGGGGCCTCTTCCCAGGGAGGCGCCCAGGAGGCATCGAACAGATGTCCGAGCCAGCTGGCTCCTCTCGACCTGGAGGAGCAGTGGCTTACTCCGAGCTCCTCCGTGTGACTGAGCTCCTCACCCTATCTCTAGGGAGCGCCCAGCCCCCCTGCAGAGGAAACTCATTTCGACGCTTGTATCCGCGATCTTGTCCTTTCGGTCACTACCCAAAGCTCATGACCATAGGTGAGGGCAGGAACGTAGACTGACCGGTAAATCGAGAGCTTTGTCTTTCGACTCAGCTCCTTCTTTACCACAACAGTCCGATGCACGGACCGCATCACTGCAGACGTGCCCTCTCCCCCCGAGAGGGCACGCCACCTTTTTTCCGGTTGAAACCATTTGGAGTTGCTGATTCTCATCCCGGCTACTTCACACTCGGCTGCAAACCGTCCCAAGCATGTTGCAGGTCCAGGTTTGATGGAGCCATCAGGACAACATCATCTGCAAACAGCAGAGATGAGATCCTGTGGTCCCCAAACCGGACCCCTCCAACCCCTGACTGCGCCTGAAATTCTGTCCATAAAACAATGACAGAACCGGTGACAAAGGGCAGCCCTGGCGGAGTCCAACACGCACTGGGAACAGGTCTGACTCACTGCCGGCAATGCGAACACAGCTCCTGCTCCGGTCATACAGGGACCGGACAGCCCTGAGCAAAGGGCCCCGGACCCCATACTCCCAGAGCACCCCCCAAAAGACACCCTGAGGGACACGGTCGAGAGCCTTCTCCAGATCCACAAAGCACATGTGGACTGGTTTGGAAAAGTGCCCAGTGTTCCAGAAACAGGACCAAAACCACTCTGCTCCTCCTGAATCCGAGGTATCGACTATCAGTCGGATTCTCCCCTCCAGTACCCTGGAATAGCCCTTACCCGGGGAAGCTGAGGAGTGCAATCCCTCTGTAGTTGGAACACACCCTCCGGTCCCCCTTCTTGAACAGACGGACCACCACCCGGGTCTGCCAGTCCAGAGGCACTGTCCCCGACTGCCACGCAATGTTGCAGAGACGTGTCAACCAAGACAATTCTACAACATCCAGAGACTTTAGGTTCGTAGGGTGGATCTCATTAACCCCCGGAGCCCTGAATTTCATCCACCCCCGGAGCCCTGAAGTCATGAGTTTGCCAACAACCTCAGTGACTTCAGCTTTGGTGATGGACGAGTCAGCCTCTGAGTCCTGAGTCTCTGCTTCCTCTTTGGAAGATGTGACAGTGGAATTGAGGGGGTCCTCAAAGTCTTCCTTCCACCGTCCGTCCAACGACATCCCCAGTCGAGGTCAACAGGTCTCCACCTGCTGAAGCATTGCTTCCCCCTCCTGAGGCGCCGGACGGTTTGCCAGAATTTCTTTGGGGCCGACCGATAGTCCTCCTCCATGACCTCCCCGAAATCCCCCCAGCCAAGCACAGAAACAAGCACAGAAGCAAGCACAGAAGTCCAAAAGCTGAACACCGCTCGGGTTCAGATCGTGGAGGCCGTTCTTCCTGATAACCCCCCTCCAGGTGTCACTGTCGTTGCCCACATGGGCGTTGAAGTCCCCCAGTAGAACTATGGAGTCCCCGGTCAGTGCACTGTCCAGTACCCCTCCCAGGGACGGGAGGGGAGAGACCTGTCCCTAACCTGTAGGCGTAGGGACGCGACCCTCTTGATCACCAGGGGGAACTCAACACATGGCAGCTGAGCTGTGGGGATATAAGCAAGCCCACACCAGCCCACCGCCTCTCACGGCAGGCAACCCATGAATTCAAATTTTTCTTTAAATTTGAATGAATGTACTATCCAACATAAAATAGTTACATTTTTCAAAATGCGTTAATACATGCATTTGGGTCAAGAATTTAGAAATGAAGAGCAAGGTCTGTCAAATATCTTGTAATAATTAACAAAATTCAAGTCATTTTCTCTCCTGTAGATTCATGTTTTTGAGTGTAGTGCGATTTCCTGTTACCGTCACGTCCTGCACCACGCTAACGTCCATCACCCACACAAAGACATTAGCATTTGTGCATCTCATTATTCTATAATTGCACAGGCCGTCTCCATTATCTGCCATAGCTTTATCAGTGACGCTGGAAAGGCGCGTTTAAATGTCAGCGCTGCAGTGGGAAAAAGCAGTGACCTTTGAGGCGCCTGCTGCTGTTGGCCTCTTGTTGGAGGCGTACACCTGAACGCCTCATCGCGGCCCTGTCAACACTGCTAAACATGGAGGAGGATTTTAGTAAGACAAGTGGTTCTCATTTAATCCATTTCTCTTTTTCAGATTTTAAAGGTAAAATATATACCTTCTTTGGTAAGTATTTCTTACCCAATTGTCTTTCTTGTTGAATAGCTTGAACCAATGGTAGAGCTTTAACCGAAGAGGAAATATTATGCAAAATAAATTATTGAGCTTTAACCCTAGCAGTGTTTCCTCATCATTAGTTGACTAGAGTTGTATCTTGATTGATTTATTCATGTTGGAGTAATCCTGTGTTGTCCTGCAACTGAGCTTCCAGTGCTCCAAAATGTCCTGTTTTCACCTAACCCCTATCCCCACCCACATCCTTGTACTTAATGGTAATAAAGCATGTAAATGACAATGTGCGGCTTGCTACAGTGAAACGTCACTATGAAGAGTGTCCTGCCCATGGGGAGGAGTTTTACCCTGAACCTTGCCCTGTACCTTTTAACTTTCTAGATCAGCTTCAATTGAAATGATCAGCATTAAGGAGGAATTATCATGGATCTACAACATGTGCTGGAGCGGACACAGCAGGTCCAGAGGTCCATAAAGAATTCCCCCACAGAGTGCTATGTACTTATGAAATCAAGCTGCTCGTGTTCAGCTGACAGGGACTGTTTTCTCATCCCATGCGAGCTCTGCTCTAGCTCGAAGTCAACTCTTCCCTAGCTCCACATTAGCTTCCCTCTATCCGCCATCGCACTGATTGGTCAGAACTGATCATGTGGGAGAAGGGTCAAGCTGCAGCCGATGGGCAGTGCCATGTTGATTAGCGCCACATCCGGTTTGGTGTAATACTCAACAGTCAACCCCTAACTCAACCCTGACCACAAACTTACCCAACCTTAACATGTAACTATCATAAATTCATTAATGATCCCTGTTTTTAAAAAAATGATTTCTTTTTTTGCCACTGGATGTGACAGAGTACATCCACAGCTGGTTTCCTCTTGTCATATTTAGCCAAATGCACCACTGAGAACAGCACAACACAATCTTTGGTTCATCTTCCAGATATGTATAAATATGTATAAATACAGTATGTAGAACTCTCGCTTAATTGAAAATTATCTCCACAAATATGACCATAACTCCATGCTTAAATAAATACAAAGTAAATAAATTAAATAAACAGTCACTTTATAATATGTGACCTTTAAAAAAAAAAGTTCCCTGCTAAGACAAACCTGAATCAGAACATCGTTAATGGTATTGTCAACAGGGCTGCAACTAGTTACTAGTATCCAGGGTAAATTAATTAAAGACTCACACACAAAGGATGCTCCATAATTGGACTGTGGCCCGCCTCTCTTCGTCCCCTTCCATAGTTTAGCCTGTAGATGGTTGTTATTATGGCGTACAGTTTAGAGAATCAAATGAATTGCACAGGTTATCTTATTAATTAAGTCCAAATTTATTCCCTCCAAATACCAGGGGAGTTCCTCTGCAGCTAATGGCAGCGCCTGACATTTACACGCCTACAGTAATACCTTTAGATTTGACCAATTAGACATCATGTACAGCATTTATCTTTAGTCTATATGGAAAAATAAAACCTCAATTGTATGTTGACATGTGTCGTACTAGGGGGGTAAAGGGTACTCGTTAAGCCGGGGCCCAGTGCACGAAGGGGCCCTTTCAAAGTCTGTAATGTGCATTTTTCATATTGAGAACATGTATTGCGGGCCCATCGACATGGTTTGTTCATCAGACAAGCGTCAGACTCAAACTGCATCCATTATATCATGTAAAAGAGGAGGTTTAGTGTCACTTGATTCTAACCAGAAACACTACGCACTACATCAGAAGTCTACACTTCATAAAAGTTAACATTTAGATGTATGTTTGTACGCTAATTATAATCTAAAAAACAACCTATTTGCACACTCAAAAATGACTTAAACATATTAAGAACAAAACAGAAATAACATACAAAATAGGACCAGAGAGTGAAAAGATCAAATCAAAAGGAAATAAGAAATAAAATGTCAGCCAGTCACATGCCCCCAATGATTTTTTTCATTTTATAGATGTCCAACGTTGTAAAGTCCAGACCTTGATAGTCGGCTCAGTTCCTGTCATCCATTTATTTGTTACTGCCTTTTACTGCAGCCAAAAGTCCACTCCACAGGTATTAATTCATCATCTCCATCGCTGGAGTCCTACATCTGAGGTACATTGTTTTAAAGTCAAATGGAATATCGGTGTCAATCAGAGATACATATATTTTTCCATTCTTTGTCTGTCAAAAAACCTTCTCTTTCCCATGTATCTGTAATAATATCAACAATGACCTAAATGGGCTTGCTGGTACCAGCCCAAACCCTCTGGATAATTCAGATCAAGTGTTTTTTGTGGCCTAATGCTCATGGCCAATGGTAATGGCTGTAGTAAAAATACAAAGGACTGGCTCCAAAGTGCCTGCCATACTAAGTGATCGATACCATGAGCTACGATGATTGAAGACTTTGTTCCAACTGAATCTGAATGAAGACAGTGGAGCTGATCGTGGACTTCCGGAAAGTTACAGCCCCCCAGCCCCCCCTCATCATGTCAGACTCCCCCATCGCCAACGTGGACTCCTTCCGCTTCCTGGGCACCACCATCACCCAGGACCTCAAGTGTGAGCCCTCCATCAGCTCCCTCATGAAGAAGGCCCAGCAGAGGATGTACTTCCTGCGGCAGCTGAGGAAAGCCAAGCTCCAGTGCAGATGATGGTGCAGTTCTACACGGCCATCATTGAGTCCATCCTCACCTCCTCCATCACCGTGTGGTACGCTGGAGCCACCAAGCCAGGGACAAACAGAGACTACAGCGCATTGTGCGTTCTGCTGAGAAGGTGATCGGCTGCAGACTTCCATCTCTGCAGGACCTGTACGCCACAGCTGACCCTTCTCACCCTGGACATGGTCTATTTGAACCACTCCCTCAGCAGGAGGCTACGGTCCATCGGGACCAGAACCTCCCGCCACAAGAATAGTTTCTTTCCCTCTGCCGTTGGACTCATGAACACTTCTAAACACCTGTCACTTTAACAATTCAATCACTCACTGCACTGTCACTTTCTGCACTACAACTGTAAATGTAACTGTAACTCTTGTGTACATAGTAATGCCTATTTTTATTTATACTATAGTAATTTTAAATGGTTTCTTAATGCATGCCCTTTTGATTTCATATATGTTGTTTTTATTATTGCTCAGTGTTTTATGTTGCACCTTAAGGCCGAGACAAGTTCCTATGTTTGTGAATTCTGTACATTGACAATGACAATAAACCCTTTCTGATTCGGATTCGGATTCTCTGTTACACAACCCATATCCAAGTTGCCATCTCTACACCCTTCCATGGTGCAGACATTTTGGGCCCCGCTGATGATATGAGGAGAAATATATGCAAAATATACTTTTATGAGCTGCTGTATAATGGTCTTCTATCATCATTAGCTTAGTTAGTGGTGTATTTTGAGTAATCCTGTACTGTCCTGCTGTCCAAAGCAATCCTGCTTTCATGTTTCCAAGTTTTACGCAAACGGTTCATAAATGTTGTCCTTTTACAAAAAAGAAAACACAAATAAAAACTTGCTACTAATTACTATGTCATTTTACTTAAATATTGCAGTTTATAATGAACAAAATGTAAAATGGACAGCAGTAGCTCAGTGGCAGAGAGCTCGTCTTCTGATCAGAAGCTCGGCGGTTGTGTCCTTGGTTAAGACACTTAACCCGCATTGCCCCGTGTCTCTGCACACTGGTGTGTGAATGTGTGTGTAGTTCTTTGATATAAAGCGATTTGAGTGCCTTGAAGGTAGAAAAGCGCCTTATAAATGTGACCATTTAAAAATTTTTTTCAATGAAATACCCCTCTATTGTGTGCTATTTATCAACCTCAGAGTTTCTTATTGTTCAGAATTGCTCCACTGTGTGTTTAATGTTGGCTTGTATTTATGCCCCGGGTGAGGCAAGAAGAGGAGGAGACATCAACAAGCAGCTGTTACAAAGAGAAAGTTTCTATGTTTACACTTTACAAACGCTGGCCCCTAGTGGCCTAAATCAAGAATATGAAATCAAACATTTCTTGTAAAGTGTCAATGAACCTCTTTCAATTTACATTAAGACAACTATTATTGATCAACTTGGACAATGGCTGTATATATTTTATTATATATATTTTCCTGTACTCCTGTATCTACATTGTTGATGCAGTCATCATTTTATCATTCAACAGTAAATCGCAGGCTAATCCAGATCACAATGCACACATTACTCAGAAATTAAAGTTCTTCCAAAAGCATTTAGTTGATTTGTTGAGTTTATATTTAGTATGATTGGAGCTCAATAAAGGATGATTTGTTATGGTATGTGTGGATGCTCCTCAACTGCCTGGAGGAACTTTTTCCTGCAGAAGGAGGGTCTAAGGACAGGGGATGCTGGGACATTTGCTAATTTCCTATGCATATTGTTAAATCTGTTTTTCACTGTCACCCTTCAAGGAAACTGCTGTTGTAATTTTGGGCGTTACAAAAATAATTGAATTGAATGTAAAATCTCATTGGCAATACAAATGAAAGTGGACGTAGTTTGATTGGGAACCAAAGTTGCAATATTGCATCTTTCTCTGGCTTTGCATCTCCACTTCCCACTTCCGGCCCCAGATAAGTGGA